>CM016614.1:57626541-58826541 GCA_005393395.2 Gossypium australe
GGTATTCCAAACATAAGAAACTTACCCGTTGTCACATCTGGCACATCACTATCCTCCCTTCGACGAACTGCATACACCAGACCTGGCTGTCTTGCCTCAGTGTTACCATTACCTCGGCCTGATGCTCCACGACCTCGGCCAGAACCATTTCCTCCATGGTTCAGACCACGACCCCTTGTCGCCTGCTGACCACCTCTGCCCGGTTGCACATAACCTTGGCCTTCTATCCGAGCCCTATTCGGATCCTGAGGACAATCCTTAATCAAATGAGTCTTGGACTTACACTTAAAACATTCTCGGTCCAGATTCCAGCACTCGCCGACATGATACCTTCCACACCGAGCACACAGACGGTCCTGATTTCCAGCAGCTGTCATAGAAACACGAGCAGAATTCTCGACCCTCGATTTTTTTTGAAATTTCTCAGACAATTCTGGCGATCCAAAACTCCTCTTATCCCGGTTTCTTTCTCTATTCTGCCTCTCAGTCCTCTTGACCTCTTCAGCTATTCGAGCTTTTTCTACCAAAATGGCGAAGTCTCACTCTCGTTGCGGAGCAATCAAAACCCGCAATTCATCTCGCAGCCCATCTTCAAATCTGACGCATCTCTCATAATCGGTAGCCACGATGCCCCGAGCATACCGGCTCAAACGCAGAAACTCAGCCTCATACTCCGCTATTGACTTGTCACCTTGCACAAAGTTGAGGAACGCCTTCCTCTGAGCGTCCACATAGCTCGCTCCGACATACTTCCCCTCAAACTTGATCTTAAAGTAACCCCAGTTTACTCGATCCGCAGGGATACCTTCCTTAACAGTGAGCCACCACTGGTAGGCCTCATCCCGTAGCAACGAAACAGCTCCTTTAAGCTTTCCTCAGCAGTTAAATCCAAGTCATCCATAATCCTTTCAACTGCCTCTAGCCAGTATTCTGCCACGTTCGGAGCTACCCCAGACACTCCTCTGAAAACCTCGGCTCCGTTCGACCTAAGTCTTTCAGGCACTGACTTCCGAGTCCCATTACCTATATTGGCTCCTGCCACTCGCTCAAGCACCCGCAACATAGCCTGCGATACTGCGTCATCTCCTCCGGTCTGATCCTGATGTTCAACCTCAACAGCTGGTGGTGGCGGCACATCGTTTTCTGACCCATGGCCAGACCTAACCGGTTCCGATACTGCCATCCTGCCTCTACCACGTCCACGAGTATTGCGACCACGCGCCCTAGAACTCATATCTAGCGTCACGATTTAATCCGTTTAAAAGTTTTATGAATTAGCAATTTTGTTTCACTGTTTATCCACGAGCAAATTTTATGAGAAGAAGTTTCAAAAGCGGTTCTTTCGATCAACCAAAGTTTCATCTAAAGTTCACTACCCTAGTTCAGAGAATTACACATTCAGCACACCATTAAAACATTCCTGTCTACTCCCAACCCAGGGGTATTTCCGTCATTTTCCTATTAGGGGTATTTCGGGAATGAATCAGGGTCAACTTTGAAAATATTTTTTTTCCAAATTAAAGCTATTTCAGAATTTACAAAATCTTGGAATCATCTTGAAATTCATTTTTTTTTTTAAAAAAAATCAGATGTGCTGCAAAAATTTTAGAAATTCGGGGTTATTTCAGTAATTTTGTAAGTCATGGGCGTTTCTGTAAATTCTCCAACTCAGGATAGCTTGATACTTGTAAAATAGAAGTTTTTGATATTTTTGTAAAATAGAAACATTTTAGTAAAAGTCGGAAGCAACATGAAAATTTAGAAACGCAGGGCTTCTTGGTAATTTTGTCAACCAGGGGTATTTTCGTAAGTTTTCCCAAACCGGAGTATCTTGCCATTTTGAAAACCCGAGATTTTGGTATTTTGCAAAGTAAAATCATTTTAACAATAGTTGAGGGTAATACGGTAATTTTACAATACAGGGGCATTTTGTAAATTTGCCACTAGGGGCATTTTGGGTAATTTCGTAAATCGAGAAAACGTCTTTCAAAAATTAGATTTAAGGTTTCACAAATCAAAGGGGTAAATTTGAAAATTTTAAAACTAAGGGTTTTAAAACAATAAGGCTAATCCCGTTCGGGTTTTAGTAATCGATTTAGCCTATGAACAAATCCTCTTGGTTAAGGTGAACCGAAGCTACGCACCAGGTAGGATTCCTGCGAAGAGGAGGTGAGTCACGAGGACTGCTTAAGTACCAAGCTCTTTCGGATCCAATCCTAGACATGCGCACCAAGGTTACCACACCTTAACTCGGCGATTTGGTCACAGGTTGGTTTAATAACCTATTAAAGTCTTATGCATATGTTGAGTAAACTAATCCTAGAGTCCAATAACCTTAGTATTCTAATCTACGAGCCCAAATAACCCATAATAATTCACACAAACAAATCACTTTAAGAGTCCGAAGTACTTACCTGGTGGACTTCGGGTCGGAGGTACAGGTGCCATGCCAGAATAAACCTGAAAAATTTATGAAAGCCCAAATCTTTGAAAAACCCATCTTTGAAAACTATTTTCGGGCCCAAAACCTCAAAGTCCGAGTTTTGAACCGGGCTCTGATACCAATTTGTAACACCCCAAACCCAGCCCATACGCCACGGCCGAATTTAGAATGCCACTGCAAAAAACGTTTGAAAAGATTTTAACTTAAAAGTAAAAACATAAAAATTTGTTGTCTTTACTAAAATATTGTATAATTAAAATCCCAAATAAACATTTGCAAATAATAATATATTCAACAAACCAACTTAAAATATAATAATAATCAAAAAATTGGTTAAATGGCCCTTATTACAACCAATACTTAAAACAAAATACTCAATATTAAAATGCTTAAAATAATTAAATATCTTCTTCTGCATGGGCCACCTTGTATCCACTCCAAACCCGGTCCAACGCTTACGCATCACCTGAAATGGTTGAGAAAAATTGGGTGAGTCCACAGACTCAGTGCATAATCATCACACATGCCTCCACATATGGGCTTGGCCCAAATCCACACAGTTCACATACATAAATATGCAAAATGACGCCCAACCCAACCTAATTCCATCCATTACACCAACCCCGGCACACCTGCCGTCCAAGGCCGTGGCTAATCCACCGATCAAATAGTGATCCTTATATCTTACCTTGGCAGACTTGCTGCTCAAGGCCGTGGCTAAGCCACCGATCAAATAGTGATCCCAACATTAATTCGTCTACAGTGATGCACACAGCCATCAACCGCCGAGATGGGCACCTAGCCAACACCTCCCTTGATGTAGCACACAGCTGATCATCAAGCGCTAATGTAGCACGAGGCTAACATTAGGCCACGTACATAAATATGTACACCCGTCCTTCCTTGATCAAATCCAATCCCCATGCATATATGTTAATGTATCATGCCAAATCAACATATAGAATGAACATACATCACATGCTCATTATCATATTACACAGTCACCATAAATAATTTAATATCACATATTACTGACCTGTTAACCGATTACCCCAATCATGGGTTTTCACCACTTTAGCCTTTGTTGTCGGCTATCACACATCATACAAGAATATATATATATATATATCAATACACAAAACAGGAGAAATAGTGCGATAACTACGCACCTGCTAAGGCACAAACGATCAAATCCCGAAAACGTCACTTGATTAAGAACTCTGCCGAAATCCCTAAATGGAATCATATTAGTTTCGGCCTCTATACCAAAAACATTAGAAAGTGGCCTACGCCCTCAAGAAAACGACATAAAAAAAAAAGAAAGGAAAAACGGCCATAAACACTTACCTATCTTCCAAAACCGATTGAAGAAAACCCAAAAATGAATGCCTCCCCTTTGAATATTCGGCCAACAAAAAATAATACTAACAAGGAAGTAGAAGATTCGGCTATGGTTTTGAATGAAGATAACAAAAGATATTATGGAGAAAAAGAAATAGAGTATATGAGTAGCAAAGAAAATGAGAATGAGAGGGAGAGGATTCGATTTTAGAAATAATGGAAGAAAGAAAAGAAAAGAGGATTTGGGGAAGAAAGAGGTTCGGTCAAGAAGAAAATAAAAGGAAAAAGTGATGTTGAGCAAATACCAAAAGTAAGAAAAGAGGAAGAGAGATGGGAGAAAGAGTGCACAAAAGTGCAAAAGATGTTTTCGGTTTCAAAGGAAAAGATGAGAGAAAGAAAATATAAATTTTGGTTCAAACAAAATGAAGGCTAACCAAAAGCAAAACTTGCACAAAATGTACAATACTCATTCGGCCAAACAAAGGATTTTTGGAGAGGGAAAACAAAAATGCAAAAGATGTTCAAAAGGAGAATTGGCCAACTATTCCCCCCCAAGCTACTTACAAAATTCAGCTACCCCCCTAGACACCCATGCCGTCCACATACATCCACTAAAGCCTAGGATTACTTTCCAAAACATCCTCCTTATTCCATGCCTTTGTCCCCTCAATATACCATAATTTTAAGATATCCTTCCATAACCTTAAAAATCTTATCCCAAATATCAAGCTTTCCTAATCTAACATTCAACTTACCAAAAATTATTAGTCCACCTATCATAAACATAGGTTGACCGGCCATTAATGCTAATACACAAAAATAAACCTTCAAAATGCTAAACATACCACTCGAACCTCTAACCTCAAGCTACCTTTCAAGCTCCTTAACCAACTTGCCACTTACTCCTCTTGTGCTATAAATGAACACTTAAATTAACTTAAGTGCTAAGCTCACCTAATCCACTTCATTAAATAAGCCATACTAAAATTTATTCTAACTTCCTAAATAGAAACAAGCCTTCATAAAACTATTCTAACACACAAAATTCATACCCGAGCCAACACAAAAATAAATAATATTCTAATTTTCCTAAAGCCCAATTCCCAATCGGCCCAATCCTACTAGGCCCAATTTTGGGATGTTACATTATTTTCTTATTCTTTTCTACTGTGCTGTTTGTCCTTGCAGGTACGGAGGCCAACTGGCGTGCGGTGGTGCGTGAAAGAGTACGGAAGAGGTACTGCTAACGTGGTGACGCGCGTGTGGCGGGTTGGAGGCTGTTGCGACGCTGGCCTTGGCTAGGGTTTTTTGTTTTCTGATTTGTTTTAGGTTTTGGGCCATTTGGGCCTAGGGTTAATGTTTGGGTTGTATTGGGCTTCGTAAAAAAACTGTTAAGTTTGGACTATTTATTGGACTTTTAATTATTGTTTGCTTTTTTGTTGTTTTATTTTGGTTAAAATGGGCTCGGGAAAATTGGGCTGATTACACATAACATATAAATCAGTAATCCGTCAATTCATTATCATTTTCACTCTTTTGAGCTATGATCAGTAAGCTCCTCCTGAGCTAATGGACAGTAAGCTCTATTGAGCTGAAACGATAAGCTCTAACGAGCTGAAAACAGTAAGCTCTTACGAGCTGATACATCGGTAAGCTCATACGAGCTACGGCGAGTCTTCAACACATGCAGGATCTCAACTTAAACGGTAACCCTAATGACATGTCACTCGTATCCTACGAATTCCTATGATTCAAACGGGGCTCGGTACCTATCAGACTATATCAATAAGGCATTTGTATTTCAAATAAATTAATTGCTCAATTATATACATTAATTTCAAAAAATTACAAGTATTTAAAAGTTCGATTCTAATTATACGAACTTACCTTGTATGGCTCGGATAGCAAATATCGGCTATTCGTCCACTTTTCTTTTTCCCCGATCTAATTCCGATCTCGGCTTATCTTGATCTATATATTATCAAATTTAGCACATTCAATATTAAATTTAGCCTTTAATTCATATTTTGGCAAATTTACATATTTCTCCTAATGTTTCACACTTTTACAATTTAGTCCCTATTACACAAAATTGTAAATTCATGCAATTAATCACCAACCCATGTTTAGCCAAATTTTCTATATGTTACTAGCAGCCCATACATTCAATTTATTCACACTTTTACCCACATAATTTTACATTTTCTCAATTTAATCTCTTTTTTGACATTTTTGTCAAAAATCACTTTACAAAACTAGTTTAACTTATATCAACTATTCAAAATCCATCATCAACCATCAAATTACTCAAGCATTCAACCATGGAAACATGTTAAATCTTTAACAATTTCAAAATCTAAGGTACGGGCTAGCTAGAATACGAAGCAACGATCTCAAAAACGTAAAAATCATTAAAAATCGAGTCAAAATACATACCTAATTGAAGAATTTAAGGTTTATGAATGAAGAACCCTATTTTTCTTTTTATTCTTCTTTAATTTCGGTTGGAAAGATGAATATGAAAAAAACTTCATTTTTTTTCTTAATTAAATTTTAATTATCAAATTCCACCATAATTGAAAGCCAAAGCTATTCATCTTTAACTAATAGAACATGCATTTTACATTTTATGCGATTTAGTCATTTTTCTCAAATTAACAATTCAAACAGTAAAATTTCTTTACGAAACTTCCACGTAATTAATCTATCATGATTTAGACCTTATTAAAATAATAATATAAATATTTTGACTTTGGATTTTTGGTTCCAAAACCATTGTTCCGATTTAACTCAAAAACGGGTTGTTACAACTCTCCCCCTTTAAGGATTTTCGTCCCCGAAAATCTTACCAATAAATAGGTTAGGGTATTGGTTTCTCATTATTTCCTCGGGTTCCCACGTAGCTTCCTTGATCCCGTGTTTATACCAAAGAACCTTCACTAGGGCTATGCATTTATTTCTCAATTCTTTGATTTCACGAGCTAAAATCTTGATAAGTTCTTCACTATACGTCAAATCAATCTGTATCTCAACATCTACTGGAGAAATCATATGTGACTGATCAGATCTATATCGACGTAGCATAGAAACGTGAAAGACATTATGAATCTTTTCAAGTTTTGTTGGTAAAGCTAGCCGAATCGAAGAACTTTTTTCAATGGTGACACCTTTAGAAACACTCGGTCCCCGACTTGAAACTTAATTTCTTTATGTTTTAAATCCGTGTATGATTTCTGTCGATTTGAAGCTGCTTTTAAACTGTCGCGAATTATTTTCACTTTTTCTTCAGTTTCTCTAATCAATTCAACCCCGTGAATCTTTTTCTCACTTAGTTTAGTTTAGTATAGCAGTGTTTGACATTTTCGACCTTATAAAGCTTCGTACGGTGCCATCTTTATACTCGTCTAAAAACTGTTGTGATTCACGAACTCAATTAACGGTACGTATTTTTCCCAACTGCCCTCAAACTCTAAAATACAACATCTCAACATGTTTTCGAGAATCTTTATAACTCTCTCGGTCTAACCGTCAGTCTGAGGATTAAAAGCTATACTGAAATTCAACTTTGTACCCAAAGCTTCTTACTGTTTCTTCCAAAATCGCAACATAAATCTCGGACCTCTATTAGAAATAATAGATAGTGGCACCCCGTGCAATCGTACAATCTCAGAAATGCACAAAGTAGCTAGTCTATCAAGTGAGAAATCTATACGTACCGGTATGAAATGAGCAGATTTTGTTAGTCGATCAACGAAAACCTAGGTAGCATCTTTCTTTTTCAGAGTTAGGGGCAGTCCCGACACAAAATCTATTGTAACTCTATCCCATTTCCACTCGGGAATCATCACAGGCTGCAGTAAACCCAATGGTACTTGGTGTTCAGCTTTGACTTGCTGACAAACCAAACATTTAGAAACAAACTCTAAGATAGCTCGTTTCATGCCTTACCACCAAAAAAATTTGTTTCGAATCGTTGTATATTTTGGTACTCCCCGAATGAACAAACAAACAGCTATTGTGCGCTTCGTGCAAAATTTTCTGAATGAGTTCTGAATTTCTCGGTATGCAAAACCTGAAACTCTGAATTAGGGATAGTATCACATTGAATCCGTTTAACTTACAATTCACGGTCATCTTTTTGAGCTTCACAGATTTGTTGAAGAAATACCAGTTTAGCTTTTAATTCAGCTAAAATAGACCCATCATCACAAATCATCAACTGGGTATCTCGTAATGCAAACTAAGTTTTCGACTCAGGGCATCAGCGACAACATTAGCTTTTCCTGGGTGGTAATCAATCACAAACTCATAATCTTTCAATAACTCGAGCCATCTTCGTTGTCCCAGGTTGAAATCTTTCTGTGACATCAAATATTTTAAGCTTTTGTGATCCATATAATTGTGGCATTTTTCACAGTATAAGTAGTGTCGCCAAATTTTCAATGCAAACACAGTTGCAACCAACTCTAAGTCGTGCATCGGATAGTTCTTTCATGCGATTTCAATTGTCGGGAAGTATAAGCTATAGCTTTTCCTTCTTGTATCAAAACACATTCCAAACTGTTTAATGGCGCGTCACTATAAATCACAAACTCTTTCCTCGATTCAGGTTGTACCAGAACTGGTGCTTCAGTTAACAGTACTTTCAACTGTTCAAAACTCTGCTGAAATTTTTCTGACCATTCAAATTTCACATCTTTTTGAAGTAGTCGAGTCATCGGTGTCGCAATCATTGAAAATCTTTTCATGAATCTTCGATAATAGCCCACTAAGCCCAGAAAACTACAGACTTCAGACACATTTCTTGGAGGTTTCTAGTCAACAATAGCAGAAATCTTACTCGGGTCAACTTTAATACATTCGGCTGAAACAATATGCTCCAGAAATCCAACCTCTCGGAGCCAAAACTCATATTTACTAAACTTTGCAAACAATTGCTTGTTACGTAAAGTTTGTAACACAATTCTCAAGTGCTCGGTATGTTCAGATTCATCTTGCGAATAGATCAGAATGTCGTCAATGAATACAATAACAAATCTATCTAAATACGGTCTGAATATTTGTTTCATCAAGTCCATAAAAACTGCAGGAGCGTTAGTTAATCTGAAAGGCATAACCAAGAATTCATAATGTCCATACCTGGTTCTGAACGCAATTTTCGGCACATCTGACTCTTTAACTCGCAACTGATAATAACCCGATCTCAAATCAATCTTTGGAAATACTGTAGCCCCTTTCAACTGATCAAATAAACCATCAATCCACGGTAAAGGGTATTTGTTCTTTATGGTCACCTTATTCAACTATCTGTAATCAATACACATTCTCATCGTGCCGTCTTTCTTCTTTACAAACAATATTGGTGCACCTCAGGGCGAATAACTCGGTCGTGCAAAACCTCTATCTGTCAATTCTTACAACTGAGCTTTTAGCTCTTTTAATTCTGTTGGAGCCATTTTGTTCGGAGCTATCAATATCGATGTTGTTTTCGGTACTAATTCAATACCAAATACCACCTCTCTGATCGGTGGCAAACCCAGTAATTCTTCTGGAAATACATCCAAAAACTCACAAATAACAAGTACAGATTCAATCTTTGATTCAAACACCATTGTATCCAGTACGTATGCAAGATATGCATCACAGCCCTTTTTCATACATTTCTGAGCTAACATAGACGATATCACAATAGGTAATTCACTCGAATTATCAGACTCAATCCAAAGAATTTCACCATTCTGACATTTCAATTCGATAATCTTTCGTATACAATTCACAACTACATCATGCATAGTCAGCCAGTCCATACCCAGAATCACATCAAACTCATCGAACGGTAGAAGTATCAAGTCAGTCGAAAAACAGTAACCCCGAGTCATCAAAGGACAATTCTTACATATTTTATCAACTAAAATAGACCTGCCTAAGGGGTTCAATACTTTAATTACAAACTCTGTAGACACGACATGTAAACTCTTTTTAAATACTAAATTCATACAGATATATGAATGGGTTGATCCAAGATCTATCAGCGCAACTATATCAGTATCAAAAAGAGAAAAAGTACCAGTAATAACGTCTGGTGATGATGCCTCCTCCTATGCACTGATAGGATAAGCTCGAGCAGGTGCTCGTGCCTCAGATCTCACAGTAAAATCTCTCGTAGCACCTCGGTTACCACTAGCATTCCCAGTGTTTCAGGGTGGTCTCCCTCTAGTAGCCATATTACTTGCTTTCACCGGTCGATCTCTTTCAGCTATAGACTTTTCTGGACAATCCCGGAGATAATGATCAAGAGATCCACATTTAATACAAGCTCTACTCAATATTCTACATTCACCGTAATGTCGCTTATTGTAGTGCTTACATTTAGGTCTAACATTTCTAACACTACCCACACTGGCAACATATGTCGTCTGAGGTTTAGAGCTAAAATGTAACAGCCCAATTTAGGGGCTAGTCGGAACAGTGGTTTTGGGACCACTAAACCGAGGTCGAGGAAAATTATTTTGATGTTATTTTATGTGTTATAGCAGTGATATAAGGCTATGTGGAAATTTTGGTGTTTTAATTTTAGTGATAACATGCTTAATAGTGAAAAAGGACTAAATCACATTAAGTGCGAAAGTTCTATTTTTCAAGGTAGAGGTGTCCAATAGCTATAGATTGCAATTTGGAGGTCTTTAAAGTGTAATTAGGCCAATTGGGATGTGTTGGCTGGCCATAGAGGATAAGGGGACAAGAGCATTTAATTTTTGGTCAAAATTGGGTGAATTAGGTGAGAAAAGATGAATAAATAAGGTGAAAAGAAAAACTATCATATTTCACTATTCACTCATCTCTTTCTACCGAAAATTGAAGAGGAAATAGAGCATTTGGGGGTTCAAACTTTCTGCCAAGCTATCTCCTTGCTAATCAAGAAGAGCGCGGAATTAACCTTGACCAGGGAAAAGGCAAGGTTACGGATTAAACCGTTAGTTGACGCGTTTTGCACTGAGGTAAGTTTATGTGTAAACAATGTATTTTTTTATATATACATTGTCGTTGCTAATTAGTGCATGGCACAATTGAGAACATGTATGATTCAAGTGGATTGAATATGGTAGTTATTGAATAACTCTAGCATGAATGATGGGATAGATATGTAAGTGTGTCATATCCATACTTGACGGTGGGCTAAGTGCAATACCACCTTAATACTTAATTACGATGGGCTGTGTGTGATACCATCGTCTATTTATCATTTGGTGGGCTAAGTGCGATACCATCGTAACTATCCTTTCGGTGGGCTATGTGTGATACCACCCTATTAACGATTAATGGTGGGCTAAGTGTGAAACCACCGAGTGATTTGGCATTGTGGTTAGATTAGTGAGAAATCATGATGTGTTGTATCATGAGAAATTGTGGTGTTGAGTGCAGGTATGCAGATGAATAAATGTAAGCATCAAGCGTGTGATGTGGTGGGAATATGGTAAGGGATAAAATGAGTGAGCATAAAGGTAAATGTGGATTGCTTTTGTTTAGTATAATGCTATTTGTTGTTTAGCTCATACTATGATGTTATTTGTTTACATGTAAACTTACTAAGCTTAAAACTTACTCCCCTTCTCTTTTCCCTTGTTTTATAGAGCTTAAGAGCCGAGCCGGGATACGCAGATAACCAGAAGATCGCCCACACTATCAGCTCACCTCAGTATATCTAGACTTAGTGATTTTGAGTATGGCATGTATAGGGGCTAAACTAGGTTTATTGTTTTGTTAATTTGGCCAAGGGTGTGTTGGCCCCTTTTATGAGAAACTCTTGTGTATATAGCCATAGTGTTGGTATTCTGTTATATATATGAAAAGATGTAGTTATTTTTGGAAGTTTATATTGAAAAATATGAGTTGTTTGATGATATGTTGAATGGATCCATATTGTGTGAGCTAGAGGGGTGAAAAGAGCTTGGCAAATAGCCTTGTTCTTGTCCACACGGGTAGGCACACATGCGTGTGTCTAGGCCGTGTGTGACACACGGTCAGCCCCATGGGTGTGTGACTTGGCCGTGTGTCCCCTGCATGTTAATGTAGCAAGTTAGTGTCGACCACGGGCTAGCCACACAGGCGTGTACCTAGGCCGTGTGACCTTTATGAAGTTGCTGAAAATAGAATACCCAAGTTTTTACACACGGGCTAGCCACACGGGCGTGTCTAGGCCGTGTGGAGCACACGGGCCAAGCACACGGGCATGTGTCCAGCCGTGTGAAAACCCTTGTAGGTTCGAAATGAAAATAAATCCCACACGGGGTAGGGACATGGGCGTGTCCCATTTCACATGGGGTGTGGCCCCTGTATAGGTGAAAATTTTTTTAAGATTGCAAAAGTTTTTGGTTGGGTTCCGAAACCCCTCGTAAGTATGTTTAAGGCCTCGTAGGCCCATAATGAGATTCATATGAAGGTGAAAGAGGTATTGTAGGGATTAAAGTTGCATGGTCAAGTGAGTTGTGTCCGGTAATGCCTCGTGCCCAGTTCTGGTGTCGAATACGGGTAAGGGGTGTTACATGAAATGTCTCGTATCTCTATCTCTGATCGAAACCCCCATAGAAATAGTAGAACAAGGATGATATTCTCTAGATTTCTTTGATGCTGACTGATGTGATTTGCCCACAAATCTCTTTCTAAAGTCTCTAGCCTCAGAATCGGCTTTTCTTTTCTCTTTACAAAGCTTTTCGGCTTTACAAGCTCTGTCAAATAGAACGACAAACTCTTTTAGCTCAAGAATCCCAACTAATATTCTGATTTCTTCATTTAATCCATCTTCAAATCTTTTACTCATTATAGCCTCGGAAGAAACACATTCACGGGCATATTTGCTGTGTCGTACAAATTCTCTTTCATATTCTGTTACCGACATACGACCCTATTTCAATTCAAAAAATTCCTTTCGTTTCTGATCAATGAACCTTTGGCTGATGTATTTCTTTCTGAAATCAACTTGAAAGAACTCCCAAGTAACTCTTTCTCGCGAAACTACGGATATCAAGGTATTCCACCACTGATACGCAGTGTCTCTCAACAGTGATATAACATACTTTAAACATTCCTCAGGTGTGCAAGACAGTTCATCAAATACCTAAACCGTGTTCTCAAGCCAAAACTCCGCTCTCTTAGGGTCATCATTAGCAGTGGCTTTGAATTCCTCAGCTCCGTGTTTCCGTATTTTATCAACATGTGGTTTATTCAATCGCAAAAGATCCATACCTTGAGGACTACAGGGATCGGTTGGGGAATAAGTGGGGGTGGAGGTTGTTGAGCAACCGGATTGTACGAATGTATTGTGTGAACCACTCGTTCATCATTTGGAAGAAGGCTTCTTTAGCCTTTCCTCCCTGGCTGCCCGTTACAGGTCTAGAATCAGAAGGTGCTGTCCTTTGAGCGAGAGCAGGCGCATTACTCTCAACCTTATCAACTACAGCTAGATTAGGATCCATTTACTATATAAAAACACATTTAAAAATGTCAGAAGTCATCACACTATCACAGTATATATATATATATGGCATGTATAGCTAGACTATCATACGCTACATTAGTCCTAGAATTGACTAAATCGTAGCTCTGATACCAATAAATGTAACACCCCTCCCCCGTATTCAACGCCGAAATAGGGTTACAGAGCATTATCGGACTTATATCACATATAATCGTACTTTTTTCATGCATTCAATCATTTCATACAATCATCATTCAATTTGTCTCTTATAATAGCCTACGAGGCCTTAAACATGCTTTAGGAGCAATTCAGGACTAAACCGATAACTTATAAACTTCCATAAAACTTTGAAAATTTTTCTTAATATAGAGGACACACGCTCGTGTGACCAGGCCGAGTGTCTCACACGGCTACCAGACACACCCGTGTCTTTAGCCATGTGAAAACAGGGGGTACAAACTGACTTGGGTCACACGGCCAACCACACGCCCGTGTGCCCTTCAAATCGGCCATACATGCCCGTGTGCCAGGCCATGTACTAGGCCGTGCCAAAACTGTCAGGTATACTGACTTATGCAACAGGGCCAAGTCACACGCCTGTGTGTTAGGCCGTGTGCCAATTAGGGGGTATACTGACTTGTACCACACGGCCAGTCACACGCCCCTGTGTGAAACTGTGTGGAGCATACTGACTTGGTTCTAATATCAACACCAGGGGACAGATGACCGTGTAACATGACCGTGTGTCGCACACGGTTGAGACACACGCCCGTGTCTTTGCCCGTATGGACAAAAATAGACTATTTGCAAAGCCATCTTGCCACCCTATTTATACATGCATGCACAAGCATAGATTGCAAAATTTTATAACCCAATAGGTAGCCAATCCACAACATTTCATACACATTTTATACCAATTTGACATAGTATTCAAATACTGATAAACCATAATTTATACATATTTTGACCCCATGCTTGACTTATTTTTGGATGAATTTTAATTAGATTTGATGAATTCGATGCTCCTAATCCTTTAATTTCATGTTTTACACTCAGGAGAGCTTAGGGAGTCGAAAAGAACGAGGAATGGGCCAAAAAGGGAAAAAATGAGCCTACCTCAGAAATCAACACGGCCTGGACTGTCAGACCATACGGCCATGTATTACAAGCAAAATCGAACACAGCCTGGACTGTCGCACACGAGCAGACCACACGGCCATGTGTGGCAAGCAGAATCAAGCACGACCTAAGGCTACCTGACACGGGCGTGTCCTTGCAGAACCCAGGTTTAATTCTATTCGAAAAAGGCTACTTGTGGGCCAAGAAAGGAGTCCAAAGACTATATAAACACCCTAGGGGAGGACCTAAGGGGAGGACGCTGAGTAGAAGGAAGAAAATACTCGAAGACAGCCATCGGGAGCAGCTTGGAAGAAGGATCTCCATCAAGACGGAAGATCTCCTATCAATTTCTCTTGAATTTTTTGGGTTTTCTTATGTTTTGTAGTTTTCATTATTTTAAGATGTTTCCCTCTATCAGTATGAACTAAATCCCTGAAATACCTAAGGGGATGAAACCTAAGACGGATCTTATTACTATTTGATTTATAAGATAAAAACTTGTTCTTATTCTTAATTGTGAGTTCTTATTCTTGTTTTGATAATTCAGGTTATTGATTCAAGTCGAATGTGCTTATTTAGAGGAGCAAAAGTCCTTGTTTAAGAGTAGATCAACACAATTAAGCGAAGTTGATTGCAACCCTAGAAGTAGGGCGACATAAATCTGCCGAATTAGAGTCAAACCTAATAAGGGGATCCATAGATCGAGTTAATGCAACAATAGGGGTTTTAATTAGAAAGAGATTTAAATTAATCAACCTAGAGTCAATTGTTCTTAGTTTCAAAAGAGATATTAACATAAGTTAGGGATTTCTACGGATTAAGTCAAGTGAATAAATCGTATGAATCAAAAGTAATAAGTGAAGTCTAGGTGAATTCTTCCTTGGGTATTGCCTCTTTCATATAGTTGTCTAAAAGTATTTTCCCAATTCATTCTCTGTCGTGCTTTTAATTAGTTTTAGTTTAAAAAAAATCACTCCAATTCTTAGGCTAGATAATAAGAAGATAGTAATTACTAGTACTCTTTGTCCTTGTGGATACGATATTTCCGGTCTTACCATAACTATACTATTAATCGATAGGTGCGCTTACCTTTATTGTGATCATAGTTAGTTAGAGACACATCAAGTTTTTGGCGTCGTTGCCCGGGACTAAGATATTAGGAACACTAAATTTTTATTACTTTAGCCATTTTTATTTTTTTGCAATTTATTTTTATTTTTATCTTTATTTTTACTTTTCTAATATTCCTTTTTCTTTGCTTCTAGTACGTATCTCTAGTTTATGACTAGAAGAAACCCGTCAGGACCCTTACTCTTTGACAATGATATAGAAGGTACCACTTGTAGAAATCGTAGGGAGATAAGGCGAAGTCTGCAAATACATAGAGGATGAGCAAAAAGATGTCACTAATATTACCGAGGAGATGGCTGATCCCCAGAATAATTCGCTACCTCTTATGGTTGTCGCAAATCCAGTAAATCAGAATCCTGCTCCTCAAACTATGTATGATTATGCTAAGCCTACTTTAACAGGAACTGAATCAAGTATTGTTAGACCTACTATTGCTGTAAATAATTTTGAACTGAAACCTAACACTATTCAGATGATTCAGCAGTTTGTTCAGTTTGATGGTTTACAGGATGAGGATCCAAACAATTAGTTGGCAAATTTTCTAGAATTCTGCGACACTTTCAAGATTAATGGTGTTTCTAATGATGCCATTTGACTTCAGTTGTTTCCCTTCTCGTTGAGGAACAAAGATAAACAGTGGTTGAACTCATTACCATGAGGATAAATCACTACATGGGAACAAATGACCAAAAAATTTTTACTTAAGTATTTTCCGCCGGCTAAAACGGCCAAGTTGAGGAATGATATCTCTTCTTTTGTGCAGATGGATTTAGAAACACTTTACGGTGCATGGGAGAGATACAAGGATCTACTGAGAAGATGCCCTCACCATGGGTTACCTTTGTGGCAACAGGTTCAAACCTTTTACAATGGTGTGAATCCTTCAACTAGGCAGTTGATTGACGCAGCTGCCGGTGGAACCCTAAATAACAAAACCCCTGAAGTGGCTTATGAGTTTATAGAGGAGATGTCACTGAATAACTATCAGTGGGAAGTCATGAGAACGAAGCCAACAAAAACCGCTGGCGTTTTCAACCTTGACGCAGTGACCATGCTATCAAACCAGGTAGAGCTGTTAAATAAAAAGATTGATGGTTTGTGTGGTTCTTCACAGGTACATCTAGTGATGCAGTGCAATACAAATGGAGGAGAGACGAGCAATACAGAATATCCATCCTACAACCCTAGCATAAAAAGCGAACAGATGAACTATATGGGTAATAATTCTAGACCTCAGAATAATCCTTACAGTAACACTTACAATCCAGGTTGGAGGAACCACCCAAACTTCTCATGGGGTGGTCAAGGAAATCAGAGACAACAACCCCCTCCAGGTTTCAACAGCAACCCTACCCATAAGAGAAGAAGCTGAACCTTGAAGATATGCTAGCAAAGTTTATTTCAGTGTCAGAAATTCATTTTCAGAATACCGAAACAACATTAAAAAATAAGTAAGCATCGATTCAAGGGCTTGAGAATCAAATTGGACAGCTTGCTAAGTTAGTTTCCGAAAGGCAACCAGGTAGTTTACCTAGTAACACCGAACCTAACCCAAAAGAGCATGTGAAGGCAGTTACACTAAGGAATGGAAAGGTGTTGGTTGAAGCTGAAAAGAAGATACCACAAGAAACTGAAAAGGCAAAGAGTGAGGAAGTAAACGAGAATGTAACACCAGTACTTAAAGAGTATAAACCACCGATCCCATATCTGATAAAGTTAAAGAAAGACCGCATAGACGCACAATTTGGTAAATTTCTTGAACTTTTTAAACAATTACATATTAACTTACCTTTTGTTGAAGCTATTTCGCAGATGTTGACATACGCAAAATTCTTAAAAGAGCTTTTAACAAATAAAAGGAAGTTTGAAGAGCTATCAACCGTGGAGCTTAACGAGGAATGTTTAGCTATTTTCCAAAATAAGCTACCAACCAAATTGAAAGATCCAGGAAGTTTCACTATTCCCTGTTTAATTGGTAGTTTAAATATTGAGAAAGCATTAGCTGATTTAGGTGCCAGTATTAATTTAATGCCTTATAAAATGTTCAAGCAGCTTGGTCTTAGGGAACCAAAACCTACTAGGATGAGTATTCAATTAGCTGATAGATCTATTAAATACCCCAGGGGAATTATTGAAGATGTTTTTGGTAAAAGTTGATAAATTCATATTCCCTGTTGATTTTGTTGTACTTGACATGGATGAGGATGTTGAGGTGCCTTTAATTTTAGGACGCCCATTTGAAGGTATTGCTAGGGCTGTTATTGATGTAGGTGATGGTAAACTTGTGCTAAGGGTAGGTGACGAGGAAATGATTTTTAAAATTTATGATGCTATGCGATATTCTAGAGAGCAAGATGATTCCTATTATTTTATCGATGCTATTGATCATTCTATTCAAGATTCTTTTCAGGAAATCATACATAAAGACATGTTGGAACTGTGTCTTGCCCAAGGTGAGGAGGCAGATGACGATACCAATGAGATGGGGGAGATAAAAAGTTAGTTAAATTCTAATACTTTTTTCCCAAGGCAAAAGAAGTATGAAGGCATTGAAATAAATGACAAACTAAAACAAAAACCCTCTATTGAAGAGCCTCCCAAATTGGAATTGAAACAGTTACCAAATCACTTAGAGTATGCATTCCTCGGAGATAATTCTACACTACCGGTAATTATTTCCTCAGAATTGGAACCCAATGAGAAGGACGAGTTACTATAGGTACTAAAGGAGCATAAAAGAGCCATAACTTGGAAGATTTCTGAAATTAAAGGGATAAGTCAATCGTTTTGCACCCACAAAAATTTAATGGAAGATGAATATAAACCATGTGTGCAACCTCAAAGACGATTGAACCCCAACATGAAGGAAGTTGTTAAAGCTGAGGTAATTAAACTTCTAGATGCTGGAGTTATTAATCCTATTTCTGACAGTACTTGGGTAAGTCCTGTGCAGGTTGTTCCGAAGAAGGGAGGCATGTCTGTTGTAGCTAACGAAAAGAATGGATTAATTCCAACAAGAACAGTCACAGGTTGGAGAGTCTGCATTGACTATAGAAAGTTGAACGATGCCACGAGAAAAGATCACTTTCCCTTACCCTTCATTGATCAGATGTTAGAAAGATTATCTGGGCATATGTACTATTACTTCCTAGACGGACTCTCTGGCTACTTCCAAATCCCAATAGCTCTTGAGGATCAAGAAAAGACAACATTTACATGCCCATATTGTACGTTTTCTTATCGTAGAATGCCTTTTGGACTATGTAGTGCTCCTGCTACTTTCCAGCGCTGCATGCTAGCCATCTTTGATGAACTTGTGGAAGATATTATGGAGGTATTTATGGACGAATTTTCGGTATTTGGTAATTCTTTCCATCTTTGCCTTAAAAATTTAAAATGAGTTCTAATGAGATGTGAGGAAACAAACCTTGTGCTTAATTGGGAAAAGTGTCACTTTATGGTTCGAGAAGGGATTATGTTAGGTCATAAAATTTCTAATAAAGGGATTGAGGTTGATAAAGCAAAAATTGAAAACATAGAAAAATTACCTCCTCCTAGTTCAGTTAAGGTTATTAGAAGCTTTTTAGGACATACTGGATTTTATAGAAGATTTATTAAAGATTTTTCTAAAATAGCTAAGCTTTTAACGAAATTACTAGAAAAAGATGTGCCTTTCCATTTTGATCAGGAATGTTTAGATGCATTAATACCCTCAAAAATAAATTAATAAATGCTCCAATTATAATTGCACCTGATTGGAATTTACCATTTGAACTAATGTGTGATGTGAGTGATTTTGTAGTAGGTGCAATTTTGGGACAGTGAAGAGACAAGCATCTTCAGCCGATTTATTATGCTAGCAAGATATTGACGGTCGCACAAGAAAATTACACCACCACAGAAAAAGAGTTGCTAGCTGTGGTCTTTGCATTTGATAAATTTAGACAGTATTTGATATTATATAAAGTTGTCGTTTACACTGACCATTCAGCCCTTCGTTATCTTTTAACTAAACCTGATGCAAAACTTCGACTCATAAGATGGATTTTACTCTTACAGGAATTTGATTTGGAAATTCATGATAAGAAAGGAGCTGAAAATCTTGCAGCAAACCATCTTTCTAGGCTTGAAAATCCACATATCAAAGAACTCAATGAGAATAAGATATATGACTCGTTTCCTGAAGAATAACTCTTGGCTATATTCGACTCAGAGGTACCCTGGTTTGTAGATATTGTGAATTACTTAGCTACTAACATCCTACCAAAAGGGTTGACACATCATCAAAAGAAGCGATTCTTTGCTGATGTGAAAAACTATTTTTGGGAGGACCCTTTTTCTTTTTCGTGTATGTGCAGATCAAGTAATTCGGAGATGTGTTACAAAGGCAGAAGCAAGCAGAATTCTAGAACATTTCCATTCAGGACCAATAGGAGGACATTATAGTGGGACTAGGACAACACATAAAACACTCAAATCAGGTTTTTATTGGCCCACTCTGTTCAAGGACGCTAATAGGTATGTTACTTCGTGTGATAGATGTTAGAGAATAGGTAATATCTCTAAACGCGATGAAATGCCTCAAACGTATATGCTATCATGTGAAGTATTTGATGTATGGGGTATTGATTTTATGGGTCCATTCCCTAGCTCATT
This sequence comes from Gossypium australe, assembly GCA_005393395.2. Lineage (NCBI taxonomy): Eukaryota > Viridiplantae > Streptophyta > Magnoliopsida > Malvales > Malvaceae > Gossypium > Gossypium australe. Next base: position 57,646,707 of record CM016614.1, read on the forward strand.
TGGGAATAAATACATCTTAGTAGCGGTTGATTATATGTCAAAATGGGTGGAAGCTCAAGCTTTACCTACTAATGATGCTAGAGTGGTAGTGAGATTTCTTAAGAAACTCTTCTCTCGATTTTGAACACCTAGAGCAATTATTAGTGATGGGGGTACTCATTTTTGTAATACTCAATTTGATAAAATCTTAAAGAAATATGGAGTACACCACAGAACAACTACCCTTTATCACCCTCAAAACAGTGGACCAGTTGAAGTAGCCAATCAAGAACTTAAGCGCATTCTAGAGAAAACTGTAGAATCAAATAGGAAAGATTGGGCATTAAAAGTAGACGATGCTTTATGGGCCTATAGAACCGCTTTTAAAACTCCCATAGGAACATCCCCATACAGACTTGTCTACGGAAAGAGTTGTCATCTACCATTTGAATTAGAGCACAAAGCATTTTGGGCTATAAAATTCTTAAACTATGATCTTAAACTTGCAGGTGAGAAAAGATTGATGCAGTTGAACGAGCTAGATGAGTGGCAAGCTAATTCCTACGAGAACCTACGTTTATACAAGGAAGCAACAAAGCGACGCCATGATGCTCGTTTGAAGCAACCAAAGTGATTTGAAGTTGGAGACCTTGTTCTACTGTACAATTCGAAGCTCAAATTATTTCCTGGAAAGCTAAAATCAAGATGGTCAGGTCCATTTGTAATCAAAACCATTTTTCCCTATGGCACAATTGAGGTAACTCATTCGACTTATGGCACATTCAAGGTAAACAGTCAACGACTTAAACTATATACTGGTGAAGATTTTAGGGATATGAGAGAGGAGCTTCAGCTCCGTGAACCTTCATATAGAGATGAAAACAGGGTAAGTCTGGCTTAAGACTTTAAACGAGTGCTTCTCGGGAGACAACCCGAGCACTAACCCTACTAACATCCATATTTTTTATTTTTAGCATCTAACTAAAAACTAACCAAATTAATAGGCGCAAGTTTCCTTACCCACACGATCTAGCACACAGGCATGGCCGTGGCCGTGTGGACACCACGAGTGGGTACACCGGCGTGGCGGAGACCCAAAACACGGGCTGCGATAAAATGACACAATCGTGCGATGCGGCCGTGGTCGACACTAACTTAAGAACACGACATGCGAAACCTTTACACGGGCGTGCCTTAAAACCGTGGGCAATACTGAGTAAATGACACGGGCGTGCGACACGTCCGTGCTCAAAAGCTGTGGCTGAAGCTGAGAAAGTCACACGGAGGTGTGACACGCCAGTGCTTATAGGTCGTGGTCGACACTGATTAAGTAACACGAGTGTGCAAAACCTTTACACGGGCCTGGGAGAAATGAACGAAGCATCACATGGCCGTGCGATTCGGCCGTGTGACCTAACACGCCCAGGGAACACGGGCGTGGGGTAAGCCTCAGACACACCCTAAACCCACAAATACGAAACACACAGGCTAAACAAAGGGCACACAGGCGTAGGCCTCGACCATGTGCCCCAATCTCTATTTAAACCCCGACCACTGTTCATATCTTCCCAAATTTCCCCCAACAAACCCTAGCCGCTATCTCACCCAACACCCTCTCTATATTCCGGCCACCATCGACTTCCCCTCCTCCTTTCGCGCCCCCATTCTCTTCCCTCCCTCATCCTTCTTTCTTTTTCCTCTTTCCCCTTCCTTTTCCACGCGCACCAGCCCCGCAGTCCACGCCCGTGCACACAGCCACGTCTTTGTTCCGACCATCGCCTCCTGCCGGTTCACCTTTCTCCTCCTTTCTCTTCTTTCTTTCATTTTGATTCTTTTTGATTATTATTATTTTCATTATTATTACAATTTGAATTTCTATTTCAAATTTTTAGTCATTTTGATTGTTTATTTAGTTTAATTTTATTACTAAGTTTAACTATTGATCTTGTCAATATCATTAATCTTATTTCAGTCTATTCTTTTTGAAATTCCATTGCTAATGCTATTGTTTTAAGCTTTCTATATTTTTGTATTGTCTAAACTCAGTATCTGATTTAGCATTATTTCATAATCTAATTCACATTATAGGATTATAATACTATTAAGGACTACTAGGCTAGTACATTTTTGGCTGGCAATGATATTTGATTTATTGAAAATCTTTGATTTTTTCAGGTATGTAATGACTCCCCCACGTGGGAAAAAGACCGCTGTCCCCGCTTCGAAAAAGTGAAAGGGACCCGGTGCAACCTCTTCGAACGCCTCTGCTGAGATACACCACCCTTTTCTGTAGTTTCCCTTGGGACCCTAGGAGGAACTTTTCTAGATACTTCAGGCACGACCCCTCGGCGTGGGTAGATGCATTGATTGGGCCGCCTTGGAGCAGGTCGAACTTGCTGACGCAGTCTGGGCCCTACTGACTACCGACCCGTGGGGGCACTTTTTCGAGATTGTCGAGCCGACATATCCAGAGCTTACTTTGGAGCTCTGTCCCACATTCCACCTTCAGGCGGTTATGTCGAATTTCAACGACCCAGGCACAGTCTAGTTCTGCCTTGGAGGCCTCGTACGAGAGATGAGTATCCCAGAGTTTGCGATCGCTTTGGGACTTTACACCGAGGAATTCATGGAGGACGACGACTTCGAGGATCTCCATCACCACATCCACTGCTCCCCTTCATCCTGTTGGAGAGGCTTAGTCTCCGCCTCGGCCACCTATGACCCCAGTCGCTCCAAGGCATCAGCTCTCGCACCATCCTTGAGGTATTTACACGCCATCCTAGCTCATACTTTGACGGGTAGGCGAGAGAGCACCGGCATCGTCAACACTCACGACGCCTACTTTTTATGGTGCATGGTGCAAGGGCACGTGTTTGACTTAGCTTACTTCATCGCCCTCGCCATTTGGCATCAGACGGAGTGAAATAGGAGAGGAATCCTCTCCATTGGCCCCTATGTGACGCGCCTGGCTCGCCACTTTGGACTCCTCAACACCGCAACCCTGTTCTCCTCGCTCACACTTATCGGACAGATGTCCCCACAGGGCATCTAGACGATGCTTCATATGAGGATGATTGAGCATCGCCGTGGGTTTGATCCTCCTTAGTACCGGTTATCATGAGCCACTGATCAGGACGACCCAGAAGACATTACTGATGATGTCCCTTTGCATCATGAGGAGCCACCATCTGCACCACCACCACCTTACCGACCAACTCATGCGGCTGCTGCACTGACTGACATCTCTGAGTACCTCACTCATTTCGAGCAATACTGTACTCAGTAATTTAACGACAATGCTCGACGATTCGACGGTATTAAGGCGACGCTGCAACAGATTTGTCAGCATTTTCACATATCGCCACCACCCCCACCTCGCGATCCATCTGACGATGAGGACCTTTGAGTCCATTTATTATTATTTTTTTGTCATTTTCTATATTTTAATTTTTAAACTATTTCTCTTTATCTTGTCTTTAAATTATATTAGTATATTTTGATTTCTTTTTATCTCTGGCGGTTTATTATCGAGTAACCATAACAAAATCCATTAATAAAACCCCCTAAAACTTTACTGATGACTCCACAGTTTTAAAAGGTTCAAGGTGCTACTAAGGAACGAACAAATACCGGAGTATTCTCCCCCACCTTCACATCTGCCTAGTTCATCATATCATTGGCTCTGTTTCTACAAATTTCACTCCCTAATGATTTCATCCATAATTCAGGAAGTTTCATTTCTCTCCCTATCTTATGATTTTATTACTATATTGCTATTATCTATCTTTGTACATTGAGGACAATGTACATCTTAAGTATGGGGAGGTTAATTATAGTATTATTAGAAAAAAAAATCCCTGAATTATGTCTTTTTCTTAAGTAATTTTTTCATACTACTATTAGAATAAATTTTCTATTGATTTATGATTTTTATTTGATATGTTTTGGATTTAGTCATAGGTAATTGTGCGTTGATGGTTTAAACTTTATGACATTAGAAAATCAAGCATGATAAGTCTATTTTCAAATTAAAAATTTGTTAGGTTGTTTTCCTAAATTTAAATATTACTTTGAAGTTTGAAATTTGCAATGTTGACATCAAAAACCATAATTTTTGTGAGATTTTGAGCCTTTTAGAGCATATATTTTTCTTGCTCACTTTATTGATTATGAGTGTGTCAATAGTGATTTGTTATTCTAGAACTTGCTTCGATTATACATGTCGAGCCAACACCATTGATTTGATATACTGAGATGATAAAGGCACTTAGGTTTTAACCCACTTACTCTATTAAAAGCCTACCTTCATAATTAACCACTAGTGAACCCATCTTAGCCTAATAAACCGTTTCTTGACTCACCCATTAATATTAACCCAAAATCAAATTACTTTATTGACTCCCCTTTTGTCAAGATTTGATTTGACCAGTTGCTTAACTATGTTCTCTATTCCAGTATTAAATTCTTTCTTATTATTGTTCTTATTCTTAAAAAAGAAATATAAAATTTCATTACTTAGTTCTATGATATTTGAGCTTAAATGGTTAATATTCTGAGAAGAAGCTTGTATTATTAGTGATAAGTTCAATTGATGTAATTATTAATTATTAGTTCATTATTTCTAGTTAGGTAAATTATCAATTCAATCTTGATTCCAACTCTCTAATTCAGCCTTTATCCACACCTCTAAACCAAGCCCCATTACAACCCTCTCTAAGACTTTTTGATTTGTGTATCATCTCATTTTATAGTGGTGGAGATTTGATTTTCATGCAAGCTTATGGTGATAACTTCTCATGTTTGACTTTTGAGTGCTTAATTTTAACCTTAAACACTTTGAGTGATTTGAGTGAATCTTTAGTGAGTATGTCAATTCTTGTCGGTTTTGGATCAAAGGTAATTATTTAGAAAAAGGGAAACACCTATGTTTTAGTGCTATAAAAATTTGTGACTTAGATTGTTTGAATCCTTAAGACTCTTTTAATTAAATTATCAATGTATAAATTATCTGTGAATTATGATGAGGCATTATTGATGAGAATTATGAATTGAGGAAGTTAATTTTAATTGTGAGTTGAGGATTTTGCTTGAGGACAAGCAAAGGCTTAAGTGTGGGGATATTTGATAAACCATAATTTATACATATTTTGACCTAATGCTTGGCTTATTTTTGGATGAATTTTTATTAGGTTTGATGAATTCGATGCTCCTAATCCTTTAATTTCATGCTTTACACTCAGGAGAGCTTAGGGAGTCGAAAAGAATGAGGAATGGGCTAAAAAGGGACAAAATGAGCCTACCTCAGAAATCAACACGGCCTGGACTGTCAGACCACAAGGCCCTGTATTACGAGCAGAATCGAACATGGCCTGGACTGTCGCACACGGGCAGACCACATGGCCGTGTGTGGCGAGCAGAATCAAGCACGGCCTAATGCTACCAGACACGGGCGTGTCCCTGCCGAACCCAGGTTTAATTCTATTCGGAAAAGGCTACTTGTGGGCCAAGAAAGGTGTCCCAAAGCCTATAACAACACCCTAGGGGAGGACCTAAGGGGGGAGTAGAAAGTAGAAAATACTCGAAGACAACCATCGGGAGCAGCTTGGAAGAAGGATCTCCATCAAGACAGAAGATCTCTTATCAATGTCTCTTGAAGTTTTTGGGTTTTCTTATGTTTTGTAGTTTTCCTTATTTTAAGATGTTTCTCTCTATCAGTATGAACTAAATCCCTTAAATACCTAAGGGGATGAAACCTAAGACGGATCTTATTACTATTTGATTTATAAGATAAAAACTTGTTCTTATTCTTAATTGTGAGTTCTTATTCTTGTTTTGATAATTCAGGTTATTGTTTCAAGTCGAATGTGCTTATTCAGAGGAGCAAAAGTCCTTGTTTAAGAGTAGATCAACACAATTAAACGGAGTTGATTGTAACCCTAGAAATAGGGCGACATAAATCTACCGTATTAGAGTCAAATCTAATAAGGGGATCCACAGATCGAGTTAATGCGACAATAGGGGTTTTAATTAGAAAGAGATTTCAATTAATCAACCTAGAGTCAGTTGTTCTTAGTTTCGAAAGAGATATTAACATAAGTTAGGGATTTCTACGGATTAAGTCAAGTGAATAAATCGTATGAATCAAAAGTAATAAGTGAAGTCTAGGTGAATTCTTCCTTGGGTATTGCCTCTTTCATATAGTTGTCTAAAAGTATTTTCCCAATTCATTCTCTGTCGTGCTTTTAATTAGTTTTAGTTTAAAAGAAATCACTCCAATTCTTAGGCTAGATAATAAGAAGATAGTAATTACTAGTACTCTTTGTCCTTGTGGATACGATATTTCTGGTCTTACCATAACTATACTATTAATCGATAGGTGCGCTTGCCTTTATTGTGATCATAGTTAGTTAGAGACACATCAAATACCTAATTAATATCATGCATTTTCCATTCATATGCCTATTACAAATCAAGACAACATTTGCATATTTCCATTCCATCTACTACTTGTCAAAACATACCATATTTGAACACTTATACACAACCAAAACATTACACCAAGTTAAGCCAAATCACTTGGCTTAAACTTATACCACAACATGTACCAAAATCACCATCTCAAGTAACAATAACTATCATCTTTATAACTAGCCTAAACATGCCATATTTACAAATATCCAAGTGTAACGCCCTGAATTTTGGGCCTAGATGAATTGGGCTTTGGGTCTTAGAAAATTTTTAAGTGAGCGAGAAAATAACAATTGGCATGTGGGCTTTGAGGGTTAATGAATTTGGAGTGTGTAGGGGTGTTGGAGAAGTCTTGGGATCAAGTAAGGGTATAGGAAAAATTTTGGTTTTAGCCCCAAGGGAACTGTGACTTCAGTTAGTAGGCCTTTTAAATAAATGAAGAAGAATAATGACACAAAGAGAGTGGGTGGTCTAGTGGCAAGGTCGCGTCATTAGCAGGCAAGGGAGTCCAAGGTTTGAGTAGTGGCATGGTATTTTATTGGGGATTTATTTTTTTGGCTTCTAGATGGTTAGTAGTGGCGTTGGATGTGAACTCTGAAGGAAGTGTTCATAAGAGAAAATTAAGAAAGGATAGATGAGCTTATCTTAGAGAAAATTTAGGATGAGAATGAAGAGTTATCAGGGAGAAAAGTTAGGAGTTGAGAAGTGTGAAGAGTTGGTGCCGTTTTGGGAAGTGGAAAGTGTATAAATTCGGCTTAGGAGGGTAAATGAGTGCTGTTTTTGGGTTTTTAGGGGGTATTACGAATTTTCATTGTGGCTTTCAGCATTTGGAGAGTTTTGCAAATAGGTCAGTCTTTCTTTTCTTTACCGAATATCTTGTAGTTACCCTCACACAAGCACATTTGATCTTTTTCTTTTCTTCTTGTTACCTTTTCCAAACCCTCTAAAGTCGAATAATTCCACCCTCCTTTTGCCGAAATTCTTTTTGTGCCGTCACTATTTCTTCAACCTAGCCAATTCTTTGTAAGTACTTTACTCTTTCTAAATCGATTTTGGTAGGGGATTGATATCGAATCTCTGTTCTTCAGATCTCTGCCGAATTACTCTTTATGCGTTTCAGGATTTGGGTAAGTATTCTTTACTTTTGGTTTTGAAGGTTGGCCGAATGGTCGTAAGTAATGTAAGGGTGACTTAAGATGGATATACGTCACTTATGGTTCAGTTTTTAATAATTAAGATTGATGCAGATTTAGGAAGCACTCGTGATTAGTGATCGAGGAAAAGCTATTAAGGCTTGGTGTTTCAAGTAAGGTTAAGGTGAGACTTCGGCTTTTGGTAAAGTATTTGATAAGTATATGTGATTAATCATTGAGTGACATCGTTTGTAGGATCGTGGCTAAGGAGATCGCAACGCGTTTTGTTATTAGGTGTGTACATACACTATACACACAATGTATTGGGAAATCCCAAAAGTTTGGCTTCGGTAGTCTTGCGAGTGTGTGAACACTCGTATGAGGGAAATGGAATCGATAACAGAGACCCAGCGATTTGATGGACTTGGGTCGTGTTATGGTCAATTGGGCCAGAATGGGACAAATGGGCCCGACGGGCTCGTGGACCCAAATAGTAAAGATTGGTAGTTTGGTAATAAACGATGAGCTGATTAAGTCGGTTGTAAGGCTTGGGTTAGCTTTGGGCCTAAATGGCCGCTTAAATGTGATTAAGGCCTAATGGGCCATATAAATGAGATTGGGCCTGATAGGCCATGTGAATGTATGAAAGCATGTGGACTTGCTAGGGTTTTATAATGGACTTTTAGGCCTAGTTTCCAATAAATCCTTAAGCGGGCATAAAACTTAAATAATTAACTAATTGTGACCGTGGACAAGTAATAAGGTTAAGGTGTGGCAATGGGTATATGTGTAACGCCCCGAATTTGGGCCTAGTAGAATTGGGCCTATCGGGCTTTGGGTCTCATAAAATTTTTAAGTGAGCAAGAAATTGACAAATGACATGACGACTTTAAAGGTTTAATGCATTTAGAGTGTCTAGGTGTGTTGGAGAACCTCTGGGTTCGAGTTTTGTGGTAGAGGATTCTTAATTTAATTAGTTAAGGAATCAGGGTTGTGAGTAGTCGACTTTTAAATAAAAATAAGTGACAAATGGCACAAAGAAGCCTATGCTGAAGTGGCTAAGTGACGCCATTAGGGTGTAGAGAGGTGGCGACATATGCATGTAGGAAGGTCTGAGGTTCGAGTGCTAGCTTAGCTTTATTTTGCAGTTTAATTTTAGGCTTCTAGAAGGCTGGAAGTGGCGTGTAGATGGACTCTAAGGAGAAGTGATCAGTAGAGAGAATTTAGGAGAAGGAAAAGGGAGATATCATGGAGAAAAATTAGGAGACGAGCAATGGATGAAGTGGTATCGAATTGGACTTTAGGGATGGTTAAGTTCCGACTATAGGCTATATAAATGTGTGTGTGTCGATTTTGGGGTCCTAGGTAATGCCGAATTTTCCATTCTTTTTCTTTTCCTTGCCGAAACCTTATTTTTCCATAACCGAAAATACCTTGCCTTGTTGCCGATTCTTCACTTTTCTCCTACCTTCTAAACCTTTATTATTGCTTCTGAGCCGACTCTTCTCTTCTTCTTTGGCAAACCGAATAGCCTCTATTCTCCCTCAAGGTTCTTCTTTGATTTTTGTGATTTCATCTTCTTCCTTTACCTTGCATTTAGGTGCCAAATATCCCTTTGCACCACTCCGATTTTTAGGCCGAATACACCTTGGCTGAATCTCCTCTGTGTTGTTCTTCAGCTTTGGCCGATTGATTCTTGGGATTTAGCATCGATCTCTTCCCTCCAAGGTCGTTACCATTTCACTCTTGTTGCATTTCGGGTTTTGGGTGAGTGTTCTTTACTTCAGTTTAAGGGTTGGTCGAAAGGTCATATATGTTATGAGAGTGACTTGTCTTGGATGCAAGTCATCTATTACTTAGGCTCTAATGATTAAGTTGGTATAGATCTAGGGTCTAATCGCGGTTGGTGTTAAAGAAAGGAGCTATTAAGGCTTGTTACACACGGTAAGGTTACGGTGAGGCTTTGGTTTTTGATAAAGTTTGTATTTAGCTTATGATTAATTGTTAAGTAATATTGAATGTAGGTTCGTGACTAAGAGGATATTGCCGCACGCACTATTACCAGGTGTGTACAAATACTACACACATATGATATCGGCAATGCCGGAAAGCCGGAAAGCCGAAAGTGGCTAAATGGGCCCAATGGGCCCTGAGGCTAAGTTTGATGAAATTGATTGATTTCGTTATATGAATTGAGTTAGTCATGCATGTTACATGATCTGGAATTGTTTTGGGCCTAATAGGCCATATGAATGAGATCTGGGCCTAATGGGCCATAAGGATGTGATTTGGGCCTAATGGGCCTTAAGGATGTGATTTGGGCTTAATGGGCTATATGAACGTGAAATGGGCTTGATGGGCTTTATGGGGACGTAGACAAGCATGCTAGGGTTTAATGGACTTTAGGCCTAATTCTAAACAACTCTTAAACCGCATAAGACTTAATTTAATAATCAACATGTCCGGGGACAAGCCACTGGGTTAGAGTGTGGCAATGGACATATGCATGTCTAGAATTCGATCTAGGGAGAGCTTGGTACTTAAGCGATCCTAACGACCCACCTCCTCTTCTCTGGAATCCTATCTGGTGCGTAGTGTCTGTTCACTTTAGCCGCAAGGACTTGTTAATGGGCCAAAGTTCATAACTAAAACCTAAGAGGGACCAAAATACCCCTAATTTTAAAATTACCAAATTCCCTTAGTTTGAAAATTACCAACATATCCTTAGATTTGCAAAATTACTAAAATACCCCCAAATTGTAAAATTTCCAGAATACCCTTGATTTGTAGAATTACCAAAACATCCTTGATTTACAAAATTTCTAAAATACCCCTGTTTTGCAAAATTACCTAAATACCCTGTCGAGTAGATTTACGGAAATACCCTTGGGTAGTGAAATGACTAAAATACCCCTATGTGTCGAATGTGTGAAAATGTGTATGTTGCATTCATGAAATATATGTTGCACTTGGGTGGGTTTTGATGATACGGAGGAAGATATGTGAGGATCGCATAGTCGCTTGACGACCGTGGATCCACCGGTGGCTTTAAGCCCATTAAATGTATAGCAGCTTTACTGCAACGTTTGAGTAGTGCCGCTGTTGGTGCTACCTTTGGAGTGTAGGGATGGGTGGGTTGATATTTATATCCCCACAGGAGTGTATGGTTGGAAGGGAAATAGAGTGCAGGGTTGGATTTGGGATGGGTGCATTGCATTTATGTGATACTGATGTGTGTGAGGTCATTGCGGGCTAAGGCCCAGGACCACCGTTTTTGATAGGGCTTAGGCCCAATGTGATAATTGTATATTGATTGGATTACGTAGGGTTGTACACACTAAGTTTCGAAACTCACACCCTTTTTATTAAATGTTTCAAGTGGTCCTCAGTAGACGGCTCGACGTGGAAGAGGACTCGGAGGTGGCCACACTGCAAGTAGTTTTTAATTAGTTTGAAATACTTAATTTTAATTACTTTGTTTCTATTGAATTGTAATAAGGCCATGTATTCTCCGATTCGACTTTAGCTTTTGGGTTTTGTTATTAATGTTTCAACTGTTAGATTATTAAACTTGAATAAATATTTTTTTTTAAAGTCTAAACATGGTTTCTGAAATGACTATAACTTAAAAACATGGGCTTTCAATCTAACTTACAAGATTCAAGGAATTTGGGCTTTTACGCCTTAAATTTTAACTTAACAAAAATCGTTTTGAGTTATCCCTTCGATGTGACATCGCCAGATTCAGCCAAGACGTCCGGGCCGAGTCTGGGGGTGTTACATTTAGTGGTATCAGAGCCCGGTTACAAAGCCTGGGCTATGAAACGGGCCTTAGATTTTGGGTTTTAAAAACAAATAGATTAAAAAGTTTTGCAGGATTCTTGATGTGTGGTTCACCGAGCCCTTGACGTCGAGCCAAGTAAGTTTTCTGTGCTTACATTTGTTTAAAATATTGAGCTATATCTAGATATTGGGCCACTTAAACAATTGGTTTTTAGAGACTAAAGCGCGTAGGAAACTTAAGCCTTTAGTTGATTTACGACTGCAAAACAACTTCTAAAATTGTTAAATGCATAAGACATGTGCTTTAAACGGTGAAACCATGAACTAATTTCATAAAAATTTTAATCCAAAAATACGCAACGATGAACGCTAGAAGACGTGCAAGAGGCCGTAGAAGTGTTAGGGCTGGGTCGTCGGCGTTGGGCCATATACCCAACGTTGGAGTACGGGAGGTTCCGGCCTCAACAGTAGCTGAAACGGGACCATATGAATGGGCTGCTACTACAGGTGATGTTAAGGATCTTAGAAAGGGTTGCTGGGCCGAATAATGGTACAAGAAGTCGTGGGTCAATCATGGAGCGACTCCGAGCTAATGGGGTGGAGATTTTCAAAGGAATAGCTGGGGTGGCCCCGAATGTGGCGGAGTACCGGTTGGAAGCTACGGAAAGAATAATGGACGACCTGGCCTGCTCGGCGGAACAAAAGTTGAAAGGGGCGATATCTTTACTTAGGGAGGAAGCTTATCAGTGGTGGTTGACCGTGAAGGAGGGCAACCAATCGGAGTAGATCACCTGGGAGTTCTTCAAATCGACATTCCAGGGGAAATACATTGGAGCGGGCTATGTGGATGCCCGAAAGAAGGAGTTTTTGAGTCTGACTCAGGGAGATAAGTTGTTAGCGGAGTATGAGGCTGAGTTTATACGCCTTAGTCATTATGCCAAAGGAATAGTCGCGACAGAGTATGAGAGATGCGTACGGTTTGAGGATAGGTTAAGAGATAACCTTAGGGTACTTGTAGCTCCACAGATGGAGCGAGACTTTGCGGTCTTGGTGGAGAAAGCAAAGATAGCGGGGGAGGTAAAGCGCACGGAACGCCTCAACCGAGAGAAGGAGAAGGGCAAGAAAAAACAAAACGTGGAAGCTATGGGGGCTGGACAGAAAGCTATGAGGAGGGCTAGAGTGGATGGGCCGATTAGAGCTGAGGCCCCTGTTGCTGCTGCTAATACTGAGAAACCACCTTGTGCTGTGTGTGGAAAAGGGCATGCGGGCGAATGTTGGAGGAGAATAGAAGCTTGTTTGAGCTGTAGATATATGGAACATAGGATTAAAGAGTGCCCGAGAAGGCCAGATCAGGTGTGAGCCAATGACAGAGGTAATTTTCAACCACTGAGGGATGGTCAGCAGCTGCCTAGAGGCCGTGGGCCGGCCAGGGGTGGAAATAGTTTGGGTCAAGGAGCTCTAGGCAGAGGTGCTGGTCATGCGGAGGCGAGGCAACCAGCTTTGGTCTATGCAGCACGTCGCCAAGAGGACGAAGACGCTCCAGATGCGAATACTGGTGCGTACCCTACCATAGTATACTAAGTGTTTATTTTGGCTTTAGAATAAGAGTGAGCAGCGAAAGCATAGTGGTGAGACTTGGGTAGTACGATTAATAGTTAGTTGGAAAATTCGAGGATGAAATTTCTTTAAGGGGGTAGAATTGAAACGCCCCGCATTTGGGCCTAGTAGAATTGGGCCTATTGGGATTTGGGTCTCATAAAATTTTTAAGTGAGCAAGAAAATGACAAATGACATGACGGCTTTAAAACTTTAATGAATTTGGAGTGTCTAGGTGTGTCGGAGAAGCTCTGGGTTCGAGTTTTGTGGTGGAGGATTCTTAATTTAATTAATTAAGGAATCAGGGTTGTGAGTAATAGGCTTTTAAATAAAAATAAGTGAAAAATGACACAAAGAAGCTTGTGGTGAAGTGGCTAAGTAACGCCACTAGGGTGTAGAGAGGTGGCGACATATGCATGTAGGAAGGTCTGAGGTTCAAGTGATAGCTTAGCTTTATTTAGGAGCTTAATTTTAGGCTTGTAGAAGGCTGGAAGTGGCGTGTAGAGGGACTCTAAGGAGAAGTGATCAGTAGAGAGAATTTAGGAGAAGGATAAGAGAGATATCATGGAGAAAAATTAGGAGATGAGCAGTGGATGAAGTGGTGCTGAATTGGACTTTAGGGGTGGCTAAGTTCCGGCTATAGGCTATATAAATGTGTGTGTGTCGATTCTGGGGGTCCTAAGTAATGCCGAATTTTCCATTCTTTTTCTTTTCCTTGTTGAAACCTTATTTTTCCACAACCAAAAATACCTTGCCTTGTTGTCGATTCTTCACTATTCTCCTACCTTCTATGTAACATCCTGAAATTGTGGGGCTATGCATTTGTTGTGTGTTATGTATAATGTGTTGATTAAAGTGTTTAAGGGGTTTAGATTGGGCTCAAGGTTGGGTCGAGGTCTTAGTTAGAACTTTCTGTTTGGACACTCTAGTGGAAAGCCTAATAAGATAAGGCTTAAAAGATGGTTATCTGTGCTTTAAAATATAAAATGGGCTTGTGGCCCAGTGGCAAAGTGGCGCCACTAAAAGAGCAGGGAAGTGGCGTCAACTAGGAGGCCCAAAATCAAGTTTATGAAGCCCAATTCTTTTAATTAAAATTTAGTTAATATTTGGCATTTATGTGGGTAAAGTGGGACGACAATGAGGCTTGAAAATAGGAGGATTTATTTGTTTGGATAATGTGGATAATATGGCTGATAATGTGGCAGATAAAGGAAGGAAGAGGTGGTGTTATCTGGGGCACTTGTGGATGAGAGATTAGATAGTGATAAGGGAGAAAGTTTAGGAATTATCCATTGGTCAAGGTGGTGGCCGAATTTCCATCTCTTGGAGGGGGGAGAAATCGGTTTTGGTATGGGCAAGGGGTGCCGAAATTCCCTTTGAATAGTAGCTTAGTTTTAGTTTTAAAAAGGGGCATTTTCGGTTTTTAGGAGGGTAGGTGCCAAAATTTAGGTTAAGAAAGGGGGAATATCTTTATATTTTCGGCATTAGGGTTATATTTTTCTATTCTCTTCTTCAATTTCAGCATTTGGGTTTTTCCTCTCCTTCTTTTCTCTCATTCTCTGCCAAAGCCGAAATCCCTAAATCTCATTCACTCATCTTCACTTTTATGTAAAAGCCGAAACTCTTGAACTTAATTCTCTTCTTCATTCTTTTTCTACAAGCCAAATATTCATTGTTCTTTGCTCCTTCTCTTTTGCCGATCTCTTCACAAAAAGCGAATCTACATAGATTTCTTCCTATCATCTTCTCTTTTTGATCTTCTCAAAAGCCAAAATCTTCTAGGAGTTGTCGAATTCTCTGTAAAGGTAGGTGCCGATCTCTTCTGATCTATTCTTTTTCTCTTTCGGTTTTTAGAAGACAAAGCCGAAAGGCTAATGGATTGTTGGTTTCTTGTGTTTACGTGTTGGGCGACATTCGGGAATTGAAGTAGATCGCTTAGATCTAAAAGTCGGAACCGTTAGTCTCTAAACCTCATATCTCTCTTTTCGGGATTTCAAGGTAAGGGGTTCTCTTTAGATGCTCTTTAGATTCGCTATCGTAATTGTGGTCTTAACCATATGTTATGATAAGGTCTTTTAATGGAATCAAATATCGATCAGGTGAAGGAGGGGATTGGATCTGTAAAACCAATCCCTAAGTTTAAGAAACGAGTAGTGTCAGCAGTACGGGATTGGCCACCGGGTTGTGGACCGGCTTCAGAACAAAATCTTAGGTAGTTAGAAGTCGTATCGGCTTATGATAGTGTCGACATAGAAAGTCTCATCTTGTCTGTAATCAGGTGTGTAGATCTTTAAACACACTAATTAATCTGTACTAAATATATGTTATGGGCTAAAAGCCGAAAAGAGGCTGTATAGTAATCTATACTAAATATATGTTATGGGCTAAAAGCAGGAAAAAGGCTGTATAGACAGTCGGATTACCCAAAAAAGGGTAGGCAAGGGATGCCAGGTACGTAATCATAAAAACTTCTCTATGTGTATCGATGTATGTGATAGACTGTGAACTTTTAGGTAGTATATTGTTTTGATTCTGCATGGATGTATGCATGGGGTAGGATAAATATGATGAAGGGGAAGAGCATGTTAATAGGTCACTTGGAGATCGGTGGTTAAACCACGAATTATAAAGTTAGGTCACAATAGTGATCGGTGGCTAAGCCACATTAAATTTATTCCTAACTATTAGGAATAGGCAGCATGGCTGTCGATATGGTGTGTAGCGGTTGGTGGGTTGATTGTAGAAATCCCCGAGGTGTGTTGGTTAGTACGGGCTGGTGTGTAGAGGATGGATTTTTAGGTTGGGTTGGGCCATGTTGCATGTAAATATTTTGTTGCCATTGTGTATGGGCTAAGGCCCATAATGTGTTTGTGGGCCCAAGCCTTTTATGTGTTTTCGGGATTTGCACACTGAGTCTTGGTGACTCACCCTTTTATTTTCCTGACTTTTCAGATGAGCAGTAGATCGTGGGCATGGGAGCCGAGGCGGACTCGAGGGGCCATCAAGTTTCTATTTCCATAAATTATTTTTTTCGGTTTTCTTTAAGTTTTAATTTTGGGAATGTTTATGTAATAAGGCCCCATAGCTTAGGTTATCATTTTATAATGGTTATTGTTTTTTTTTTAAAAAAAATTATCTTCAAAGACTTATCTACAAGAAGTAATAAAATGGGATTTCCAAACACGTTCAAAGAAAGGGCAAAGGTTTTCTTCCAATATCACTTATTTAACGAACACCTGAATAAAGAAACTGAATTTCAAAAAAAAAAAAACATCCATGTGAAGTTTTTAACGTAAACCCTGTAGCATACCAGATCTGGTCGTAGCGTTTGGGCCGGGTTTGGGGTGTTACATTTTGGTATCAGAGCCCGGTTCAAAACTCGGGCTGTGAAATGGGTGTAGTAGTGTTTTGAAGATTTGATGTGAATTTGAGAAAAATGTCTTGGATGAAGATATGGCCTTCGAGTCTACCGGCACCCGATCCATGCAGGTAAGTATTCTAACTTTTGAGATGATATGCATGATTGGGCTTGATGGGCTTGATGGACGTAGACTAGTATGTTAGGCATTGATGGACTTTAGGCTTAGTGTAAACAACTCTTTAAATTCATAAGACTTAATCTATCCAAACAAACTCGTGAACAAATCGCTGGGTTAGGGTGTGGCAACAGGCATACGCATGTCTAAGATTGGATTCAGGGGGAGCTTGGTATTTAAGCGGTCCTAGTGACTCACCTCCTCTTCGCTGGAATCTTACCTGGTGCGTAGTGACTGTTCACCTTAGCCATGAGGATTTGTTGACGGGCCCAAAATTTATAATTAAAACCCAAAAGGGACCAGCCACCCTATTTCGCAAAATTACTAAAATACCCCCTAGTTTTGTAAAATTTTTGAAATACCCTTGATTTGTGAAAATTTCCCAGAATACCCTGGATTTGTAAAACTACTAAAATTTGTGAAATTACTGAAACACCCTCGATTGGCAAAATCACCAAAATACCTATGTTTTGCAAATTTACCCGAAAACCCCTAGATTTACAAAAGTAACCCGGTTTGCAAAATTAAATTTTCCAAAATATCCCTGCTTTACAAAAAAAAAAAAAAACAACAACATCAAAATACCTCTATTTTGAAATCTCACCAAGATACCCTATTTTGAGGAAATTACAAAATACCCTGTAGGACAAAACTACGGAAATACCCCTGGGTAGAGAAATGATGAAAAAACCCTTATGCGATGAATGTGAGTGCATGGATGCTACTTGTATGTTGATGTACGATGGTTGATGTATGTGGTTCCTAGAAATAGGAGATACAAACTTGAGACTGAAACTCGTAGATATAATTTAGAATTCGAAAGAACTACTCTTAAACTACTGTTCATAAGATTGTTCATGGTTAATCAGTGAAAGAAGTTAATAATTCATAAAATCTCTAATCAGATAAACGCGAATCGGTAGAATGAGTACACGAGGTCGTGGACGTCCGCCGCGTGGCCGTGGTAGGGTAGGATACCGTGTCGGAACCAGTAGGATCTGGCCATGGGTCAGGAAACGAGATGCCAGTTCCACCAGCTGCGGAGGCCGAATTTCAGGATCAAACGGCCGGAGATGATGCGGTATCTCAGGCAATATTAAGGGTTTTAGAGAGGGTTGCTGGGGCAGGCATGGGCACAGGAGCCCAGAAATTTGTGTCCGAGCGAATTAGAGCTAATGGGGCAGAAGTGTTTAGGGGAATTTCTGGTATAGCCCCGAGTACAGCTGAGTATTGGTTGGAGGCGGTTGAGCGTATAATGGATGATCTGGATTTCACGGAAGAGGAAAAGCTGAAAGGGGTTGTATCTCTCCTGCGGGACGAAGCTTATCAATGGTGGCTTATGGTTAAGGATGGTTCGGTGGCTGATCGTATCACCTGGGATTTCTTCAGGACGGCGTTTCAAAGTAAATACATTGGGACAAGTTATGTGGATGTGCAGCGTAGAGCGTTTCTGAATCTGGTTCAGGGAAGTAGGTCGATGGTTGTGTATGAAGCGAAATTCTTACGCCTTAGCCGTTATGCTCGAGGGATGGTGGCCACAGACCATGAATGTTGTGTTCGATTTAAAGATGGTCTGAGAGACGATCTGCGTGTACTGATAGCTCCACAGCGGGAGAGGGAATTTGCTGTGCTTATGGAAAAGCTAAGATAGCTGAGGAGGTTAAGCGGACAGAAAAACTGAATCGGGATAGAGATAGGGGTGGAGGAAAAAGGAATTTTGGATCATCGGGGACAACTGGGCGTACTCAGAAAAGGCTTAGGTCAGATGGACCGAGACGGGATGAGAGACCTGCTGCTGCTAGTCAGACACAGAAGTGTAGCCGATGTGGTAAATTCCATGTAGGTGAGTGTTGGGCGGGCAGTGGGAAGTGCTTTAGGCGTGGATCTACGGACCACCAAGTTAGAAACTGTCCGCAGCAACGGGGCAGTGAAGGGCCCATAGGTCAAGAGAATGCACCGCCGGGAAGAGGAGGTCAACAACCACCAAGGGGCCGTGGTCAAGTCAATGGTGGCAATGGCACAGGACATGGTCGTGGAGGTGCAGGTTATGCTGAGGCGAGGCAGCCAGCTTTGGTCTATGCAGCACATCGCCAAGGGGACGAGGACGCTCTAGATGCGAATACCGGTGCGTACTCTACCATAGTATACTAAGTGTTCCTTTTGGCTTTAGAATTAGAGTGCGCAGCGAAAGCATAGTGGTGAGACTTGGGTAGTACGATTAATA
This sequence comes from Gossypium australe, assembly GCA_005393395.2. Taxonomy (NCBI): domain Eukaryota; kingdom Viridiplantae; phylum Streptophyta; class Magnoliopsida; order Malvales; family Malvaceae; genus Gossypium; species Gossypium australe. The sequence goes on from CM016614.1 coordinate 57,665,426, forward strand.
GTTAGTTGGAAATTTCGAGGACGAAATTTCTTTAAGGGGGTAGAACTGTAACATCCTGAAATTGTGGGGCTATGCATTTGTTGTGTGTTACGTATAATGTGTTGATTAGAGTGTTTAAGGGGTTCAGATTGGGCTCAAGGTTGGGCCGAGGTCTTAGTTAGAACTTTCTGTTTGGACACTCTAGTGGAAAGCCTGATAAGATAAGGCTTAAAAGATGATTATCTGTGTTTTAAAATATAAAATGGGCTTGTGGCTTAGTGGCAAAGTGGCGCCACTAAAAGAGCAGGGAAGTGGCGTCAACTGGGAGGCCCAAAATCAAGTTGTATGAAGCCCAATTCTTTTAATTAAAATTTAGTTAATTTTCGGCATTTAAGTGGGTAAAGTGGGACGGCAATGAGGCTTGAAAATATGAGGATTTAGTTGTTTGGATAATGTGGATAATATGGTTGATAAAGTGGCAGATAAAGGAAGGAAGAGGTGGTGTTATTTGGGGTACTTGTAGATGAGAGATAAGATAATGATAAGGGAGAAAGTTTAGGAATTATCCATTGGTCAAGGTGGTGGCCGAATTTCCAACTCTTGGAGGGGGGAGAAATCGGTTTTGGTATGGGAAAGGGGTGCCGAAATTCCCTTTGAATAGTAGCTTAGTTTTAGTTTTAAAAAGGGGCATTTTCAATTTTTAGGGGGGTAGGTGCCGAAATTTAGGTTAAGAAAGGAGGAATATCTTTATATTTTCAGCATTAGGGTTATATTTTTCTATTCTCTTCTTCAATTTCGGCATTTGGGTTTTTCCTCTCCTTCTTTTCTCTCATTCTCTGCCAAAGCCGAAATCCCTAAATCCCATTCTCTCATTTTCACTTTTATGCAAAAGCCGAAACTCTTGAACTTAATTCTCTTCTTCATTCTTTTTCTACAAGCCAAATATTCATTGTTCTTTGCTCCTTCTCTTTTACCGATCTCTTCACAAAAAGCCGAATCTACATAGATTTCTTCCTATCATCTTCTCTTTTTGATCTTCTCAAAAGCCGAAATCTTCTAGGAGTTGCCGAATTCTCTGTAAAGGTAGGTGCCGATCTCTTCTGATCTATTCTTTTTCTCTTTCAATTTTTAGAAGATAAAGCCGAAAGGCTAATGGATTGTTGGTTTCTTGTGTTTACGTGTTGGGCGACATTCGGGAATTGAAGTAGATCGCTTAGATCTAAAAGCTGGAACCGTTAGTCTCTAAACCTCATATCTCTCTTTTCGGGATTTCAAGGTAAGGGGTTCTCTTTAGATTCGCTATCGTAATTGTGATCTTAACCATATGTTATGATAAGGTCTTTTAATGGAATCAAATATCGATCAGGCGAAGGAGGGGATTGGATCTGTAAAACCAATCCCTAAGTTTAAGAAACGAGCGGTGTCAGTAGTACGGGATTGGCCACCGGGTTGTGGACCGGCTTCAGAACAAAATCTTAGGCAGTTAGCAGTCGTATCGGCTTCTGATAGTGTCGACATAGAAAGTCTCGTCTTGTCTGTAATCAGGTGTGTAGATCTCTAAACACACTAATTAATCTGTACTAAATATATGTTATGGGCTAAAAGCCAGAAAGAGGCTGTATAGTAATCTGTACTAAATATACGTTATGGGCTAAAAGCCGGAAAAAAGGCTGTATAGACAGTCTGATTACCCAAAAAGGGTAGGCAAGGGATGCCAGGTACGTAATCATAGAAACTTCTCTATGTGTATCGATGTATGTGATAGACTGTGAACTTTTAGGTAGTATATTGTTTTGATTCTGCATGGATGTATGCATGGGGTGGAATAAATATGATGAAGGGGAAGAGCATGTTAATAGGTCACTTGGTGATCGGTGGTTAAACCACGGATTATAAAGTTAGGTCACAATAGCGATTAGTGGCTAAGCCATGTTAAATTTATTCCTGACTGTTAAGAATAGGCAACATGGCTGTCGATATGGTGTGTAGCGGTTGGTGGGTTGATTGTATAAATCCCCGAGGTGTGTTGGTTAGTACGGGCTGGTGTGTAGAGGATGGATTTTTAGGTTGGGTTGGGCCATGTTGCATGTAAATATTTTGTTGCCATTGTGTATGGGCTAAGGCCCATAATGTGTTCGTGGGCCCAAGCCTTTTATGTGTTTTCGGGATTTGCACACTGAGTCTTGGTGACTCACCCTTTTATTTTCCTGACTTTTCAGATGAGCAGTAGATCGTGGGCATGGGAGCCGAGGCGGACTCGAGGGGCCATCAAGTTTCTATTTCCATAAATTATTTTTTTCGGTTTTTCTTTAAGTTTTAATTTTGGGAATGTTTATGTAATAAGGCCCCATAGCTTAGGTTATCATTTTATAATGGTTATTACTTTCATTTTTTTAAAAAAAATTTATGTTCAAAGACTTATCTACAAGAAGTAATAAAATAGGATTTCCAAACACGTTCAAAGAAAGAGCAAAGGTTTTCTTCCAATATCACTTATTTAACGAACACCTAAATAAAGAAACTGAATTTCAAAAAAAAAAAAAACTCCAAGTGAAGTTTTTAACGTAAACCCCGTAGCATACCAGATCTGGTCGTAGCGTTTGGGCTGGGTTTGGGGTGTTACATTCTAAACCTTTATTCTTGCTTCTGAGCTGACTCTTCTCTTCTCCCTTGGCAAACCGAATAGCCTCTATTCTCCTTCAAGGTTCTTCTTTGATTTTTGTGATTTCATCTTCTTCCTTTACCTTGCATTTAGGTGCCGAATATCCCTTTGCACCACTCTGATTTTTAGGCCGAATACACCTTGGCCGAATCTCCTCTGTGTTGTTCTTCAGCTTTGGCCGATTGATTCTTGGGATTTAGCATCGATCTCTTCCCTCCAAGGTCGTTACCATTTCACTCTTGTTGTATTTCGGGATTTGGGTAAGTGTTCTTTACTTCGGTTTAAGGGTTGGTCGAATGGTAATATATGTTGTGAGGGTGACTTGTGTTGGATGCAAGTCATCTATTACTTAGGCTCTAATGATTAAGTTGGTACAAATCTAGGGTCTAATCGCTGTTTGTGTTAAAGAAATGAGCTATTAAGGCTTGTCGCACACGGTAAGGTTACGGTGAGGCTTTGGTTTTTGATAAAGTTTGTATTTAGCTTATGATTAATTGTTAAGTAATATCGAATGTAGGTTCGTGACTAGGAGGAAATCGTAGCACGCGCTATTACCACCTGTGTAACACACACATGATATCGGCAATGCCGGAAAGCCGAAAAGCCAAAAGTGGCTAAATGGGCCTGGTGGGCACTGAGGCTAAGTTTGATGAAATTGATTGATTTGGTTATATGAATTGAGTTAGTCATGCATGTTACATAATTTGGAATTGTTTAGGGACTAATAGGCCATATGAATGAGATCTGGGCCTAATGGGCCATAAGGATGTGATTTGGGCTTAATGGGCTATATGAACGTGAAATGGGCTTGATGGGCTTTATGGGGACGTAGACAAGCATGCTAGGGTTTAATGGATTTTAGGCCTAGTTCTGAACAACTCTTTAACCGCATAAGACTTAATTTAATAATCAACATGTCCGGGGACAAGTCGCTGGGTTAGAGTGTGGCAATGGACATATGCATATCTAGGATTGGATCTAGGGAGAGCTTGGTACTTAAGCGGTCCTAGCGACCCACCTCCTTTTCTCTGGAATCCTACCTGGTGCGTAGTGTCTGTTTACTTTAGCCGCAAGGACTTGGTAATGGGCCAAAGTTCAGAACTAAAACCCGAGAGGGACCATAATACCCCTGATTTGAAAATTACCAAATACCCTTAGTTTGAAATTACCAACATATCCTTAGATTTGCAAAATTACTAAAATACCCCCGAATTGTAAAATTTCCAAAATACTCTTGATTTGTAAAATTACCAAAACATCCCTGATTTACAAAATTTCCAAAATACCTCTGTTTTGCAAAATTACCTAAATACCCTGTCGAGTAGATTTACGGAAATACCCTTGGGTAGTGAAATGACTAAAATACCCCTATGTGCCGAATGTGTGAAAATGTGTATGTTGCATTCATGAAATATATGTTGCACTTGGGTGGGTTTTGATGATACGGAGGAAGATATGTGAGGATCGCATAGTCGCTTGACGACCGTGGATCCACCGGTGGCTTTAAGCCCATTAAATGTATAGCAACTTTGCTGCAACATTTGAGTAGTGCCGCTGTTAGTGCTACCTTTGGAGTGTAGAGATTGGTGGGTTGATATTTATATCCTCACAGGAGTGTAGGGTTGGAAGGGAAATGGAGTGCAGGGTTGGATTTGGGATGGGTGCATTGCATTCATGTGATACTGATGTGTGTGAGGTTATTGCAGGCTAAGGTCCAGGACCACCGTTTTTGATAGGGCTTAGGCCCAATGTGATAATTTTACATTGATTAAATTGCCAAGGGTCGTACACACTGAGTTTCGAAACTCACAGCCTTTTTATTAAATGTTTCAGGTGATCCTCAGTAGACGGCTCGACGTGGAAAAGGACTCAGAGGTGGCCACACTGCAAGTAGTTTTTAATTAGTTTGAAAGACTTAATTTTAATTACTTTGGTTCTGTTGGATTGTAATAAGGCCATGTATTCTCCGATTCGACTTTAGCTTTTGAGTTTTGTTATTAATGTTTCAACTGTTAGATTATTAAACTTGAATAAATATTTTTTAAAAGTCTAAACATGATTTTCGAAATGGCTATAACTTAAAAACATGGGCTTCCAATCTAACTTACAAGATTCAAGGAATTTGCGCTTTTAGGCCTTAAATTTTAACTTAACAAAAATCATTTTGAATTATCTCTTTGATGTGACATTGCCAGATTCGGCCATGACGTTCGGGCCGGGTCTGGGGGTGTTACAATATGCATGTCTAGGATTGGATTTAGGGAAAGCTTGGTACTTAAGCGGTCTTAATGACTCACCTCCTCTTCTTTGGAATCCTACCTGGTGCATAGTATCTGTTCACTTTAGCCAACGAGGACTTGATAACGGGCCAAGGTAAGTAATAGACCCATGACAATGAGAAATGACCAAAATGCCCTTAAGGGCGAAAATGGCTAAAATGCCCCTATGTGTTGAATGTAAGATTTATAGATGTTACATGTACATTTGCTGCATTCATATGATATTCTGTTTAGGTTGCATATGGGTTGGGAATTATGGAACGGAGGAAGTATATGAGGATCGCATGGTTGCTTGGCGACCGTGGATCCATTGATGGCTTTTTAAGGCCAATATTTGATTAGCAACTTTGCTGCAACGTTAGGTAGTACCGCAATCGGGCTACCCTTGATGTGTATCGGATGGGTGGGTCGATTTAGAAATCCCACAGATGTGTTTGGTTGGACGGAGACGAAGTGTATCGGATGGATTATTTGGGGAGGGTTTGCACAGCAATGCATGTATGATATTATTATATTAATAATATGATATGTATGCTATTTTTTTTTGCCGAGGGTTATACACACTGAGATTTCGAAAACTCACTCCCACTTTTATTTTTCTCAGGTGATCCTCAGTAGGCGGTTCGACAGATGGAGGGACTCAGAGGTGGCCAACTAGCAAGACGATTAGACATGTTTTTCGTAATACCTAAATTCCAGATTTTAAGTTTTTTATTTTAAGTTATGTTATTTCGGATTGTAATAAGGCTTTCCCTCTAGTTATTATTCTATTACTTCCACTATGCATTGTAATTTTGAAACGGAACCTGAATTTATTTCTTTTAAGCATATTTCAAGTTTTTGGAAATAATTGTGTTTTAAGAGTAGCTTCCGCTGTCAGAGGAAATTTTTTACAAGGAAATGGTTTTTTTGGATACACCTCGTTTTGAAAGCAAACTGGATTTTACTTCACTTTTCTTTAGAAGGTTTTTCAATGAAAACAATATTTTCGCAAAAACACTTCAATGTGATATGCCGAATTAGGGCTAACTTCTAGGCCGGGTTTGGGGTGTTACACCAAGAGTTCAATAGTACCAAATAACAACTAGAGAGTGCGACGCGTAACTCTGACTTTATCCGGATCGAGCGAGCTATCGAACCTCTATAAATCATGGAAAAGAAATAGAGTAAGCTTTAAAGCTTAGTAAGCCCGTATAATTCAAAATGAAACTTACCATTTATACATAATCAAGACAATAAATAAGGTATACTCAATTCAATTTCCATATGCCTAAACATAAGCATTCATCAACAAGTTAGTCACATAAGTACATGTAATCATCCATTATCCCAATTTAATACTCAATACATTGTATCATATCAAATTCATATATCATGTACATCATTTATAACCTTTCATTCTGAATCATATAAACAGTAATTCATTCGATAACAGTAACTCATCCGTATAAACGGTACTTTACCATAGCACAGAATTTATGCCCATTGAACCTATTAGAATATCGATGGATACTCGGGTGATATACATAACATATAAATTAGTAATCCGTCAATTCATTATCCTTTTCACGCTTTCGAGCTATGATCAGTAAGCTCCTCCTGAGCTGATGGACAGTAAGCTCTATTGAGCTGAAACGGTAAGCTCTAACGAGCTGAAAACAGTAAGCTCTTACGAGCTGATACATCGGTAAGCACATACGAGCTGCGGTGAGTCCGCAACACATGCAGGATCTCAACCTAAACGGTAACCCTAGTGACATGTCACTTGTATCCTACGAATTCCTATTATTCAAACGGGGCTCGGTAACTATCAGACTATATCAATAAGGCATTTTTATTTCAAATAAATCAATTTCTCAATTATATATATTCATTTCAAATAATTACAAGTATTTAAAAGTTCGATTCTAATTATATGAACTTACCTCATATCGCTCGGATAGAAAATATCGGCTATTCGTCCACTTTCTTTTTCCCCGATCTAATTCTGATCTCGGCTTATCTTGATCTATATATTATCAAATTTAGCACATTTAGTATTCAATTTAGTCTTTAATTCATATTTTGGCAAATTTACATATTTTCCCTAATGTTTCACACATTTACAATTTAGTCCGTATTACACAAAATTGCAAATTCATGCAATTAATCACCAACCCATGTTTAGCCGAATTTTCTATATGTTACTAGCAGCCCATACTTTCAATTTATTCACACTTTTACCCACATAATTTTACATTTTCTAAATTAAATCCCTTTTTTTGTGACATTTTTGTTAAAAATCACTTTACAAAACTAGTTTAACTTATATCAACAACTATTCAAAATCCATCATCAACCATCAAATTACTCAAGCATTCAACCATGGCAACATGTTAAATCTTTAACAATTTCGAAGTCTAAGGTATGGGCTAGCTAGGATACGAAGCAACGATCTCCAAAACGTAAAAACCATTAAAAACTGAGTCAAAATACATACCTAATTGAAGAATTTAAGGTTTCTGAATGAAGAACCTATTTTTCCTTTTATTATTCTTTAATTTTGGCTGGAAAGATGATAATATGAACAAATTTTCATTTTTTTATGAATTTAACTTTTAATTATCAAATACCAAAATTAACCTTAAATTAAAACATTTAAAATCATTTAAATGATGTCCATAAAAGTCCACTAACATTTAAAATGGTCTAGTTACCATTTAAGGCCACCATAATTAAAAGCCAAACTATTTGATACCTTTAACTAATAGAACATGCATTTTACATTTTACGCGATTTAGTCCTTTTTCTCGAATTAACCATTCAAACAGTAAAATTTCTTTACGAAACTTCCATGTAATTAATCTATTATGCTGTAGACCTTATTAAAATAATAACATAAATATTTTGACTTTGGATTTGTGGTTTTGAAACCACTGTTTCGATTTAACTCAAAAATAGGCTGTTATACATTGCGTATATTATTCCCTCGTCTACTCACATCCACTCACACTTGTGGTGCATTAACACACCGCTGCTGAATTTCTCAATAGTCGATTGGTATAATGGGGATCGAGTACTGCGAAAGTTCGGGTGCATCCAACATATTCTGGATGTTCCATGGAGTTTGAGGGATGTACACTTAATTAACAAAAGGGGAAATAAGACAAGAATTGAGCATTAGAGCATGAAGAATATATTGTATTGTGGAATGACTAGATGGGGCAAAGACCTTGGATGGATTATGCATTTGATTTGCGGCCCTCAGCGGAGTACCAATGCTGGTACATGGCATGTGGGAACCCTTTTTTATTTGGTGGGTGAACGATGCTAATCCTTCTACACATGCAACGACTAGGGCACCTCTCGCACTACCTGCCACATCCGCCTCCTGCACCCGAATCAGAGCCAGCGCTCAAACTCGAGCAGTATTATTCACAGTCTAGAGGTGTAACACCCCAAACCCAGTCAAAACGTTACGACCAGATCTGGATTGTTACAGGAAAAGTAGATTTGAAAATTTTGGTAAAACATCGTGATTTGAGAAATTACTTAGTTTGGCGAATCCATGTTAAGGGCCATTTTACAAAGGAACAGTTTGGTTATGCATACTTTACCCTTCCCTCGTTAGGTTACTTAGGATTTGAAAATGGGTTTATTTTATCAAAACCGAACTTAGAAAATTTTGAAAGGTGATAGTCGAAATGAATGTTGAGGTGCGTGATCTTTGAAAATATTATTTGTAATGTTAAGAAAAATACCAAGTTTTAATTACTTACGGCTTGTGATCCAATCGTTGAAATTTTGGAAAACCTTTATTTACGTTTTTATGAAAACCTCGTTTTTTTTATAATTCATAACATATATAAAATCAGCATTTAAACAAAACCCCAAATTAAAGTTAAAGCAGCCTTATTACAAATTAAAATCCCAAAATAGAAATAAGTTTAAAATGAAGTACAAGATTACTAAAGAATTCACAACGCATGGCCACCTCGAGTCCGTCTCGGCTCCGAAACCCGCCATCTACTGATTACCTGCAAAATTAGCAAAGGGGTGAGTCATCGAGACTCAGTGTGTAAATCCCCGTGTAACACAACCTGGGCCTTAGCCCACTCAGTATGGCATATGTCACATGCATGCAATGCAGCCCAACCCAGTTTAGCTCTCCATCTAAACACCCGTGGCATTAAGCCACTGTGGTTCTTGACCACCGTGGTCTTAGACCACTCGTGGCAAAGTCACTATAATATATATTATCGTGGGGCCAACCCACTGTGGTCTTAGACCACCGTGACGATCTCTGATAAATTACCCATACGTGGGGCCAACCCACTGTGGTACTTGACCACTGAGACAAGTCACTGATTAAAACATTTGTGGTTTCAACCACCGTGGTACTTAGACCACTCGTGACAGTAGTCACTGATTCTCCCTTCTCCTTTCATTCAATCCCGAGCCCATGCTCTTTACATCATGCACAATATGTATGCAACCATATTCACAATGCGTAACAGATACTATTTCATACATGAATAACCTCAAACATACATACATGCATATAATCAGGAACATCAACATCGAAGAACTTACCCGGTGTCTCCAACCTTACCCATAAGGGTATCTTGCCTATCACATCAATCATTTCGGCTTGAAGCCATTACGGTTAATATCACAACAACAACAAAAAGACGTGTGAGTAATACACACCTGATAACACGGAGAATTAAACTCTCAATACTGTTGACACTTTCAGAAGAAGGAACAACCGAAACCTGTCTATCCCAGGCAAATGTCGGCTCTCTACTGCAGCCTGGCAAAAAATCCTGAACCATTGACACCGCTCGACGCTTAAACTTAGGAGCAGGGATTACGGATACACTCCCCTCCTTGGCTTGATCGTTTCTGAAGAACCCAAATGGAGAGATGAGATTCAGAAATTGGCTGATCCTCAGACTTTGGACTCAAATTGTTTGGCTTAACAACAGAGCCGATTGAAAAGACTTACTGGCCAAGATCCCTAACCCCTTGCTTCGCGATATTCGGCTTAAAGCAGAGATGTCGTCTAACACACAAGATGATTTGGCTATGGAGCAAACAAGTCGAGAACTGAGAGGAGAAAAGGAGTAGGTTTCAGTCAAAGGAAAAAGAATGTCAAATGCAAGAAATAAAGGGTGAAGAAGAAGGTTTCGGCCTTGGAGAAAGATGAACACCAAGTAGTGGAATGAAAGTTTCAGTTGGAGGGTTCAAGAGAATGAGTAAAGGAGAAGAAGAGATGAAGAAAAGTGATAGGAGTATAGGAGATGGGTGATTCGACCAAGGTGATAGATAACTCAATAGGGGAAGCAATGAACGATCAAGCAAAATAGACAAAAGAAGGTTTTGGGAGGATTCGGCAAAATGGAAAAAGAGATGAGAAGAATGTTCAAAGAAACGAAAAGAAGAACCTATAATGCACTAAGGAATTTCGGCACAAGCACAAAATGGTAACCAACCCGAAATGCTCTTGACAAAATACCCAAATATCGAAAAGAAGAACTCAAAAGCTACATCATTCGGCACCCACACACTAAGGCTCTCAGTTTTGCTATCACTCCTACAATGCCGAAATTCACTAACCCCATGCACCACATAGCCGTAATCCTCCTCCCTCCTTCTCCAACTTTCGGCCAACACTCAGCCACCAACCCACCTTCTTGATTTCCTCCACCGAATGCTCCCTATCACCCATTCGAATAGTTTGACCAGTTCAAACTCCCCAGGCTCCTCATGACCACCCATTCAAATCCCTTTGACTCATTCAACCACAACCTTGGAGAGTCCCTGCCAAATCCACCTTCTTCCCATCTAGGTGCAAAAAATTAAAGTTCCAAAGTGAGGTTTGTGGGATTCGAACCTCCTCCCTGCTGCTACACCCTTGTGACGCCACTTCCCTGCACTCTAAGTGGCGTCTCCTTGCCACTTCACCACACCTCTTCTTGTGTTAACAAAACACAAGTAATTACCCTTAAGGCCTGCCTTAGCTAGCTCTCCCCTAAAGTGCCTAAAAAATAAAATTTTCACAATGGCTCAAGCTTAACCCAAGCCTTCCCGGGACCCCCAAACACACCAAATTAATAAACAAATCATGCCAAACACACACAGAGACATAAAATGCAGAGCCCCTAATACCAGGATGTTACAAGAGGTAGTTTTTATCATCTGGACTTGGGGATCGATGATTATTTTTTGAGCTCATTGGGCTATGCATATCAATCGAAGATTCATGGTTCCAGTTCATATTAGCCGGATCCGAGATCATCGATGATGTTTGATACCTTCAACTCATTACCACCTTAGTACTCAACCCCTATCGGGAAAACATTTGGGACATACAATTTGTTGAGTATGTTTGACACACCTTAAGGTTCACCGATAGATGCTGCAAATGATGTTTCAGGAGAGGGTAACAATGACCACTGCGAGCACCCTCAACATCAACTCTAGGCACCACAATGATTTACCCCTTGGATGACACCATCGAATCATCAATTTTGAGGGGTGTAACATTATATTTACTGCATTTTCAAGATTTTATTAATTTAATTAGAGTAAATTCTAAGCTTTTTACTTATTTTTTACTTAATTTTCAAGTTTATATTTACCAAAAATATAAATACGATTTTTTAAAAACAATATACATGCAAAAATATAAATATGAAAATTCCATCATAACCAAATTTTTTTTTTATTACAAGCTTGAACATGGAGTACATTAATTCATATTCCACCCAATCGCAATGATTTTCCAATATGATAGGTTCGCTGTGGACATTTAGTCCGGTTATGACCAGTTACTCTACACACACGACAAAGTTTGTTGTCAGTTTTCTCCCTCGTGTATATTTCATTACGGATCCTAGTGACTTGTAGTCGACCTTTTGGCTTCCTATGTAATCTCTTCTTTGGGACGAGCTCGAAAGTCGGTGGAAGCACTTCCCATGTAGATTGATCACACAAGAGGGGAACTCATTTCCCCAAATATGCAATGTGTGCTCAAGAGTGTACACCTCATCGATATATTATTCAGCATTGAAAGCTGCAACGACATATACACAGAGGTAACGAAGTGACTAGAACTTTCCACAATCGCACCATCTATTTCAGAGATAAACTCCGTAAGACCTAGGTGGGATACCGGGTCGACGACCGATGGACTTCATAACTTGAAAAGTTTCTAACTGTTAAGAATATATTTCTACATTCATCAACCTTAAACTTCAACGGTTCACATCTATTGCCTTATTGACATCTTCGACAAACACATGTCCCGCCTCCATCTAGTTTCAGCCCCATTCTTGGCATCAAGGTTGCCAGTCCGTAGAACGTAGTTTAAAAAAACAGATAAAATTGGAAGATGTCGTGTTCACCTCAACACGGAGTTAACTACCTCTGCCAGGTTGGTGATCATATGACCATATTGAGCTTTGTCATAAAACAATTGAGCCTATTACCACGGCTCTATGGTACCCAACCACTCTAAAAAAGGAGTATTCATTTCACCTTGCATGTCATCTTCAAGTTTGGTTATCCTTTACTTGAAAAGGTGTGGTTTTAGCTCGTATGTTACGTATGTATGAAGAAAAGACAAGTTACAGTCTCGAATTAATTTTTTTTGTATTAAGAACATTTAAAACATATGTTGAAACTAAAATTTACCCATTTTTACAACTTGTTGCTGCCAGTCTGCATTCTTGTTGTCTCGGTAGAAGTTAGCCGAAATGTTTCGAATTAAGTAAACGAATCTCCACGAAACACCAGAACGCCTAATCACAACAATTATTCCCTTCGAACTATCGAATATGATTTAAATATTATCGTCCTTAACAACATATGTCTGCAAGTTCGTCAAGAAGAATTCCCATGATTCCATGTTCTCATTGTCCACAATGGCAAATGCTATTGAGAGTAAGTTCTGGTTCTCGTCTTGAGCATCCGTAATAAGTAGGATTTGCATATATTTTTCGTATGGCTAGGTCCCATCAATCTACACAAGTGGCTTGCAGTGAGGAAATGCCCACACACATGGATCAAACGTCTAGAACATCCGGTGGAAAACTCTTCTTTCGGGTTGTAGTTGATCGTCGAGGCTGTAATAAGGTCGTGTCTACAACTCAATGACAGTCCCTGTGTAACACTCAAAACTCGTTTCCATCACCGGAATAGGGTTACAGAGTATTACCATACAAGTCAGAACATTGCATAACAAATAGTATTCAATTATAAATTTAATTCCATAATTAAATATAATATTCATAATGAAATAAAAGATTCTATTACGACATTAAAGTTGAGCTTTTAAAACCCTAAAAATAAGTTATGGACATTCAGGGACCAAATCAGAACAAACCAAAACTTTTAGGAAAAATTTGAAAATTTTCAAATCAGGGGTCACACGATCGTGTGATAGAGCCCAGCCCGTGTGGCTCCAAACATGGCCGTGTGGCTATCCTACACGCCCGTGTGCGACCTCACATGCCCGTGTGCATGGATCGTGTAACTCTCTAATTTGGATCATACAGCCATGTCGTAGGCCGTGAGAAAACTGCACCCATACTGTTCTTAAACACATTCTAGGCACACGCCCATGTGGCCTACCCGTATGTATCACACGGCTATGTACAGCTCGTGTCCTAGACCGTATGTGCCCAAAAATGACCAATTTCAAGCTTGATTTCCAACCATATGCATAGGTACATATACCAAATTTATCATGCCATATTTCTTCAACTTACCATTTCTTGAATGAGCTCGGGATGGAACATGCATACTTCATTTAATTACTTCTTTCACAACATCAAATACCCAACGCACACACATTTCAAATACTATGAGTCATAACAAAACATAACCAGATGTTCCTATTACATGCCATATAACCAAGTTATCTGAAATATACCAAAAGAGTCCTTGAGATAGTATGTTTCTCTGAGCTTGATCCGATCTCCCAACCGCAAAATGAAATCTACAAAACAAAGGACAAATAGAGGTAAGCTTACTTGAAGCTTAGGAAGTTCGTAAAAGTAACGATAGAGCTTACCACAATTTAACTTAACAACACAATTGAATAACTAATAAGGTAATTCCTTGTGTGAACCCACCATAGGTAAGAGCTACATGTTTCATTAAATTAATTTTCTCAGATGTCATTAGCTCGTCATTTCACAAATGTAGGGTATTGCTCATTCGAGCTTGTTTCTAGAACATTGACCGTTTCGCAATGCTGCTCACATAAGCTGACGAGGATGTACAATGTATGCAGGACTTTAGCCATCGCTACGGTTCATTCATCAGAACAGAGTATTCAGTCATTTCACTAGTTTTCAATGCTGCTCACACAAGCTATCGAAAATCTACAACTTATGTAGGATTTTCATCTATCGAAACGGTCTATACCATTAGAACAAAATATTTAATCATTTCATCATTTCACGTCCCGGCCCAAGGCCGAATCACTTTAATCGTTCGTATCACCAACTCTCAATTGGTCAAGTATGCTTAGAAATTCCACATATCAAATACAGTAAATGTATGGAAAGAAACACTAATTATAAAAATTAGAAATATGAACTTACAGGACTTATTTACAGTAACGGTCCAGAACAACTCAATCAATGATCAACGTTGTGTCAATTCATTATTTTCATTTTTGATTAACACCCATCAATATAATCCAAACATTATAAAATTAAGGCATAAAATACATCTAAAATGTGCTAAATTTAAACCGTACGAACTTACCAGACTAAATTGCAGCAACGATAAAGTATAGGAGTTATTTGATAATTTTCTCTTTTCTTCTGTTTTCCACTCGTTTAGGATCTAAAATATTAATTCCGTCCAATTCACTAACTTTAATAGCAATATTAATTCATTTTATGCAATTTAACCCTTTTTTAACATTTTTACAAAATTGCCCTAAATATTTCACTTTTATTCAATTAAGTCCTTAAGCCCCAACATTTTTATTTGAAACCCACCTTGACTGATTATTCAAAAGTCTCCATACAACCCCTATTTGCAATTATTGCACACCAAGTACAAGTAATTTTACCACTTTAACAATTTAGCCATTAAACGTTAAAATCGTTAAAAACTACTTTACAAAATAGTCCTAACTAAAAACAAAACTCAATAATCTTTCATAAAACTTCATAAACATCTCAATTTCATCAATGGCATAATCGTCAACATTTGAAAATTTTACAAATTAATCCACGGGTTAGCTAGATAAGGTTAATACGAGCTCAAAAACATAAAAATTACTAAAAACGGGTAAGAATTACCTACCCAATCAAGGTGCCCTAGCTTGGTCGTAGGTTTACCCATGTCTCCCATGTCTCCCATGACCATTCGGCTTATCCAACAAAAAGAAAGAAAATTGATAATATCATCCTATAAATCTTTTAATTTAACTTATTCTTTAATTATTTACAAAATTAACCTTTAATTTATAACTTATAAGTCACTAAAACATGTCCAAAAATGTCCAATATATAAACATGGTATAATTACCATTTTAAGAAGGTTTAATTACACAATTGGTCCTTTAATTAAATTAAATTCCAACTAAATAAACTTAATTACAATTTAATCCTAAACTAATTAGGACTAAATGAGCAAATAGCCGAAAAGTTAGTAGATTTAATCATGCCACCATCGCTTCGACTTTTTGACCATGGTTTAATTACCATATTGGTCCCTTTACTATTTTAAATCTGTAGCAATTAACTTTTACCTCTTTTACAATTTAATCCTTTTACCTTAATTAAGCAATCAATCATTAAAATTACCAAACCAAACTTCAATTCACCTATAATACAATTATGTAAATATTTTATAAAAATATTTACGGCTTTAAATTATGAAAACGAGGTCTTAATACCTAATTTTCAATAACCACTTGACTTTTGAACCAAACCACTTATACTAACTTTTAATTCAATTACTGAAAATCATCAAATCAAATTCAATATAAAAATTATTATTGACTTGTATAATTTAAATACTAATTATACGAACTTACTCATCAAATTTGTGGTCCCGAAACCATTATTTCTGACACCACTGAAAAATGAGCTATTACACCCTGACACGTGCTCCCGCATAGCACTATCCACCCTTGTAGCTCATTGTACGATGCATCTCAATCTCCGTAGAACTGCTCAATTGCCATCTATTTAGTTATCCACACTTTCCGATATGACACTCGATATTGGAATTGTTCTTACATTTCAACAATCAGAACCAAAACAAGAATGGTTGGCATGTCCTTCACTATTGGCATGATTCAGTTGCAGATAGTTTTGGAATCAAGTTTGGGGTGATCTTGTGTCATACGTGTAACAACCCATTTTTCATTGAAATCGGAATAATGGTTTCGAGACCACAAATTCGATCCAAAAATAAGGTTTATTTTTATTTTATTATATGGTCCGTATTATTATGGATATGTCGTGTGAAAATTTTGATACAAAAATTTTATCGATTAAGTGCTTAATTTTGAGAAGGACTAAATCACATAAAATGCGAAAGTTGAATTCTAGTAGCTATAAGGATTAAATAGCTATGAAATTCAAAAATAAAGGTCCTTATATGGTAATTAGACCATTAAGAAAGGTATGTAGATTTTCTTGGTGACTCATCAATGGAAATATAGAAAAAGGGCAAGGACTAAATTGGAAATTGAAATAATTTAATTAATTAAAAGATGATAAAAAGAAATATCATCTAATTTTTTTCATCTTCAATCTTAAAAATACATGGAAACCCTAGGAGAGAGAGAAGAAACTTTCAAGGCCTAATTGGGTAAGTTTTCTTCTCCTGTTTTTAGTAATTTTGATATTTTTGAAACTGGGATAGTCCAATCTATCTATTTGGAGGATTAATTTGAAAAGTTATCAAAGTATGGAAAATGGGTCATGGATGTATGCGCTGAAAATTAGAAATTTATGGTAGAAAATGAAAGGTTGTTGATAGATAAACAACTTTTACAAAGTGATTTTTGATGAAAACATGATTTAGGGACTAAAATGTAAAGCTGTAAAATTTGATGAAAAATTCTAAATTTTTATGAATACATGTGCTGTGAATTTTGTAATGGGGCTTTGGTTAGGCTTCGAATACGGAGTAATTTACACAAGTTTCATTTTCTAAGCTTAGGGACGAAAATAGAATTTATGGAAAAGTTAGGGGAAAAATGGTAATTTTGCCTAGGACGTAAATTGAGTCCCAATGAGTATAAAATGTCTGAAATTGATGATTAAAGCTATTTATATAGATCTAGACAACTCAAATTCGAGGTTAGATTGAGGAGAGGAAAAGGTTTCAGATTAGTAGATTTAATACGCGAACAAGTATCGAGGTAAGTTCGTATAACTTAATCGGGAATGTAATTATGTTTAATTGAATGTTTTGTTTGTATGGAATGTGACTTATATTGATGCATATTACTTGAATGCTATAATGAGAAATTTAATACATGCTTGAAATAGTGAAAAATGGTTAAGTCCTGATTGAATATTAAGTTCTGATGATTATATGCGCTTTTTCGAAATGAATAAGGTCCTGCATTTGTTGTGGGTAGGATTTAGCTCGGATGAGTAATCCTATTGACCTTGTTACAGAAGGATTTAGCCCAGACTGGTAATCTTGATATAATACCTCTCAAGTATACGTTACGATTAGGGTTTACCTTGGACTGGTAATCCTAATTGAGCTCTTCTGAGTATACGTTATATAAAGGATTTAGCCTGGACTGGTAATCATGTTATACGGTATGTGGCTCGAGAGTGTGTACCTTGGTTAAGTACCCCAATGGGTACCATTGAATAAGAAAATGATGGATTATTTAATCGTACACCTCGAGTGTACTACTTGAGCATCCATCAGAATTTCAACGATTCAACGGACATAAGACTCTTGACATGGCATGAGAATTATGAGATGAAATGATAATTACTTGAAATAATATTGCATGATGAGCTTATCTATGTTTACTTGATTGATATGAAGATTTTGACTAACATGTTTGATTGAATGCTTGTGTTTAGGCAATTTTGCTAATGGATGGAAAACATGATATTGTATGCTTAGATTTAATAAACAGGATTGGTAAGTTTAGTTTTCGTTATACGAACTTACTCAACATATAATGTTTACTCTGTTTTATTTTCCATGTTTTATAGTGCTCGGAAGCTCGCGAAGGTTGGAGACATTGGAGCATCGTCACACTATCAACTAGACATTTTCGGTATACTTAGTAAAAATCACTTTGGTATAATGGAATGTATAGGATAACTTCGCCATAGGTGGCTTGAAAATGATGTTTTGTAACCTAGCCATTGGAATGGCTAGTAAAGGTTTATTTTGGTATAACTAAGTAGGTTATTACGATATATATACACAAGTGTTATGTTAAGTATATGGGATCAAATGTTATTAATGCCTAAGTTAATCCAAGGAAAGTTTATAAAAACATATGCATGTAATGGTATGTTATGATGAATGATGGAATTTGCTTAAATTGAATGCTTGGAATGGCTGGTTTATACTTGGTATGTTTTAGTACAGGTATATGGTAAATTTGGGTGACAAATGAGGCTAGAAAATGGCTTTATTTTGTCCACACGGGCAGACACATGGGCGTGTGTCCAGACCGTGTGTGACACATGACTGAGTACATGGGCATGTAGTCAGGCCGTGTGTCCCCTGCACCTTAATTTTGAGAAACAGAATGCTCAGAATTGAGCATACGGGCAGAGACACGGGCGTGTGTCTCAGCCGTGTGGGCCACACGGCCTAGAACACGGGCGTGTGTCTTGGCCGTCTAAAACTTGCACTTAATTTCGAATTGAATTAATTAACCACATATCCTAGCAGACAGGCATGTGGCATGGCCGTGTGCATAAGTTAGAGAGTTACACGGGGTCGAATATAGCCTCTAGCACAGGTGTGTCCTAGGGTCACACGGGCGTGTCGCTTGGACCACACGGCCGTGTGAGCCCTGCACCTTGGAAAATTTTTGAAATGTCACAAATAATTCTTAAAGTTTTCAATTAAGTCCCGACTCGATTCTAATACTCGTATTAGGCCTCGAGTGTAACAGCCCGATTTAAGGTCTAGTCGAAACAGTTGCTTTGGGACCACAAATTCGACGTAGTAAAGTTTATTTTTATTACATTTCTATGGTCTACAGTTTTATGAAATAATTTCGTGAAAATTTTGTTCGAAAATTTTGACGTTTGGGCACTCAATTTAGTAAAAAGGACTAAATTGTAAAAAGTGCAAAAGTTGAGTTCTACTTGTTAAATTTGTCTAACTGCTATGAGATTTTAAATTAGAGGTCCTTAGTTGGTAATTACACCATTGGATAAGTTAGTGGACAAAAATGGACATGAATAGGTGAAATTTCAAAGTTATACATTAAGGGCAATTTGTCCATCTTCTTTTCCATGTGCCGAAAACTAGAAGGTCACCATAGCTAGGGTTTGTTCAACATCCAAGCTTGATTGTAAGTACATCCTAGCCTCGTTTTTAATGCTCTTTACATTTTTGAAGTCGTTATCATCCGATCTATCTATTTCTAAAATTAATTTGAGCTATGGTTGATGTCTAGGGTTTGACCCATGTTAGGCATGCTTGTGTTTTGATGGCTAATGGTAGGTTATGCATGTTTGATGTGTGATAGACAACTTTTACTTAGTGATTTTTCATGAAAACACATAAAAAGGACCTATTTGTAAAAAGTTGTAAAATGGGTAGTAAAAATCTAATTTAATGAAAAATGTGGGCTGTTAAAAGCATGAAATTGGTTCGGCTAGGCTTGGGTTATCAAGAAAATTTAATACATTTCATTTTACGAGCCTAGGGACTAATTTGTAAAAATGTGAAACTTTAGGGGCAAAAAGGTAATTTTTCCATAATGTGATGTTTGGATTGATTTGAGTAATGTGAATATTAAATAAGCTAAATTTACTATTATAGATCAAGAAAAACGAAGTTCAGACCTTGATCGAGGAAAGAATAAGGTGTTTAACGATTAAATCCCATTTCTACTATTTTTTTGTACCGAGGTAAGTTTGTATGTAAATAATGCATTGTTTTATTTATGTTTTAAATATGTTAATATTGTATGAATTATGATTGACTCCTTGGATGTAATCGATAAAGTTTGACAAGTGAGAAATCCTGGTTGAACCTTAGGAATAGGTAGGATACGAAAGTCATGACATTAGGGTTATTTGAGATTACGTTAAGACCATATCTGGGATATGCCATCCACATGAGACTTCGTGTAAGACCATAGCTGGGCTATTGGCATCGATAAGAGATCCCATATAAGACCACATCTGGGATATGGCATTGGTATAGTATTGTGTGTGCGAGATTCCCGAGTATCTTTTAATATTCCAAGTGGTTCAACTGGAAATTCAACGAGTATGTCAAAGTTGTGAAAGGTTATGATTATGTTGCAAGTTGGTACAGGTACATACGTAAAACTCATTTACTAATGAGCTCGATATATGATGAATCCCTCGGTAAGGTTATGAATGAGTAAGTTATGATTATAAGATCTTGATACTATTTATGCCAAGTTCATCATGTTTATTTGTATGATACATGTGTGATTATAATGCTTATTATTTGCATAGGAACTTACTAAGCAATATAGCTTACTCTCTTTTCTTTTCTCTTGTCTTATAGTGTCACTAAGCCAGCTCGGGGATCGAAAGCTGCCGAAGATCCATTCACACTATCAACTTAATATTTTGGGTACCATTGATTTAAATATTTTGAGTTATGGCATGTATAGGGACTTGGTCATTTTGTTATGTGTCATAACTGATTTAGCCAAATGTGTTGGCTTATGTTGGCTGATAATTCATTTTGTAAATGACCACTGAAATTGGCTAATATTGGTTTAAGTATATATATCCATATGATGATGCTTTTCATGGATGTGGGAAATTGCATGATTTGAGTTGAGATATATGTGAATTTTGTGTATGATAAATGATAGCATGTCAATGGGGTGTTGATGCCTTGATTGCTGCTGATTTGGTTGTATATATATACTTGGTTTGGTGCCATGTTATGTTGTCAAGTTGTGTATATTGAAGGATGGCAAAATGGCTTGGTAAATAGCCTTATTTTTGTCCACATGGGTGGACGCACGGGCGTGTATCTAAACCGTGTGTCGGTTTGCCCCACGGGCATGTGCTTCAGCCCTGTGTCCCCTGCACCTTAATTCACTACAGCAAAACAGACTTTTAGCGGCGTTTTTTTAGGTCTTTAGCGGCGTTTTTAAGCGCCACTAATAGAGCTTGCGGCGCTTTGAAAAACGCCACAAAAAACGCCGCTAAATGAGGCGCCGCAAAATTTAGCGGCGTTTTTGTGAGAAAAACGCCGCTACAAACCATGACTTTTAGCGGCGCTTTTCCGACAAACGCCGCTAAAAACATGACTTTTAGCGGCGCTCTTCACACAAACGCCGCTAAAGGTGGCGACTTTTAGCGGCGCTTTTTTTGAAAACGCCGCTAAAAACATGACTTTTAGCGGTGTTTTTTTTTGCAAACGCCGCTAAAAACATGACTTTTAGCGTCGTTTTTTTTGCAAACGCCGCTAAAAACATGACTTTCAGTAGCGCTTTTTTTACAAACGTCGCTAAAAGCATGACTTTCAGCGGCGCTTTTTTTGCAAACACCGCTAAAAACATGACTTTTAGCGGCGCTTTTTTTGCAAACGCCGCTAAAAACATGACTTTTAGCGGCGCTTTTTTTGCAAACGCCACTAAAAACATGACTTTTAGCGGCGCTTTTTTTGCAAACGCCGCTAAAAACATGACTTTTAGCGGCGCTTTTAGTAAAAACGCCGCTAAATATCATAAAAATAAAAAATAAAATATTATACTTTTAGTAGCGTTTGTCCTAGAAACGCCGCTAAATGTCATGAAAAATAAAAAAAATTAAATATTATATTTTTAGCGACCCTTTTCTTAAAAACGCCGCTAAAGGTCATGAAAAATAAAAAAAATTAAAATCTTATAAAAATGCCAATCAAAATGCATCAGCCTTTCCTTCAGGCCAATCAAAATGCTTGAGAACTGCTCGTTCATCAACCTAGATGGGTGCAGAAAGATAATTCAGCAAATATAGTAGACAATAGACAGACAATTTCTAGTGAATCTGTTAGCAAATGAACAATGGGGTTCATATATATATATCTTGCCACTATGAGTTAAAACAATGACAGTAGGTCTTTCTTAATAACTGGTAATATGATAGAGCTGACAATGGAGAGCAACATCGTGCATGTCTTAGACCCATGGTTTAGTTCCAAGATGCATCTTCTGCCATATTACCTCAAACATCCTGCACATAACTAAAGCTGCTTAGTGTCAAGTGTATAAGATACTAACATTAATTTTAAACAAAACATTAACATGGTAAAACCTCCCATAACATCTAGACCAACAGTGGACGCCGTAAATAATAATTTTCAAAAGATCAGCAAATATGCTAGAAATTATCTCCTATTTACATCTTCAAACCAAGTATGACCTACAAGATGTTAAACCATCTTGTCACCAATTTATTACAAAGTACTTTCAAACAAAAAGCAACATAAGCTGTATTACATAAGAACTGAACAGAGTACAAACCGGGTTTATAATGATCTGAACTCTGAACAGAGTTAGATAGCTATGCTGAAATGGAAACTTAAAATATGAAAGAAATCCAAAAGCCAATACCATATAATAAAAATTTAGCCCCAAATTATCTAAATAACCAATGAAAAGCAGTACAGCTATAAAATCCTAAATTCACAACCAGAAAAGACTAAGCATTTTTCATGGGACAAGGAAGTTTAAGATAAATCACTCCATTTCTCTAGGGACATTTAAGCAGGATTGAGGGAAAGCGAAAGGCAGAGCAGAAATAGTTCTTTGCTAAGATATAAATGTGACAATTGCAAGAAGTGAGGGCTAACAGTAGCATCAAAAAGTATGCAATAAAATAAGAGCATTCTGTATATTATTTAAGACATGCTAATACAAACATAAAAAAATTACAAAGGAAATAATAACAATAATAAAAATAAAGGCTTATCTAATTAGTTGTTATTTGTGACAAACTGACAATTCAAGCTAGCCTTATCACAGGACACAGACCACTTTGAAATACCATTAATTACAGAGGCATTTGTGGACAGTGTTGGCTGGTCAGAAAGAAAATGATGACTTCCTATACATAAAATGCAAGATGGAAATAGCAATAAGAACAATGAGCACAAAATAATAAGGACAACAGACTGAATGAACATTTACTCTAAAAACGTGCTTATCAAATTTGTAAGGCAGACAAACCACAAATCATAGTATGCAAGCTCCTTTAATCATATTTTTCTTTCCCCAACCTCCAAGCACAAGGCTAGCAATTAGTCACATGATTAGTCCATATGCTAAGGCAAATTTACACTTTGTTTATTTATTTGCAGAATGCTCAACTTATTCAAAAATAAATAAAATAGCAGATATTCACATGCAATGCATGTTACAACAGATTCTAATAATAGCATGTGATACTATGCACACAGAGAATACAAGCTACAAATTAGCTTAATACCTCAGAGAAGCATCGTGTAGCAGAGGATGATGATAAATTACTGCCAAGAACTGCATTAGAAGATCCCTGCAGCGACGATTAAAATAAACAGAACCACACCAAGTTTATTTTGCCCACAAAGAACATAATCTGCAGAAGGACGCAGGGGAATCCAATAAAATTAAATCAGAGTCATCAAAGCTTATTTCCATTCTAGAACATCCAATAAAATAAAATTAATGGAGATAATATGAAATTTGATATGTAGAACATTTTTTATGAGATGTAAACTTAAATAACCCTCTAACATGGTAACATTCTCTATTCTTGAGTTTAACTTAAAAACACCCAAGAACCTTCTTGATATTGTCAGTCACACATGATTATGGTGAAAATACTATCCCTTCATTAGCAAATGATAATAATATGATTAAGATATATTTAAGAAAAAAAGGTGTCAAATATGATATATAACTACAGTATTTATGTCACATGAGAAAGCTTATTGATGATGGCTAGAAGGCAACATGGAAAAACTTATGCAACTCAAATTTCTCATACTTGAGAGCTAAAAAGGGAAAGAAAGAAATTCATATTGTTGAAAAGGGTACAGGCATAAAGCATAGAAGTTCCACCAAATAAAGAAATAAAGTTATCATATGTATTATGATACTAAAATAATGCTTACCTTGTTCATAGTGTAAAGAGCTTCAACCATTTCCACAGACCGATTACGTATCATAATAGCCACCTAGAAACCCATAAGTAGCAAAATCAGAAACAATACAATTTGCATGAGGAAACTTCATCCCATTGGTGAATTAAAACTCTCCCTTGTTCAATGAAGCTTCCAAAAGGGAAATTTCTATGAACAATTCCATCATTGTCAATAATTTGAACCTGATATAAATAGTGTGACTATATAAGAACTCCCCCACAAAATAATGCTATAACCTATAAACAAATAAATGAAAACGAGTAGCTGAACAGATATATATATGTTCCTCTAAGGCATAACAAAGATTTCCTCATTGGCTCTAATAAAAGATTGTTTCTTATGATGATAGCAACCCAAACTTTGCCTCTCCTAACAATTTAAAGAACTTTAGATAGTTGAAAAGCAGGAAAGATCACAAACTAAGACAACTTCGTCACTATCAGCAGGAAAGATCACTGCCTCATTGAGTTTTTATCTCTTAATTTCTACTATAATTTATTTATTTAACTGTTTTTATATAGAAATTAGTAGTGTGATTGTTAGTATGTTGTAGCCTAAAATCCCGATTTTCAAAAATTCCAGAAAATTAAAAGTTCAATAAAATGGCTGAAAAACCACCGCCAAAACCGATTTTACCTCAAGATTGGGAATCTTTAGTTGAAGATTTCCAGTACGCCGCGAGAAATGGCGGTCCCTTTCCCCTTCCGTCGTCGAACTCGCTCTTTCATCGATCCACAAAAAGGAATTCCCTTTCAAAATCCCTCTCGTAATCTTCCTCGAGGAATTTTCCGATCTATTGTTCCCCCAAGATCCATCACCCGCTTCCCTTATGGACCGCCTCGTCGAAACCCTACGCGCCGTTGTCCAATCCCCGTCCGACGGTGCTCACGTCACTTACGCATTGAAAGAACAGATGATGGTTTCGACGACCTCGATTTTGATCTCCACCAACTCAGTCGAGTCCGTCGAAGTTAGGGTTAAAGAGTCATTTTTGGGCATTAGATATTTTTTCTTACCCTTTTTCCCTTGCTTTTTTTTTATTGAGTTTGGAAAGAGAAAAAAATGGAGGGAATTTGGTTTGTTTTGGGTTTTCTGGAGGGAGTTAAGCTTATTTTCATTTCTTATCTTCTAGCTTTTTTGGTGGCGTTTTTAATAAAAACGCCACTATAGGTCTATTTTTTGTGGCATTTTTTGTAAAAAATGCCACTATTATATAATTTTAAATTTTTTTATTTTTAATTTATATTTTTTATTTTTTTCTTTCAAAATTTTCTTAATTTTAATTCTAATTTTGTTATCATATATTTATGGAAAAGATAAATATAAAATATTTATAAAACAAATGTACAATTAAAGGCGGTGGAAAGTTTATAAAAATAAATTTAAAATATTTAAAAATTAATATTTATTTAATTAAATATTATTTTGATACTACATATTTAGAAAATTAAATTATAAATTGCAGTGTATAATTATATTGCAGGAAAAACCCAATAAATTATACTTATTTTGATTTATATTCTAAAAAACAATAAAAACCTAATATTACAATAAATAATAATTTACATTTATCTTATTTTGATTTATATTCTAAAAAATCCAATATCAATCCCTAAATCATAAACCTTATACCTTAAGCACTAACCCACAAACAGCTAGCCTTAAACCCCAATCTCAAAACCCCAAACCTTAAATACTAGACCATAAAACTCGAACCCTAAACTACTCTAAACTACAAACCTTAAACCATAATCCGAGACCAACTTTTTGGGAATTCATGTAGCCAATGTTAGTGTAGTACAAAACATATATTTTAATATCTAACACATTAACCATAAATCCCTCATGAGGGATTTCGATTTCGGGTCATATAGATAACACCCTAAACCCTAAACCCTAAAATCCTAAACTAAAACCATAAACCCTAACTCAGAAACCCAACACATTAACCATTTCCCCTCAAACCCCTAACCCTAAACCCATAAACCATAAACCATAAACCCTAAACCTAAAACCCTAATCCATTAACCATTTCATTATAAACCCTTAACCCTAACCCTAAACCTTAACCCTTAACCACTAACACTTAAACCTTAATACCAATAAACACTAACATATTAAACACTATACAATAAACCCAAACAACAAACTTTAAAACACTAAACCCATACACCAAAATAACAAACCCTAAACCATGAAATTAATATACTAAACATTAAACCCTAAATCAATTTTAATAGCTTAAATTATAACTTAAATGAAAACTTCTATATTGTTTAGTTAATAATTTGTAACTTTTCATAATTAAGTAACTAAAATGAAACTTTCTCATAGCTTATAAGTGAATGTATCAAAATAAAATATAATTCAAAGCGAGAAAAAGGAAAAAATATGAAAAACTTTTAGCGGCGTTTTCCCAAAAGCGCCGCGAAAGCCCAGACTTTTAGCGGCGTTTTCCCAAAAGTGTCGCGAAAGCCCAGACTTTTAGCGGCGTTTTCCCAAAAGCGCCGCGAAAGCCCAGACTTTTAGCGGCGTTTTCCCAAAAGCGCCGCGAAAGCCCAGACTTTTAGCGGCGTTTTCCCAAAAGTGCCGCGAAAGCCCAGACTTTTAGCGGTGTTTTCCCCAAAGCGCCGCGAAAGCCCAGACTTTTAGCGGCGTTTTCCCCAAAGCGCCGTTAAAGCCCAGACTTTTAGCGGCGTTTTCCCCAAAGCGCTGCTAAAGCCTAGACTTTTAGCGGCGTTTTATAAATAAACGCCGCAATATGTCTTTTTTAGCGGCGTTTTGCTAATAAACGCGCTATTGCCCTTTTTTTGCGGCGTTTTCCTTCAAACGCCGCTAATGTATAATATTTGCGGCGTTTTTATTTAAAACGCCACTAAAAACGCCGCTAAAAGTCTGTTTTGGTGTAGTGATTGTTGCATAACAGAATGTCCAGAACATAGCACACGGGTAGAGATACGGGCGTGTGTCTTGACCGTGTGTGCTATGTAACACCCCTTACCCGTGCTCTACGCCGAAACCAGGCTCAAGGCTTTACCTTATTAAAATCCTCATGATCGCCACTTAGGCCCATCGTGACTACTCTCTCTAGACACCTTAACAACCTCATTTTCGACTTACGAGACCTCACTCATACATACGAGGACTCTCGAGACTATACTATAACTTTTCCAAAACTTACAAATTTTCTCTTTTATACAGGGCTCACACGCCCGTGTAAAATTAGACACGCCCGTGTGTAAACACACACGCCCATGCTTCTCAATCGTGGTCGACACTGACTAATTTCACACGGCCTTGACACACCCGTGGACTTAGACCGTGTGCTATTCCTTGATATACTGACTTATTAACATGGCCTGGGGCACACGCCCATGTTTTGACCGTGTATAACACACGACCTAAAGAAACAGCCGTGGGATTATCCTGTGGTCTATCCTGACTTAAAACACTAAGGTGCAGGGTATGCACGGCCTAGACACACGCCCATGTGTCCAACCGTGTGGGCACTTAGAGGCTATCTACCAAGCCTTTTTCCACCCTCATGCATACATTCATATGCTATTTCAAACATTCTCAAATCATCAATTAAAACACATGCATTAAAGACATTTGATCATTAAAGAGATAAAGCCTTCATTCCATACACTAGGGAGAATTATTTCCAAAACAAATACAAACAACTTAGACCATCATCTATGGCTATACACAACCAAACTCTAAGTTCTCTTAAGCCAACACAATTTGGCTACATCAATTAGAACTTAATCAACCTTAAGTGCTAGCCCTATACATGCCATGACTCATAAAGACTTGATACCTCATACCAAATGTCTGCTCAATAGTGTGAAAACATCTCCGGTGATATCCAACCCGAGCTAGCTAAAATAACCTATAAGAGACGAGAAAAGAAGAGGGGTAAGTAATAATGCTTAGTAAGTTCATCTACATAAACTGACAAACACTGATATTCATTGAATATCCATGACTGCAAGTTATTATGATAAGCTTTTCTCATGAACTCATTTTTACTTACTCAATCATCCTTAAAGCTTACTCATTATACCTCTTACCATATTCTTACCATGCCACAAGCCAAATGCTCGTTTAACTAGCATACATTCCTGCATTGATCATCACAAGATCATATAAAACAACACATCAAGCATTTTCAATAAGCCACTAATATTACTAATCTCTCGGTGGTTATGCACTTAGCCCACCATTTAATCTCTTATAGGGTGGTATCGCATACATCCCACCAACCATTTATAAATAATGGTATCACACACAACCCATCGACTACTAATTTATTAGGTGGTAACGCACACAGCCCACCGATAATAATGTAGTTGATGGTATCGCACACAGCCCATCAATTAATAGTATATCAGGTGGTAACACACACAGCCCACCGATAATATTATAGTTGATGGTATCGAACACAGCCCATCAATTAATAGTATATCAGGTGGTAACACACATAGCCCACCGATATTATACATTCACAAATATTTATCCATATACATTTCTCTAATTCAAATGTTCACCCAAGAACATCCTCACACATTTCTATTCTTACTTAACTTTCTACGATACTCGTTCTTATTCACACAATGCATTAATAACTCTATCTCATGCAACTAAGGTGCATTAATTTCACATTTCCCACTAGGGTTCATCGTATATTGAATTCATATTAATTCAGTTCAACACACACTTGCGCTTCTCGTGGTACAACCACCTACATTCAACCTATCCGTTGAATCATTCAAATTGTTAAATGACTCTCTTGAGTCTCATACACATAGTTCTCCTTGACATCATACCCCAACGGGGTATTACATACATTAACATGTCGATACCATGTCCCTGACATGGTCTTATACAAACTCTTACACCGAGGCCATGTTCGAATATGGTCTTACTCGAGACTTTAACCAACATTATGTCATGCTATACACATTTCTCATTACTCTTAGATTCAATTCTAATGACATCTCATCAAAAGATATTTAACACATTCATACAGCAAAATATACATTCTATACCACATTGGAATGTTAAATTAACTCATACGTAATTGCAACACTTGCACATGAACTTACCTCGATGCCGGAAGGGCCGAAAAGGGACTTTTGCTCGCCTTTCTCCTTTCACCCATTCTAGGTCCGAAACTCGATTTCTTTAATCTAGAACAACAGAAATTACCGATTTAATTACTTATAAATCATAAAACACCATAATATACACTTAGGCAAAATGACTATTTTGCCCCTACACTTTGGCAAAATTATGATTTTGCCCCTAGGCTCGTAAATAAATTTTCATCACATTTTCTTGTTAAACAAGCCTAGCTGAACATTTAATCCTCTTACAACTATCCACAATTCCAACTATTTCATGCCTTAATGAATAAATTACAACTTTTGCATTTTAGCCCAAATTAGGTGTTTTCATAACAACACCTTTCACAAAAGTTGTTTATCATCTTCCTAGCATTCATTTTCTTCCATAAAAACTCAGCCAACAACATAAACTCTCTCATGGAAAGTCTCTAGACTTTCAACCATGTTGCAAATTAGTCCCCTCATTAGCTAGATTAAACTTTGGGGACTCTAAAAATACAAAAATCGTCAAAAACAACCGTCAAATTGACTTACTTGAATGGAGAAAAGCTTGCTACAAAATTTTAAGCTTTCAAACCCCTCCCATGGCTAATATTTTTGGTTGAAGAAAAAGACTAAATGAAAAGATGATAGCTTTTTCTTATTTCCTCATATTTTATTCATTTTGTCAATTATTGTCACCAACCCTTGTCAATTTATTAACTCCTTGTCCCCTTGACCGTCCATCACTCATAGGAAGGCATAATTGCATTTTAAAGACCTCCAATTTATATTCCATAGCTATTTGGCACCTTTAGCAATTGAAATAGAAATTTTGCACTTTATGCGATTTAGTCCTTTTTCACAATTTGGCTAGAAATTGCTAAAATTAAGGCACCAAAATTTTCATACACCGTTATAAACATGTTATAACACATAGAATAACATGAAAATAATTTTCTCTATCCTCGGTCTAGTGATACCGAGATCACTGTTCCGATTAGCCCCTCAATCGGACTGTTACATGCAACACGGCCTTGGCACAGGCGTGTGTCTCGGTCGTGTGATGTCTGCACCTATTTTATGAAAAATTTGGGAAATTAAATCGACCACACAGCCTAGCACACGGGCGTGTGGCACGGCCGTGTGGCACTAGTTAGAGAGCACCCTATTTTGAACACGGGCGTGTCTAAGGGTCACACGGGTGTGTTCTTCAGACCACATGGGCGTGTGAGCCTTGTAACATGATTTTTTTTAAGTTTCGTAGAGTTTTCTAAAGTTCTCGGTTTAGCCTCGAATCACTTCCAAGGTATGTATTGAGCCTCGTAGACTCGTTTTAGGGACGATATGAATGTATGTGAAAAGTTTTAATTTGGATGGGAATTACGTCTCGGATTTGTACGTTTGCTTGTGTTTAAGTCCGGTAATGCCTCGTACCTTGTTTCAACGTCAAATACGAGTAAAGGGTGTTACATTTAGTGGTATCAGAGCTACATTTTAGTTAATTCTCGGACTAACATAGTGTGTGTAAGGGTCTAACTATACATGCCATAAATGAACTGTGATAGTGTGATTGCTCTTGACAATTTTAAAATTGTGTTTTCATATAGTAATTGGATCCCAATCGAGCTGAGGCTGATGAAGTTGAAAATAACGCGCCGACTCCCGCTCAAGGGGCAGTGCCGTCTGATAATAGGCCTCCTACGGTTAGTTAGGGAGAAGAGGGTAGGGAAGCCTTTTTCCACATGATGAATGAGTAGTATACGGAATTTGTTCGAACAAATCTGAATGGCCAACCTCCTCCACCCCCACCTATTCTTTAGCTCCACAAGGTATGGAATTTGTAAGAATAAACAAGCGCCTGGTTGATAAGATTCGAAAGCACAGGGCTGAAGATTTCAGTGCTAATGTGGTTGATAATCCCAAGAGAGCCGAGTTTTGGCTCAAAAACTCCATCAGGGTATTTGATGAGTTGTCTAGCACACCGGATGAGTGTTTAAAGTATGCCATCTCACTTTTGAGAGATTCTGCATATCACTGGTGGAATACACTGGTATCGGTGGTACTAAGAGAGAGGGTTACATGGGAATTCTTTCAAGAGGAGTTTCGAAAGAAATATATTAGTCAACAGTTCATCGATCAGAAACGTAAGGAATTTCTTAAGCTGAAATAGGGTCATAAGACAGTGACAAAGTATGAGCAAAAATTTGTCAGACTTAGTAAATATGCTCGAGAGTGTGTTTCCACTGAGGCTATTATATATAAGAGATTTGAGGTTTAGAGCTAAAAGAATTTCTGGTATTGGTTGAACGGGCTTGTAAGGTCGAAGAGTTGAATAGAGGAAAGCTGATATTGAAGCTAGAGATTCGAGGAAAAGATCGATGAGTAAATCATTTCCATCTCAGTCCAATAAATCTAAAGAAATATATTCCCGTTCGAATGTTTCAGCGGGGTATTCACACAGAGATCGTGGGAAGAAACATTCGAGTTTAAAATCTCAAGTTACTTCAATGGCAAATGTGGGTAATGTAAAGTCTAATAGACCCGAATGTCAACATTGTGGAAGAAGACATCCTAGCGAGTGCAGAATGAATGACCGGGGTTGCTTTAAGTGTGGTTCTTAAGAGCATTTTATCCGAGATTGTCCTGAAATGGCTGAGAAAGAAAAAATTTAGAGTGCGAGGCCGAGTAATACTACTAATAGGGGTAGGCCATCGAGAAATACCAGAAATGGAGCTAGTAGTAAAGGTGTGACGAAAGATATAGCTGTGAAATCCGAAGCTCAAGCACCTACTAGAGCCTATGCCATCCGTGCTCGCGAATAAGCGACATCTCCCAATGTTATCACTTTTACTTTTTCTCTCTATAATACTAATGTAATTGCATTGATTGATCCTGGGTCGACTCATTCTTATGTTCGTGTGAAATTAGTAAGCAAGTAAGAGCTTGCCAGTTGAGTTTACTGAGTTTGTGGTTAGAGTGTCAAACCCCTTAGGCAAACATGTATTAGTTGATAGAATTTGCAAGAATTGTCCCTTGATGATTCAAGGTCACTATTTTCGACTAATTTAATGTTGTTTCCATTTGATGAATTTGATGTTATTTTGGGTATGGATTGGTTAAGACTGCATGATGTCGTAGCAAAGTGTAAAAGAAAGTTTATTGAACTAAAATGTGAAAATGGTGAAATTCTTCGGATTGATTCAGATGAGTCGGGTGAGTTACCTGTTGTGATTTCTTCGATGTTTGCCCAAAGGTGTGTAAGGAAAGGTTGTGACGCTTATCTTGCTTATGTGTTGAATACAAAAGTGTCTGAGTTGAAAATCGAATCAGTGCCAATAGTTTGTCAATATCCAAATGTGTTCCCGGAAGAGTTTCCAGGGTTGCCACGGTCAGAGAAGTTGAGTTTGGTATTGACTTTGTACCATAGACCTCTCCGATATCTATTGCTCCGTATAGAATGGCTCCGACTGAATTGAAAGAATTAAAAGCTCAGTTGCAAGAATTGACAGATAAAGGTTTTGCGAGACCGAGTTTTTCTCTCTTGGGTGCTCCAATGTTTTTTGTAAAGAAGAAAGACGGATCTATGAGACTTTGTATCAATTATCGATAGCTCAACAATGTGGCTATAAAGAACAAGTATCCTCTACCGAGGATAGATGACTTGTTTGATCAGTTGAAAAGGGCAATGATATTCTTGAAGATTCATTTGAGATCTGGCTACTATCAGTTGAGAGTGAAAGAGGCAGATGTGCCGAAAACCGCATTCAGAACAAGGTATGGACACTATGAATTCCTTGTTATGCCTTTTGGATTAACAAAAGCACCTGTTGTTTTTATGAACTTGATGAATAGAATTTTTTGACCGTATTTGGACAAATTTGCGGTTGTGTTTATTGATGACATTTTGATTTATTCCCGAGACGAGGCTGAACAAGCCGAGCACTTGAGAACTATATTGCGGATTTTGAGAGATAAGAAGTTATTTGCTAAATTCAGTAAAAGTGAGTTTTGGCTCCGATAAGTTGGATTTTTGGGAAATATTGTTTCAGGTGATGGTATTCGGGTTGATCCTAGTAAGATTTCAGCAATTGTTGATTAGAAATCGCCAAGAAATGTGTCCGAAGTTAGAAGCTTTTTGGGCTTAGCTAGATATTACCGATGATTTATTAAGGGATTTTCGATGATTGCTACTCCTATGACAAAGTATTTGCAAAAAGATGTCAAATTTGAATGGTCCAAAAAATGTCAGCAAAATTTTGAGAAGTTGAAGGCATTATTGATTGAGGCACCGATTTTAGTACAACCTGAACCGGGAAAAGGAATTTGTGATTTATAGTGATGCGTCACTGAATGGATTAGGATGTGTGTTGATGCAAGAGGGCAAAGAGATAGCTTATACTTCAAGATAGTTGAAACCGCACGAGAAGAATTATCTGGCGCATGATTTGGAATTGGCCGCCATTGTTTTTGCTTTGAAAATTTGGCGTCAGCACTTGTACAGTGAGAAATGCCACATCTATACCAATCATAAAAGTTTAAAGTATTTGATGACTTAGAAAGATCTGAATTTGCGGCAACAGAGATGGCTCGAGCTACTAAAAGATTATGAGCTAGTGATTGACTACCATCCCGGAAAGGCGAATGTAGTCACAGATGCTTTGAGCAAAAAGTCCTTATTTGCTTTGAGAGCTATGAGTACGAGATTGACTTTGTCTAATGATGGTTCAATTTTGGCCGAGTAGAGAGCTAGACCGATATTTCTTCAGCAGATTTGTGAAGCTCAGAAAAGTGATAGTGAATTACAAGCTAAAAGAGCTCAGTGTGAATATGGTAATGATTCAGACTTTCGGATCGGTTCGGATGATTGTTTGATGTTCCGAGATAGAATATGTGTACCGAAAAATGATGAACTTATTCAGAAGATTTTATACAACACACACAGTGGTTGCTTATCAGTTCATCCAAGTATAAAATGTATGAAATTGACGATTAAAGCTACTTATATAGATCCGGACAACTCAAATTCGAGGTTAGGTCGAGGAGAGGAAAAGGTTTCGGATTAGTAGATTTAATACGTGGACAAGTGTCGAGTTAAGTTCGTGTAACTTAATCGGGCATGTAATTATGTTTAATTGAATGTTATGTTTGTATGGAATGTGGCTTATATTGATGCATATTACTTGAATGCTATAATGAGAAATTTAATACATGCTTGGTATGGTGAAAAAGGGTTAAGTCCCGATTGAATATTGAGTTCCGATGATTATATGCGTTTTTTCGAAACGAATAAGGTCCTGCATTTGTTGCGAATAGGATTTAGCTCTGACGAGTAATCCTATTGACCTTGTTATAGAAAGGATTTAGCCCGGACGGGTAATCCTCATGTAATACCTCTCAAGTACACATTACAATTAGGGTTTAGCTTGGACTGGTAATCCTAATTGAGCTCTTCTTAGCATACTTTCTATAAAGGATTTAGTCTGGACTGGTAATCCTGTTATACGGTATGTGGCTCGAGAGTGTGTACCTTGGTTAAATACCCCAATGGGTACCCTTGAATAAGAAATTGATGGATTATTTAATCGTACACCTCAAGTGTACTACTTGAGCATCCATTGGAATTTTAATGATTCAACGGACATAAGACTCTTGACATGGCATGAGAATTATGAGATGAAATGATAATTACTTGAAAGAATATTGCATGATGAGCTCATCTATGGTTACTTGATTGATATGAAGATTTTGGTGACTAGCATGTTTGATTGAATGCATATGTTTAGGCAAATTTGCTAATGAATGGAAAACATGATATTGTATGCTTAGATTTAATAAATAGGATTGGTAAGTTTAGTTTCTGTTATACGAACTTACTAAGCATGTAATGCTTACTCTGTTTTATTTCCTCTGTTTTATAGTGCTCGGAAGCTGCGAAGGTTGGAGATCATTGGAGCATCGTCACACTATCAACTAGACATTTTGGGTATACTTAGTAAAAATCATTTTGGTATAATGGCATGTATAGGATAACTTGGCAATAGGTGGCTTGAAAATGACGTTTTGTAACCTAGCCACTGGAATGGCTAGTAATGGTTCATTTTGGTATGACTAAGTAGGTTATTATGATATATATACACATGTGTTATGTTAAGTATATGGGATCAAATGTTGTTAATGCCTAAGCTAATCCAAGGTAAGTTTATAAACACATATGCATGTAATGGTATGTTATGATGAATGATGGAATTTGCTTAAATTGAATGCTTGGAATGGCTGGTTTGTACTTGGTATGTTCTAGTGCAGGTATATGGTAAATTTGGGTGACAAATGAGGCTAGGGAATGACTTTATTTTGTCAACACGGGCAGACACACGGGCGTCTATCCAAACCTTGTGTGACACACGGTCGAGTACATGGGCATGTAATCAGGCCGTGTGTCCCCTGCACCTTAATTTTGAGAAACAGAATGCTCAGAATTGAGCACACGGGCGTGTGTCTCAGCCGTGTGGGCTACACGGCCTAGAACACGGGCGTGTGTCTTGGCCGTGTGAGACCTGCACTTAGTTTCGAATTGAACTAATTAACCACACGACCTAGCACACGGGCTTGTGGCATGGCTGTGTGCACAAGTCAGAGAGTTACATGGGGTCGAACACGGCCTATAGCATGGGCGTGTCCTAGGGTCACACGGCCGTGTCCCTTGGACCATACAGGCGTGTGAGCGCTGTACCTTGGAAAATTTTTGAAATGTCGCTAGAAATTCTTAGAGTTTCCGATTAAGTCCCGACTCGATTGTAATACTCGTATTGGGCCTTGAGGGTCCAGGAAAGGGACGTTTTGTATAATCTCAATGAATGAATAGTGATTATCATGAAATGTATCTAAATTTTCAGAAATTTTTTTGATAACATTCTGTAACCCTGTTCCAGCGACGGATACGGGTTAGGGGTGTCACAATACGTGTTGAAGTGCATTTGTGAGGCCCAACAAATTTTTGAATCTCCCACATTTGTGACTTCTAGATAAATGTGGCTCATACCCACCAATTGCAAGCTTCTACCAACCTCCAACACTCTCCAATATTCAATGTCAGTTTAGACATGGCGACTTTGTAGTCAACTGACACATTCATGCTATACCGCTTAATTGCAAATATGCAATCTTCCTTTGTTACAAATTTTTGGCCTACGAACAACTCCTCGCGTTTAGAATTTGTGACCAATCATTGAACAGGTAGTATATCGAGGTACTCCAGGAACTCAGATGCATGCGCCGCATTGGAATCTATGATCGACATATGTCCCCCAGGATAATTGCATATCATAATGCCTTGACTCGAGTTCTCCACTGAAGACGCGTTAACATTTCCATCATTATTCGCGCATTCATCATCAATATCATCAGGGACCTTGTCTAGATCGGGATCACTATAATCTTCAACCTCATGATTGAAAGGATCATTATTATCATATCCATCATCACCATCGCATCGATCTTAATCACCACCAAATGTATTTGTAAACGGGGATTCGGGTTAAGGTTCTCAAAAGAAAGTGGAGCATTAAGATTGATGTCGATCTCGTATATAGTCGATCGCCTATCAACGAACACTCTCGGAACCACTGTACACGGATCTTGAACTTCATGTTTTTCACTTGGTGGAGTGAAATCTTTAGCTGACTCCACATCAGCTAACTCAGCAAACAACTGAATCAAATTAGTTTAGTGACTCTGATCCCGACAGTAAAGAACGACCATTGTCTCCACATCTTCATCGTCTATAAGTTCCATCTTGGTGAATTTGATCGGATCTGTCAAAACTGAAAATTTTTAGAATAGTTTCGAGATCCTCCTCCTACAACGTCTAATAATTTTTGCACTGATCATTTCCTTCATATCATCAACCAATACATTTCTATTAAATCTCATTGCTATTTGTTTGCGACATTCAAATATACATCCAACCGTTGTTGTCAAAATTACTCCATCGAAATAAACACATGCAAAAAATTGATTCTCTATCTTTACTAAATTTGAAAAAAATAATTAAATTTCTCAACATGCAATTTCAAAAAAAAAATACTATAAAAAATAATAAATTTAATATCTACTAACCATACGAATTCTTCTATATTTTCTCTTCTTGTAGAGAAATTTTTTCCTCTTCTCTTATTATCTTCCAAATCGTTTGAAAACATTAGTTAAATAAGATTGGGTGCCGCCTATGACAAACCCTCCACTTGTGCCGCATGTTAGCAAGCCTTCACCTAGGTACCGCCTGTTAGACACCTTTCACCCTCGTGTTCCTGTATTTTAACTTGGTTTTACACGTGTATATGAGTAGTATACTGCTGCCACCTATCCACTACCCTTCATCTTTAAAAAAATATTTTTTTGTATAATGGTTAAATGATTGGGGTTAGAATACAAGGGTGGTGCTAGAACGACAGAAATTTGCAAGTGTACACAATCACAACAAGTAATAAAGTGAAAAGCAAATGCCAAGTTATCATACCCAAAGAGACTGTGAAAAGAATTTATTTATGAATGCAATTAAAACATTTTGGTGAAGAAAAATATTTTGATTTTGAGAAAGTGATTAAAAACTAAAATTTAACTATGTAAAAAAAAAGTTCCAATGCACGATTTCAAAAGATGATTTTAATCAAGATGACATAATTGTGTTAGATTAATTCCATTTCTTAATTTAGAAATACTAAACTCGTTCATGTTGTTATGAATAAATTCACGGGAACTCGATAATTTGCTAACTACTGCTCATACATACTTATTAAATTAACTAAATCTCTTGAACATTTTCCAATGCCAATTCAAACAATTAATCAATCTTAATAAGCACATAAAAGATTAAGTGAGGTAACAATGTATTCCTACCTTGAAATAGTTTAATCAC
Source organism: Gossypium australe (assembly GCA_005393395.2). Taxonomy (NCBI): domain Eukaryota; kingdom Viridiplantae; phylum Streptophyta; class Magnoliopsida; order Malvales; family Malvaceae; genus Gossypium; species Gossypium australe. The sequence goes on from CM016614.1 coordinate 57,703,712, forward strand.
AATAATCTTGCAAGTTATGCAAGGCTAATATATCGTCTGATACCGTTGCTAATTTAACCCTTAGCTACCTTAGAAGATTAAAGATGCACTGATTAAGTATTGTGTTAATTAATTACAATTTCAACACAATTAAATAATTAATTCATTAGTTACCTTACAATTATAATGCAAGAATAACTTAATCATGATTTTACTTAATCAAACAACTTACCAAGAGCTATAACAACACAAACATAATTTTAATAACTTAAGTGGATGAAATGCAATCAACCTAACACGAATTAAATTTAAGCCATATTAATTAAATTAAACATATCAACATAATAAGTATTCATAGACATGTTTATAACAACAACAATAAAAATTAAAGGATAGGGAACTAGAATCAAATCCGATGTTTCTCCGAAGCTTGACTAGTTTGCTCTGCTCCTTCTTCTCTGGCTGTTCTTGTTGAACCAAGGCTTCTATGAGCACTTGAATGTTGTTTCCAATGGTGGTTGAAGGGATCTTTTCCAAGAGGGGAAATCAATAAGGGAATGGAAGGGAAAAAGAAGAACAAATGAAGGGTTTTGAAGAGAGAAAGTGGGAGAGAAATGACAAATAAAAGGATGAGAGGTGTTGAGATGTGTTTCAAATGAGCAGCCAAGGGGGTTTTTATGGGTTGAGTAGGCTGCTAAAAATAGCAAAAATCAGCAGCCATAAAGTCACCCCATGGCCGGCCACACATGTGGCAAGTTTGAAGGTTTCAAACTTGCTATTTTAAGGTAGGGGCAAATCAAGAAATGCATGAATAGTGGAGGGGATTGAATCCGAATTCAGGGAGTATTCAAGAGCTATTTTGTAAGCCAAATAATCATCCAAACAAGCTGATTGGGTCAGCATGTGGGAAGATTTTGGGCTGCCCAATGCTCGGTTGGATCGGTTTTCTCGGTTCAGCTCAACTAGGCCTCTTTCCATAATTAATTAATAATAATTTATTTAACCCAAAGGAAATTGGATTAAAATTAAAATTAATTATATTATGAATTAATATCCATAATTTGGACTGTCTTAGGCTAAAAAATTAATTCTCCTCGAAGCTTCAAAAATCACTTCTCGATTTTGCACTTGTAGTAGTGTCTGCTGAGCCAATTTTCGCCCTTTGTGCGAATCTATCGGAAACGATCAAAATTAATCAGAATTAAATATAAAATTAATTAAAATTCAACATGTTAAAAATTTAAGTGTAATTTAATTATTTTATAATTATTATACATTTTTTGACAAGAATTTTACCGAAACTACATGAATTTGAGTTAAAAAGGGCATGAAAAGTGTGCATATTTTCGTGTTTCCACACCCCCAAACTTAATTCATTGGTCATCCCGAGTAACGCACAAATTGAAAAGAATTTCTTGGAAACACCTTTGAAAAATTTCTTCAGAACAACATTCTTCCCAAAATTATGAATTTAGTATACTTAAGCTTAAGAACAAGAATTTAAGATTTGCGGTACTTAAGTATACATATCATTCAAATTAATCTCAATTATTCTTATGATAGAAGAAATAGACTAAATGCTTTCCCAATAAAGACATGTTAAATTCCTACCAATTTGATTTTATTCCCTTATTCAAGATTAAGTTGCAATCATTAAGTTTAATTTATGTCTTCATATGTTGAACATAACAATTTCTCTCCACTAATGTAGGTAGCATAGAAACTTGAATCAATAGGTCTTTTAAATAGGTTGTAACATGGCTAGGCTAAGGGTAGGTAAAAGATAGATAAATTTAGACTTAAAGCCCTAGACTCAGCTTCAATCGGACCTTCAAAATATTTACCTTAAATACACCAACTTATTTTGCTTTCACATACTCTTTTGTACATCTATTTTCTTTCAAGTACATATGCTATTCTCTTTTTTTTTCTTTTCTTTTTTTTCACGAGCATTTTGTTGTATGTACTACAATTTTTTTGAGCATTTGATACTTCTTTTCAACTCCCCCAAACTTATTTTCAAAGAGCATTCTGAATAGCATTGAGTTTAGTGTTTGGGACAATTTAAAGATAATTAAGAGAAAAGTGATGGCTAAATATTTCAAGGGTTCAAATAAAATTAGGCCACATAGTCTCAAAGTTGGGTTTCAAGGGATAAAAATTCATCAAGGTTGCCTTGAAAGGCTCAAACGGTCCAAACAAAAGTTGCCTAAATCATTTCCAACATTCCATGCTTCCTAAGATTTCGCCTCAAGAAACTACTAAGTCAATTCTAGAGACTTAAACTTTTATGCAGGCCTAACTTTCCTTGTAACACCCTTTACCCGTATTTGACACTTGAACCAGGAACGAGGCGTTACCGTACTTAACTAACTCAATCGTACAACATCAATCCATAAAATTCTGTTTCAAATTAAAACTTTTCATTCGAGACCACAATATCCTTATTATAGGTCTACGAGACCCTTAACTTACACCCGGAATGATTCGGGGCCAAACCGGAAACTTTAGAACACTTAGAAAAATTTGACTCAAAACAGGGCCACACGCCCATGTAAAGGATAGGACATGCCCGCGTGGAATATCACATGCCCGTGTTCCACACCCGTGTGGATTTATTTTTCAATTCGAACCTACAGGGGTTTTCACACAGCCTGACACACGCCCGTGTCCATAGCCCGTGTCCCTCACACGGCCATGATAAGCCCGTGCCTTCGCCCGTGTACTTTGTAACTTTGTACTTTGTACTTTGTAACTTGTTCATTTTTATTTATGATTTCCACCTTTTGTTTTATTATACTATAAATAAAAAAACCTAATAGAACCTAATCTTAAAACATTAAATAACCTAAGAAAGAAAATAAAATAAAGTTAAGATCCCCTCTTTTTTTATTTATTTGCAGATCCCTCAGAATTTGACTCATCTTTTGCTCTATCATATTTTTTTTTTCATGAATCGCTTCATTCCCTCTTCGATAATGGACTCCATGGTTCAAATATAAAATCTAGAAACTCAGGCAAAAAAATAAACGAGTAATTGAATATTTTCGTAAGAACGCTTCTCATTGAGTCATCTCTTATTTTTGAATATCTCCGATAAGCTTGTTGCTGCCATTGCATATGTTGCATTATGTCCATAAACTATGACAGCTAATCTCGAAGATCCAGGCGAGGTGACTGAGTTCTGAACATTGAGGTTGTCATGTCAGGCTCGGTTGCTGGTTCCATTGGTTCTGCCTTATCAGAGATTTCAACTGATTGCACTAGTTCGATCTCTATGGGATATTCTTCTTCTTCTTCTTCGGGATCCTTGCTCTCTTCAACTCGTTGCTGGAGAACTGAGTCTTCGACTATTTGGTAAAGGTCCCAATATGTGATTGTACCCTGGCTATAACCAGTCTTCTTTACATTTGCAAGAATTTTAGCTTTCAAGCACAAAATTATTGTCGTAAAGGGAAAGTAAGCTGGGTTAGAATATCTAGCGGCACAATTCCACGTTTCTCTCAGAATGATTTTGTAACACCCCCTACCCGTATTCAACATCGGAACAGGGTACAAGCCATTACCGGACTTACAACACAAGCATTCACACAATTCCAAGTCATAAATTTTCGTCCAAATTAAAACCATTTATATTCGATCATAAAGTCCCTAATACGAGCCTACGAGGCCTAAAACGTACTTTAGAAGTGGTTCGAGAATAAACCAAGAACTCAAGAAATTTTTACAAAACTTAGAAAATTTTTGCTAACTGTAGGGCTCACACGCCCATGTGCTCCGAGAGACCCCCGACTTGTCTGATTCAGCCCGAAGAATTTCATTGTTTTGACATTTCAATTCAATAACTTTTCATCTACAATTCACTACTACATCATGTAGTGTCAACCAATCCATTCCAAGAATCAAATCAAATTCATCAAATGGAAAAAGTATTAAGTCAGCTGGAAAACAGTGACCTCGAATCATCAAAGGACAACCCTTGCAAACTTTATTGACTAATACATATTTGCCTAAGAGGTTCGACACCTTAATCACAAACTCAGTAGACTCAACAAGTAAATTCTTACTAGATACCAAATTCATGCAAATATAAGAATGAGTCGATCCAGGATAAATTAATGCAATTACATTAGTATCATAAAGAGAAAATGTAGCAGTGATCACATCAGGGGAGGACGCATCCTCGCGAGCACGAATGGCATAAGCTCTAGCAGGTGCTCTAGCTTCTGATCTCACAGCTGAATCATTGGATACACCTCTGCTACTGGTCCCATTTCCCGTATTTCTCACTGGTCTCCCTCTAGTTGCAATGTTACTCGATCTTGCATTCTGAAAATTATCCTTTTCAACCATTTCAGGGCAATCCCAAATGAAGTGTTCTTGGAAGCCACATTTAAAACAAGCTCGATTATTTATCCTACATACATAGGGGTTTCGCCTACCACAGTGTTGGCATTCACGCTTATTAAACCTGGCATTACCAACCCTCACTATAGACATATTCTGGGCCTTAAAACCCGAATATTGCTTCCCACGATCTCTGTTGGGATACCCAGCTGAAGCATTCGAACGAGTATGCATATCCCTCGATTTCTTTGATGAAAATTGAAATAACTTATTCATTGGCCTCTTTCTCGAGTCTCTAGCCTCAAACTCAGCTTTTCACTTTTCTTTGCTCAACTCTTCGACTTTGCAAGCTTGCTTAACTAGCACAACAAATTCTTTCAGTTCCAGAATCCCAACTAATAGTCTGATATCCTCATTCAAACCATTTTCGAATCTCTTACACATGATAGCCTCTGTTGAAACACATTTTCAAGCATACTTACTGAGTCTAACAAACTCTCGCTCATATTTAGTCACAGTTATTCAACCTTGTTTCAGCTCCAAGAATTCTTTGCTTTTCTGATCAGTAAACCGTTCGCTGATATATTTTTTCTAAACTCCTCTTGGAAGAAGTCCCAATTAACTCTTTCCCTTGGTACTACCGATACTAAAGTGTTCCAACAATGATATATCGAATCCCTTAGGAGTGATATAGAACATTTCAAGCACTCTTCCAGTGTGCAAGAAAGCTCATCAAATACCCAGATAGAGTTCTCAAGCCAAAATTCTGCCCTCTCGGGATGATCATTGACATTTGCTCTAAATTCTTCAGCCCCATGCTTTCTCAAGCCAGAATCTTATCCGGATGAAGGCTTGTTTATCCTCACCATTTGCACATCTTGAGGAGCTACGTGAACCGGTTGAAGGTTAGGTGGGGGTGAAGGATGTTGGGTGGCCAGATTTGTCCGAACAAACTCGGCAAGCAACTCATTCAATCTTTGGACGAAGGCTTCCCTAGCCTCTCCTCATTGACCAATTGTCACAGGTCTACTTTTGGATGGCGTGGTCCCTTGGGCGGTAGCCGGCGTATTACTTTCAACGTCATCAGCCACTTCTCGGTCGGGAGCTATTTACTATATGAAAACACAGTTTAAATTGTTAGGAGTCTTCACAGTATCAAAATTCATATATGGCATGTATAGCTAGACTCTTTCACACACTACAATAGTCCGAGAACTGACAAAACTGCAGCTCTGATACCACTAAATTAACATCCCTTACCCGTATTCAACACCGGAAAAGGGTATGAGGCATTGCCGGACTTACGACACATGCATTCACACAATTTCGAGTCATAAATTTTTGATCAAATTAAAACCGTTCATATTCATTCATAAAGTCCCTAATACGAGCCTACGAGGCCCGAAACATACTTTAGAAATGGTTCGGGACTAAACCAAGAACTCAGGAAATATTTACAAAACTTAGAAAACTTTTACTAACTGCAGCACTCACACGCCCGTGTGCTCTAAGGGACACGCCCGTGCTTTAGGCTGTGTTCAAATTAGGGTCCTCTCTGACTTGTGCCACACGACCGTGCCACACGCCTATGTGCTAGGCCGTATGGTAAATTAATTTGATTCAAATTAAGTGCAGGTTTCACACGGCCAAGACACACGCCCCTATTCTAGGTCGTGTAGCACACATGGCTAAAACAAACGCACGTGTCTCTGCCCGTGTGATCAATTCTGGACATTCTATTTTGCAACAATTAAGGTGCAAGGGACACACGGATGAAACACATGCCATTGGGGCTGACTGTGTGTCACACACGGCCTAGAAACACGCCCGTGTGTCTGCCCGTGTGGACAAAAACAAGGATATTTACCAAGCCATTTGCCACCCTCATTTACACCTACACTTACACCAATTCAATGACACAATTCATAGCATACTTTGGCAACCAAAACATCCACAACCAAGGTATCAACATCACATCCACATGCTAACATCTAACACGCTTCAACATCTTAATTTATCGGCACAATTCATGCAAGATTCCATAATCATGAATGGTATCAACATATGAATATACTCATAACCAACATTAGCCAACTTACATGGCCAAATACAAAAATGAAATCATTAACCAATATAAGCCAATACATTTGGTCACATTACTAATGACACAAATAACAAAATGACCAAGTCTCTATACATGCCCTACATTCAAAATGCTAAGACCATTAATACCCAAAATGAGAGTTTGATAGTGTGATCTGAATCTCCAACGATCTCCGATTCAAAGTTAGCTTGGCGACGCTATAAAAACATAGAAAATAAACAGAGTAAGCTATATAGCTTAGTAAGCTCGTATGCAAGAAAGCAACCTTACCATGCATATAACATTTAATTACTATAACATAATTAAATGTAGACTTACTATGGTCTCATGATCATAATCTATTACATCATAAAAAGTTACCTCATATTCATCATTTCACATATTTATTAAAAATGAGCTTTATGTACATACCTAAGCCATCTCGAAATGAACTTACACATATTCTCACCTTTGACACACCCGTGAACCACTCGGAATAACAATGCCAGATACTCGAGAAAATTTACATACCTAAGCCATCTCGAAATGAACTTACACATATTCTCACCTTTGACACACCCGTGAACCACTCAGAATAACAATGTCGGATACTGGGGAAAATTTGCACACTAAGTGCCACATATGCAGCCAAAGCTACCTAAGTCATATCACATAATCGCTCTCTCTCGAGCTATCGACGGGCCTGCTCACACAAGCTGTCAGTCAAGACTTAGCAACACAGTGCTGCTCACACAAGTTGTTAAGTATCCGCAACATATGCCGGTATACTCAGCCACCAGTAGGACGTACGAGACCAGCACCCGGATCACATAATCACATAACACATAATGACCCTAGTGACATGTCACTTGTATCCTGACCTATTCTTAAGGTTTAAACGGGATTTCTTGCTTGGTGATTCATCTTCGGACTCATTCGTAGGATTGTACTCATTCACAAAATCAAACATACAATTCATGCAATATTAAAGCATTTAAATACAATTATTCTAAAGCTTATTTTTAACATACGAACTTACCTTGGAACAAAATGGAAATTGTTCGATTTAGTCCACAATCTTCTTTCCCCAGTGTATGTCAGCACCTCGTTTTTCTTGATCTGTAATATCAAATTTAGCTTATTCAATTATCACATTATTCAATTTAATCCCAAAACACCTTATGGCAAAAATTACATTTTTACCCTATCTTTTCAACTTTTTACATTTTAGTCCCTAGGCTCGTAAAATGATTTTCATTTAATTTCATTACACCCATGTTAGCCAAACCAATTTCGTGCTCATAACAGCCCACATTTTTCATTTATTCACATTTTCACCCACATTTTACAACTTTTACAAATAGGTCTGTATTTAACATTTTCATCAAAAATCACTTAGTAAGTGTTGTTTATCCAACATCAAACTTGCATAAACTACCATTAGATATAAAAACAATATCTAACATGGGTAAAATTTTAGACTTTGATTTTCTTTCAAATTAGTCCAGGAAATAGCTAAATCAAGTTACAACATTCATAAAAACGTAAAATTCATTAAAAACGGGACAAGGATGACTTACAATTGAGCTTGAAATCTTGGCCAAAACCCTAGCTATGGTGACCCTTGAAATTCGGCTATGGGGGATGAAATTAGAAAGATGAACATCTTTTATTTGTTTTCTTTAGTCTTTATTTACCAAATGCCTAAAATGCCCTTAATGCCTAACTTCAAAATTTTACCTGACCATGTCTTTTTTTGTCCACACTATAGTATAATGGTCTAATTACCATTTAAGGACCTCCAATTTAAAATTTCATTACAATTAGACACCTCTAGCTTCTAGAACACACATTTTGCACCTTTTGCAATTTAGTCCTTTTAACTAAATTGAGTGCCCAAACATCAAAATTTTCGAACGAAATTTTCACGAAATCATTCCATAAAACTATAGACCATAAAAATACGATAAAAAATAAATTTTACTGGGTCGGATTTGTGGTCCCGAAACCACTGTTCTGACTAGACTAAAAATCGGGTTGTTACAATTCTCCCCCTTTAGGGATTTTCATCCCCGAAAATCTTACCAAAAAAGAGGATCAGGTACTGTTTTCTCATAGCTTACTCAGGTTCCCACGTAGCCTCTTCGACCCCATGTCGTTGCCATAAAACTTTCACTAGAGCTATACTTTGATTTCTCAACTGTTTGACTTCCCGAGCCAAAATCTTGATCGATTCTTCACCATAAGTTATATCGGGTCGAATCTCTACATCTGTTGGTAAAATTATGTGTGAAGGATCTGATCAGTATCGTCACAACATAGACGCATGAAATACATTGTGAACCTTTCCAACTCTGTCGGCAAAGCTAACCAATATGCCACTGGCCCTATTCTTTCAATAACCTCATACGACCCAATGAAACGCAGACTCAATCTGCCTTTACGACCAAATCTCAGAAATTTCTTCCACGGAGATGCTTTTAGAAATACTTTATCACTAACTTGAAACTCAATTTCTTTTCTTTTCAAATCCGCGTACGATTTCTGTCAATCCGAAGCTGCTTTCAAACATTCACGAATTACTTTCACTTTTTCTTTAGTTTCTCTAACCAAATCAACCCCGTGAATCTGTCTCTCACTGAGCTTGGTCCAGTACAATGGAGTTCGACACTTGCGGCCATACAATGCCTCATACGGTGCCATCTTTATACTCGACTGAAAACTGTTGCTATAAGCAAATTCAACTAAAGGTAGATATTTTTCCCCACTACCTTCGAACTCTAATACACAACAGAGAACCATATCTTCGAGTACCTGAGTCATTCTCTCAGATTGACCGTTGGTTTGCGGATGAAATGCGGTGCTAGAATTCAACCTTGTACCTAAAGCTTCTTGCAACTTTTTTTCCAAAATCGAGACGTAAATCTCGGATCTCTATTCGAAATAATAGAAATAGGCACTCTGTACAATCTAACAGTTTCAGTAACATACAATTCAATTAGCTTATCAAGTGAATAGTCGGTACATACCAAAATAAAATGAGCCGATTTCATTCATCTATCAACAACGACCCAAACAGCATCTTTCGTTTTCAGAGTCAGAGGCAAACCCATAACGAAATCCATCGTAATCTTATCCTATTTTCACTCGGGAACCATTACTGGCTGAAGTAAACCTGAAGGTACTTGGTGTTCGGCTTTTACTTGTTGACAAATCAAACATCTCGAAACAAAAACTCTGAAATATCTCGCTTCGTACCCGGCCACCAATGCAATTTCTTCAAATCATTATATATTTTCGTACTGCCCGGATGAACAGATAAACAACCATTATGTGCCTCATAAAGAATTTTCTGAACAATCTCATCATTTTCGGTACACATACTCTATCTCGGAACATTAAGCAATCATTTGAACCAATCCGAAAGTCTGAATAACTACTCAATTCACACTGAGCTCCTTTGGCTTGCAATTCACTATCACTTTTCTAAGCTTCACAAATTTGCTGAAGGAATATCGGTCTAGCTCTCAACTCAGCTAGAATCGAACTATCCTCAGATGAAGTCAACCTCGTATTCATAGCTCTCAAGGCAAATAAGGACTTTCTGCTCAAAGCGTTTGCGAGCCTTTTAGGGATGGTAGTCAATTACCAACTAATAATCTTTTAGTAGCTCAAGCCATCTCCGTTGTCGCAAATTCAAATCCTTTTGATTCATTAAGTACTTTAAACTTTTATGGTCCGAAAAGACATGACATTTCTCACCATACAAATGATGTCTCCAAATCTTCAAAGCAAACACTATGGCAGCCAATTCTAGATCGTGCATCAGATAATTCTTCTTATGCGGTTTCAGTTGTCTCGAGGCATAGGCTATCACCTTGCCCTCTTGCATCAACTTACATCCTAATCCATTCAGTGACGCATCACTGGAAATCACAAATACTTTTCCCGGTTCAGGTTGCACTAAAACTGGCGCCTCAGTCAATAATGCTTTCAACTTCTCAAAGCTTTGTTGACATTTTTCGGACCATTCAAACTTAAAATTTTTTTGCAACAGCTTAGTCATAGGAGTAGAAATTATTGAAAAACCCTTAACAAATTGCCGATAATAGCCGGCTAAGCCCCAAAAGCTTCTAACCTCTGACACATTTCTCGACGGCTTTCAATCAACAATTGCCGAAATCTTACTCGGATCAACTGAATACCATCTCCTAAAACAATATGTCCCAAAAATCTGACTTCTCAGAGCCAAAACTCACTTTTGCTGAACTTAGCAAACAATTTCTTATCTCTCAAAGTTTGCAACACATTTCTTAAATGTTCGGTATGCTCAGACTCATCCCGAGAATAAATCAAAATGTCATCAATAAATACAACCACGAACTTATCCAAATACGGTCGGAAAATCTGATTCATCAAATCTATAAAAACAACAGGAGCATTAGTTAATCCAGAATTCATAACAAGAAATTCATAATGCCCATTCCTTTTTCTGAACGCGATTTTTGGCACATCTGAGTCTTTAACTCTCAGCTGATAATAGTCGGATCTCAAATCTATCTTTGAAAATACTGTTGCCCCTTTCAACTAATCGAGCAAATCATCAATCATCAGTAAGGGATACTTGTTCTTTATCGTAACCTTGTTGAGTTGACGATAATCGTTACAAAGTCTCATGGATCCGTCTTTCTTCTTGATGAATAATACTGGTGCACCCCAGGGGGAAAACTCGGTCTTGCAAAACCCTTATCTGTCAACTCTTGTAACTGAGACTTCAATTCTTTCAATTCAGTCGGAGCCATTCTATACGGAGTAATCGATATCGGTGCAGTCCCCGGTACCAACTCAATAGCAAACTCCACCTCTCTAACCTGTGGTAACCCTGTCAACTCTTCTGGGAACACATCCAAATATTCACAAACTACCGGTACAGATTCAATCTTCAATTCAAACACTTTCGTATTCAATACATACGCAAGAAATGCTTCACAACCCTTTCTTACATACCTCTGAGCCAACATAGACGAAATCACAATAGGCAATTCAACCGACTCATCTGATTCAACTCAAAGAATTTCATTGTTTGGACATTTCAATTCAATAACTTTTCGTCTACAATTCACTACTACATCATGTAGTGTCAACCAATCCATTCCAAGAATCACATCAAATTCATCAAATGGAAAAAGCATTAAGTCAGCTGGAAAGCAGTGACCTCGAATCATCAAAGGACAAATCTTGTAAACTTTATTGACTAATACATATTTCCCTAAGGGGTTCGACACCTTAATCACAAACTCAGTAGACTCAATAGGTAAATTCTAACTAGATACCAAATTCATGCAAATATAGGAATGAGTCGATCCAAGATCAATTAATGCAATTACATTAGTATCATAAAGAGAAAATGTACCAGTGGTCACATCAGGGGAGGACGCATCCTCGCGAGCACGAATGGCATAAGCTCTAGCAGGTGCACTAGCTTCAGATCTCACAGCTGAATCCTTGGATACACCTTTGCTACTGGTCCCATTTCCCATATTTCTCACTGGTCTCCCTCTAGTAGTAGTGTTACTCGATCTTGCATTCTGAAAATTATCCTTTTCAACTATTTCAGGGCAATCCCTAATGAAGTGATCTTGGGAGCCACAGTTAAAACAAACCTGGTTGTTCATCCTACATTCATCGGGATGTCGCCTACCACAGTGTTGGCATTCAGACTTATTAGACCTGGCGTTACCAACGCTCGCTATAAACATAGTCTGGGCCTTAGAACACAAATATTGTTTCCCACGATCTCTGTTGGGATACCCAGTTGAAGAATTCGAACGAGTATGCATACCCCTCGATTTCTTTGATGAAGACTGAAATGACTTATTCATTGGCCTTTTTCTCGAGCCTCTAGCCTCAAACTCAGCTTTTCTCTTTTCTTTGCTCAACTCCTCGGCTTTGCAAGCTCGCTCAACTAGCACAACAAATTCTTTCAGTTCCAAAATCCCAACTAATAGTCTGATATCCTCATTCAAACCATCTTCAAATCTCTTACACATGATAGCCTCTGTTGAAACACATTCTCGAGCATACTTACTGAGTCTAACAAACTCTTGCTCGTATTCAGTCACAGTCATTCGACCTTATTTCAACTCCAAGAACTCTTTGCGTTTCTGATCAATAAATCGTTTGCTAATATATTTCTTTCTACTCCTCTTGGAAGAAGTCCCAAGTAACTCTTTCCTTTGGTACCACCGATACTAAAGTGTTCCACCAATGATATGCCGAATCCCTCAGGAGTGATATAACACATTTCAAACACTCTTCCAGTGTGCAAGAAAGCTCATCAAATACCCAGATAAAGTTCTCAAGCCAGAATTCTACCCTATCGGGATCATCATTGACATTTGCTCTAAATTCTTTAGCACATTGCATTCGAATCTTATCGACTGGAGGCTTGTTCATTCTCACCATTTCCATATTGAGGAGCTACAAGAACCAGTTGAGGGTTAGGTGGGGGTGGAGGATGTTGGGTGGTCGGCTTTATCCGAAAAAAATCGGCAAGCAACTCATTCAATCTTTGGAAGAAGGCTTCCCTAGCCTCTCCTCATTGACCAATTGTCGCAAGTCTACTTTTGGATGGCGCGGTCCTTTAGGCGGGAGTCGACGCATTACTTTCAACGTCATCAGCCACTTCTCGGTCGGGATCTATTTACTATATGAAAACACAGTTTAAATTGTTAGGAGTCATCACACTATCAAAATTCATATATGGCATGTATAGCTAGACTCTTACACACACTAGTTAGTCCGAGAACCGAATAAATCGTAGCTATGATACAACTAAATGTAACACCCCTTGCCCGTATTCAACACCAGAATAGGGTACGAGGCATTACCGAACTTACAACACAAGCATTAACACAATTCTGAGTCATAAATTTTCATCCAAATTAAAATCATTTATATTCGATCATACAGTCCCTAATACGAGCCTATGAGGTCCAAAACGTACTTTAGAACGGGACTAAACCAAAAACTCAGGAAATTTTTACAAAACTTAAGAATTTTTTTGCTAACTGCAAGGCTAACACGTCTGTGTGCTCCAAGGGACATGCCCGTGTGACCCTGGGACATGCCCGTGCTTTAGGCCGTGTTCAAATTAGGGTGCTCTTTGACTTGTGCCACACGGCCGTGCCATACGCCCATGTGCTAGGCCATGTGGTAAATTAATTTAATTCAAATTAAGTGCATGTTTCACATGGCCAAGACACACGCCGGTGTTCTAGGCTGTGTAGCACACACGGCTGAGACACACGCCCTTGTCTCTGCCTGTGTGCTCAATTCTCGACATTCTGTTTTGCAACAAGTAAGGTGCAGGGGCACACAACTGAAACACATGCCCGTGAGGCAGACCGTGTGTCACACACGGCCTAGACATACGTCTGTGTGTCTACCCGTGTAGACAAAAATAAGGATATTTACCAAGCCATTTGGCACTCTTATTTACACCTACACTTACACCAATTCAATGACACAATTCATAGCATACTTTGGCAACCAAAACATCCACAACCAAGGTATCAACATCACATCCATATGCTAACATCTAACATGCTTCAACATCTTAATTTATCGACATAATCCATGCAAGATTCCATAATCATGAATGGTATCAACATATGAATATACTCATAACCAACATTAGCCAATTTACATGGCCAAATGCAAAAATGAAATCATTAACCAATATAAGCCAATACATGTGGCCACATTACCAATGACACATATAACAAAATAACCAAGTCTCTATACATGCCATACATTCAAAATGCTAAGACCATTAATACCCAAAATGAGAGTTTGATAGTGTGATTCGAATCTTCGACGATCTCCGATTCCGAGTTAGCTTGGCGACACTATAAAAACATGGAAAATAAATGGAGTAAGCTATATAGCTTAGTAAGCTCGTATTCAAGAAATAAGCAACCTTACCATGCATATAACATTCAATTACTAAAACTTGATTAAATGTAGACTTACTATGCTCTCATGATCATAATCTATTACATCATAAAAAGTTACCTCATATTCATCATTTCACATATTTATTAAACATGAGCTTTATGTACATACCTGAGCCATCTCGAAATGAACTTACACATATTCTCACATTTGACAGACCCGTGAACCACTCAGAATAACAATGTCAGATACTCGGGAAAATTTGCACACTAAGTGCCACATATGTAGTCAAAGCTACCTAAGTCATATCACGTAATCGCTCGCTCTCGAGCTATCGACGGGCCTGCTCACACAAGCTATCAGTCAAGACGTAGCTACACGATGCTGCTCACACAAGCTGTCAAGTATCCGCAACATGTGCCAGTATACTCAGCCACCTATAGGACGTACGTGACCAGCACCCAGATCACATAATCACATAACACATAATGACCATAGTGACATGTCACTTGTATCGTAACTTATTCCTAAGGTTCAAAAGTGATTTCTTGCTTGGCGATTCATCTTCGGACTCATTTGTAGGATTGTACTCATTCACAAAATCAAACATACAATTCATGCAATATTAAAGCATTTAAATACAATTATTCTAAAGCTTATTTTTAACATACGAACTTAACTCGATACAAAATGGATAATTGTTTGATTTAGTCCACAATCTTGTTCTGTCCTTAGTCTTGGTCAGAACCTCATCTTTCTTGATCTATAATATCAAATTTAGCTTATTCAATTATCACATTATTCAATATAATCCCCAAAACACCTTATAGCAAAAATTAAATTTTTGCCCCTATCTTTTCAACTTTTTACATTTTAGTCCCTAGGCTCGTAAAATGATTTTCATCCAACTTCATTACTCCCAAGCCTAGCCGAACCTATTTCATACTCATAATAGCCCACATTTTTCATTTATTCACATTTTCACACGCATTTTACAACTTTTAAAAATAGGTTCTTATTTAACATTTTCATCAAAAATCACTTAGTAAATGTTGTTTATCCAACATTAAACTTGCATAATCTATCATTAGACATCAAAATACACAAATATCTAACATGGGTAAAATTTTAGACTTTGATTTTCTTTCAAATTAGTCATTGAAATAGCTAAATTAAGTTACAACATTTACAAAAGCGTAAAAATCATTAAAAACGGGACAAGGACGGACTTACAATCGAGCTTGAAAACTTGGCCAAAACCCTAGCTATGGTGATCTTTGAAATTCGGCTATGGGGATGAAATTAGAAATATGAACATCTTTTATTTATTTTATTTAGTCTTTATTTACCAAATGACCAAATTGCCCTTAATGCTTAACTTCAAAATTTCACCTAACCATGTCCATTTTTGTCCATACTATAGTATAATGGTCTAATTACCATTTAAGGACCTCCAATTTAAAATTTCATAGCAATTGGACACCTCTAGCTTCTAGAACACACATTTTGCACATTTTGCAATTTAGTCATTTTAACTAAATTGAGTGCCCAAACATCAAAATTTTCGAACAAAATTTTCACGAAATCATTCTATAAAACTGTAGACCATAAAAATATAATAAAAAAATAAATTTTACTGGGTCAGATTTGTGGTCCCGAAACCACTGTTCCGACTAGACTCAAAATCGGGCTGTTACAGATTTTTCCCACATCAATGGTCTTTGCAATTAAAATCGAGTATAACAAGACCATTCACTCTAATGAAATTTTAGTCCCATGTGAAATAGAATAAGGCTAAACCGAATGAAATAGAACCATATCTTTGCTAGTGGTGTCAAATATTCTCAGCGACAAGTGTGAATTCCTTGCTTTGACATAGTCCACTTAGAACCTGGAACTGTAAGTTCGTCGAGAATTTCTTGCAGATTTTCAGTCTCAATATATCTCATCAAGAAAAAATATTCGTCATCTTCGAAATCAGGTAATTCAAAAAATTCATTAATAGTGTTTGGGGTTATTGGTACATTGATTCCTTGAACAGAAACTTCTGTTAATTTGTTCGAGGTCAAATTTGCATAAAATTCACAAACTCATTCCTCATTTGCACTCGGTCTTTTCTCACAAAATAATTCCCAATTGAGAGCTTCAGCAATTTGTTGAATGCGCGGCATGAAATTGATATAGTTGCTTTCTTTTAGTTTAAAGACTTTTTTAAGGTGCACTTATTGATTCTTGAAGATGCTTTCGTATCCTGCTTTAGCTTCTTCATAGTGAAATTTGTTTTGTGATTCGTCAATTTGGACAGAGACACGAGTTCTCTTGCAAGGCATGATTAACCTAAACATAAGATAAAAAAATATTTTCTCAAAATTTTAATTAGTATAAATTATTAACAATTCAATAAATTGAAAAATTAAATACTCAAATAAAATTAAAATTTAGGAGAAAAATTTGCCTTACCACCTTTATATAGAAATTAAGAACTCAAAGAAAATAAATATAAAGTAAAAGAGGTCGGTTTAGGGACGGTTGGAATGGTGTCTTGATTTTACAGTTCGTGTAAAGCAAGGGTGTGCAGCTAGCAAGGGTGCGAACAGGCTTAAAGCAAAGAATCGCAACAACGCGCAGTAGTAGCGTGCAAGGTAAACATGAGGTGCAACAGCGTTGGCGTGTGCGAGCTGGAAGCAGTAGTGGTGTGCGCGGACAGTAGGGTTGGTGCTTGTGCAACTACGCGAGGGAGCAGTAGGGCCTGGCGTGAGCGATAGCAGCAGTGTGCAAGGCAGGGCGTGCGCAATGGGTGCTTCAACTGGATCAGTAAGCTGGTGCGAGCGTGAGCAGCTTTGCAGTTGGGCAGTTGAGTTAAGCGCGCGTAATGACCGTGTATGGCTGTTGGCCGAAAGAGAATTGCTGGGCGGTGTTGCGATGGGAGCTGCGACACTAGGTGGGTGTTTGGCTGATTGGTTAAGGTGATGTGAAAAAGTGGAGAAGATTGGTGGAATTTATAGGGAAGAGGGTAGGAGTTCAATTAGAATTCTTAGAACAAATTAATAATTAAAATATTCTAAGTTCTAATCATACACAAAGTTAATAACAATTAATAATTAATATAATGCATATTAATATATTATTTGCTATTAATTTATTTAAATAAAAACTATTAATTAAAATATGATCAAATTTAAACTAATCCTAATTCTATATAAAGTTGATAATAATTAATATATATATAATAAATATAATTATATACTAGTTATTATCATCTTATTTATTAAATTAAATTAAAAAATTTATTCTAGATGCCTTTGAAAATATTTATAAAAAGAGAACTAATTTCTAATATTTACAAAAAGAGCAACCAAAATTTGAAAATAGTTCAATTACGTACCTAGGCTTAAAGAAAATTTGAAAATTGATTTGCAATCAACACTTGGATCAAAATTGACCCTTTTATTTGAAAAACTAAAAATTTATTTTACCATTTGAGGAATAATTTCTTGGAAGATTATGTTAAAACCAATTCCTAAGAAACATACTAATCTTGAAAATATACCCTAAATTTAAAATGAAAAATAAGAAAAATTAAATATCTAATAAAATGAACGAGATTTGATCCCATTAAATTTTACCCCCAATAATGTTTTAAGCACTGAGCATTGACTCAAAAATTACCTCCCTTACTTTGAAGTTCGACAACTCCGTATGGATAAGCTTGGTGAATCGTAAATGGACCGGACCAACGTGATTTTAACTTACCTGGAAAGAACCTTAATCTTGAATTGAATAACAAGACTTGCTGACTTGCTTCAAATTCTCGAACCCAAATGTGCTTGTCATGCCATATGTTACGTCTTTCCTTGAATAGTTTGGCATTCTCGTATGAGAACATTTAGAATTCCTCCAACTCGTTGAGTTGAAGCATCTGTTTCCCTTTAGCAAGTTTAATATCCAAGTTGAGTTGTTGGAGAGCCCAATAAGCTTTGTGTCTAACTCCAAGGGTAGATGATAGGCTTTCCCAAAAACCAACCTATAGGGTGACATCCTTAAAGGTGTCTTGTATGTTGTCCTGTAGGCCCATAAAGCATCATCCAATCTTTTGGACCAATCTTGTCAGTTCGGGCAAACTATCTTCTCGAGTATGACTTTGATCTCTTTGTTTGTCAGTTCAGCTTGCCCATTCATCTACGGATGGTAAGCTGTGGCAACCTTTACTTTACTCCATGTTTGTCGAGTAACCATTTCAACCATTTGTTCACAAAATGGAACCCTTCATCACTAATGATAGCTCTCGGGGTTCCAAACCTTGTGAACACATACTTCTACAAAAACTTCATTACAACCTTAGCATTGTTCGTTGGATATGCCTCGGCCTCAACCCACTTAGACACGTACTATACTGTTACCGATATGTACATGTGACCAAAAGACGGAGGGAAAGGACCGAGAAAGTCAATACACCAAACATCAAATAATTCTACCTCAATGATGTTTGTCCAGGGCATCTCATTTCTATTGGTGCTGTTTCCAACCCTTTGGCGTCGATCACAACTCTTTACATAAGCATACGTGTATTTGAATAGTGTTGGCCAAAAGAATCCGACTTGCAATACTTTGGTTGTAATACGTGTACCTCTGAAGTGTCCCCCACTCAGAGCTAAGTGGCAATGATATAGAATCTTGTGTACTCCATCTTCTGCCACGCATCTCCTAATCATTTGATCTACACACTTTTTAAACAAGTATGGTTCTTCCCAGAAGTAGTACTTCACATCGTGAAGAAACTTTTTCTTTTGATGATACGTCTTATCAATAGACATCAAACCACAAGATAAATAGTTAGCAATATCAGCAAACCAAGTGGCATTATAGATATGATTTACCTTCAGTATGTGTTCATCTGGGAATGTCTCCTGAATAGGTATAAGTGGAGAATTCCCTTCTTGCGGCTCCAATCTGGACAAGTGGTCTGCTACTTGGTTTTCTACCTCTTTTCTATCTTGAATTTCTAGATCGAACTCTTGGAGTAGAAGTACCCATCAGATCAATCTTGGCCTGGCATCTTTCTTGGCAAGTAAACATTTAATTACCGAATGGTTCGTATAGACAGTCACCTTGGTACCTACAAGATAATATTGAAACTTGTAAAAAGCAAACACAATAGCAAGTAACCCTTTCTCTGTTACTGTATAATTAAATTGAGCTCCCATCAAAGTCCGACTTGCATAGTAGATGGGATGAAAAACTTTGTTCCTTCGCTAGCCCATAACAGCTCCTATCGCGAAGTCACTTGAGTCACACATCAATTTAAATGGAAAATCCCAATCCGGTGTGACTATTATGGGTGTCAAAACTAACCGGTTCTTTAAATCACTGAAAGCTCTTAAGCACTCCTCATCAAATTTGAACATCGTGTCATTTTCCAATAATTTGCATAAGGGTTTAACAATTTTGGAGAAGTCCTTGATAAATCTCCGATAAAAATCGACATGGCCCAAAAAGCTCTTAACACCCTTTACAGATGTTGGAGGTAGGAGTTTCTCAATAACATCTACCTTTGCTTTATCTACTTCAATTCCATGTCTCGTTATCCGATGCCCTAGAACAATACCTTATTATACCATGAAATGACACTTTTCCCAATTAAGTATGAGGTTGGTTTCTTCGCATCGCCTTAGTACCTTGGCTAGATTGGCTAATCAATCATCATAAGTATCTCCAAACAGTGAAAAATCATCCATAAAGACTTCCACTTACTTCTTAACCATGTTAGTAAAAATTGACATCATACATCTTTGAAATGCGGTAGGTGCATTACATAAACCAAATGACATGCGTCTAAATGCAAATGTACCGTACGGGCATGTGAATGTTGTTTGGTGTTGATCCTCCAGTGCTACTATAATCTGATTATACCTCGAGTATCCATCGAGAAAACAATAATAGTCTCGTCCCGTGATTCTATCCAACATCTGGTCCAAGAACAACAAAGGAAAGTGATCTTTCCTAGTTGCCTTGTTCAGCTTCCGGTAATCGATGCAAATTCTCCATCCCGTAACTGTTCTAGTTGGTACCAAGTTGTTGTTTTCATTCTCTACTACCGTGATAACTCCTTTCTTTGGCATGCACTAGACTGGAGTTACCCACGAACTGTCTGAGATGGGGTAAATTATACCCGCATCTAACTACTTAATGAATTCTTTCTTTACCACGTCCTCCATGATGGGGTTCAATCTTCGTTGTCTATCAATTATTCCTTTCTCTCCATCTTCTAGGATGATCTTGTGCATGCATACAGACGGACTAATGCCACAAATATCGGCTATGGTCCATCTCCTTCTTGAATTGTTTCAACACTAGAATGAGTTTTTCTTCTTGGTCTTCGGTCAATTCTGCTGAAACAATCACAGGCAAAATAAAAACGTTACCTAAATAAACATATTTTAAATATGAAGGAAGTACCTTCAGTTCTAATTTAGGTGGCTCCTCAATTATCGCTTTTGGTTGGGCATAATCCCTATTCTCTAACTCCAAAGACTCAAAGCAGGATTGCAGATTAAATCCCCTTTGGTTAGCTTCCAGTAAAGCTAAGTATTCCTCCCACTCTTCATCACTTGGGGAGTCTGATGTCAAAATTTGCTCCAACGGGTCCTCAATGTAATTGAGTTCCCTTTCCATCATTAATTCCATTAAATTGGATACTGCAGAACAATCATCAACTGTGTCAGGAAATCGCATAGACTTGAAAACATTAAATGTTACCTGATCGTCCCGAACACGCATAGTAAGCACAGCCTTCTGCATATTGATATAGGTCCTTCCAGTCGCTAGAAAAGGCCTTCCTAGGATGATTGGCACCTCTTTATTTGCTTTAAAGTCTAGAATAACAAAGTCAGCAGGAAAAATAAATTTGTCTACACGTACCAATACATACTGGATTTTTCCTTCTGGATGTGCTAAGGATCGATCTGCTAATTGAAGTGTAACTGTAGTAGGTCTAACTTCACCTATCCCCAACTTTCTAAATTTGGACATGGGCATCAAGTTGATGCT
The DNA here is from genome assembly GCA_005393395.2 of Gossypium australe. Classification (NCBI taxonomy): domain Eukaryota; kingdom Viridiplantae; phylum Streptophyta; class Magnoliopsida; order Malvales; family Malvaceae; genus Gossypium; species Gossypium australe. The sequence continues at coordinate 57,725,124 of CM016614.1, forward strand.
TGCACCCAAATCACATAGTGCCTTACCACAATAAGTTGCTCCAATGTTACGAGGTATGGTAAAACACCCAGGATCTTTCAACTTTGGGGTAGTTTGTCTTGAAGATATGCACTGCATTCCTTCGTTAAGGCTACCATCTCAAATTTTCCAAGTCTTCGTTTCTTGGAAAGGATATCCTTCACGAATTTGATGTAATTCGACATTTTTTCAAGTGCTTTTACCAAAGAAATGTTGATATGAAGTTGATTGAGTACGTCTAGAAACTTCTTGAACTAGACTTCTTGCTTCTACTTCTAAAGTCTTTGAGGGTAAGGTGGTGGAGGCTTCTTTACTGGAACTAGTTGATTCGTCTTTTGTGGCAATTCTGCATCTAACGAAGTTGTTAGTATAACAAAATTAACTTGTTCAGAAGTTACCTTATCGAATTTTGCAGATTCTGGTTCTGGTGAAACTGGAATTTTAACACTCGGTTGAACTTCTATTAAGTCTTGAGCATCAGCTGGTTCTTCTTCAACTTAGACAGTATTGGGCTTCAATGTCTTTCCGCTCCTCAATGTCAATGCTTCACAATACTCCTTCCCCGAATTTCTTGGATTCTCTGTATTACTAGGCAAAGCACCTTATGGATGATTTCTGAGTTCAATGGCAAGCTGGCCCATTTGGTTTTTCATGTTTTTCAATTTGGCTATTTGGCTTTGGGTTAAGGCATCATTTTTGGCTATGTATGTCTTCAACAAGTTTTCTAAGCCATTGGAAGTTTCAGCTTGAGGTTGCTTCTGAACTTGTTGGGAAAAAATAGGTGGTTAAGTCGGTCTAGGTTGGGCATAGGTGTTACTGGGTCCAACCCTTTGGTTACTTCAAGAGAAATTAGGGTGGTTTCGCCAAGATGGGTTGTAGAAATTGGATTGCAGTCCTTGCCTTCCTTGATTCTGGTTCTGATTACCCATGTAATACATAGATTCTGGGTTTAATGTACATTCTTTGAACAAATGTCTTTACCCACAATAAACACAAACTATATTTTCAAAGTGATTAGGTGGTTGTGCTGAAAAACTATTAAACCCATTAGTGGTAAAATTTTTAAGCATTGACGATATTGAAGATACCTAATATGCAAGTGAAGTGAGTGGCTCCACTTCATGTATTCTAGTGACTCGTCTTCCTAATGCTGCTCGATTGGTTGTCCATTGATAATTGTTGCTGGCAATTTTCTCAATGATTTCATAAGCCTCATTATAAGACTTAGAGAGCACCATTAGCAGAAGTGTCCACTACCATCATTGTGTAAGCATTGAGACCATTATAAAACGTCTCAAGTTGGAAGCAATGAGGGATTCTGTGATGAGGGCAATTCCGTAATAAATCTTTGTACCTTTCCCATGCCTCATACAAGGACTTATCATCCATTTGTTGGAAAGTTGTGATCTTGTTCCTCAACTTAGCATTCTTGCTAGGCAGGAAATACTTCATGAGGAATCCTTCTACTAACTCTTGCCATGTGGAAATGGAATTTGGTGGCAATGAGTTTAACTAGGCTCAAGATCTATCCCTTAGCGAATATGGGAACAACTTTAATCGTAGTGCATATTCGGGTACTCCGGCTAACTTGAAAGAATCGCTCACCTCCATAAATAGTCTTAAGTGAAGACGAGGACCTTCGGTAGGCATTCCACTGAATTGGCCCATTATCTGAAGCATCTGGAACATGACTGGCTTCAGCTCAAATTGTTGTGCCTCAATTTCGGGTCTTCTAATATTCGAATTAAGATCATGAAACACTAGCACGACATACTGTCCTAGAGTTCTATCTCTATCATCAGCAATAAGGATAGGATTTTGAGCAGGGTTTGCTTTGTTTCCTTGATTCAGATTTTCAAAGTTCATCTCTTCGGTCCTTTTCTAACTTACTTGTCTTCTTTGTTGTCGAAAAGTTCTTTCAATCTTAGGGCCTACAGAGAGTAAATCGATAATTCGATCAATACTCATAAACACCTAAAACAAATAGAGAAATATTAATTAAGTTAAAATTGAATAGAAAAATAAACCAAAATGCAAAATTAATAATTTCACCAATAATGACTTTTAAAACAGTCATCGGGAATGGCGCCAAAAACTTGGAATGACGGAAATGTGCAAGTGTACACAATCGCAACAAGTAATAAAGTGAAAAGTAAATGTCGAGTTATCGTACCCACAGGGACTGTGAAAAGAATTTATTTATGAATGCAATTAAAACACTTTTGATTTTGAGGAAGTGATTAAAAACTAAAATTTAACTAAGTAAAAAAAAAAGTCCAATGCACAATTTCAAAAGATGATTTTAATCAAGATGACTTAATTGTGTTAGATTAATTACATTTCTTAATTTAGAATTACTAAACTCATGTTCATGTTGTTACGAATAAATTCACAGCAACTCGGTAATTTGCTAACTACTGCTCATACGTACCTATTAAATTAATGAATCTCTTGAACATTTTCCAATGCCAATTCAAACAATTGATCAATCTTCATAAGCACATAAAAGATTAAGTGAGGTAACAATGTATTCCTACCTTGAAACAATTTAATCACAATAATCTTGCAAGTTATGCAAGGCTAATGTACCGTCTAATACCTTGGCTAATTTAACCCTCAGCTACCTTAGAAGATTAAACATGCATTGATTAAGTACTGTGTCAATCATTACAATTTCAACATGATTAAATAATTAATTCATTAGTTACCTTACAATTAAAATGCAAGAATAACTTAACCATGATTTTACTTAACCAAACAACTTACCAAGGGTTATATTAACACAAACATAATTTTAATAACTTAAGTGGATGAAATGCAATCAACCTAACACGAATTAGATTTAAGTCATATTAATTAAATTAAACATATCAACATAACAAGTATTCATAGACATGTTCATAACAACAACAATAAAATCAAAGGATAGGGAACTAGAATTAAATTCGGTGTTTCTCCGAAGCTTGACTAGTTTGCTCCGCTCCTCCTTCTCCACTTGTTCTTATTGAATCGAGCCTTCTACGAGCACTTGAATGCTTCTTCCAAAAGTGTTTGAAGGGCTCTTTTCCAAGAGGGGAAATCGATAAGGGAATGGAAGGGAAAAAGAAGAACAAAGGAAGGGTTTTGAAGAGAGAAAGTGAAAGAGAAGTGAAGAATAAAAGGATGAGAGGTGTTGAGATGTTTTTCAAATGAGCAGCCAAGGGGGGTTTTATAGGTTGAGTAGGTTGCTAAAAATAGAAAAAAAATCAGCGGCTATAGAGTCCCCCCATGGCCAGCCACACACGTGGCAAGTTTGAAGGTTTCAAACTTGCTATTTTAAGGTAGGGGCAAATCTAGAAAGGCATGAATAATGGAGGGGTTTGAATGCAAATTCAAGGAGTACTCAAGGGCTATTTTGCAAGCCGAATAATCTGCCAAACAAGCTGATTGGGTCAGCATGTGGGAAGCTTTTTGGTTGCCCAATACTCAGTTGGATCAGTTTTCTCGGTTCAGCTCAATTGGGCCTCTTCCCATAATTAATTAATAATAATTTATTTAACCCAAAGTAAATTGGATTAAAATTAAAATTAATTATATTATGAATTAATATCCATAATTTGGACCGTCTTAGGCTGAAAAATTAATTCGCCTTGATGCTTCAAAAATCGCTTCTTGGTTTTGCGCTTCTAGTAGTGTCTGCCGAGCCAATTTTCGCCCTTTGTGCGAATCTGTCGAAAATGATCAAAATTAATCAAAATTTAATATAAAATTAATTAAAATTAAACATGTTAAAATTTAAGTGCAATTTAATTATTTTATAATTATTATATATATTTCGACAAGAATTTTACCGAAACTGCATGAATTTAAGTTAAAAAGGGCATGAAAAAGTGTGTATATTTTGTGTTTCCAAGTGTTGCCTCTCCACCACCCACACCATGCCATTTTCATAATAATGGTGGTGAGATGCTATTTTGATAAAATTTTTTTATTTTTATATTATAAAAGTAAAAAAGCTTTTAGACTCCACATGTAGGGTTAAGAGATAGACAAGTGTCCTATAAGGGTATAGTAAAATATAAAAAAATTAAAATAGTTGACATGTCAATTTTTTAAAGCTGCTTGCGGAATAAAAAAAATAAATTACCATTATAAAAAATACTCACCCTTTAATTTTATATAAATTAAAGTAATCAAAATTATGACATTATTTTAACTGAGTTAATATATATTTTGTTCCTGAATTTGTTTATTTCCACTTGGTAATTTTTTTGTACCTAGTTGATACATTAAATTGTATTCTGTCAATTAAATTGGTACCTCTACACAAACACCATTAGTTTGTGTTGACGTGACAATAATAACTAATCTAATGGCTATACGTGGTAGCCTCTCAATATACCACATGGAAAGCATAAATTGAAAAATTTTAAAAATTTAAAAATAGATAAATTATGTAACGCCCCGAATTTGGGCCTAGTAGAATTGGGCCTATTGAGCTTTGGGTCTCATAAAATTTTTAAGTGAGTAAGAAAATGACAAATGACATGACGGCTTTGAAGGTTTAATGAATTTGGAGTGTCTAGGTGTGTTGGAGAAGCTCTAGGTTCAAGTTTTGTGGTGGAGGATTCTTAATTTAATTAATTAAGGAATCGGGGTTGTGAGTAATGGGCTTTTAAATAAAAATAAGTGAAAAATGGCACAAAGAAGCCTGTGGTGAAGTGGCTAAGTGACGCCACTAGGGTGTAGAGAGGTGGTGACATATGCATGCAGGAAGGTCTAAGGTTCGAGTGCTAGCTTAGTTTTATTTTGGAGTTTAATTTTAGGCTTCTAGAAGGCTGGAAGTGGTGTGTAGAGGGACTCTTAGGAGAAGTGATTAGTAGAGAGAGAATTTAGGAGAAGGATAAGAGATATTATGGAGAAAAATTAGGAGATGAGCAGTGGATGAGTGGTGCCGAATTGGACTTTAGGGGTGGCTAAGTTTTTGGCTATAGGCTATATAAATGTGTGTGCCGAATCTGGGGTCCTAGGTAATGCCGAATTTTCCATTCTTTTTCTTTTCCTTGACGAAACCTTATTTTTCCACAACTGAAAATACCTTGCCTTGTTGCCGAAATCTCCTATAGCCGAATCCCTTTTTATCGAATTCTCTCATAGCCAAACTCTTTTATTGCCGAAGTATCATCATCTTCTCTTGCCGAAATCCTATTAGTGCCGAATCTTTGTTGTTTTCCTCCATCACAAATCGATTGTTATCTACTATCAGTCAAGGTTAAAAGCCGAATCTCGTTCAGTAGCTATCTAGGCCGCAGGATCAAAAGTGGATTCGGTAAGTGTTCAGTTAACCATTTAGTGTGTTTTGTTAAAAGCCTAAGATCTATCTAACTTCTCATTGTTGTATTAACAATGGTAAGGTTTAGAGATCGCAAGCGTGGTAAGGATTGTTAGCAAAGTGTAAGTGTACTCAACTCGATTATGGCTGAATGTGAGTATGATCTATAGGGGTGACTTGTGTGGATTATGAGTCACTCGGAGTTTGATGGTGTATGTGTGAGTGAAGATCTAGGGGATACTCATGATTAGTAGCTAAGGAAGGGCTATTAGAACCCGGTGGCACATGGTAAGGTTACGGTAAGGCTTCGGCTTTTGGTAAATATTTTGATTAAGTATGGGTGATTGATTGAAGGTTGGTTGGTTGTAGGTTCAAGACCAAGGATAGTATAGCACGTTGCAGTAACCAGGTGTGTACAAACACTACACACACATGATATCGGCAATGCCAAAAAGTCGAAAGTGGCTAAATGGGCCCGGTGGGCCTTGAGGCTAAGTTTGATGAAATTGATTGATTTGGTTATATGAATTGAGTTAGTCATGCATGTTACATGATCTGGAATTTTTTTGGGCCTAATAGGCCATATGAATGAGATCTGGGCCTAATGGGCCATAAGGATGTGATTTGGGCTTAATGGGCTATATGAACGTGAAATGGGCTTGATGGGCTTTATGGGGATGTAGACAAGTATGCTAGGGTTTAATGGACTTTAGGCCTAGTTCTGAACAACTCTTAAACCGCATAAGACTTAATTTAATAATCAACATGTCCGGGGACAAATCGCTGGGTTAGAGTGTGGCAACGGACATATGCATGTCTAGGATTGGATCTAGGGAGAGCTTGGTACTTAAGCGGTCCTAGTGGCCCACCTCATCTTCTCTGGAATCCTACCTGGTGCATAGTGTCTATTCACTTTAGCCGCAAGGACTTGTTAATGGGCCAAAGTTCATAACTAAAACCCGAGAGGGACCAAATACCCCTGATTTGAAAATTACCAAAATATCCTTAGATTTGCAAAATTACTAAAATACCCTTAATTTGTAAAATTACCAGAATACCCTTGATTTGTGGAATTACAAAAATATCCCTGATTTACAAAATTTCCAAAATACCCCTGTTTTGCAAAATTACCTAAATACCCCTGTAGAGTAGATTTACGGAAATACCCTTGGGTAGTGAAATGACTAAAAGACCCCTAAGTGCCAAATGTGTGAAAATGTGTATGTTGCATTCATGAAATATATGTTGCACTTGGGTGGGTTTTGATGGTACGGAGGAAGATTTGAGGATCGCATAGTCACTTAACGACTGTGGATCCACCAGTGGCTTTAAGCCCATTATAGCAGCTTTCCTACAACGTTTGAGTAGTGCCGCTGCTGGTGCTACTTTTGGAGTGTAGGGATGGGTGGGTTGATATTTATATCCCCACAAAAGTGTAGGGTTGGAAGGGAAATAGAGTGCAGTGTTGGATTTGGGATGGGTGCATTGCATTCATGTGATACTGATGTGATATGAGGTCATTATGGGCTAAGGCCCAAGACCACCGTTTTTGATAAGGCTTAGGCCCAATGTGATAATTGTATGTTGATTGGATTACCAAGAGTCGTACACACTGAGTTTCGAAACTCACCCCCTTTTTATTTAATGTTTCAGGTGATCCTCAGTAGACGGCTCGACGTGGAAGAGGACTCGGAGGTGGCCACACTGCAAGCAGTTTTTAATTAGTTTCAAAAGACGTTATTTTAGTTGCTTTATTTTCATTGGTTGTAATAAGGCCTTGTACTCCGATTTGACTTTGGATTTTGAGTTTTGCTATTATTGTTTCAACTGTTTACTTAATTGTTAAACTTAAATATATTTTTTTAAGTTTAAACATGGTTTTCGAAATACTTAAAAACATGGGCTTTTATCATTACTTAACAAGTTGTTGGATTTTGGGCTTTTAGGCCTTAAATTTTAACTTAGCAAAATCATTTTGAATTATGCCTTTGATGTGACATTCCCGGATTCGGCCATAACGTCTGGACCGGGTCTGGGGGTGTTACAAATTAATTTAAAAAAGGTACTTTTTTTCATCAAGGATGAACCTGGACAAATTGTTATCTAGATACATTTCGATCTAGACAATCAGTTGTCCAAATTCATTCCAAATGTTCTTTTAGTAATTTTATATATTTTTTTTATAAAATATCAATTTATTATTATTTTGAAAAATATATCAAATATAAATTTATAAAAATTAAAAATATAAAAAAATCCTATAATATTTTGAAATATATATATATTTGTTATAAATATCTTATTAAGTAGATGTCCATCATGATCAAAATAAAGTTTTGATGTACTTTAAATTCTAATAGTTATTAGAATTAGATCTCTACTTCTTTTATACTTCTTATGCTTATAAATAGAAACTCTGATGAAGCATTGTAATCATCCCTTTTTATCAATAGAGTACATTCTCTATTGCTTTCATATTTCTTTTGTTCTTTATTCTCTCCATCTCTCTTTATTTTATAACACATTATCAGCACGATTCTCAATTTTTTTCCCTAAACCTATCTCATTCTTATTTTTCATTTGATACCCCCCAAATTTTTCTTTTTGAAACCCATACCTTAATTGCTTTCTACCATTTTTTTTAATCCCCCGTTGAATTACTTTCATTATTTTTCTAACCTAGCATTCAAATGGGTTGCTTGGCTACCCAAAATTTACGAAAAAGAGGGGTTCAAACTTGTGCAGCGATTTGCTTAAAGTTCTTGCGAGGAATCAAATTTAATTTCTCTATTGACTTAAGAATATGAATGGTCAACAAAATTTTGTTGGATCCAAAATCAATGGAGAAATATTATACACATATTAGTGCAATTGAGGCACCCGTTACTACAAACCAGAAGTTTACAGAACCACATACTTTTACTATTTGGCATGACCGGTTAGGCCATCTCGGATCTATTATGATGCGAAAAATAATTGAGAATTCAATTGGGCACCCGTTAAAGAACCAGGAAATTCTTGAATTCAAAGATTTCTCTTGTGATGCTTGTTCTCAAGGTAAACTGATTATTAGACCAGCACCAGCTAAAGTTGGGATTGAATATCTCGGATTTCTGGAACGTATTCAAAGTGATATATGTGGGTCTATTCATCCACCATGTGGACCATTTAGATATTTTTATAGTATTGATAGATGCATCTAGTAGATGGTCACATGTATGTTTATTATCGACTCGCAACCTGGCGTTTGCGAGACTACTTGCTCGAATAGTTCGGTTAAGAGCACAATTTCCAGATTATGCAATAAAAACTTTTCGTCTTGATAATTCTGGTGAGTTTACACCTCAAGCTTTCAATGATTATTGCATGTCAATTGGGATAAAAGTTGAACATCTTGTAGCTCATGTTCACACGCAAAATGGTTTAGCTAAATCGTTTATCAAATGCCTCCAACTAATAGCTAGGCCATTACTTATGAGAACAAAGCTCCCTGCTACAGCTTGGGGATATGCTATTTTGCATGCAGCAACACTTATGCGCATCAGGCCAACAAGTTATAATAAATACTCCTCATTGTAATTGGCTTTTGGTCAGGAGCCAAATATTTCCCATCTTAGAATTTTTAGGATGTGCAGTATATGTTCCAATTGCTCCACCACAATGAACAAAGATAGGTCCTTAGAAGAGGTTGGGAATATATGTTGGTTATGAATCTCCTTCTATAATTAAGTATGTTGAACCATTAACTGGAGGTTTATTTACTGCACGATTTGTTGATTGTCACTTTAATGAAATAATATTCTCAACATTAGGGGGAGGGAAAATACAATTGGTAAAAGAAATTACATGGAATGAATCACCATTATCTCAATTAGATCCTCATACAAGTTAATGTGAACAAGAAGTTCAAAGGATCATACATTTGCAAAACATCGCCAATCAACTACCAGATTCATTTACTGACCTAAAGATAATTACAAAATCTCACATACCAGCTGAAAATGCTCCAATACGAATTGATATCCTAATAGCGCAAACTGTTAGTGCAAAAGAAGTAATCCATGCTCAAAGTGTGAAAGACCGGTTGGTTCCAAAGATAAAAATCCTCGTAAAAGGAAATGAGCAAATATTCAAGGTGATTATATTATGGAGACAAGGTCCCAAGAAGGGGCCAAAGATATAACTACTTATAATCATAAAATCCTAGAACGGATTTAGGTACCTGAAAATGATGATAACGAAGAGATCTCGATAAGTTATGTTACTTTGGGGAAAAAAATGGAACCGAAAAAATATAGTTGTCGACAATAATTTTGCATATAATGTTGCTATTGAAGTAGAAAAAGAAAATGATGATCCTGAGCCTAAACCTATTGATGAATGTAGAAATAGAAAAGATTGACCAAAATGGAAAGATGCAATTCAAGCATAATTGAATTCACTTTCTAAATGTGAGGTTTTTGGACCTGTAGTCCAAACACCTAAAGGTGTAAAGCCGGTAGGATATAAATGGGTATTTGTGCAAAAATGAAATGAAAAAATGAAGTAGTAAGATATAAAGCACGACACTTGTAGCACAAGGATTTTCGCAAAGGCCCAGCATTGATTATGAAGAGACATATTCTCCTGTGGAGGATGCAATCACGTTTAGATATCTTATTAGTCTTGCAGTACGTGAAAAACTTGACATGCATCTAATAGATGTTGTTACAGCCTATTTGTATGGCATACTTGATAGTGAAATTTATATGAAAATCCCAGAAGGATTTAAAATCCCAAAAGGATATAGAGTTTCTCGTGAAAATTGTTCGATCAGATTAAAGAAAAGTTTATATGGATTAAAACAATCTAGACGTATGTGGTACAATCGTCGTAGTGAATACTTGTTAGAAGAAGGTTACAAAAATGATCCAATTTGTCCATGTGTCTTTATAAAAAGGTTTGGATTAAATTTTGTGATAATTGTTTTTATATTGATGATTAAATATTATTGGAACTCTTGAAGAGCTCCAAAATACAATAAATTGTTTAAAGAAAGAATTTGAGAGGAAAGATATTGGAAAAACAAAGTTTTGTCTTGCCTTAAGATCGAGCATTTAAAAGATGGAATTCATGTTCACCAATCAACTTATATAGAAAAGATATTAAATAAATTTGACATGGATAAAGCACACCCATTAAGTACTCTGATGGCTGTACGATCATTAGATGTGAATAAAGATCAATTTCATCCTTGCGATGATAGTGAAGAGTTTCTTGGTCCTGAAGTACCATATTTAAGTGCCAGAGGGGCATTGATGCATCTTGCAAACAACACAAGACCTGATATAGCTTTCGTTGTAAACTTGTTAACAAGATTTAGTTCTTCTCCAACACGTAGACATTGGAATGGAATTAAACATATATTTAGATGTCTTAGAATGACTATTGATATGGGGTTATTTTATTCAAATGATTTAAAATCCCTATTAGTCATCTATGTTGATGCTGGATACTTATCAGATCCACATAAAGGTCAATCTCAAACAGGATATTTATTTACATGTGGGGGTACTGCCATATCGTGGTGTTCAACAAAGCAAACATTAGCTGTTGCTTCTTCAAATCATGTATAAGTAATTTCAATGCATGAGGCAAGTCAAAAGTGTGTTTGGCTAAGGTTATTGACCCAACATATCCAAAAGATATGTAATTTGCCTTTACAGGAAAAGATGCCAACTATCTTATACGAAGATAATGCAGCATGTATAGCTCAATTGAAGGGTGATTATATCAAAGGTGAGAGAACGAAACATATTTCACCAAAATTATTCTTCACCCATGACCTTGAGAAAATAGGTGATATAAATGTTCAACAAATTCGTTCTAGTGAGAATTTAGCAGATCATTTTACTAAGGCATTGCCAACTTCTACATTTGAAAGACTACTACACAAATTGGAATGCGTCGACTCAAAGATGTAATGTAATATTTCCATCAGGGGGAGTCTAAAAACAAGTTGTACTTTTTTCTTTTAACCAAGGTTTTGTCCCATTGGGTTTTTCTAGTAAAGGTTTTTAACGAGACAGCTTGTAATAGAAGATTCTGTACTATTTTTCCTTCAGTAGGTTTTTTATCCCACAGGATTTTTCCTAATAAGGTTTTAACAAGGCACATTATCTACCAATGGGCATCCGATGGGGAGTGTTATGAATATCTTATTAAGTGGATGTCCATCATGATCAATATAAAGTTTTGATGTACTTTAAATTTTAATAGTTATTAGAATTAGATCTTTACTTATTTTATACTTTTTATGCCTATAAATGGAGACTTTGATGAAGCGTTGTAATCATCCATTTTTATCAATAAAAGCACATTCTCTATTGCTTTTATGTTTTCTTTGTTCTTTATTCTCTCCATCTCTCTTTATTTTATAACAATAATATAATATTTAAATTTATTAAAAATTATAAATATATAAAATTTAAAATAGCTAGAGATTTTTAAAAATATACAAATATATAAAAGAACCAAAAAACACATCTATAAACAAAATTATACTTTTTTATTAATTAATTTATTTTAAAATTTCAAAATAATAATAACATGATATTTTATTAAAAATAAAAATAAAAATAAAAATAAAAATAAAATTACTAAAAACATATTTGAAATGAACTTGAATAATTGGTTGTCTAGATGCTAATGGTTATCCAAATTCATTTTTTAGGTGAAAAAGATTATAACTTCTTATTTATTTATATGTTTTTAAACATTTTTATTTTTATTTATTTATTTTTCCATATGACATACTAAGAGGCTGGCATATGCTACTACTGAATTGACTATTAGTGCCACATTAACATAAAACTAACGGTGTTAATGTGGAAATAGTTGATTAACGAATACAAAGATAGAAGTTTAAGTACCAACAATATATATATATATATATATATATATATATATATATACAAATTCAAAGTACAAATATATATTAGCACATAACTATATTACTTAATAAAACTCATATATGTCTCAAGATTTACGTAATTGAAATATATGTTTATGTATTTTGAAAGTTACTGATAATTTTATTTTATTTAAAAGAAATTATTAAATTTATTAATTAATATCTGATAATTTTTATTTTATTTAAAAGAAATTATTAAATTTATTAATTAATATCTTATGGTAGAAAAATATTTATATTAGTGTAAAATTAGCTTTACATCTTTTTCTGAGCTTTGATTAAAATTAAATTAACAATTAAGATTAAAACGTTGACTTAATTAAAAGGGTTAAATATAAAATTGATAATTGAATTTATTCATTTCTCCTACATTAATACTTAAGATTTTTTTTTTTTGTTTCAGATTGGTATCTAAACTTTTTTCCGTCACCTAAGTTGATACTTTTTTTAACACCGTTAAGTCCAAGGCATGTAGCAGTACTAGACAACGACACGTGTTATTAGTGACATCATGATGATGTAATCATCTAAAAATTAAATTAAAAATTATTAATAAATTTAAAAATATTCAAAAATGATAAAAATATATTGCCCCCTTTTTTTTTTTTTCTTCTTTCCCTGATTTCTTTTCTTTCTTTCCCCCAGTTCTCCTCATCTTCTTTTCTCCTTCTTCCTCCTTCCACCCTAGCCCACGCCACCATGGTTGGCTACTTCTCTGGCTCGAAAGTGGCACCTAATTGTTGCTCTCCATTCCCTCTTTTGAATGCTTAGAAAATTTCTTGAAAAATTTCCCAAAAGTCACAAAAATACCTTCAACTTTGGAACTTCTTTAACGTCAATCTAAATATCCGACTGTTGAATCATCTTGTAACTTCGACCAGGACTTCTCCTTGGTATGACGAACTTCTTCACCGCTTAGATCTCTCAAATGGGTTTCATCACTCAGATCTCTCAAATAGGTCAGCCATGGGATTTGAGGGTCTTGGTATTATAAAGGATTGAAGGGTTGGTTGGTGGGGGTTAGGAGTTGATGGTTCTTGTAAGCAAACAAAATTGTTGCAGATTTGGGGTTTCTTATTTCACAATTTCAATTTCAAATTTGAATTTTTTTTTGTTACTTGGTATTCTAATTGGTTTTGGGATTTTGTTGAATATCTATTTCAAGTATTCATTTAATTATTTTATTTGTTTGCATGTTTGTCCGTTATCTTGAATAATGTTCTTCAATTTTCTTAAAAATTATTTGTAAATTAATTCTCAAGTAGGAAGCAATCCCATCCTTAGGTTATTTGCCTTGCTAGGACAACCATAAAGAAATATCCTCTTCCGCGAATAGAGAACAATTGATAATGGTATGTTCACATGAAAAAATTATCTCTTTGACATCTAACATATTTTAGCCTTCGTTGAAAGAGATCTCAGAACATGGTCTCTTTAACGTGAAAGAGAAACTCTTAGTGAAAATAAAATCGATAAAAATTCAAGTTGAACACATCAAACTCAAGAAAAACGCAAATAATAAAAACTCTTGTAAGACAAAGAAATAGAGCAGGAGATAAAAGGCAACGCAAACAAAGGGAAATGGAACAAATTTGATGGAAATATCAGAAAATCTGAGAATTTTTTAAATTTATTATTTTTATATTTTTAGATTTTTATTTTTTAAAAAATAAATTATGATATTTAAAAATATTTATTGATTTTAATTTAATTTTTAGATGATGACATTATCACTAATAACATGTGTCGTTGTTTGTTACCGTCACTTATCCCAGACTTAATTGACGAAAAAAAAATTTAGGTACTAATCATCATGTTTAAAAACCAATTTTATATTTAAAAGGATGTATTAACTTTGACATCAAGATCAAAGTTTTGTCATTTCAGTTTACAGGGAACAAATACTTACATGTTTCTAAGGATCGCAATTGATTAAGGTGAGAATGGATGCTAAATCCACCCTCACTCTATAATTGGTACGTAATAATTTAACTTTTGTAACTATCAGAAAATTCGATTCTAAAGTCAAAATTTCCTTAAACCAAGTCGGTTCAAACATTAGATCGATAAATTTTGAGATGACACACAATTGGCAAATAGAACAATGAAAAGATTTGCTAGAATAACTTGTGAAAATAGTACAGAAACTAAACAGTAAAGTGACTAAATTAGTGAAATTTGAGTAAGGAAAATTAGTAGGCCCTTATTGTGCAATTTTACTAAGGACTTAAAAATTAATAAACCATTTTAAGAATTTGGTAGTGGGTTAACATGATATCCACCGTCCGTTGCCATTAATTTTCATCATGTGAAATACCAACCAATAGATTAAGTGTTGTTATTCTTTAAATAAGTTTAATTATATATATTGATAAGTTAGTGGGAAAGGGAGAGAATTATCAAGTTTACTTCATCTTCTCCTTCATCACTGTAGAAAGAAAAGAAAGAAAGAGAAAATTGGGTTTTTAACTGCATTGTCGTGAGTTCCGTGCAAAGGTAAGTGAAGAATTTTTTTTTCAATTTTATAGATTATTGACTTTAGAGTTTAGATTAAGTTAGTCCATTGATTAGAATTTGAAAATGTTAGTGTATAAACTGGTTACCATTGTTGGAAGCTTAAAATTATGATTATTAGGTGTTGAAAGCTTGGATCATGGTAAGTATGAATTTATATGATAGTGGGTTGAGTACGTAGAGAGTAAAGCTGTATCATGATTTGTTTAATGACCATGGATGAATACATGAAGAGTGAGGGAGAGCTAAGGAGAACTTTGGATTCAAATAATGTTTTTAGATAGTTTGAAATTATTAGAAAAAGTAGGATTTTGATTCAATAGGGAGAATTGAAAGGTACAGAAATTTCAATTATTAGGGTTAAAAAGGGATTAAAGTGAAAAGAGTGCATAATGTGTTATAAATGTAAGTTATATACTTATTAATGAGGAATTGATGTTGTTTTATATCGAAATGGTTGAATGTAGCTTACAACGGGATCAGAATGTTGAAAGACTAAGGCAAAAATTATAACGATTCGATTTTTGTTGGTGTCGAAAAATTTGATTTGAAATAGATTTTAATTAAATCAAATTGGTCGGAAGTTAGAATCGAATAATTATGTGTCGAGTATAGAATTAAGGAGTCAAATTATTAAATAGAAATAATTAAATTGATTATTAAATATAGTACAAAGATTAAATTGCAAGTGTTATCACTAATAGGTTTTGATTAAAGAAATGCTTCTAGCCTTATGTAGTAGATTAACCCAAGGACTAGAATGCAATTAACCATGTTCATATTTAAGGTTAATGGTGTTGGATGATCATTGCCATCCATTTCCTTTAAGTTATTTAAGAATGAATGCCCGCCACTTGATCATTAATTAATTAGCTTTAGTTAAGCTTAATTAATTAATAATGACTGGTATCTATATAACATTTGACTGGGAGAGAGAAGATGAACATCATCATCTTCCTTTCTCCCCAAACCGAAGCTATTAAAGAAAGAAAGTTTGAGATTTTCTTCTTCATTCGGTCATTAATTAAGAGGGTAAGCATGATTTTTTTTTTTTATTTTATGAAATCTAAGTCTTAGAAACCAAAGCATGTACAACTCAATGCTTAATTTTTTTTCTATTGAAGTTAACTAAAGTTTCCATAGGAGAGAATTTTAGTGAAATTGGTGTTAAAAATTTTAGAATTGTTGGATGTTCAGATACCTTGGGAGGAAAGCATGTTAGAATCATAATAAAAGTGTTTATGTGATATGAATAGTTATGTGCTATTAGGAACCTAAATGTCAGGGATAAAAACTGTGGTTTAATAGTGAATAATGATTGAACGAGATCTTTGTATAATATTTATGATTTTGGATTCAGATTTAATCGGGTAATCATATGATATGAGTGTTTCGAATTTTAGAATATTAGGAGAGTAAATTAAATAAAATGCATTTCATATTTATTTGATATATTTTTATGATTGATGTGTGAAACTAATGAATTTTTCGTATTCAAATTTTTCGTAAGTAGTTATAGATTACTTCAATACATCGAGGAACAAAGGAAAAGTTAATTCGATGATTCGCTTTGTGCTTTCGCTTTCAATATATATGTATAATTCAATAATCGAATGGAAATGGCAATATATTAATATTGTACATGACTGAGAGGTACGTATATGCTTCACTATTTGATACAATAAAGGTGTGACAAATGAATACGTCTATATATAATTATTAGATATGTTTGGGATATGTTAATGGAATATGTACATGCCTATTAGTATAATTGATAATGGAAAATGTCCTATTAACATTGTCGGATAGAATTATTGGTATAGTTAGCATACTAAAGCGTATATTATATTGTGATAGTTTTCTAAAACTTTGGGGGGTTGAGAACGTATTACCAACTCAAATTCCTTGAGGGTACAAGTGTGTTTGGTGGGATCAGTACATTTATGTATGACTAGCACTTTGGTGCGTATACTAATGTGTTGGTGGGTTGATTCGAGTATCCCTCCTTGAATCTGATTCTATTAATAGGGATTAAAATATGAAATTATGTGCTAAGTATATATATATATATCTATATATATTATTTAAATATAAATATAATGATATAAAAATGGTTTTAATATGATTAAACAAATGCAAATACCCTGAGGTTGCATTGAAACTTTGATTTGTGTAAGCAAACATTATGTTGGTACGAATTGTTGGAAAAAAATATGGTTTGAAAATTGTTTTCTATCACAGCGGAAAAACAAAAATTTAAAAATCGAACTAGTTTGTGATATTTATAGCAATAAACTTTTCCCGAAAAGTACATATGCTTTGTGCGAGACGGACCTTGTTGTTCCCAGCTTTCAACCGAACGACCTTTTCCACTATTCTCGTACCACGAATTGCTTCGAGTGTGGACTCGAATAATCACAAATCAACCACAAAACCATAAATAATTTTCTTACTTTCAGTATGAAAGTAAATCTATCTCTATAGAAACTAGTAGAATTGTTATTCCCCAAAAATTGAATTTATACTTAGGAAATAAATTTTGAGTATTTTCGGGCAGAATAACAAAATCTCAAAGTTATGTGTTTTTAGCCCTACCATAGCCATCTATTTATAGGGAGAGATTGAAGAATACTGGTTGAATTGGTAGAATATAAACAATACTTATTTGATAGAAAAACAAGTCCCCTAATTCTACTAGGAGCGAAGGGCGACTAACTCTAGTTAATTATACTAGGGTTGCCGCCCCTTATACTTATTATGAGGGGTTTTGGGCTTCTTCTGTATTGGGTCCAATTATATGTGCTTCTTGGACTTTTAATCCAACACTTTAAAATTTAATCTAACCCATTACATGTTTTTCTATTTCCCAAAATAAATATTATTTATTAAATTAATTTTCCAATTAAATACTTTTCTCAACCCAATTCTAATTCCATTAAAGTCATGACAACTTTACCTTAAGAGAATTTATGAGAAAATATATTTAATTTCTACATTCAACGGATTCACAATGACCAATTAATTTAATTCCATTTCCGAACTTCAATTATTTACTTAAAAATAATTCGAAAAACTTAAATTAATTATCAGGTCATTTCCATACTTAGCGAAAAACCTCATATATTTCGAATGTAACCCATTTATATAACTTTATCATTTCTATTCATTTTTGTTCATTTGATTTTACATGCAATTTATTTTTGATTTCAATGAGCTAATGGATGGACTGATTGAACATATGTAATGAGGGCTCAAATAATTTATAATTAAGTTCCAGCTTTTCGCCTATTAATTATAAACTCATTTAGTCACGAAGTCATTCCACTACAGTATCACGACTGAGCTCTCCTCAATTACATACCATTACGAAATCTACTCGATCAATGCTCCTCCAATGACCTTATGATTAGTGTGTTACCCTCATAATATATCCTTCATCTCTTTGGGATAAATCTGTTCTCCCATTATGATCCTATTTTTTTTCTCATGGTAACCATTATATCTTCTTTCATGAAAAGTCAATTACTATCAAATAGTAATTAAGTCATTCATCATAAAGATAAATGACTCATGACCACATTTATTTTTAATCTATCATGTAATGGCAAACAAAGGATATCATTTACCCATTTCTTAGGCAATGAATTCTACTATCGTGAAAGATGCTACATATTGCAGAAGTCATATATTCAATCCACCATCTTTCGGTTCCTTAATTATTTGAACTCAGGATTTTATTTACATCAAAGTATACAAGTCACACATACATAGTCCATCATCCACTTAAGATTAATGTATGCCACACTATTAATGTAACAAGTGAATAAATCCATAAACTAATTCAAGATTTATTCTACTTGGGTCATGTCCGATGTACTTTCAATCTAGTCAATCACATCTATATTTTTATCTTTTAGGAGTCACCTGCTTAGATGCTCAAGACAAGGAATCTTCCCAATTGGACTTGATAGACAACATATTAGTCCATCAATCTGTTTGATCATTTCCTGATTAGACTAAGGACATGGTGGTTCATCTACTAATACAAGCTATTTTTTCATATTATGATCTGACCATATAATATCGCTTAGTATTAGTTAAATAATAGATAACCAATGAGCTAATATTTGCTTACATTTTCCTTTGCGTGCAAAAACCATTGAACACAATAAACAAAAGGTATTAATGTAAGTCATGGATAACTTTATTAAATTTTTTTTTTGAAAAAAAATACAAGTATACAAACGAATATATTACACTTAAGGCACCAGATCCAACAAAGACGAATATGATTATTCTACACATGGTGGCAACCAAACTGGTGCACAATAAGTTGTTGGAAAAAATTCGATTTGAAAACCATCTTCTTACACAACGAAAAATAAATTTTTTTTGAAAATTGACCCGATTTGTGATATTTATAACAATAAATCCTTGATCAAAATCATACATGTGTTTTTAGATATAAGTATCATTGTTGTTCCTGGCTTTCACCCAAATAATCTTCTGCACTATTCTTGTACCACAAACTTCTTCGAGTGTGGGCTTAAACCAATTTAATTAAAACACAGAACTATAAATTCTTTTCTTTTATGTAGAAAGAAAAAATTTGTTTTCAAATAGAAATTGATAAAGTTGTTATTCTGAAAAAATATATTTAATAGTTGAGAGTAAATTCTTTCTATTTTCTGCAGGGTATGTAATAGCCCGCCCGAAGAAGTCTCGATATCTGATTATTGTTTAGAGTGTTTTGGTGAATTAAGAGTAGAGATGAGTAAGTAATTTTTTTGTTTTCATTAAGTATAGAATTCTTTGTATGCGCCATTTGGCGAACTCTTAGCTTGGCGAAGATTTGTGGTTTGGCAAACTCTTTCGTTAAGTGTACGCCACCTAGATGCTTTGGTGAAGTTGCCTGGTTTACTGTTTAATGGATTTGTTTATTATTTAATAAGTAAATTTAGTTAGTTAAATTGAGACTTAGTTAGAATGGAACTAGGATATTATAGATGAAAATACTTAATTTTTTATAAGCACACTTAATCACGAAAATCAAGAGTGTTAGTGGAGTTATCATGTTTTTCCACTAAAACTTGTTTCCGTGCTTAAGCATATAAGGATAGCAGTGCCTTCACCAAAAATCTGTGTTTTCTTTGTATCCATCTTACTCCTTGATCTTCTTTGCACTTTCTAAAAACCAAAGTCCAGAAAACATGTCTGAAGTTAGGTTTGTTGTAGTCAGCCAACTTATATGGTTGCCATAGCTTTCTGGTAAATAGTGATGAACCCTAGGTTATTTTTAAGGTTATTTACATGTTTTCAATTTGTAATGTAACACCCCTAGCCCATATCCATCGCCAGAACGGGGTTACGGAGCATTACCATAACATTCAGAAACATTTGTAGATAATTCATGCAAGTTACTATTCAAATTCCAAAATCATTCGTAATGTCCCTTAAATGGACTCTCGAGGCCCAATACGAGCATTAGAATCCAGTCAGGACTTAATCGAAAGCTCCAAGAATTTTTCACGAAATTTCAAATATTTTCCAAGATACTGGGCTCACACACCCGTGTGGTCCAAAGGACACGCCCGTGTGACACTGGGACATGCCTGTGCTGCAGGCCGTGTTCGACCCCGTGTAACTCTCTGACTTGTGCTGTAACACCCTTAACCTGTACCCGTCGCCAGAATAGGGTTTCGGAGCATTACAAGAACATTCAAAATATTTTTCTAATAAACTACATAAATTTACTATTCTTTTACCGAGGTCATCCATAATGTCCCTTGATCGGACCCTCAAGGCCCAATACAAGCATTAGAATCGAATCGGGACTTAATCGGAACCTTTAAGAATTTTTCGCAAAATTACAAAATTTTTCTAAGGTGCAGGACTCACACACCTGTGTGGTCCAAGGGACACGCCCATGTGACCCTAGAACACGCCCGTGCTCGATTTAGGCCGTGTGCTAGGCCGTGTGGTTAATTAAATTAATTCGAATTAGGTACATGTTTCATATAGCCAAAACACACGCCCATGTCCTAGGCCGTGTGGCACACACAGCTGAGGCACACGCCCGTGTCTCTGCCCGTGTGCCCAATTCTGAGCATTCTATTTCTCAAAATTAAGGTGCAGGGGACACACGGCCTAACTACAAACCCGTGTTACTAGGCTGTGTGTCACACACAATCTAGACACACGCCCGTGTGTCTACCCATGTAGACAAAATGAAGCCATTTCTAGCTTCATTTCTCACCCAAAATTTAACCCAAGGCCTACACTTGAAACACACATCCAATACGAACCAATTCAAGCATTTAAATTGGGCAATTTCTATCATTTACAAGACATATCACTACAAGCATACATGATCACAACCTTACCTTAGTTTAACTTAGGCATTCCCAACATTGATCACATATTTTTAACATAACACATGTGTATATATGTATATCATACTAATCTACTTAGTCATACCAAAATGAACCAATACTAGCCATTCCAATGGCTAGGTTACAAAATAACATTTTAAGCCACTATTGGCCAAGTTGTCCTATACATGCCATTATACCCAAAATGACTTCACTAAATATACCCAAAATGCTAGTTGATAGTGTGACGATGCTCCAATGATCTTCCAACCTTCACGAGCTTCTGAGCACTATAAAACAAAGGAAAAATAAACGGAGTAAGCATTACATGCTTAGTAAGTTCGTATAACGGAAACTAAACTTACCAATCCTGTTATTAAATTTAAGCACACAACATCATGTTTTCCATCCATTAGCAAGATTTCCTAAGCACATGCCTTCAATCAAACATGTTAGTCACAACACTTACAAACATGTCAAGTAAAAATAGATGAGCTCATCATGCAATATTCTTTCAAGTCATTATCATTACATCTCAAGATTTTCATGCCAAGTCAAGAGATGCATGCCCATTGAATCATTCAATTCCGATGGATGCTCAGGTAGTACATTCGAAGTGTACGATTCCATAATCCATCAATTTCTTATTCAAGGGTACCCCTTAGGGCACTTAACTAAGGAACATACTCTCGAGCCACATATCGTATAACAGGATTACTAGTCCAAGCTAAATCCTTTATATAACATAAGCTCGGAGGAGCTCGATTAGGATTACCAGTCCAGGCTAAACCCTAATCTCAATACATACTCGAGAGGTATTATATTAGGATTACCTGTCCGGGCTGTCAATGGGATTACTCGTCTGAGCTAAATCCCGTCCACAACAAATGCAAGACCCTATTATCATCGGAATTCAACATTCAATAGAGACTAACCCCTTTATCACCATTTCAAGCATGTAGCAAATTTTCCATCATAGCATACAAGTAGAGCACATTAACATAAATCACATTACATACAAACACAACATTCAATTAACATAATTACATGTCAGATTAAGTTACACGAACTTACCTCGACACTTGTTCGCATAATAATCTACTAATCCGAAATATTTTCTTTTCCTCGATCTATCCTCGAGTTTGTGTTTTCCGGATCTATATAAATGAATTTAACTATCAATTTCATACATTTCATATTTAAATGGACTCAATTCACGTCCTAGGTAGAATTACCATCTTGCCTCTAACTTTTTCATAAATTCTGATTGTCCTTAGGCCCGAAAAATGAAACTTGTGAAATCTTTTCTTTTCTTCGATCTACCCTCGAGTTTGTGTTTTCTAGATTTATATAAATGAATTTAACTATCAATTTCATACATTTCATATTTAAATGGACTCAATTCACGTCCTAGGTAGAATTACCATTTTGCCCCTAACTTTTCCATAAATTTTGGTTGTCCTTAGGCCCGAAAAATGAAACTTGTGCAAATTACTCCCTATTCCACTCCTAACCAAAGCCCCAATACAAAATTTATAGCACGCGTATGTATAAAATTTCATAATTTTTCTTTCAATTTCACAATTTTACATTTTAGTCCTTAACTCAAGTTTTCATCAAAAATCACTTCGTAAAAGTTGTTTATCTATCAATAATATTTCATTTTCTACCATAAATTTCTAATTTCCAGCATAATACATCCATGACCTATTTTCATACCTTGATAACTTTTCAAATTAATCCCTCAAATAGAGAGATTAAGCTATCACAGTTTCAAAAATACTAAAATTATTAAAAACGAGACAATAGAACTTACCCAATTAAGACTTGAAAGTTTCCCCTCTCTCTCCTAGGGTTTCCATAAAATTTTAGGTTGAAGATGACAATAATAAGATGATATTTTCTTTTATCATCTTTTAATTAATTAAGTTTTTACTATTTCCAATTTAGTCATTGACATTTTTCTATAATTCAATGGATGAGTCACCATGAAAATCTACATACTTTTCATAAGGGTCTAATTATAATAATAGGACCTCTAGCTTTGAATTCCATAGCTATTTGATCATTATAGCTACTAGAATTTAACTTTCACATTTTATGCGATTTAGTCCTTCTCGTAATTAGGCACTAAATCGATAAAATTTTCATGTCAAAATTTTCACATGTCACGTCTATCATATTGTGAACCATATAATAAAATAAAAATAAATTATATTTTGGGTCGAATCTGTGGTCCCAAAATCACTGTTCCGATTTCACTGAAAAATGGGCGGTTACATGTATACACGACCATGCCAGACGCTTGGGTGCTAGGCCTTGTGGTTAATTAAATTCTTTCAAAATTAGGTGCAGGTTTCACACGGCCAAGACACACGCCCGTGTTCTAGGCCGTGTAGCACAAACGGTTGAGACACACGCCCGTGTCTTTACCTGTGTGCTCAATTCTGAGCATTATGTTTCTCAAAATTAAGGTGCACAGGACACACGGCCTAACTACACACCCATGTACCCGGTCGTGTGTCACACATAGTCTAGACACACGCCCGTGTGTCTTCCCGTGTGGACAAAATAAAGTCATTTCCTAGCCTCATTTGTCACCCAAATTTGCCATTTACCTGCATTAAAACATGCCAAACACATTCCAGCCATTTCAAGCATTCAAATTAAGCAATTTCCATTATTCAACATGGCATATCATTGCTTGCATACATGTTTACTATCTTACCTTAGTCCAATTCATGTGTTAATCATGATTTGATCAACTACTTAACATATACATATATAGCTACCATAGCATGACATTACAAGTATATCAAAACAACCATTACTAGCCATTCCAATGGTCAGATTACAAACATCATTATCAAGCTACTAAAGGCCAAGTTGTCCTATACATGCCATTATACCAAAATGATTTTACTACATATACCAAAATAAGTTAGTTGATAATGTGACAATGCTCCAATGATCTCCAACCTTCGCGAGCTTCTGAGCACTATAAAACAGGGGGAAAATAAAATGGAGTAAGCATTACATGCTTAGTAAGTTTGTATAACGGAAACTAAACTTATCTATCCCGTTTATTAAATCTAAGCATACAATATCATGTTTTCCATCCATTTGATAAAATTGCCTAAACACATGCATCCCATCAAACATGTTAGTCACAAACTTTACATATACATCAAGTAAGGATAGATGAGCTCATCATGCAATATTCTTTCAAGGCATTATCATTTCACCTCATAATTCTCATACCATGTCAAGAGTTTTATGTCCGTTGATTCATTGAAATTTCGATGGATACTCAAGTGGTACACTCGAGGTGTACGATTCAATAACCCGTTAATTCTTTTTCAAGAGTACCCATTAGGGCACTTAATCAAGCAACACACTCTCGAGCCACATATTGTATAACAGGATTACAAGTCCAGGCCAAATCCTTTATATAACATATGCTCAGAAGAGCTCAATTAGGATTACCAGTCCAGGCTAAACCCTAACCGTAACATATACTCGAGAGGTATTATATCAAGATTACCCATCCGGGCTAAATCCTTTCTATAACGACGTCAATAGGATTACTCATCCAAGCTAAATTAGTCAGCAACAAATGCAGGACCTCATTCATTTTGGGAAAGCACATATATTCATTGGAATTCAATATTCAATCGGGACTTAATCCCTTTTTCACCATTTCAAACATGTATTAAGTTTTTCATTATAGCATTCAAATAATGTACATTAATATCAGTTACATTCCATACAAACACAGCATTCAATTAAAAATATTTACATGCTCGATTAAGTAACACGAACTTACGTCGACACTTGTTCGGTCTAATCCGAAACCTTTCTTTTCCTCGGTCTAACCTCAAATTTGTGTTGTCCAAATCTATATAAATAGCTTTAATTATCAATTTTGCCCTTAACTTTTCCATAAATTCTAATTTCGTCCCTAAGCTCAGAAAATGAAACTTGTGCAATTTACTCCCTATTCCAAACCTAACCAAAACCCCATTACAAAATTTACATCACATATATTCATAAAAATTCAGCATTTTTCTTCAATTTCATAATTTTACATTTTAGTCCCTAAATCATGTTTTCATAAAAAATCACTTTGTAAAAGCTGTTTATCTATCCACAACCTTTCATTTTCTGCCATAAATTTCTAATTTTTAGCATATTCATCCATGACCCAAATTTCATACATTGATAACTTTTCAAATTAATCCACCAAATAGATAGATTGAGCTATCCCAGTTTCAAAAATATCAAAATTACTGAAAACGGGACAAGGAAACTTACCCAATTAAGCCATGAAAGTTTCTTCTCTCTCTCCTAGGGTTTCTATAGAATTTTGGGGTTGAAGATGACATAAAATAAGATGATATCTTTTATCATCTTTTTAATTAATTTAATTAGTTCAATTTCCAATTTAGTCCTTGGCCTTTTTCTAAATTTCCATGGATGAGTCACCAAAATATCTACGTACTTTTCTTTAATGGTCTAATTACCATATAAGGACCTCTAGTTTTAAATTCCATAGCTATTTAATCCTTATAGCTACCATATTCAACTTTTACATTTTATGCGATTTAGTCCTTCTTGTAATTAAGCACATAATCAGTTAAATCAATTAAATTTTCTTATCGAAAATTTCACTTGACATTTCTAACATATTATGGACCATGTAATAAAATAAAAATAAATTTTATTTTTCGAGTCGAATTTGTGGTCCTGAAACCATTGTTCCGATTTCACTGAAAAATGGGCTATTACATAGCATGCGTAAGTTTCAGACTGGTGTGCAAGGAAGGAAACTTCCTTGTTCTAGGTTAAGAGTTAATGTTTCATGCATGCGTGTTTAGATTCGATGAAGTAGTAATTTGATATGTTTACATAACCTTATTTTTAGCTTAAAACGCTACAGAAGGTCCAAGTGAAAAATGCAAAGGACTTGCTATTTAGACTTTGTTATTTTTCTAGTGAGTTCCTTTGTACTTCCATGTGTTGTGATTACCTTTACTTTATAATATTGTCAGGTAAGTATTCTTACTCTATAAAGGATGATCAATGTATGTGTATGTGAATAATGGTTGTTTGTCTAGAGCCATTAGTATGAGTTATTTATGTATGGGATAAGAAGTATGGGTCATTTTCATGTTAAGCCACTACCATCTATTTCTAAAATGAATAATATGATATGAACTAATCTACAAAAATGAAGTTAAAGGAAATATTTTGTGTAGCCTTTGGTAGGGCAGATATATATTGCAAGCCGGATTGGCATAACACAATTAAACAGACTATTGAATGATTCTAAAATGGGAGCTATAAGGAAAGAAATGTATATGAATGAAACGGAAGCATCTTATATGAATTTGACTCTTAACTCTAGGTATGTCATTGGCATGGAGATGGAATGTCTAAGTTATGTTGTATTGGCGTATAGTATTCACCCATGTGACATGCCATTGGCGTATTGAGTCTTTCTAAGTTCTGTATATGCCACTGGGTGTACCCTGTAATGTTGAGTGATTCCTCTAAAAGATTGGATTGTGCTATTAGTATTTTGCTTAAAATATTTTTGGAACTCAGTAAGTTCTTTTGAACTTACCCCATTACCTTTTCCTTCTCAAGCTTACTATTGAATGAAGACTTTTTAAATGACTATACTAAAGGATATTTGTTGTGGTGAGACATTTGTTTATTTGTACTATGCACGACATATGGCGGTGATGTCTAGTTGTATTTTAAGATGAAATTATAATTGAAACATATTATTTATAAACAATACTCTAATGAAATTATCTTGTTGAAGTTTATACGTCACTTGGCTTATACTTTATTTTAATATTTTATTAAAGGTTAAATTCAAACACTGCAAATTATACAAAGTTTTCACGAGAAATAGTTTTAATAATGAATGATTTCTAAGTAGGGACACATCATACTTGGGTCCATCTAAGGGATCGAGTTTGGTGTGTTACAAAGACATTGTTATTTTAGAACTTTTGTAAACTCTTGAAGTATCTATTTTAATCTAAGGAATTGTAGTTTATGAGATTGTCTTTTTTACATATACGCCAAATGGTTTTGAATGTTGTTTTAACCGCTAATGATGGACCTGAAACTATTGTAAGGTAAATAATTCATCTTGTGATTTATATAATCTGTTAACTTATATAAGGCTTCTGCTAAATGTTTTTAACTAAAGATGTTTTACTTGGCATAATTGTTTTGTCTTTGTCATAATGAGGTTTATGCTAAGATCTCGATACTTTCAAAAAATTTCAAGTCTTTTTGTAAAACTCGAATAGTTTTATGTTGTGACATACCATACTTGGATCTAGAGATCTGGTTAGGCGTAGGTGTTACAAGTTTTGGCATCAGAGCCATGGTTGAGCCAGTTCTAAAAAAATTGAAGGCTATGTCACACTCCACCATGCATGATACAACTCTGGCTTAGTCCCTGTAATTTGATCTAATCTGAATTTTATTATAGTTGTTAAAGAAAATGTCTGAAGGATTAAGAGAAATAATCGGTGAGGAGATTGAAAGCCATGTACCTCCAATTCAAGAGCAAGCTCCGACAACTGATACGGGTGCAGATGGCAGTGCTTTCAAAATGTCTTCTTCATCATGATATCAGAAATAGTCCAACTTGTACCCCTTACACCTCTAGTGCCAAATGCGACCCAAACCAAGGGAGATTCGATGAGAAAAATAAGAAAAAGAGGTGCCAAAGAATTTATGCACGCTACAAATGATAACCCTAAAGTGGTTGAACAATGGTTATCACATGTTTGTAGAGTATAGAAGGAGTTAAAGTGTACGTCGACAGATAGCCTCATGTGTGCAGTCTCCTTGCTAGATGGGGAGGCGTATCAATGGTGGGAAACGCTGATAAGGGTGACCTCTGAAGAACTCATTGATTGGGAATTCTTTTTGGAGAAATTCTGAGAAAGGTATGTGAACCAAATATATGTTGAGAAGATGAAGAAGGTCAAGCAAGGATCGCTGTCAGTGATGGAATATGAATGAGAGTTCATTAGACTCAGCCACCATGCAAAAGATATGTTCCAGACTAAGAAAGCCTTATGCGATAAGTTTGAATGGGGTGCTAGTTCAAGAGAAGGGTAGAGCGTTTTATAGAGAAAGAATGAAACGTGGAATTTTAGGTCCGCCACCCTCATCAAATTTCAAGAGGCCAAAAGATGGAAACTTCTCAGTGTCAATGAGTGATTTGCAACCTGTGAGTTTTAGGCGAGATGGAGGTACTCAACAAGCTACCTTGATGGCATGTATGGGCGAATCAAGAGTAATTTGGAATTCGGTTGCAAGCATTGCGGAAGAAATCATAGAGGAAAATGCCAGAGGCATACTGGAGCATATTTTGGATGTGGGTCTCTAAACCATCAACTTAGATACTTCCCTCCAAGGTTGAGGTAAGATAAAAATAATCTACACATTGGCCCTACATTTTTAGCAAGAAGCAAGATTAGCTTGGCAACAAAGTCAGGATCAGTTTAAGGCCCTTCGAAAAAGAGTTTCACCAAGCCCAGCTCTGGAGTATTCGCCAAAGTATATGTGATGAAAGCTAAAGAGAATGCTACTTTGCTCAAGGTTATAACAAGTATTTTTTCTTTTATTGGAAACAACATCCATGCATTAATAGATCCAGGATCAGCCCACTCATACCTTTGTAGTAAAGTCATAGAAGGTTTGAGTCTTGAAGTTGATTATTCTGAGACAAATGTATTAGTAACCAACCTTTTTGGTCATAGTACGATAGTTAATATAGCAACTAAGAACTGTCCGTTGGTGTTTGGTGAGCACACCTTTTTAGCGGATTAGTTGTTGTTAGGCTTTCATGAGTTTGATGCTATTCTTGAGTTAGATTAGTTGACCATATATAATGTTGTGGTTAACTATCGAGCTAGAGGTGTACGTTTGATAACTGTAGAAGGCAAAGAACTATTAATTCCTAGCATACAAACTAGTTTAGCGAGTAGAATAAGTTCCATTATATCCTCTAGAATCTTATTGGTTAAGGGTGTAGATGCTTACTTGGCGTACATTATGGGTTCATCTGAATCAAAAGGTGTTATCTGATGTATTTTTGAGGGAATTTTCCTTCAAACTTATACAGCCGTGGTCTTCATAAAAATGCAGTTCAAATAAATATGAATTGTAAATCTTTACGAAATTAAAGATAAATAAGGTTATACATTTCTAAGGAAAATGAAAAACATAGAAGTTTCACTAGAAGCACCACTAGAAGCTCTTAAAACCATATTTTGCATAAATCTATCTTTAACTACATCGTTGTATACATATACATATAATTAGACAAACATTAATCATTTGAAGTAAATCATTCAATACTTTGCAAAAACATAATCATTTCACTGAGGTTTAATTGAATTAACAATTTCAAAGAAATAACTTAAAATTAAAAAAATTCATTCTTCGAAATAACACGATCTTGACACCACCCCATGTCATGTATAATACAAAATACCTAGAAATCTCACAGAAAAATATGTCCTCTAGCGTAGTCTTCGAATAGTCTTTTACTTCATCAGCAATCTTGAGAAGGAAAGGTAACTAAATAAGTTCAAAGAACTTAGTGAGTTCCAGAACAAACATCTCATTAGCTATATATAATACCAGATAACCTTTCTAACTCAGCAAGTCATACAGTTCACCCATTGGTGATACTATACACAAAAAAACTTTACTACAAACACTATTTCTTTGGCACATACACTACGCCCATGCAATCATGCAGACAACCTTCTTTGTGCTAGGCACACCCAAGTCCATGATCAACATTTAGCATTAATTTCCTTCATTCCATCATAATTTTCCAATTTGGTTTGCAATAACTCTTGCCCTACCAAAGGCTACATGATCCCTTTTCATGTATCACGATCTCTCAGTTCAATGCTCATTTCAGTGAAGGCAATGCCATGATTTCATTTTCATAACTTAGTTCATGTTGTTCATTCTAGAAACAATGGGTGGTGGAATAACCATGAACCTTATTCCATTTACACAGACAACTAACTCAGACTTATAACCATGAACCTTTATTACCTATACACATCATCTTATACGATAAGAGTGCTTACCTCAATCAAACATAATCGACAACATTATACACATAAATGAAGCAAGAAGGAACTCACTAGAAAATGCAGCAAGATTAGACAGCAGGACTCTTTCCTTTATCACGAGAGTTTGTAGGAGTTTCTTGAGCTATAATATACAAAGTTAACTTGTTAGATCATTTTTCCAGAAAACTAAACAAGTTTAATAAGAACATTAATAGGAAATCCAGAGTCTAAAAGTTTCCACCATCCACCTCAAACTAACCCTAAAGCATAAAACCATAGGGCCGTGTAAATAACCATGAAAATAGCTTGAGTTTCCTTGATATTTACCAGGTACCAATCGACAACAGAGTTGGCTGAGTACCCAAAATCTTCAAGCAAGTCTTAGGTCTAGGATTTTCCGAGGAAAAAATTTAGAGAAAGTTTGGGAAGAAAATATGGTTGCCAATGAAAGCATAAAAATTTTTCAAGAAGCCGAACATTACTTTATACAAATATACAAGGAAGAAAAAACTTAGTGGATAAGTCTGATTTCCCTCCAAACCCCTCCTTCCTTGTGACTAAGCACTTTTATCACTTTATAAATGCGGGTCTGACAGGATATAGAAACTTAGTCTTATACTACCAAATTCTTGTTCGTTTAACCAGATTGTTCAATTAGGGTAATAATAAAAAAACATATGGTTCTTTTCAAATTAAGGTATCAACACTACGAGTCTAACGCTTCATTTTACAGTTAGGGTGGTGTATACTCTTTAGAAAAGTCCGCCAAATCACCAAACTCGCGTAATGCAGACTTCGCCGAAAGGCGCAACCATAGATTCATATACTTAGTCAAATTTAATACCTACCTACTCAGAACTTACTCTATATACCTTACTTCTATAACCAGATGTTACATTTCCTATGCTCCTTGTAGAATTGCGCCATTCGAGCTGAAAGAGTTAAAAGCATAACAACAAGATTTGTTGGATAAGTGCTTTATTCGACTAAGTATTTCACCTTGGGGTGTACCAATTTTGTTTGTAAAGAAGAAGGATGGGACATTTCACATGTGCATTGATTATCGCCAACTGAACAAACTAACAGTGAGGAATAATATCAATTGTCCTGAATTGAAGATTTGTTTGATTAGTTAAGTGGGGCTACAATCTTCTCCAAAATTGATTTGCATTTTGGCTACTACCAGGTGAAAATCAAAAGAGATAATGTTTCGAAAACTGTGTTTCGATCATAATATGGACATTATGAGTTTTTGCTGATGCCTTTGGGTTAACGAATGCGCCAGTGGTCTTTATGGGTTTGATGAATAAAGTGTTTAAGCCTTACTTGAACCAATTTTTTTGTGGTGTTCATTGATGATATATTAGTCTACTCTAGAACTGTAGCTAATCATGGGGAGCACTTAAGGATTGTTCTAAGAACTTTTCGTGAGAACACGTTGTACGCTAAATTTAGCAAATGTGGATTTTGTTTAAGAGTAGTGCATTTCCTTGTGATCAGCAAAAATTCGGTGTAGTAGATTAAACTAGTTTTCGCACTTTAGGAGCTAGAACATAAGCTTTTTAGTTGTGTTTTAATAAATGCGTAAATTGAGTCTTCTATTGACCATAGGGGCCAAATGAGGCCTACGAAGGAGCTAATATACTTTGTGAGTGTGTAGTAGATTATTAGAAAGTGTATTAACTCAATATTGGCCACCAGGTTGCAACATGGAGCATGAAATGTTGCAACATAGGGAGTAGAATAAGAAAACTCCAAGACTACCTTCAATGTCACGACACAGCCTGAGGATGTCGCAACATACCCCTAAAGACAACCCGAAGCTGAGCATATTGCCCTTGATGTCACAACACAGGACTTGGAATGTCACGACATCGCCTCTGTACGGGAAATTAGTAAGAGCCCGTGGCGTTTTGGTCTACACAATCCAACTTTAAGCTCAAGAACGTCAGTGGACCTGGGGTTAAGGATGATAGCCATTCTAAGTCTATAAATAGCCTTTGTCAACACATGTTATATATACTTTCTCATTTTGCATAATTTTCTCCTTAGATCTAGGCTTGAGATTTGCTCTTTTCTTAGGTTTTAGATTTCCATTCTTGTTATTTTCTATTGGGAGGAAATCAGATTTTGGAATTATTCTCAAACTCTGTGAGGATTCTACACTTAAATTCAATAAAATTAGGCTTCTTTTAAACTTTATTCTTGAAACTGTTCTTTATGTTCATTCTTTCATTCAAGTTTATAATGTTTACTAGATCCATGAGGAACTAATCCTCTTGTGGGGGGTTAGCGAGTAGAGGTATGAATAATTAACTATTTTGTAGGGATTTCTTAATGGATCAGCTCTTCAGGAGAGGAAGAACCTAAACCCTAGGCCTAATAACCCTTGGAAGTCATCAAGGTGGGAATTAACCCAAAATTGGCATGGCCTATCTGTGAACACCTTAAACCTAAATTGGTCTAGACTGTGAGGTTAGAAGATAAGTAGTTCTTATTGACTCAATATTTCAATAGACTTATTAGAAGATCCTGCTGGGGTATTGACTAATTGATTGAATAAGAAAACCCGAGACAATAGTTTATTATGATTACCGAAGCAAGCTAATCACTCATACCCAGATTTGATACATATTTTCTTATTTGAATTCTTGCTTTTCATTTAGTTAATTTTCATTTATGTTCTTAGTATAGTTTATTGACACCCTTGTTTTAATCTTTCATACTATAATTTAATTAAAGTATTAATTAGATCTATTTAGGTTTAAATTAAAATTAATTTAGTACTCGCCTCCCTTGGGTACGATCCTCAAAGTACTTACCTACTCTGTTGTAACTATATTAAAACCTAACCAGTATACCTACAGATACTACTTGTTCACATCTTTTGTACAGGAGTTTTACACTGGATGTTGGTATTTCCGGAGTTGGTCACTGTGGATATCTTATTTCTGTTGAAGGTAATAAGGTAGATCCTGATAAAGTTAAAGCCATACTTGATTGGAATCCACCAAAGAACGTTACTGAGGTATGCAACTTCTTGGGTTTGGTGGGCTATTACAGAAGGTTTCTAAAAGGGTTCACCATGTTGGCAACACCTCTCACGCATTTGTTAAGGAAGAAATAGAAGTTTTAATGATAAAGGTGTGTCAAAATTTTTTCGATAAGTTGTTCTCATTGAAGCTTTTATCTTAGCCTAACTAGAATCTGGCGTGGAGTATATAGTGTTCATGGAAGCATTTCTTCACAGGTTAGGATGTGTATTGGTGTAGAAAGGAAAGGTTGTGGTGTATACATCTTTCCAGCTTAAACTGCATGAGAAGAATTATCTGACTCATGACTTAGAGCTTGCAACAGTAGTATTGCGCTAAGAATCTAGAGACACTATCTTTATAGGAAGAAATGTCGCATGTTTTCAAACCGTAAGAGTTTAAAGTATCTGATCACATGAAAGGATTTGAATCTACAACAGCATCATTGGATGGAACTTCTGAAAGATTATGATATGACAATTGAGTATCATATTGGAAAGGCTAATGTGGTAGCTGATGCTTTAAGCAGGAAAACTGTTGCGGCTTTGGCATCCCTTCGAGCGAATGTTTGTCTAACTGATGATGGGCCACTTTTGAGAGAATTAACTGTTCGACCAACCTTCGTAAGACCCCTAACCCGTATCCATCGCTGGAACAGGGTTTCGAAGCATTACCGAAACTTTCAGAATATTTTCAGATAATTCATGTAAATTACGATTCATTTTCCAGAATCAATCATAACATCCCTTAAATGGTCCCTCGAGGCCCAATACAAGCATTAGAATTGATTTGGGACTAAATCGGGGTCTCATAAATTTTTTCTCAAAATTTCAAAATTTTGCTTATGAACAGTGCCCACACGCTCGTATGGTCTGAGGACACGCCCGTGTCCCTAACCCGTGTAACTCTCTGACTTGCAAAGCATGAAGAAGTTGAAGTCATACACCCGTGTGCTCGGCCGTGTGGCGAATTTTATTTTTGAAATTTAAGTACAGTTTTCACACGGCCATGTAACCCGCTCATGCCCAAGGCCGTGTCAACCACACGACTAAGGCACACGCCCGTGTGCTCAATTTTGAGCATTCTGTTTCTCATTTTTGAGATGCAGGGGACACACGGCCTAACTATACGCCCATGTACCTGGCCGTGTGTCACACGCGGTTTAGACACATGGCCGTGTGGACAAAATAAAGCCATTCCTTGCTTCATTTCTCACCCAAAATCATACCAAATTCCTGCACTATAACTTACATCCATAAACTAACCAATGCTAGCATTCAAATTAAGCAATTTATATCATTCATCATGGCATACCATTACATACAAACGTGTTTTTATCTTATCTTTTATAAGCATACTCATTTAACCTTTCCCAATCAATTAATGATAAGCACTTATGTTAACTCCATAAAATAAACTTAAATACACATATACACGTACCAAAACATAATCATCACTAGCCATTCCAATGGCTAGGTTGCAATAATCATTTACATTTACATGCCAATATGACCAATATAGCCTATACATGCCATTATAACCTTAATTGATTTACCATACTCTACCGACATGGCCGATGGATAGTGTGAGTGATCTCCACCAAGCTTCCAATCCAACGAGCTTTCGATTTACTATAAAACAGGGGAAATTAAACAGGGTAAGCATAAAATGCTTAGTAAGTCCGTATAACATGGTATTTAGCTTACCGTTTAGTCTATTTCAAGACAACCCTATAAGGCATATTCAATCAATTTAATCTCAAGCCCTACACACATCCTCATTGCCCCTTGTTAGTCATATATTCCATAATAACATCAAAACATATTTGGGCTCATCAATCATCAAGTTTCCAAGCATATCAGCTTTCCACAACATGTATTCATTTAACATATATATATGTCATCTCATCATATTACAAGTATAATTTCATAATAGCTCATCTCAAAATCAGATTATTTCATATCAGAACTTTACTCATATCATTTGAAATATCAAGGTCACACTAGTAGTACACTCAAGGTGTATAAGTTTACATTCAAGGATGAACATATTTATCAAATGAATTTCCTTGTTCAAATATCATCCTCTCATGTTTTCACATTTCAATTGTCATGTATCACCATTTTTAGGTGTTTCAGACAAATACATGTAATAACTCATTTCTTATCCACGTCTTTTCATGTCAACATTTTTACCCGTTGAATTTATTCAAAATATCGATGGATTCATAAGTAGTACACTCGAGGTGTACAAATCAGTAATCCATCAGTTCATGTTCAATGCTACCCATACGGTACTATTTTAGAGTGTACACTCTCGAGCCACATATACGTATTTAACAGGATTACCAGTCCAAACTAAATCCTTTTTAAGACATATGCTCTAAAGAGATTCATCTGGACTATCCGTCCGGGCTAAATCCAATCCATAACATATGCTCAAGAGGACTTTTATCAAGATTACCCGTCCGGGCTAAATCCTATCTGCAACATATGCAGGATCTCATTCATTTCGGGAAATCACCTTTATCCATCGATTTTCATTCCATCGATTTTCATTCATTCCAACGGAATTTAACATATATCCAACATTACCAGGCTTGTAACTATTTCATACATCTATAACTTTCATATATTTCAAATAATCTCATTCCACATTCTTTTCAAGCATAAGATAACATTTTTGTTATTTATCATTTATCGGGCTTCACCATTTATTTCGAGCATTATCGTTTATCGGGCTTTGTCTTCAATGTCATATATACATATACATAACATTTATACAATTCACATACATAACATTTAAGCATATAAATATACACAATTTAGTTACACAAACTTACCTCGACAAAGGTTCGTAAACAAGCATCTACTAATCCGACATTTTCCTCTTTTCTTCGTTCTAACTCTGAATTTAGTCTATCCAGGTCTATACGAGTAAATTTAACACCAATTTAATACATTCCATATCCAAGTGGACTCAATTTACATCCTAGGCAAAATTACCATTTTTCCCTAACCTTTTCATAAATTCCCATTTTGTCCCTAGGCTCGGAAAACAAAATTCAAGAAATCCGACCCTCTACCCAAGCCTAGCCGAAATATACATACAACTTTTGTAGCACAAACATTTCACAAATTTCATAATTTTCCATGGGTTTTTCACTATTTTTCATTTTAGTCCCTAAATCATGTTTTCATCAAAAATCACTTTGTAAAAGTTGTTTATCTATCATCTATCTTTCATTTTCTACCATAAATTTCAAATTTACAGCATATACATCCTTGGAAAAGTTTCTACACTTTGTTATCTTTTCAAATTGATCCCCCAAATATTTAGATTAGACTATCCCGGTTTCAAAAATATAAAAATTACTAAAAATGGGGCTTGAATACTTACCCAAATTGGCCATAAAATCTTGCTTTCTCTTTCCTAGGGTTTTCATGGAATATTTTTGGGAAGAAGATGAGAAAATATGATGATATTTTCTTTTAATCTTTTTAATTAATTTATTTAGTTCAATTCTAATTTAGTCCCTACCCTTTTCTAAAATTTCCATGGATGAGTCATCTCAAAATATCTACTAACTTTTAATTAATGGTATATTTACCACTTAGGACCTCAAATTTTGGATTCAATAGCTATTTGATACTTATAGCTACTAGAATCCAACTTTTGCATTTTATGCGATTTAGTCCTTTCCCTAATTAAACACACAATCAGTAAAATTTTCTTATCAAAATTTTCATATGACTTTCCTATCATATTAAAAATAATAAAATAATATAAAAATAAATTTATTTTCAGCTTGGATTTGTGGTCTCCGAAACCACCATCCTGATCTCACAGAAAATGAGTTGTTACAACTTCTTATCATATTTTAGATGAATAGTTGAAGGATGTGCAGGGTGAGGTGTATAAGCAGTGTATGTCATCTAACGAATCAACATGCTTCAGCATGGGAAAAGATCGCGAACTCTGATTCATGGGAAGGGTGTATGTGCCAGCTGGAAATTGTTTAAGGCAAGAATTACGGAGGGAATCTCATCTAGGACCCTTTTCACTTCATCCAGGAAATATTAAAATATATCGTGACTTGAGACGTTTGTATTGGTGGTCTAGGATGAAGAACGAAGTAACAGAGTATGTCTCTAGTTGTATGCCATGTTAGTGAACTAAAGCAAAACATCAGGCTCCCTCGGGAAAGTTGTATCCTTTAGAAATACCTTACCGGAAATGAGACAAGATAACCATGGATTTTGTTTTAGGTATTTCTCTCAGCCCTTCGAAGAAGAACTCAGTTTGGGTAATTGTAGATCGACTTATTATGACAGCCCATTTCTTGCCTGTGCGCACGAATTACTCTTTGGAAAAGTTAGTCGAGTTCTACGTTTCTGAAATTGTATGCTTTCATCAAATTCCAAAATCCATAGTTTCAAAGCGAGACCCAAGGTTTAGTTGAAGATTTTGGAGACAGCTACAAGAATCGTTGGGAACGAAGTTACAATACAATGCTGCCTTTCACCCTCAATTAGATCGGCTATCTGAAAGAGTGATACAAGTTCTTTGGGACAAGCTCCGAAGTTATGTGATAGATTTTCGGCTTAATTGGGACATATATCTTCCTCTAGCAGAATTTGTGTATAACAATAGCCATCACGCTAGTTTAGGAATGTCACCATTTAAAGCTTTGTATGAAAGAATATGCAAACCACCCACCTATTGGTTGGAACTCAGTGAAAGGAAAATGGTTAGTCCTGATTTAGTATGAGAAATAGAATAGAAGGTTTCAATTATTCAAACTCATTTGAAGGCAGCTCAAGATCGCTAGAAAGCTTATGTTGATCTAGAAAAGAAAGAAATCTCGTTTGAACTGGGTGACAAAGTATTTCTGAAGGTTTCTTCTTGGAAGAAGATCTTAAGGTTCAGACAAAAAGGGAAGTTAAGACCGTGTTTTATATTGCACCTGTATGTCTGAAGTATTGTTCAAGTTATGGTACAAAGTAAGTTAGTTAGGAGTCAACTGGATTCTATAACCGAGTTCTTAAAATATTTGATTTTCATTTAGTTCATTATCAGATTTTGTAAACCATTATGACAGACAAGCTCTGAATTCAAGTAACACATGTTGAGCTCTTAGAAGTGAAATTCGACTATTTATATATGTGCATGAGCTTAGATAGAGGGTTGTTCTTCTTCTTCCTTACTCTAAATCACTACTATAAGATTCATTTGGAACCCAAAAGCATTTCTTTCTCTCTTAAGCCAGAAGCTTTAATATTGGATCTCATTAATAAATACTATATGTCTGTGTAAGTAATCTGACTCTGCATGTTGTGTTCAGAAAGAGTAAGTTTGTTAGAAATGGTTGAACAGTAAGATAAAGATATAAGGCTTCGCATGAGGATTCTAATGTTAGTGATGATGGTAAAATGCACGTGAATGATTTTTAAGGGTGTTTCTATGTTCTATGGCAATGTTTACTGCTGATTTGCTTGATGGATGTTTGGTTTGGAACAGAGCAATTGTAAGTGAGTGTTAGGTGAGTTCTATGTTGACTCATGTATGTATGTTATTCATATCAAGAAAATACTTGTTGGAAATTGTTTGAACTATAACAACCCATTTTTCAGTAAAATTGGAACAATAGTTTTGGGACCATAAATCTGATCCGAGAATAAAATTTATTTTTATTTTTATTTCATTACATGGTCCGTAATATATGTTAGAAATGTCATGTGAAAATTCTGATAAGAAAATTTTATTGATTAAGTGTTTAATTACGAGAAGAACTAAATCGCATAAAATGAAAAAGTTGAATCTTGGTAGCTATAAGGATTAAATAGCTATGGAATTCAATACTTGAGGTCCTTATATGGTAATTAGACCATTAAAGAAAAGTATGTAGATTTTTGGTGACTTATTCATGAAAATTTAGAAAAAGGGCAAGGACTAAATTGGAAATTAAAATAATTAATTAATTAAAAAGATGATAAAAGAGATCATCTTATTATTTTTGTCATCTTCAACCCAAAAATTATATGGAAACCCTAGGAGAGAGAGAAGAAACTTTCAAGGCTTAATTGGGTAAGTTTTCTTTCCAGTTTTTAGTAATTTTGATATTTTTGAAATCGGGATAGCTTAATCTATCTATTTGGGGGATCAATTTGAAAATTTATCAAAGTATGGAAAATGGGTCATGGATGTATATGCTGAAAGTTAGAAATTTATGGTAGAAAATGACAGGTCGTTGATAGATAAACAACTTTTACAAAGTGATTTTTGATGAAAACATGATTTGGGGACTAAAATGTAAAACTTGTGAAATTGAAGAAAACTGCTGAATTTTTATGAATACATGTGCTGTAAATTTTGTAATGGGATTTTGGTTAGGCGTGTAATAGGGAGTAAATTGCAAAAATTTCATTTTTCGAGCCTAAAGACGAAATTGGAATTTATGAAAAAGTTAGGGGCAAAATGGTAATTTTTCTTAAGACATAAATTGAGTCCAAATGAGTATGAAATGTGTGAAATTGATGATTAACGTTATTTATATAGATCTGAACAACTCAAATTTGAGGTTAGATCTAGGAAAAGAAAAGGTTTCGGATTAATAGATTATATACGCGAATAAGTGTCGAGGTAAGTTTGTGTAACTTAATCGAGCATGTAAATATGTTTAATTGAATGTTGTGTTTATATGGAATGTTACTTATATTGATGTACATTATTGGAATGCTATAATGAAAAATTGAATATATGCTTGAAATGGCCAAACAGGGTTAAGTCCCGATTGACTATTGAATTCCAATGAATATATGTGCTTTCCCGAAATGAATAAGGTCCTGCATTTGTTGTGGACGAGAGTAATCCTGTTGACCTCATTATAGAAAAAATTTAGTCCGGACGGGTAGTCCTGATATAATACCTCTCGAGTATACGTTACGATTATGGCTTAGCCTAGACTGGTAATCCTAATTGAGCTCTGCTGTGCAAACATTATATAAAGGATTTAGCCTGGACTTGTAACCCTGTTATACGATATGTGGCTCTAGAGTGTGTTCCTTGATTAAGTGCCCTAATGGGTACACTTGAAAAAGAATTGATGAGTTATTGAATCGTACACCTCGAGTGTACCACTTGAGCATCCATCGGAATTTCAATGATTCAACGGACATAAAACTCTTGACATGGTATGAGAGTTATGAGATGAAATGATAATGTCTTGAAAGAATATTGTATGATGAGCTCATCTATTCTTACTTACTGTATATGTAAAGTTTGTGACTAACAAGTTTGATTTGATGCATGTGTTTAGGCAATTTTGTCAAATGGATGGAAAACATGATATTTTATGCTTAGATTTAATAAACGGGATTGGTAAGTTTAGTTTCTGTTATACGAACTTACTAAGCATGTAATGCTTACTCCGTCTTTTTTTCCCCTGTTTTATAGTGCTCGGAAGCTTGCGAAGGTTAGAGATCTTTGGAGCATCGTCACACTATCAACTAGATTATTTTGGTATATGTAGTAAAATCATTTTGGTATAATGGCATGTATAGGACAACTTGGCCTTTAGTGGCTTGTTAATGATGTTTGTAATCTAGTAATTGGAATGGCTAGTAATGGTTGTTTTAATATACTTGTAATGTCATGCTATGGTAGCTATATATATATATGTTAAGTAGTTAATCAAATCATGTTTAATACATGGATTGAACCAAGGTAAGATAGTAAACATATATGCATACAATGATATGCCATGTTGAATGATGGATATTGCTTGATTTGAATGCTTGAAATGGTTGGAATGTGTTTAGTATGTTTTAGTGCAGGAAAATGGTAAATTTGGGTGAAAATGAGGCTACGAAATAGCTTTATTTTGTCCACACGGTTAGACACATGGGCGTGTGTCTAGACTGTGTGTGACACACGACCGGGTACATGGGCTTGTAGTTAGGCTGTGTGTCCCCTGCACCTTAATTTTGAGAAACAGGATGCTCAGAATTGAGCACACGGGCGGAGACACGGGCGTGTGTCTCAACCGTGTGTGCTACACGGCCTAGAACACGGGCGTGTGTCTTGGCCGTGTGAAACCTACACCTAATTTCAAAATGAATTAATTAACCACACGGTCTAGCACACAGGTGTGTGGCATGGCTGTGTGCACAAGTCAAAGAGTTAAACAGGGTTTTACACGGCCTGTAGCACGGGCGTGTCCCAGGGTCATACGGGCGTGCGAGCCCTACACCTTGGAAAGTTTTTAAATTTCGCAAAAAAATCTTAGAGGTTTTGATTAAGTCTCAACTCGATTCTAATGTTCGTATTGGGCCTTGAGGGTCCATTTAAGGGACGTTACGATTGATTTCAGAATTTGAATAGTAACTTGCATGAATTATCTGTAAATATTTTTGAATGTTTTGGTCATGCTCCGTAACCTTATTCTGGCGACGGATACAAG
Source organism: Gossypium australe (assembly GCA_005393395.2). Lineage (NCBI taxonomy): Eukaryota > Viridiplantae > Streptophyta > Magnoliopsida > Malvales > Malvaceae > Gossypium > Gossypium australe. The sequence goes on from CM016614.1 coordinate 57,766,914, forward strand.
TTAGGGTGTTACATTTAGTGGTATCAGAGCTACGGTTTAGTCGATTCTCAGATTTGACGTAGCAAACACGAGTTTAGCTATACATGCCATTATATAAATTGTGATAGCGTGATGACTCGTGATCATTTTACATGTGTTTTTCATATAGTAATGTCATCCAAACGAGCTAGAGCTGAATCCGAGGAAGATGAGAGTAATGCTTTAGCTTCTGTTCAAAGAGCTACTTCTGCGTCTGGTAGCGAAAAGCCCGTGTCTAAGGACCGAAGTGAGGAGGCAAAACAAGCCTTCTTTCAAATGATGAATGAATGGTTTACACAATATCTGAGAACAAACCCCGCTGTACAACGACCTTCCCCACTTGCTCCTCAATCAGTTCCCGAGGTATCACAGGATGCTAAACCCACTAGAACTGGTAAGCCCCCGGTAGATAAAATTTGTAAATACGGGGCAAAAGAATTTAGAGCTACCGCAAATGATGATCCAGAAAGGACTGAGTTTTGGCTAGAAAATACTATCTTGATTTTTTATGAATTATCTTGTACGCCTGCTGAATGCCTGAAATGTACGGTATCATTACTGAAAGATACAGCTTATCACTGGTGGAATACCATAACTTCAATGGTACTATATGGGAGTTCTTCCAAGTTAAATTCAGGAATAAGTATGTGAGTCAGAGATTTATGGATCAGAAAAAGAAAGAATTTTTAGAGTTCAAATAGGGAAATATGACTGTGTCTGAATATGAATGAGAATTTGTTTGGTTGAGTAAATATGCCAGAGAATGGATCCAGTCTGAGGCCGAGATGTGTAAACGCTTTGAAGAGGGTTTAAATGAAGACATCAAATTGTTGATCAAAATTCTCGAAATAAGGGAATTTATAGTATTCGTCGAACGAGTACACAAAGTTGAAGAATTGAGTAAAAAGAAGAAATAAGCTGAAAGAGAGGCTCGGGTTTCTGGAAAAAGAACTATGAATAAGTCACAATCATTTGCTTCTAAGAATTTAAATAAGTATTATGATCGTGTTACCACCTCTACAGGATATTTTAGAAGAGAGCGGGGCTCTCAATGTTCTAACCCGAGGTCTTCATCTCCATCTGTGACCAATGTGGGTAGTGTTGGTAATCCCAAACTGAAATGTAAACATTGTGACAAATTTCATCATGGGGAATGTCGGTCTAGAACTGGAGCTTGTTTTGGATGTGGTTCACTTGACCATTTTCTCAGTGATTATCCAAAAAGAGTTGAAAAGGAGATAGAACCAGCTCCAAAGCCTAGTAATCATGTCTCGAGAGGCAGAACACCCCGTCACCCCAGCAATGTTAGTGGTAGTCAGGTACTACCAAGGATACAAAAAATAAATTTAAGGGACGAGCACCTGCAAGAACATATGCTATTCGTGCTAGAGAAGATGCCTCTACACCAGACGTCATTACGGGCACATTTTCTCTACTTGATACTGATATTATTACTTTGATTGATCCTAGTCCCACGCATTCATACTTATGCACAAACTTAGTGACTGTTAAAAATTTACCTATTGAGTTCACTGAATTTGTGATTAAAGTTTCAAACCCCTTGGGCCAGTGTGGTACTGGGGATAAAGTCTATAAAAACTGTCCGTTGATGGTAAAAAGGTTATTGCCTTCTGGCTGACTTGATGTTATTGCCATTCGATGAATTTGATGTGATTTTGGGAATGGATTGGTTAACCCAATATGATGCAGTGGTGAATTGTAAACAGAAATATATTGTATTGAAATGTCAGAGTGGTGAATTACTTCATGTTGAATTTGATAAAATGGATGGATTACCTAATGTGATTTCAGCAATATCAGCACGGAAATATGTCAGAAAGGGTTATGATGCTTATCTTGCATATGTGTTGGATACTAAAGTATCTAAGTCGAAGATTCAGCTAGTGCCGGTTGTATGTGAATTTCCTGATGTATTCCCAGAAGAATTACTTGGTTTACCACCAGATAGAAAAGTGGAATTCTCTATAGATCTTGTCCTGGGTACAACACATATATCTATAGCACCTTATAGGATGGCTCCTACAGAACTAAAAGAGTTGAAAGCACAGTTGCAAGAATTGATTAATAGAGGTTTTGCTCGACCTAGTTTCTCACCTTGGGTGCGCCGGTTCTGTTTGTAAAAAAGAAAGATGGATCGTTGAGGCTGTGTATAGATTACAGATAGCTAAACAAAGATACAATAAAGAACAAGTATCCATTGCCTCGTATTGATGACTTGTTTGACCAGTTAAAATGTGCCACTGTATTTTCAAAGATTGATCTCCGTTTTAATTACTATCAACTACGGGTAAAAGATTCAATGTACCCAAGACAGCTTTTAGAACTAGGTATGGACACTATGAGTTTCTTGTGATGCCATTTGGTTTAACAAATGCACTTGCAGTGTTTATGGACCTGATGAATAGAATTTTCAACCCATATTTAGATAGGTTTGTGGTTATATTTATAGATGATATTTTGGTTTACTCCCGAGATGAAAATAAACATGGTTAGCATTTAAGAATAGTGTTGCAAACTTTGTGAGAAAAACAATTCTATGCCAAATTTAGTAAATGTGAATTTTGGCTACGAGAAGTTAGTTTTCTTGGGCACATAGTATCTTCTGAAGGTGTCAGCGTAGACTCGAATAAAATTTCAACCATTGTAAATTGGAAGCCACCGAAGAATGTGTCTGAAGTCCGAAGTTTTCTGAGACTAGCTGGTTATTATCGGAGGTTTGTAAAAAAAATTTCAATGATAGCTTCTTCGATGACTCGTTTACTACAGAAAGATGTAAAGTTTGAGTGGGCTGATAAAGGCCATCAGAGTTTTGATAGATTAAAGGCTTTATTGGCAGAAGCACCAGTGTTAGTTCAGCCTGAATCGAGTAGGAAATTTATAATTTACAGTGATGCATCATTAAATAGTTTAGGATGTGTTTTGATGCAAGAAGGTAAAGTAGTAGCCTATGCTTCAAGATAGCTAAAACCACATGAAAGAAACTACCCGACACATGACCTTAAATTGGTAGCCATAGTGTTTGCATTGAAAATATGGCAGCATTACTTATTTGGTGAAAAATGTCACATATTCACTGATCATAAAAGTTTGAAATATTTGATGTCACAGAAAGATTTGAATTTGAGACAAGGCAGGTGGCTTGAATTACTAAAAGATTATGATCTTCTAATTGACTACCATCTAGGAAAAGCCAATGTAGTGGCAGATGCTCTGAGCAGAAAATCTCTGTATACTTTGCGAGCAATGAATACCAGATTGACGTTATCTGATGATGGTTCAATCATAGCTGAGTTAAAAGCTAGACCAACGTTTTTACAGCAAATCTTTGAAGCTCAGAAAAATGATAGTAAGTTGCAAGAAAAACGGATACAAAGTGAATCGACACCTAACTTAGAATTTTAGATCGGGACCGATGGTTGCTTGTTTCTCAGAGGCAGAGTATGTGTACCGAAAAGTTCAGAACTAGGACAGAAGATTTTGAATGAAGCTCATAATGGTAACATGTCTATTCATCTTGGTAGTAATAAAATGTATAATGATCTGAAAAAGACGTACTGGTGGCCGAAAATGAAACGAGATATTTCTGAGTTTGTATCTAAATATTTGATATGTCAGCAAGTAAAAGCTGAACATTAGTTGCCTTCTGGACTATTACAGCCGATTACGTTGCTGGAATAGAAATGGGAAAGAATTACTATGGACTTTCTATCGGGCTTACCCTTGTTTCCAAAGAAGAAAGATGCCATTTGGGTAATTGTCGATCGATTGACAAAGTCGGTACACTTTATTCCAGTACGTATGGACTTTTCCTTGGATAGATTGGCTGAATTATATGTTTCTGAGATTGTCAAACTGCATGGAGTGCCTGTCTCTATTATTTCAGATAGAGACCCTCGGTTTACATCTCAATTCTAGAGCAAATTATAAGAAGATCTAGGTACTCAGTTACACTTTAGCACTACATCTCATCCCCAAACAGATGGACAACCTGAATGGGTAATACGGATCTTGGAAGATATGCTTCGATATTGTATACTTGAGTTTGAAGGTAACTGGGAAAGGTATTTACCTTTGGTTGAATTTTTTTATAATAACAGTTATCAGTCAAGAATCAAAATGGCACCGGATGAAGCCTTGTATTGTTACAAATGTAGAACTACATTGTATTGAACAGAACTTAGTAAGAAATTGTTACACGGAGTTGACTTAGTACGTGATACTGTAACAGCCCGATTTAGCAGCTAGTCAGAACAGTGGTTTTAGAACCACTAATCTGAGGTCAGAGAAAATTATTTTCATGTTATTTTATGAGTTAGAGCATGATTATATAAGTGCATGAAAATTTTGGTGCTTTAATTTTAGCGATTTTATGCTTAATCGCGAAAAAGGACTAAATCGCATCAAGTGCGAAAGTTCTATTTTATAAGCTAAAGGTGCCTAATAGCCATATAATATTAATTGGAGGTCTTTAATGTGCAAATAGACCCTTAGACATAAGGTGGCCAGCCATAGGGGACAAAAAAGTCAAAAATTTGGTCAAGTAGGTGGATTAGGTGGACTAAATTGGGATTTTATATTAAAATAAAGAAAGAAAAGATATCATCTTTTCTTCTTCATTCCTCCACCGAAAAACACAAGAAAAATAGGGGTTTTAAAGCTCAAAAATTTTAGAAAACTCTTCTCCCAACAAGTAAGTGATTTTAATGGTTTTTCTTGATGATATTTGTACTTTTGGAACCCCTAAAGCTTAAGCTTTCTAAAGAGGGGACTATTTTGTAAAATGGTGAAGAGTTTAGAGTTTTGCCATGAGAGCTTTTAAGTTGTTTGCTGCATTTTTTATGGAGGAAAATGAGTCTTAGTTGTTACATGAACAACTTTTGTGAAAGGTGTTACCATGAAAACACCTAAAATGACCTTTTTGTAAAGGTTGTAAAATATGTAGTAAATGTGTGAAATGTTGAGTTTTGATGGTAGTCATAAGAGAAATAAATGTTCGCCTAGGCTCGTCAAAGAGAGAAATTTGATTAGAATTGATTTCTGAGCCTAAGGGTAAAATGGTCATTTTGCAAAAGTCTAAGGGCAAAATAGTAATTTTTCTAAATCATGATTATTGAAATGCATTAGTTAATGTGATAATTAAATGAGCTAATTTGTTATTATAGATCAAGAAGAACAAAGAATTAACCTCGACCAGGGAAAGAACAAGGTATCGGACTAGATCAATAATCTAGCCTATTTTGAAAATCGAGGAAGTTTGTGTGCAATAAATTCAACATCATGTTATTAAGTTTCTAAATGATTGATATTAGTAATTTTTTACAATATTTCTATGAATATTTGGATGGGAAAAACGATGAAAATTGTGTTGTTGAAGTCCCGGTTGGACTATAGTGAATGTGTGAACATTATTAATGAGATAGGAGATGGGTAAGGTCCCGTGTAAGACCATGTCGGGGACATCGCCTCGACACCAACTTGAGTTCCCGTATAAGACCATATCTAGGATATGGCATTGGTATTGAATGAGAAAAATCGTATAAGACCATATCCGGGATGTGGCATTGATAATTGATATGAGATATCGTATAAGACCATATCTGGGATATGGCATCGGTACTCAGAGGTGACCCATGTAAGAACACATCTGGGATGTGGCATTGGCGACGTACTATGTGAATGAAGATGAACAAGAATCATCACATATCCCAAGTGATCTAGTGGGATAAATAGTTAACCTTGGAATAGAAATGAGATTAGTGCTAAATTCGTGTGATGAAGTGGCACAGGTACATGCGAGTAATTCATGAGAAAAGTTTACGATATGTGTTTTGATATGAAATTGGTAGGAGTAAGCATGAGTAAGTTATGGCAATGTGCCTAAGACTTTGTGTTTTATTTAATGCCTTGAATGGATGACTTTATAAGCCTTATGTTGTTATTTATTTCATGCAAACTTACTAAGCTTTATGCTTACCCCTCTCATTTCCCTTTTCCTTATAGCATTACCAAGTTAACTTGAGAATTCGTGGAACGTCGGAGATTGGAAATCACACTATCGACTACACTTTGGTATAGCATAGTTAAATTCATTTTGAGTATGGCATGTATAGGACTTTGTCTCTTTTGTTATGTCATATTTGTTAGCCAAAGTGTTGGCCATAAATGTTGCTAAATTCATTTTGTAAGTGGTCATTGGAATTGACCCAATACTTGACAAGTTTTATATATATATGCTATGATGATGAAATTCATTAAGTATATACTTGTGTGGATGTCTTGATTTTGAATCTTTAGAAGTGCGTTATAGTCCTGATATGTGTTGGATTGAATTGGTGTAAGTATGGTTGTTGTATAATGGTGGCATTTCGCTTGGTAGATAGCCTTTTTAAATGTCCACACGGGTAGACACACAGGCGTGTGTCTAGGCCGTGTGTAACACACGGTCAGCCCCATTGGCATGTTGATTGGCCGTGTGGGAGGCACGGCCATGGACATGGGTGTGTGCCCAGGCCATGTGAAGTCTACACCTAAGCTGCTTTCTCTCTCTTTCTCCTAAGTCCCAGTACAGTTAGGAATTTAATTCGACGCACGGTCTAAGGACATGGGCGTGTACCTTGGCCGTATGACCATAGTGAGGCGATGACATCATAAACAAAATGCCATGGTTTTGGCACACGGGCGTGTCGAAGCCGTATAAGGGACACGAGCCAGGGACACGGGCGTGTGTCCGGCCGTGTGAAAACCCTTGTAGGTTCGGAATAAAAAAATAAATTCCACACGGGCTAGGAACATGGGCGTGTGTAACCACACGGCCTACCCACACGGGCGTGTGGACCCTGTTTAGGCAAAAATTTTCTAAGTGCGTAAAAGCTTCCGGTTAAATTTGAAACCTTTCGTAAGTATGTTTTAGGCTTCGTAGGCCCATAATAAGGATGTTATGAGAAGTTTTATGTTGAAATGAAATTTGATAGCCCAAAGTTGTTTGTTGAAGCAAGATAAGTTCGGTAATGCCTCGTACCTGGTTCCAGCATTGAACACAGGTAAGGGGTGTTACATTTAGTGGTATCAGAGTTACGATTTAGTCGATTCTCGGACTAACGTAGCGTGAGTATGAGTCTAACTATACATGCCATACGTAAGATTAATTGTGTAATGATAGTGTGACGGCTCCTGACGATTTGAATTATGTTTTTATATAGTAAATGGATCCTGATCTCGATTGAGCTGCAGCTGATGATGCTGTGAGTAATGCGCCGGCTGCCGCGCAATGGACCACGCCAGTAGAAAGTAGACCCAACACTATGGGTCAGGGAGAAGAGGCTCGAGAAGCCTTTCTCCAGATGATGAGCAATTGGTACACTGAGTACATTAGAGTAAATCCTAATGCTCAACCCCCTCCACCCCCACCTATTCCTCAGCCTGCTCCTGTAGCTCTTCAAGTGGTTGAGGTAGTAAGAAGAGGTTGGCCTTCGGTCGATAAGATCCGGAAAGAAGGAGTAGAGGAATTTCGGGCTAGTAAAGACGATGACCCGGAGAGGGCAGAATTCTGGTTTCAGAATACCATCAGGGTGTTCGATGAGTTGTCATGCGTGCCTGAAGAGTGCATGAAGTGCGTGGCATCTCTCTTGAGGGAATCGACCTATCAGTGGTGGAACACCCTTGTGTCAGTGGTACCAAGGGAGAGAGTTAACTGGGAATTCTTCCAAGAGGAATTTCGGAAGAAGTACATTAGTCAAAGGTTCATCGACCAGAAAAGAAAAAAGTTCTTAGAGTAAAAGCAGGGCCGAATGACGGTGACTAAATACGAACGTGAACTTGTAAGGCTTAGTAAGTATGCCCGAGAGTGCATGTCTACCGAGGCTATCAAGTTCAAAAGGTTCGAGGATGGGTTAAATGAGGATATCCGTTTATATGTTGGAGTCCTCGAACTAAAAGAATTTGTTGTGTTGGTAGATAGAGCCTGTAAGGCTGAAGAGTTGGCCAAAGAGAAAAGAAGAGATGAGATTGAGTCACGTGACTCGAGAAAGAGGCAACTGAGTAAGTCATACCAATCCTCATCTAAGAAATCAAAGGATTTTGCTACTCGATCAGCCACTTCAGTTGGGTTTTCACGCAGAAGTAAGGGCAAACAATTCACGGGGTTTAAAGCTCAGACCACTTTTGTTGCTAGTGTTGGCAACACTCGACTGAGTAGACCAGAATGCCCGCAGTGTGGCAGACGTCATTCTGGTGAGTTTCGAGCAGATAAGAAGGATTGTTTCAAGTGTGGGTCTCTAGACCACTTTATCAGAGATTGCCCTGAGGGGAGTGAGAAAGAGAAACCTCAAAATACAAGACCGGGAAGAACTGCTAGAGGAAGACCACAGAGAAACCTGGGAAACAAGATGAGTGGCAAGAATTCATCTAGAGAGCAAACTGCGAGAGCTGAGGATAGAGCACCGGCGAGAACATATGCCATTCGTGCTCGTAAAGAGGCTTCCTCCCCCGACGTGATCACGGGTACATTTTCTTTCTATGATATTCATGTTGTAGCTTTAATTGATCCGGGATCTATCAACTCGTATATTTGCATGAAATTAGTCTCTAGCATGAAAATGCCTATAGAGTATTAAATTTGTGATAAGAGTGTCGAATCCCCTAGGCAAATATGTGTTGGTTGATAGAGTATGCAAAGGTTGCCCTTTGATGATTGAGGGTCATTGCTTTCCGGGTAATCTTATGTTATTACCGTTTGATGATTTCGATGTCATACTTGGGGATCTTATTCATGTTGAATCAGATAAGCAAGATTGATCACCAGTTGTGATATCTTCCTTGTTGACTCAGATGTATTTAAGAAAGGGGTACGAAGCTTACCTTGCCTTTGTGATGAATGCTAAAGAGACTGAGTTGAAAATTGAGTTGGTACCCATAGTATGCGAGTATCCAAATGTTTTCCTAGAGGAATTGCCAGGGTTACCCTCGATTAGGGAGATTGAATTTGGGATTGAGTTAGCTCCGGGTACCGCCCCCATTTCTATTGCTTCATATAGAATGGCTCCAACCGAGCTAAAAGAATTGAAAGCACAGTTGCAAGAACTAACAGATAAAGGTTTTGCAGGATTGAGTTTTTCTCCGTGGGGTGCTCCTGTACTATTTGTAAGGAAGAAAGATGGTTCTATGAGGTTATGCATAGATTATCGGTAACTTAACAAGGTAACTGTGAACAACAAGTACCCATTGCCAAGAACTGATGATTTGTTTGATCAATTGAAGGAAGCCATGGTATTTTCCAAAATAGACTTGAGGTCTAGATATTACCAGTTGAGAGTCAAGGACTCGGATGTGCCGAAAACCGCATTTAGGACTAGGTATGGCCACTATGAATTTTTCGTCATGCCTTTTGGTTTAACAAATGCCCTAACTGTTTTCATGGACGTGATGAATCGTATTTTTCGGCCGTATTTGGATAAACTTGTGGTAGTCTATCGATGATATATTGATTTACTCCCGAGATGAGAACGAGCATGCTGAGCATTTGAGAACGATTTTGCAAATTTTGAGAGATAAACAATTATATGCCAAGATTAGTAAAAGTGAATTTTGGCTGAAGGAAGTTGGATTTTTGGGGCACATTTTCTCGGGAGACGGAATTAGAGTCGACCCGAGTAAGATTTTAGCAATTGTTGAATGGAAACCGCCAAGGAACGTAACTAAGGTGAGGAGTTTTCTGGGCCTTGCTGGCTATTATAGGCATTTTGTCAAAGGGTTTTCCATGATAGCTACTTCAATGACGAAGCTATTGCAAAAATATGTGAAGCTTGATTGGACGGAAAAGTGCCAACAGAGTTTTGAGAAACTAAAGGCGTTGTTGACTGAGGCTCCTGTTTTGGTGCAACCTGAGCCAGGAAGAGAATTTGTGGTTTACAGTAACGCATCCATGAATGGATTGGATTGTGTACTTATGCAAGAGGGCACGTTAATTGCATATGCCTCTAGACAATTAAAGTCGCACGAGAAGAATTACTTGATCCATGATTTAGAGTTGGCCACCATTGTGTTTGCATTAAAGATATGGAGACACCACTTATATGGTGAAAGGTGTCGGATATTCACCGCCACAAAAGCCTAAAATACTTGATGACTCAAAAGGACTTGAATTTGAGGCAACGAAGATGGTTAGAGCTGATCAAGGATTATGAGTTGGTGATTGACTACCATCCGGGAAAGGCGAACGTGGTCGTTGATGCTTTGAGCAGAAAATCCTGGTTTGCGCTGAGAGCCATGAATACACGGATGGCTTTGCTAGATAATGGTTCTATTCTAGCCGAGATGAGGGTTAGACCATTGTTTCTTCAAGAGATTTGTGGAGCTAAGAAATATGACAGCAACTTACAAGCCAAAAGAGTTCTATGTGAGTCAAATGTTGATTTAGACTTTTGGGTAAGTCCTGACAGATGTTTTATGTTTCGAGATAGGGTCTGTATACCCAGAAATGATGAACTTATTCGAGAGATTTTGCATGAAGCACATAGCAGATGTTTAACTGTGCACCCAGGCAGCACGAAGATGTATAATGACTTGAGGAAGTGGTATTGGTGGCCGAGTATGAAGAAAGACATTTCCGAGTTGGTATTGAGATGTCTGATTTGCCAACAAGTGAAGGCTGAACTCAAGTACCTTCATGTCTACTTCAGCCTATAATGGTTCCGAATGGAAGTGGGACCGTATCACCATGGACTTCGTGATAGGTTTACTGTTGTCACCGAGGAAGAAAGATACTGTGTGGGTTGTAGTCGATAGATTTACAAAGTCAGCCCATTTCATACCAGTACGAGTCAATTATTCTCTTGATAAGTTAGTGGATTTATATGTGTCAGAGATAGTAAGACTTAATGGAGTACCGTTGTCGATTATTGCGGATAGAGATCCGAGATTCACGTCATGATTTTGGAAGAAGTTGCAAGAGGCTTTAGGCACAAAATTGAGTTTTAGTACAACTTTCCATCTGCAAATCGACGAACAGTCAGAGAGGGTAATACAGATACTTGAAGACATGCTTCAATGTTGTGTTTTGGAATTCCAAGGTAATTGGGAAAAATACTTACCATTGGTAGAATTCGCCTACAACAACATTTTTCAGTCATGTTTGAAAATGGTGCCATATGAAGCATTGTATGGGCGTAAGTCCCGAACGCCCTTGTATTGGACAGAACTCAGAGAGAATCAGATTCACGGGGTCGATTTGGTCAAGGAAACTGAAGAGAAAGTAAAGGTGATACGTGAATGTCTGAAAGCGGCCTCAAATAGACAAAATTCCTATTTGGATTTGAAAAGGAAAGAGATTGAGTTCCAAGTAGGTGATAAAGTGTTTTTGAAAGTATCACCATAGAGAAAAGTCCTCAGATTTGGCTGGAAAGGCAAATTGAGCCCGCTTCTTATCGGACCTTAAGAAGTTACCGAGACAATAAAATCGGTATCTTATCGTTTGCCCTTGCCACCTGAGCTGGAAAAGATTCATGATGTCTTCCACGTGTCCATATTACACCGATACCGTTCGGACCCTTTACATGTGATTGAACCATCTGAGGTAGAGATTCAACCGGACATGACTTATGGCGAAGAGCCGGTTAAAATTTTGGCACGAAAGGTTAAACAGTTGAGAAAAAAAAGTATCGCCCTTGTGAAAGTGCTATGGCAAAGACATGGAATAGAAGAGGGTACATGGGAGCCTGAGGAGGCTATGAGAAACCAATATTCCAACCTTTTTACCGGTAACATTTTCGAGGACAAAAATCCTTAAGGGGGAGAATTTTAACATTCCGATTTAGGGGCTAGTCGAAATAGTGGTTTCGAAACCACTAATCCGAGGTCGGAGAAAATTATTTTCTTGTTATTTAATGAGTTAGAGCATGATTATATAAGTGCCTGAAAATTTTGGTTCTTTAATTTTAGCGATTTCATGCTTAATTGCGAAAAAGGACTAAATCGCATCAAGTGCGAAAGTTCTATTTTATAAGCTAAAGGTGCCTAATAGCCATAGAATATTAATTGGAGGTCTTTAATGTGAAAATAGACCCTTAGACATAAGGTGTCCGACCATAGGGGACAAAAAAGTCAAAAATTTGGTCAAGTAGGTGGATTAGGTTGACTAAATTAGGATTTTATATTAAAATAAAGAAAGAAAAGATATCATCTTTTCTTCTTCATTCCTCCACCAAAAAACACAAGCAAAATAGGGGTTTTAAAGCTCAAAAATTTTAGCAAACTCTTCTCCCTACAAGTAAGTGATTTTAATGGTTTTTCTTGATGATATTTGTACTTTTGGAACCCCTAAAGCTTAAGCTTTCTAAAGAGGGGACTTTTGTAAAATCGTGAAGATTTTAGAGTTTTGCCATGAGAGCTTTTAAGTTGTTTGTTGCATTTTTTATGGAAGAAAATGAGTTTTAGTTGTTACATGAACAACTTTTATGAAAGGTGTTACCATGAAAACACTTAAAAGGACCTTTTTGTAAAGGTTGTAAAATATGTAGTAAATGTGTGAAATGTTGAGTTTGATGGTAGTCATAAGAGAAATAAATGTTCGCCTAGCCTCGTTAAAGAGAGAAATTTGATTAGAATTGATTTCTGAGCCTAAGGGTAAAATGCTAATTTGCTATTATAAATCAAGAAGAACAAAGAATTAACCTCGACCGGGGAAAGAACAAGGTATCGGACTAGATCAACAATCTAGCCTATTTTGAAAATCAAGGTAATTTTTGTGCAATAAATTCAACATCATGTTATTAATTTTCTAAATGATTGATACTAGTACTATTTTACAGCATTTCTATGAATTCGAGTTATGATGTTGGATGGGAAAAACAATGAAAATTGTGTTGTTGAAGTCCCAGTTGGACTATAGTGAATGTTAGAACATTATTAACAAGATAGGATATGGGTACCCGTGTAAGACCATGTCGAGGACATGGCCTCGGCACCAATTTGAGTTCTCGTATAAGACCATATCTGGGATATGGCATCGCATTGAATGAGAAAAATCGTATAAGACCATATCCGGGATGTGGCATCGATAATTGATATGAGATCTCGTATAAGACAATATCTGGGATATGGCATCGGCACTCAGAGGTGACCCCTGTAAACCACATCTAGGATGTGGCATTGGCTACGTATTATGTGAATGACGATGAACAGGAATCATCACATATCCCAAGTGATCTAGTGGGATAAATAGTTAACCTTGGAATAGAAATGAGATTAGTGCTAAATTCGTGTGATGAAGTGGTACAGGTACATGCAAGTAATTCACGAGAATATCTTACGATATGTGTTATAATATGAAATGGGTAGGAGTAAGCATGAGTAAGTTTAGGTAAGACTTTGTGTTTTATTTAATGCCTTGGATGGATGACTTTATGAGCCTTATGTAGTTATTTATTTCATGCAAACTTACTAAGCTTTATGCTTACCCCTCTCATTTCCCTTTCCCTTGTAACATTACCAAGTTAGCTTGAGAATTCATGGAACGTCGGAGATCGAAAATCACACTATCGACTACTCTTTGGTATAGCATAGTTAAATTAATTTTGAGTATGGCATGTGTAGGACTTAGTCTCTTTTGTTATGTCATATTTGTTAGCCAAAGTGTTGGCCATAAATGTTACTAAATTTATTTTGTAAGTGGTCCTTGGAATTGGCCCAATACTTGACAAGTTATATATATATGCTATGATGATGAAATTCATTAAGGATATACTTGTGTAGATGTCTTGATTTTGAATCTTTAGAAGTGCGTTATAGTCCTGATATGTGTTGGATTTAATTGGTGTAAGTATGGTTGCTATATAGGGTGGCATTTGGCTTGGTAGATAGCCTTTTTAAATGTCCACACGGGCAGACACACAGGCGTGTGTCTAGGCCCTGTGTGACATACGGTCAGCCCCATGGGCATGTTGGTTGGTCGTGTGTCCCCATGCATGTGAGGCTTACAAGATAGTATGCTCAGTAGTAAACACACTGGTAGAGACAATGCCGTGTGTCTCAGCCGTGTGGGAGTCACGGCCATGGACATGGACATGTGCCCAGGCCGTGTGAAGTCTACACCTAAAATTAGGAATTTAATTCGACACACGGTCTAAGGACACGGGCGTGTACCTTGGCTGTGTGACCATAGTGAGGTGATGACATCATAAACAGAATGCCATGGTTTTGGCACACGGGCTAAGACACGGGCGTGTCGGAGCCGTATGAGGGACACGGGCCAGGGACTCGGGTGTGTGTCCGACCGTGTAAAAACCGCTATAGGTTCGGAATAAAAATAAATTCCACACGGGCTACGAACATGGGCGTGTGTGACCACACGCCCTGCCCACATGGGTGTGTTCCATCTCACACGGGCGTGTGGACCTTGTTTAGGGAAAAATTTTCTAAGTGCGTAAAAGTTTCCGGTTAAAATCCGAAACCTTTCCTCATAGTCCCATAATAAGGATGTTATGAGAAGTTTTATGTTGAAATGAAATTTGATAGCCCAAAGTTGTTTGTTGAAGCAAGATAAGTTCGGTAATGCCTCGTATCCAGTTCCAGCGTTGAACACGTGTAAGGGGTGTTACAGAAACTGAGGAAAATTGAAAGTAATTTGAGACAGTTTGAAAGCAGCCTCTGATCATCAAAAGTCCTATGCTGATCTTCAACGAAAGGAAATAGAGTTTCAAGTCTGTGACAAGATATATTCTTGAAAGTATCGCCTTGCAAGAAACTTCTCCAGTTTGGTCGCAAAGGAAAACTGAGTCCACGGTTCATTAAACCATATGAGATTACAGAAAGAATTCGACTGGTTGCATATCAATTAGCTTTACCATCAGAACTTGATCGGATTCATAATGTTTTTCATGTGTCTATGTTACGATGGTATCAATCCGATCCTTCACTTGTTATTTCGCAGACAGAGGTAAAGATTCAACCTGATATGACATACAGTGAGGAACCGATCAGAATCTTAGCTCGGGAAACAAAAGAGTTAAGAAATAAAAAGGTAGCTTTAGTAAAAGTTCTTTGGCAACGACACGGTATTGAAGAGGCTACCTGGGAACCGGAGGATACTATGAGGAAACAATATCTGAATCTTTTTACTGGTAAGATCTTCGAGGACGAAAATCATTAAGGGGAAGAGTTGTAACAGCCCATTTTTCAGTGAAATGGAACAGTGGTTACGAGACCACAAATCTGATCTGAAAACAAAATTTATTTTTATTTTATTACATGGTCCGTAATATGTTAAAAATGTGATGTGAATATTCTGATAAGAAAATTTTATTGGTTAACTGTTTAATTACGAGAAGGACTAAATCCCATAAAATGCAAAAGTTGAATCTTGGTAGCTATAAGGATTAAATAGCTAAGGAATTCAAAACTTGAGGTCCTTATATACTAATTAGACCATTAAAGAAAAGTATGTAGATTTTTGGTGACTCATCCATGGAAATTTAGAAAAAGGTCAAGGACTAAATTGGAAATTGAAATAATTAATTAATTAAAAAGATGATATATCATCTTATTATTTTTGTAATCTTCAACCCTAAAATTATATGGAAACCCTAGGAGAGAGAGAAGAAACTTTCGAGGCTTAATTGGGTAAGTTTTCTTGTCCCGTTTTTAGTAATTTTGATATTTTTGAAACCGGGATAGCTTAATCTATCTATTTTGGGGATCAATTTAAAAAGTTATCAAAGTATGGAAAATGGGTCATGGATGTATATGCTGAAAATTAGAAATTTATGGTAGAAAATGAAAGGTTGTTGATAGATAAACAACTTTGTAAAGTGATTTTTGATGAAAATATTATTTAGGGACTAAAATGTAAAAATTATGAAATTGAAGAAAAATGTTCAATTTTTATGAATACATGTGCTGTAAATGTTGTAATGGGATTTTGTTAAGGCTTGGAATAGGGAGCCAATTGCACAAATTTCATTTTCCGAGCCTAGGGACGAAATTGGAATTTATGGAAAAGTTAGGTGCAAAATTGTAATTTTGCCTAGGACATAAATTGGGTCCAAATGATTATGAAAAAATGTGAAATTGATTATTAAAGATATTTATATAGATTTGAACAACTCAAGTTCGAGGTTAGATCGAGGAAAAGAAAAGGTTTCTGATTAGTAGATTATATACGCGAACAAGTGTCGAGGTAAGTTCATGTAACTTAATCGAACATGTAAATATGTTTAATTAAATGTTGTGTTTGTATGGAATGTGACTTATATTGATGTACATTATTGGAATGCTATAATGAAAAATTGAATATATGCTTGAAATGGTGAAATAGGGTTAAGTCCCGATTGAATATTGAATTCCGATGAATATATGTGATTTCCCGAAATAAATAAGGTCCTGCATTTGTTGTGGACGTGATTTAGCTCGGACAAGTAATCCTATTGCCCTTATTATAGAAAGGATTTAGCTCGGGCAGGTAATACTGACATAATACCTCTCGAGTATACGTTACAATTAGCGTTTAGCCTGGACTGGTAATCCTAATTGAGCTCTGCTGAGCATACATTATATAAAGGATTTAGCCTAGACTGGTAATCCTGTTATACGATATGTGGCTCTAGAGTGTGTTCCTTAATTAAGTGCCCTAATGGGTACACTTGAAAAAGAATTGATGAGTTATTGAATCGTACACCTCGAGTGTACCACTTGAGCATCCATCGGAATTTCAATGATTCAACAGACATAAAACTCTTGACATGGTATGAGAATTATGAGATGAAATGATAATGTCTTGAAAGAATATTGCATGATGAGCTCATCTATCCTTAGTTGATGTATATGTAAAGTTTGTGACTAACTGATTGATTGGATGCATATGTTTAGAAAATTTTGTCAAATGGATGGAAAACATGATGTTTTATGCTTAGATTTAATTAACGGGATTGGTAAGTTTAGTTTCCGTTATACGAACCTACTAAGCATGTAATGCTTACTCCGTCTTATTTTCCCCTATTTATAATGCTCGGAAGCTCGCAAAGGTTGGAGATCATTGGAGCATCATCACACTATCAACTAGACTATTTTGGTATA
This sequence comes from Gossypium australe, assembly GCA_005393395.2. Lineage (NCBI taxonomy): Eukaryota > Viridiplantae > Streptophyta > Magnoliopsida > Malvales > Malvaceae > Gossypium > Gossypium australe. The sequence goes on from CM016614.1 coordinate 57,784,017, forward strand.
TGTAGTAAAATCATTTTGGTATAATGGCATGTATAGGACAACTTGGCCCTTAGTGGCTTGAAAATGATGTTTCTAATCTAGCCATTGGAATGGCTAGTAATGGTTGTTTTAATATACTTGTAATGTCATGCTATGGTAACTATATATATATGTTAAGTAGTTGATCAAATCATGTTTAACACATGGACTGAACCAAGGTAAGATAGTAATCATATATGCATACAATGATATGCCATGTTGAATGATGGAAATTGCTTGATTTGAATGCTTGAAATAGTTGGAATGTGTTTAGAATGTTTTGGTGTAGGAAAATAGTAAATTTGGGTGACAAATGAGGCTAGGAAATGGTTTTATTTTGTCCACACGGTGTAACACCCCTAACCCGTATCCGTCACCGGAGTAGGATTACGAGGTATTACCGATCAATACTCATCATTTAACATATGTAATTCATATATTTATGTATTCATACACGAATACCACTTAAACATGATTTAGGAGCTGTTCGGGACAAAATTGATAACATATAAAAAATTTTGGACACTTAAAAAAATTTGAACATACAGGGATCACACGCCAGTGTGAATAGGCCATGTGTCTCACACGGCACCAAACACGCCCGTGTCTCAGGCTGTGTGGAAACAGGCCATACATACTGACTTGGGTAACACTATCGACCACACGCCCATATGTCTAGTCCGTGTGTTCTTCGAAATGGGCACACACACCCGTGTGCCAGGCCGTGTAATAGGCTATGCCAAACCTGTAGCGTATACTGACATATGCAACACGGCCAAGTCACACGCCCGTGTGCTAGGCCGTGTGCCATTTAGGGGGTATACTGACTTGTGACACACGGCCAATCACATGCCCATGTGTGAGGCCGTGTGGAGCATACCGACTTTAATTTAATTTCAACTCCGGGGAACACACGACCGTGCAACATGACTGTGTGTCGTACACAACAGAGACACACACCCGTGTCTCTACCCGTATGGACAAAAATAGGCCATTTCTATAGCCATTTTGCTACCCTATTTTTACATGCATACACAAGCATAAATTGTAACATCACACTACTCAATTGACAGCCAATACGTGACATTTCATGCACATATTTCACTCATTTCAACATAGTATTCAAATGCCTAATAAATCACATACATTTTTCATTCATATACTAACCACATATCAGGATAACATTTGCATATTTCATTCCATCTATTACTAGCCAAAACATACCATATTTCAGTACTTAAACACAACCAAAATATTATACCAAGTTAAGCCAAATCACATGCTTCAACTCATATCATAACATGTACCAAAATCAATATCTCAAGTAACATTAACTATCATTCTTATAACTAGCCTATACATGCCACATTTACATATATCCACAAATTCATAAGTACCAATCAATAAATGGATAGTGTGATGGCGTAACTCTGACTTTATCCGAATCAAGTGAGCTATCGAACCTCTATAATACACAGAATAGAAACACAGTAAGCTTTATAACTTAGTAAGCCTGTGTAATTTAGAAATAATCTTACCATTTGTTACAAAATCAAACCATTAAACAAAGTAAATCAAATTCACTTGCCAAATGTCTAAACACAATCATTCATCAATGTGTTAGTCTCATCCGTACATATACTCAACCTTTATCCCAGTTTCATACTACATTCATGTGCATATAAAACACATGTAACAATCCATTCACATTCGCATAATCAACAATCCATAATATAAACAGTCATTCATTCCATAACAGTAACTCATTCGTATAAACATTACTTCATCCGTATAAAAAGAATTTATGCCCTTTGAAATCATTAGAACTTCACAGGATACTCGAGTGTTATACATCAGTAATCCATCAATTCATTATCATTTCCGCTCTTTCGAGCTATGATCAGTAAGCTCCTCCTGAGCTAATGGACAATAAGCTCTATTGAGCTGAATCGGTAAGCTCTGACGAGCTGAAAATAGTAAGCTCTTACGAGCTAATATATCAGTAAGCTCATTTGAGCTGTGGTGAGTCCGCAACAAATGCAGGAACTTGACCAAAACGGTAACCCTAGTGACATGTCACTCGTATCCTACGAATTCATACGGTTCAAACGGGACTCGGTAATAATCACTTTATATCTAATAGGCATTCATATCTCAAGTATATCAATTACTCAATTATATACAAACATTTCAAATAAATACAAGTATTTAAAAGTTCGATTCTAATTATACGAACTTACCTCGTATCGCTCGGATAGCAATATTGGCTATTCGTCAACTTTCCCTTTTCCCCGATCTAAACCCGATCTTGGCTTACCTTGATCTATATATTATAAATTTTAGCACATTCAGTATTCAATCTATTCAATTTAGTCCAAAACACACATTAGGCCTATTTTTCACATTTGCCCCTAAACTTTCACATTTTTACAATTTAGTCTTTATCACATAAAATTGCAAATTCATGCAATTTAGTACAATTTCATGCTAGCCGAATATACTACATGTTGATAACAGCCCATATTTCCAATTTATTTATACTTTTACCCACATAAATTTTACAATTTCACAAATTAATCCCTTTTTGACATTTTTGTCAAAAAATCACTTTACAAAACTAGTTTAACTATCAACAATTATTCAAAATCCATCATCAACCATCAAATTACTCAAGCGTTCAACAATGGCAACGTGATAAATTTTTAACAGTTTCTAAATCGAAGGTACGGGCTAGTTAGAATACAAAGCAAAGATCTCAAAAACATAGAAACCATTAAAAACCGAGTTCAAACCGTAACTTAATCATGCTAGGAGTGTGCCAAAATTAAAAGCATAAAAATGCCTTTCTCCAACCCTAAGTTTCGCCAAAGAAGATGAACGAAAGAATAATTTCATTTGTTTTATAAAAAAAATAACCTTTAATAATCAAATTACAAAAATAGCCTTAATGAACATTAATAATTTCAAATTTACCAAGCCACTATCATCCACTACCATGTTAATGGTCTAATTTCAACATAAGGACCTTAACTTTAAGGTTTTATTGCTATTAGACACTTTTAGCTAATAGATCAAAAGTTTTACGCTTTACGCAATTTAATCCTTTTACTCGAATTAACCATTCAAACAGTAAAATTTCTTTACTAAACATTCACACAATAATTCTATAATGTTGTAAACTTCAATAAAATAATAAAATTAATATCTGGCCTCAATTAGCGATCCCAAACCACTATTCTGATTTGACCTATAAATAGGTTATTACAACTCCCCCCTTAGGGATTTTCGTCCCCGACAATCTTACCAGTGAATGGGTTAGGGTACTGTTTTCGTATAGCTTCCTCGGGTTCCCACGTAGCTTCCTCAATCCCGTGTTTATGCCAAAGAACTTTCACTAGGGCTATGCGTTTATTTCTCAATTCTTTGATTTCACGAGCTAAAATCCTAACTGGTTCTTTGCTATACGTCAAATCTGCTTGTATCTCAACATCAACCGGAGAAATCTATAACACCCCTTGCCTGTACCTTACGCCGGAACAGGGCACGAGGCATTACCGGATTTAACTCACTTATTCATACAACTTAAAATATCTCTTTCACCATCAAAACATTCTCATTAAGGACCTACGAGGCATTAAACATGCATACATAGGGTTTCGGAACCCAACCGAAAACTTTTGTGCATTTAAAAATTTTCACCTAAACAGGGGCCACACGCTCGTGTGAAATGGGACACGCTCGTGTGGGCAAGTCGTGTGGTCACACATGCCCATGTCCCTACCCCGAGTGGAATTTATTTTCATTTCGAACCTACAGGGGTTTTCACACGGCCGAACACACACTCATATCCTTGGCCCGTGTTCCTAACACGGCCTCGATACGCCCGTGTCTTTGCCCGTGTGCCAAAACCTTGGTATTCTGTTTATGACGTCATCAGCTTACTAAGGTCACACGGCCAAGGCACACGCCCGTGTCCTTAGACCGTGTGTCGAATTAATTTCCAATTTCAAGGTGCAGACTTCACACGACCTGGGCACACACCCATGTTCGTGGTCGTGCCTACCACACGGTTGAGACACACCGCCATGTCTCTACATGTGTGTTTACTACAAAGCTTTCTGACTTGTAAAACTAACTCGTAGGGGACACACGGCCTGGTCACACACCCATGGGACTGACCGTGTGTCACACACGGCCTAGACACACGCCCGTGTGCCCACTCGTGTGGGTAAGAACAAGGCTATTTGCCAAGTTCTTCTCACCACCCTAATTCACACATCATAATACCATTCAACCAATCACTAAACAAATCAAATGTGCAACATAAACTTTCATGAATAACTTCATCTTTTCATTAAGTATAAACAATGAGCCATTAACTATGGCTATATACAAAAGAGTTCACCTCTAAAGAATCTAACACACTCTTGGCCAAAATAACAAAACAATTTACCTCGTCTAGCCCCTATACATGCCATACTCAAAACACTAAGTCTAGATATACCGAGAGGAGTTGATAGTATGGGTGATCTTCCAATTATCTTCGTATCCCGACTCGGCGCTTTAACACTATAAAACAAGGGAAAAGAAAAGGGGAATAAGCTTTAAGCATAGTAATTTTACATATAATCAAATGACATCATAACATATGCTACTCAACATTTAGCATTACAAACTAAGCCAGAGCATTTCACATTTCATAGTCATGCTTACTCATTTCACCTCTTACCACATTCCAACCATGTCACGAGCATAATGCTCACATTCATTAACATACAACCCTGCACTTATCACCACTTGATCACATGAAACAACACATCATAATAATACCAATCACTTGGTGGTTTCGCACTTAACCCACCATCAATGTTTAACAGGGTGGTATCGCACATAGCCCACCAACAGGGATAATTACGATGGTATCGCACATAGCCCACCAAATGATATTATAGGCGATGGTATCGCACACAGCCCATCGTAATGAATTGATAAGGTGGTATCGCACATAGCTCACCAACAAGTATAATGAAGGCGGCATCGCACACAGCCCACCAATAATTACTACGAATATTATTTCACATTTACATGTACATTTCAACGTTCATACAAGAATTATTCATTATCTATCGTATTCAATCCACTTGAATCATAATTGTTTTCAATCATACAAATACACCAATAAGTAACAACATGTGTATTTAAGATGCATTGTTTACACATAAACTTATCTCGGTGCAAAATGCGTAAATCAACGGTCTATTCCATAACCTTGCCTTTTCCCTGGTCAAGGTTGATTCCACGCTCTTCTTGGTCTATAATAAATAAATGATTGAATGTGTGAATTTTATATATCATAATACATTACAATCTATACTTAGGCAAAAATGACTATTTTGCCCTTACATTTTGGTAAATTTACGATTTTGCCCCTAGGCTCGTAAATCATTTTTCAACACATTTTCTCATTAAACAAGCCTAGCTGAACATTTATTCCTCTTACAACTATGCACAAATCTAACTATTTCATGCATTTATTACACATTTTTAATATTTGCATTCAAGTCCTATTTAGGTGTTTTCATGCTAACACCTTTCACAAAAGTTGTTTCTCATCTCATTAACATTCATTTTCTTCCAGAAAAACTCAGCTAACAATATAAACTCTCTCATGGAAACTCCCTAAACTTTCAACCATATTGCAATTTAGTCCCCTCATTAGCTAGCTTAAGCTTTGGGGGTTCCAAAAATACAAAAATCATCAAGAAAGACCTCTAAAATCACTTACTTGTTAGAGAATATACTGGCTGAAAGTTTAAGTTTCTTGTTGTAAATTTTGGTAAGAGGGGAAGAGAAATGAAAAATATGATAGCTTTCCCCTTACTAATCTTATTTTATTCATTTTTATCACCTAATATCACCAAATTTGACCAAAATTTAATGCTCCTGTCTCCCTAGTCTCTATAGTCAACCAACACACCCGAATTGGCCTAATTGCACATTAAGGACCTCCAATTTAATATTTTATGGCTATTAGACACCTCTACCTTGGAAATAGAACTTTCGCACTTTATGCGATTTAGTCCTTTTTCACAATTAAGCATACGATCATTAAAATTAAAGCACCAAAATTTGCATATAGCCATATATTAATGCCATAACACACAAAATAATATCAAAATAATTTTCCTCAATCTCAGATTAGCGGTCTTGAAACCACTGTTGTGACTAGCCCGAAAATCGGGTTGTTACAAAATCACATGTGACGGATCGGATCTATATCGACGTAACATAGAAACATGGAAGACATTATGAATCTTTTCAAGTTCTAACAATAAATCTAGTCGATATGCTATAGGCCCTATTCTTTCAATAATCTCGTAAGGTCCGATAAATCACGGACTTAACTTCCCTTTACTACCGAATCGAAGAATCTTTTTCCACGGCGACACCTTTAAAAACACTCGGTCCCCTACTCAAAATTCAATCTCTTTAGGTTTCAAATCCGCATATGATTTTTGTCGATCTGAAGCTACGTTTAAACTATCGCGAATCGTTTTCACTTTTTCTTCAGTTTATCTGATCAATTCAACCCCGTGAATCTTTTTCTCACTTAGTTCAGTCCAGTATAGCAGAGTTTGACATTTGCGACCATATAAAGCTTCATACGGTGCCATCTTTATACTAATCTGAAAACTGTTTTTATATGTGAATTCAATCAACGGTAAGTATTTTTCCCAACTGCCCTCAAACTCTAAAATACAACATCTCAACATGTCTTCGAGAATCTAAATAACTCTTTCGGTCTGACCGTCAGTCTGAGGGCGAAAAGCTATACTGAAATTCAACTTATTACCCAAAACTTCTTGTAGTTTCTTCCAACATTATGACGTAAATCTCAGATCTCTATCAGAAATAATAGATAATGGCACCCCATGCAATTGAACAATCTCAGAAATGTACAATTCAGCTAATCTGTCAAGTGAATAATCTGTACGTACCGGTATGAAATGAGAAGATTTCGTTAGTCAATCAACGACGACCCAGATAGCATCTTTCTTTTTCGGAGTTAGGGGCAATCCCGACACAAAATCCATTGTAACTCTATCCCACTTCCACTCGGGAATCATCACAGGCTGCAATAAACTAGATGGTACTTGATGTTCAGCTTTGACTTGCTGACAAATCAAACAATTAGAAACAAACTCTGATATATCTCATTTCATGCCTTGCCACCAGTAAAACTGTTTCAAATCGTTATACATTTTGGTACTTCCTGGATGAACAGATAAGAAGCTATGGTGCGCTTCGTGCAAAATATTCTGACTTTCTTAGTATGCAAATTTTATTCCGGAGCCTTAAACAATCATCTGTTCCAATCTTAAACTCTGAATCAGGGATATTCTCACATTGAATCTGTTTAACTTGCAATTCACGATCCTTTTTCTAAGATTCACAGATTTGTTGAAGAAATACTGGTTTAGCTTTTAATTCAACTAAAATAGACCCATCATCACAAATCATCAACTGGGTATTCTTTGCTCGTAATGCAAACAAAGATTTTCGGCTTAGGGCATCAGCAACAACATTAGCTTTTCCCAGGTGATAATCAATCACAAATTCATAATCTTTCAATAATTCAAGCCATCTTCGTTGTCACTGATTCAAATATTTTTGTGACATTAGGTACTTTAAGCTCTTGTGATCCGTATAAATGTGGCATTTTTCATCGTACAAGTAGTGTCGCCAAATTTTTTTAATGTGAACACAATTGCAGCCAACTCAAGGTCGTGTGTCAGATAATTCTTTTCATGTGATTTCAATTGCCAAGAAGCATAAGCTATAACTTTTCCTTCTTGCATCAGAACACATCCTAGACCATTTAATGAAGCGTCATTATAAATCACAAATTCTTTCCCTGATTTAGGTTGAACCAAACTTGGTGCTTCAGTTAACAATACTTTCAACTGTTCAAAACTCTATTAACATTTTTCTGACCATTCAAATTTCACATCTTGTTGAAGCAGTCATGTCATCGGTGTTGCAATCATCGAAAATCCTTTCATGAATCTTCGATAATAACCCGCTAAGCCCAGAAAAAAACAGACTTCAAACACATTTCTTGAAGGTTTCCAATCAATAATAGCAAAAATCTTACTTGGGTCAACTCTAATACCATCTGCTGAAACAATATGTCCCAGAAATCCAACCTCTTGGAGCCAAAACTCACATTTTCTAAACTTTACAAATAATTACTTATCAAGTAGAGTTTGCAACACAAATTTCAGGTGCTCGGTATGTTCAGATTCATCTCACGAATAGATCAGAATGTTGTCAATGAATACAACAACAAATCTATCTAAATAGGGTCTAAATATCCGGTTCATCAAGTCCATAAAAATTGCTGGAGCATTAGTTAATCCGAAATGCATAACAAGGAATTCATAATGTCCGTACCTCGTTCTGAATGCGGTTTTTGGCACATCCAACTCTTTAACACGCAATTGATAATAACCCGATCTCAAATCAATCTTTGAAAATATTGTTGCCCCTTTCAACTGATCAAATAAATCATCAATCCGCGGTAGAGGGCATTTGTTCTTTATAGTCACCTTATTCAACTGTCTATAATCGATACACATTCTCATTGTGTCATCTTTCTTTTTCACAAACAATACTGGTGCACCCCAGGGCGAATAACTCGGTCATGCAAAACCTCTATCTGTCAATTCTTGCAACTGAGATTTCAATTCTTTTAATTCTGTTGGAGCCATTCTGTACGGAGTTATCGATATCGGTGTTGTTCCCGGTACTAATTCAATACCAAATTCAACTTCTCTGATTTGTGGTAAACCCAATAATTCTTCTGAAAATACATCTGAAAACTCACAAACAACAGGTACAGATTCAATCTTTGATCCAGACACCTTGGTATCTAATATATATGCAAGATATGCATCACAACCTTTTTTCCTACATTTCTGGGCTAACATAGACGATATCACAGTAGGTAATTCATTCGAATCATCAGACTCAATCCGAAGAATTTCACCGTTTTGACATTTCAATTCGATAGTCTTTCGCCTACAATTCACAACTGCATCATGCGTAGTCAGCCAGTCCATACCCAAAATCACATCAAACTCATCGAATGGTAGAAGCATCAAGTTAGCACGAAAATAGTAACCCTGAGTCATCAAAGGACAATTCTTACAAATTTTATCAACTAACACAGATTTGCCTAATGGGTTCGATACTTTAATTACAAACTCTATAGACTCGACATGTAAACTCTTTTTAAATACTAAATTCATACAGATATATGAATGGGTTGATCCAGGATCTATCAACGCAACTATATCAGTATCAAAAAGAGAAAAAGTACCGGTAATAACGTCTAGCGATGCCTCCTCCCATGCACGGATAGCATAAGCTCGGGCCAGTGCTCGTGCCTCAGATCTCATAGCAGAATCTCTCGTAACACCTCGGTTACCACTCGTATTTCCAGTGTTTCGGGGTGGTCTCCCTCTAGTAGTCATATTACTCACTTTCACTAGCTGATCTCTTTCAACTATGGACCTTTCTGGATAGTCCCGGAGATAATGATCAAGAGATCCACATCTAAAACAAGCTCCACTCACTATTCTGCCTTCACCGTAATGTCACTTGTTGCAATGCTTACATTCAGGTACAACATTTCTAACACTACCTACACTGGCAACAGATGTCGTCTGAGGTTTAGAGCTGAAATTTCTTGCATCTCTATCTCAGATCGAAATCCCCGCAGAAGCAGTAGAACGAGGATGATATTCTTTAGATTTTTTTTATGCTGACTAATGTGATTTTCCCACAAATCTTTTTCTAAAGTCTCTAGCCTCAGAATCGGCTTTTCTTTTCTCTTTGCTAAGCTCTTCGACTATGCAGGCTCCGTTAAATAGAACAACGAACTCTTTCAACTCAAGAATCCCCACTAATAGTATGATTTCTTCATTTAACCCATCTTCGAACCTTTTACACATTATACCCTCAGAAGAAACATATTCATGAGCATATTTGCTGAGTCGTACAAACTCTCTTTCGTATTCCATTACCGACATACGACCCTATTTCAATTCAAGAAATTCCTTTCTTTTCTGATCAATGAACCTTTGGCTCAAATGTATTTCTTTCTAAATTCAACTTGAAAGAATTCCCAAGTAACTCTTTCTCGAGGAACTACGGATATCAAGGTATTCCACCACTAATACGCAGTGTCTCTAAATAGTATCACAGCACATTTTAAACATTCTTCAGGTGTGCAAGATAGTTCGTCAAATACTCGAATCGTGTTATAACAGCTCGATTTTGGGGCTAGTCAGAACAGAGGTTCCAAGACCGCTAATCCGAGGTTGAGGAAAATTATTTTGATATTACTTTATGTGTTATGGCATTAATATATGGCTATATGAAAATTTTGGTGCTTTAATTTTAGCAATTGTATGTGAAATTGTGAAAAAAGACTAAATCGCATAAAGTGCAAAAATTCCATTATAAGTGGGAGAGGCGTCTAATAACCAAAGAATATCAAATTGGAGGTCCTTAAAGTGAAATTAGGCCATTGGATGTGTGATGGCCGGCCATAAAGAGGTTAGGGAGACAAGACATTAAATTTTGGTCAAATTTGGTGGAAACTAGGTAATAAAAATAAGTAAAATAAGATGAACAAAAGATGTTGTCATCTTTTACTATTCCTTCTTCTACCATCAAAAATTGAGAGGAATAAGGGTTCTTGGAGTTCAAAATTTTCAGCAAAACAAATCTCTTGCAAGTAAGTGATTTTGGTGGTTTTATTTGACAATTTTTGTACTTTTGGAGTCTCCAAAGCTTAAGCTAGCTAATGAGGGGACTAATTTGTGATATGGTTGAAAGTCTAGGGACTTTCCATGTGAGTGTTTATGTTGTTAGCTGAGTTTTTATGGAAGAAAATGAATGTTAGGGAGATGAAAAAACAACTTTTGTGAAAGGTGTTAGCATGAAAAATCCTAAATAGGACTTGAATGCAAAGATTAAAAATGTGTAATTGTAACGCCCCAAATTTGGGCCTAGTAGAATTAGGCCTATTGGGCTTTGGGCTTTGGTTCTCAGAAAATTTTTAAGTGAGCAAGAAAATGACAAATGACATGACGGCTTTAAAGGTTTAATGAATTTGGAGTGTTTAGGTGTGTTGGAGAAGCTCTGGGTTCGAGTTTTGTGGTGGAGGATTCTTAATTTAATTAATTAAGGAATCAAGGTTGTGAGTAGTGGGCTTTTAAATAAAAGTAAATGAAAAATGGCACAAAGAAGCCTGTGATGAAGTGGCTAAGTGACGCCATTAAGGTGTAGAGAGGTGGCGACACATGCATGCAGGAAGGTCTGAGGTTCGAGTGCTAGCTTAGTTTTATTTTGGAGTTTAATTTTAGGCTTCTAGAAGGCTGGAAGTGGCATGTAGAGGGAGTCTAAGGAGAAGTGATCAGTAGAGAGAATTTAGGAGAAGGATAAGGGAGATATCATGGAGAAATATTAGAAGATAAGCAGTGGATGAAGTGGTGCCGAATTGGACTTTAAGGGTGGCTAAGTTTCGGCTATAGGCTATATAAATGTGTGTGTGCCGAATCTGGGGTCCTAGGTAATGCCAAATTTTCCATTCTTTTTCTTTTCCTTGCCGAAACCTTATTTTTCCACAATCGAAAATACCTTGCCTTGTTGCCAAAATCTCCTATAGCCGAATCCCTTTTTGCCGAATTCTCTCATAGCCAAACTCTTTTATTGTCGAAGTATCATCATCTTCTCTTGCCGACATTCCTATTAGTGTCGAATCTTGGTTTTTTTCCTCCATCACAAATCGATTGTTACCTACTATCAGTCAAGGTTAAAAGCCGAATCTCGTTCAGTAGTTATCTTGGCCGCAAGATCAAAAGTGGATTCGGTAAGTATTCAGGTAACCTCTTAGTGTGTTTTGGTTAAAAGCCGAAGGGCTATCTAACTTCTCATTGTCGTTAACCTTGTATTAACAAGGGTAGGATTTAGAGATCGCAAGCGTGGTAGGATCGCTAGCAAGGGGTAAGTGTACTCGTCTCAGTTATGGTTTAAGTAAGTGGCCAAATGTAAGTATAATCTATAGGGGTGACTTCTGTGGATTATCAGTCACTCGAATTTTGATGGTGTATGTGTGGGTGCAGATCTAGGGGATACTCGTCAATAGTAGCTAAGGAAGGGCTACTAGAACCGGTGGCACATGGTAAGGATACGGTACGGCTTCGGCTTTTGGTAAATGTTTTGAATAAGTATGGGTGATTGATTGAAGGTTGATTGGTTGTAGGTTCAAGGCTAAGGATAGTATAGCACGTCGCAGTAACCACGTGTGTACAAACACTACACACAGAGGATATCGACAATGTCAGAAAGCCAAAAAGTCGAAAGTGGCTAAATGGGCCCGGTGGGCCCTAAGGCTAAGTTTGATGAAATTGATTGATTTGGTTATATGAATTGAGTTAGTCATGCATGTTGCATGATCTGGAATTGTTTTGGGCCTAATAGGCCATATGAATGAGATCTGGGCCTAATGGGCCATAAGGATGTGATTTGGGCTTAATGGGTTATATGAACTTGAAATGGGCGTGATGGGCTTTACGGGGACGTTGACAAGTATGCTAGGATTTAATGGACTTTAGGCCTAGTTCTGAACAACTCTTAAATCGCAAAAGACTTAATCTAATAATCAAAGATGTCTATGGACAAGTCGTTGGGTTAGAGTGTGGCAATAGACATATACATGTCTAGGATTGAATCTAGGGAGAGCTTGGTACTTAAGCGGTCTAAGTGGCCCACCTCCTCTTCTCTGGAATCCTACCTGGTGCGTAGTGTCTGTTCACTTTAGCCGCAAGGACTTGTTAATTGGCCAAAGTTCATAACTAAAACCCGAGAGGGGCCAAAATACCCCTGATTTGTAAAATTACTAGAATACCCTTGATTTGCAGAATTACCAAAATATCCCTGATTTACAAAATTTCCAAAATACCTCTGTTTTGCGAAATTACATAAATACCATTGTAGGGTAGAATTACGAAAATATCCCTTGGTAGTGAAATGACTAAAATTCCCCTAAGTGCTTAATGTGTGAAATTGTGTATGTTGCATTCATGAAATATATGTTGCATTTGGGTGGGTTTGATGATACGGAGGAAGATATGTGAGGATCGTATAGTTGCTTGACGATCGTGGATCCACCGGTCGCTTTAAGCCCAATATATGCTTAGCAGCCTTGCTGCAAAGTTGAGTAGTCCCGCTGTTGGTGCTACCTTTGGAATGTAGGGATGGGTGGGTTGATATTTATATCCCCACAGGAGTGTAGGGTTGGAAGGGAAATAGAGTGCAGGGCTGGATTTGGGGTGGGTGCATTGCATTCATGTGATACAGATTGATATGAGGTCATTGTGGGCTAAGACCCAATACCACCGTTTTTGATAGGGCTTAGGCCCAATGTAATAATTGTATGTTGATTGGATTACCAAGGGTCGTACACACTAAGTTTCGAAACTCACACCCTTTTTATTAAATGTTTCAGGTAATCCTCAGTAGACGGCTCGACGTCGAAGAGGACTCGGAGGTGGCCACACTGCAAGTAGTTCTTAATTTCTTTTGAAAGACTTAGTTTTAAATTACTTTGTTTCCGTTGGGTTGTAATAAGGCCTTATACTTCGATTTGACTTTAGATTTTGAGTTTTATTGTTTTTGTTTGAACTGTTTACTTAATTATTGAACCTGGATAAATTTCATAAATTTAAACATGGGCTCTTATCATTACTTAGAAAGTTTCAAGGATTTTTGGCTTTTAGGCCTTAAAAGTTTAACTTAGCAAAATCATTTTGAATTATCCCTTTGATGTGACATCACCGGATTCGGCCATAACGTCTTGGCCAGGTCTGGGGGTGTTACAGTAATAAATGCATGAAATAGTTAGATTTGTGAGTAGTTGTAAGAGAAATAAATGTTCAGGTAGGCTTGTTTGATGAGAAAATGTGTTGAAAAATGATTTACAAGCCTAGGGGCAAAATCGTAATTTTACCAAAGTGTAAGGGCAAAATGGTCATTTTTTTCTAAGTATATATTTTGATGCATTATGATCATAAAATGTTTTAAATGAGTGAATTTTGTTGTTATAAACCAAGAAGAGATTGGAATCAACCTTGATCGAGGAAAAGGCAAGGTTATGGAATAGAACGTTGATTAACGTGTTTTGCACCGAGGTAAGTTTATGTGTAAACGATGCATCTTATATACACATGTTGTTACTTATTGGTGCGTTGTATGATTGGGAACATGGATGATTCAAGTGGATTGAATTTGGTAGATATTGAATGATTTTCGTATGAATGACGAAATAAATATGTAAAAGTGAAATAACATTCGTAGTAATAAATGGTGGGCTGTATGCGATACTACCTTAATAATTCTTGATGGTGGGCTAAGTGCGATACCACCTTATTACTTATTCACGATGGGCTATGTACGATACCATCATTTATATTATTTGGTGAGCTAAGTACATTACTACCGTACATATTCTTGTTGGTGGGCTTTGTGCAATACCACCCTGTTAAAGATTGATGGTGGGCTAGGTGTGAAACCGCTGAGCGATTGGTATGATTACGAATGGTATTGGAAAAAAAATTATGATGTGTTGTTTCATGTGATCATGTGGTAATAAGTGCAGGGATGTATGTTAAATAATGTGGGCCATTGGCTTGTGATATGGTTGGAATGTGGTAAGAGATGAAATGAGTAAGCATGATCATGGAATGTGGATTGTTCTTGCTTAGTATGTAATGATATTTATTGTTTAGCACATACCATGATGTCATTTGTTTACATGTAAACTTACTAAGCTTAAAGCTTACTCCCTTTTTCTTTTCCCTTGTTTTATAGTATTAAAGAGCCAGGTCGGGATACGAAGATAATTGGAAGATCACCCACACTATCAGCTTCTCTCGGTATATCTAGACTTAGTGTTTTGAGTATGGCATGTATAGGGGCTAGACTAGGTAATTGTTTTGTTATTTTGGTCAAGAGTGTGTTGGCCCCCTTTAACGATGAACTCTTTTGTATATAGCCATAGTTGATGGCTCATTATTATATATGAAAAGATGAAGTTATTCATGGAAGTGTATGTTGCGAATCTGAGTTGTTTAGTGATTTGTTGAATGGATTTATGTTGTGTGAGTTAGGGTGGTGAAAAGAGCTCAGCAAATAGCCTTGTTCTTGTCCACATGAGGAGGCACACGGGCGTGTGTCTAGGCCGTGTGTGACACACGGTCAGTCCCATGGGTGTGTGACCAGGCCGTGTGTCCCTTGTGAGTTAGTTTTACAAGTCAGTAAGCTTTGTAGTAAACACACGGGCAGAGACACGGTCGTGTGTCTCGGCCATGTGGTAGGCACGGCCACGAACATGGTGTGTGCCCAGGCCATGTGAAGTCTGCACCTTGAAATTGGAATTTAATTTGACACACGGTCTAAGGACACGGGCGTGTGCCTTGGCCGTGTGACCTTAATGAGATGATGACGTCATAAACAGAATGCGAGGTTTTTGGCACACGGGCTAAGACATGGGCGTGTCGAGGCCGTGTGAGGGACACAGGCCAAGGACACGGGCGTGTGTCTGGCCGTGTGAAAACCCCTATAGATTCGAAATGAAAATATATCCCACACGAGGTAGGGACATGAGCGTGTTGACCACACGGCCTACTCACACGGGCGTGTCCCATTTCAAATGGGCGTGTGACCCCTGTTTAGGTGAAAATTTTTAAATGCACAAAAGTTTCCAATTGGGTTCTGAAACCCTCCGTACGTGTGTTTTTAATCTCGTAGGTCCTTAATGAGAATGAGTTGATGGTGAAAGAGATATTTTAAGTTGTACGACCAAGTGAGTTAAGTCCAGTAATGCCTCGTGCCCGGTTCCGGCATAGGATACGGGTAAGAGGTGTTACATGTGTTCTCAAGCCAAAACTCGGCTCTCTCAGGATCATCGCTAACAGTAGCTCTGAAGTCTTCAGCCACGTGTTTTCGTATCTTATCAATAGGTGGTTTATTCAATTGCAAAGGATCCATACCTTGAGGAACTATATGAATCGGTCAGGGAATAGGTGGGGTGGAGGTTGTTGAGCAGCCGAGTTCATACGAATGTATTGTGTGAACCATGTGTTCACCATTTGCAAGATGGCGCTATCCCTTGCGCAGAGCAGGCGTATTACTCTCAACATCTTCAACTACAGCTCGATCAAGATCCATATACTATATAAAAACACATTTACAATGTTAAGAGTCATCACACTATCACAGTTTTTATATATTGCATGTATAGCTAGACTCACATATGCTACGTTAGTCTTAGAATCGAATAAATTGTAGCTCTGATACCAATAAATGTAACACTCCTAACACGTATATATCGTCAGAGTAGGGTTACGAGGTATTACCATTCAATACTCATCATTTAACACATGTAATTCATATATTTATGCATTCATAAACGAATACCACTTAACCACAAACTCATTGTCCCTTAATAGGGCCTACAAGCCCTTAAACATGCTTTAAGGAGTGGTTCGGGAGAAAATCGATAACTTATAAAAAATTTTGGAAACTTAGAAAAATTTCAGCATACAGGGGTCACACGCCCATTTGAACAAGCTGTGTCCCTCACACGGCTCTAGACATGCCCGTGTCTCAAGCCGTGTGGAAATAGGGCATACATACTGACCTAGGTCCCACGACCGACCACACGCCTGTGTGTCTAGCCTGTGTGCCCTTCAAAATGGCCACACACGCCTGTGTGCCAGGCCGTGTAATAGGCCGTGCCAAAACTGTAGGGTATACAGACTTATGAAACACAGCCGAGTCATATGCCCGTGTGCTAGGCCGTGTGCCATTTAGGGGGGTATACTGACTTGTGACACACGGCCAATCAAATACCCGTGTGTGAGGCCGTGTGGAGCATACCGACTTTAATTTAATTTCAACTCCAGGGGACACATGACCGTGCAACACGACTGTGTGTCGCACACAACAGAGACACACGCCCTTGTCTCTACCCGTGTGGACAAAAATAGGCCATTTATATAGCCATTTTGCTACCCTATTTTTACATGCATACACAAGCATAAATTGTAACATTACACTACTCAATTGACAGCCAATACGTGACATTTCATGCACGTATTTCACTCATTTCAACATAGTATTCAAATGCCTAATAAATCACATACATTTTCCATTCATATACTAACCACATATCAAGATAACATTTGCATATTTCATTCCATCTATTACTAGCCAAAACATACCATATTTCAGTACTTAAACACAACCAAAATATTATACCAAGTTAAGCCAAATCACATGCTTTAACTCATACCATAACATGTACCAAAATCAATATCTCAAGTAACATTAACTATCATTCTTATAACTAGCCTATACATGCCATATTTACATATATCCACAAATTCATAAGTACCAATCAGCAACTGGATAGTGTGATGGCGTAACTCTGACTTTATCTGAATCAAGTGAGCTATCGAACCTCTATAATACACAGAATAGAAACACAGTAAGCTTTATAACTTAGTAAGCCTATATAATTTAGAAATAATATTACCATTTGTTACAAAATCAAATCATTAAACAAAGTAAATCAAATTCACTTGCCAAATGCCTAAACACAAGCATTCATCAATGTGTTAGTCTCATCCGTACATATATTCAACCTTTATCCCAATTTCATACTACATTCATGTGCATATAAAACACATGTAACAATTCATTCACATTCGTATAATCAACAATCCATAATATAAACAGTCATTCATTCAATAAAAGTAACTCATTCGTATAAATATTACTTCATCCGTATAAAAAGAATTTATGCCCTTTGAAGTCATTATACTCGGGTGATATACATCAGCAATCCATCAAATCATTATCATTTTCGCTCTTTCGAGCTATGATCAGTAAGCTCCTCCTGAGCTAATGGACAATAAGCTCTATTAAGTTGAATCGGTAAGCTCTGACGAGCTGAAAATAGTAAGCTCTTACGAGCTGATATATCAGTAAGCTCATTTGAGCTGTGGTGAGTCCGCAACAAATGCAGGAACTTGACCAAAACGGTAACCCTAGTGACATGTCACTCGTATCCTACAAATTCATACGGTTCAAACGGAACTCGATAACCATCACTTTATATCTAATAGGCATTCATATCTCAAGTATATCAATTACTCAATTATATGCAAACATTTCAAATAAATACAAGTAGTTAAAATTTCGATTCTAATTATACGAACTTACCTCGTATCACTCGGATAGCAATATTGGCTATTCGTCAACTTTCCCTTTTCCCCGATCTAAACTCGATCCTGGCTTACCTTGATCTATATATTATAAATTTTAGCACATTCAGTATTCAATCTATTCAATTTAGTCCAAAACACAAATTAGGGCTATTTTTCACATTTTCCCCTAAACTTTCACATTTTTATAATTAGTCCTTATCACATAAAATTGCAAGTTCATGCAACTTAGTACAATTTCATGCTAGCCGAATATACTTCATGTTACTAGCAGCCCATATTTTTAATTTATTTACACTTTTACCCACATAATTTTACAATTTCACAAATTAATCCCTTTTTGACATTTTTGTCAAAAAATCACTTTACAAAACTAGTTTAACTATCAAAAATTATTCAAAACTCATCATCAACCATCAAATTACTCAAGCATTCAACAATGGCAACATGATAAACTTTTAACAGTTTCGAAATCGAAGGTACGGGCTAGCTAGAATAAAAAGCAACGATCTCAAAAACGTAGAAATTATTAAAAACCGAGCTAAAATCATACCTTAATCAAGCTAGGAGTGTGCCGAAATTAAAAGCATAAATATGGCTTTCTCCAACCCTAGGTTTCAGCCAAGAAGATGATTGAAAGAATAATTTCATTTGTTTTATAAGAAAAATAACCTTTAATAATCAAATTACAAAAATAGCCTTAATGAACACTAATAATTTCAAATTTACCAAGCCACTATCATCCACTATCATGTTAATGGTCTAATTTCAACATAAAGACATTAACTTTAAGGTTCTATAGCTACTAGACACTTTTAGCTAATAGAACACAAGTTTTACGCTTTACGCGATTTAGTCCTTTTACCTGAATTAACCATTCAAACAGTATAATTTCTTTACGAAACTTTCCCACAATAATTCTATCATGCTGTAAACTTAAATAAAATAATAAAAAAAATATTTGGCCTGAAATTTGTGGTCCCAAAACCACTATTTCTATTTGACCTAAAAACGAGTTGTTACACACGACCAGGTACATGGGCGCGTAGTTAGGCCGTGTGCCCCCTGCACCTTAATTTTGAGAAACAGAATTCTCAGAATTGAGCACACGGTAGAGACACAGGCGTGTGTCTCAGCTGTGTGTGCTACACGGCCTAGAACACGGGCGTGTGTCTTGGCCGTGTGAAACGTGCACCATATTTCGAAATGAATTAATTAACTACAAGACCTAGCACACGGGCGTGTGGCATGGCCGTGTTCACAAGTCAGAGAGTCATACGGGGTCAAACACGGCCTGTAGCACAGGCATGTCCAGGGTCACACGGGCGTTTCCCTTGTACCACACGTGCGTGTGAGCCCTGCACCTTGGAAATTTTTTGAAATTTTGCGAAAAATTCTTAGAGGTTCCGATTAAGTCCCAACTCAATTCTATTGCTCGTATTAGTCCTCGAGGGTCTATTAAAGGGACGTTGCGAATGATTTCGGAATTTGAATAGTAACTTGCATGAATTATCTTTAAATTTTTCTAAATGTTCCGGTAAAACTCCGTAACTATAACACCCCTAACCCGTATCCGCAACAGGAACAGGGTTACGGAGCATTACCGGAGATTTTGGGAACATTTAAGACATCTCATTTTATTCACTATTTATTTACCAAGATCATTCGTAACGTCCCTTAAATGGACCCTCGAGGCCCAATACAGGCATTAGAATCGAGTCGGGACTTAATCGGAACCTCTAAGAACTTATCACAAAATTACAAAACTTTTCCAAGGTACAAGGCTCACAAGCCCGTGTGGTCCAGGGGACATGCCCGTGTGACACTGGGACACTCCCATGCTGCCGGTCGTGGTCGACCCCGTGTAACTCTCTGACCTGTGCACATGGCCATGCCACACGCCCGTGTGCTAGGCCTTGTGGTTAATTAAATTTTCATAAAATTAGGTGCAAGTTTCACATGCCCAAGACACACGGCCGTGTTCAAAGATGTGTCTCCCACACGGCTGAGACAAACGCCCGTGTCCCTGCCCGTGTGCTCAATTCTAAGAATTTTGTTTTTCTCAATTTTAAGGTGCAGACGACACACAGCCTAACCACACGCCCATGTACCAGGTCCTGTGTCACACACGATCTAGACACACAACCTTGTGTCTGCCCGTTTGGACAAAATAAAGTTATTTCTAGCTTCATTTCTCACCTAAAATCACACCAATGACCTGCACTTAAACTCACATCCAAATGCCAACCATTTCAAGCATTCAAGTTAAGCAAACTCTATCATTCAGCATAGCATACCATTACATGCATACATGTTCATAATCTTGCCTTGGTTTAGTCCATATGTAAAGCATAATTTCATCAACTACTTAACACAGGTGTAGCTACCATAGTATGACATTACAAATATATCAAAACAAGCCATTACTAGCCATTTCAATGGCTAGATTACAAGCATCATTTACATTTACATGCCAATATGGCCGATATAACCTGTACATGCCATTACAACCATAATTGATTTACCATATTGTACCGACATGGCCGATGGATAGTGTGAGTGATCCCCGCCAAACTTCCAATCCAACAAGCTCCCAATTTACTCTAAAACAGGGAAATTAAAGTAAGTAAGCATAAAATGCTTAGTAAGTTCGTATAACATGGTACTAAACTTACCATTCATTTTATTTTGAAATAACAATGTAAGGCATAATCAATCAATTTGACCTCAAGCCCTACACATGTCCTCATTGTCCTTGTTAGTCATATACTTCATAATAACATCAAAACATATATGGGCTCAACAACAATCAAGTTTCCATGCACATATGCTTTCAAAAATATGTATTCATTTGACATGCATAAATCATTTCTTTACACTACAAGTATAATTTCATAATAGTTCATCTCGAGTTCACATCATTTCATATAAGAACTTTACCCATATTACTCGGAATATCAAGGTCACGATTAATACACTCAAGGTGTACAAGTCTATAATCAAGGATGTACATACTCATCAAATAAATTCCTTGTACAATATTATCATTTCATATTTCCATATCTCGGTTATCACTTATTGTCAATTTCATGTATTTTAGGCCGATATGTGTAAGAACTTTCACCCGTTGAATTTATCTGAAATATCGATGAATACACAGGTAGTACACTCGAGGTGTACAAATCAGAATCCGTCAATTCATGTCCAATAGTACCCATAAGGTACAAATTTTGGAGAGTACATTCTCGAGCCACACATGTATACAATAGGATTACCAGTCCAGGCTAAATCCAATCCATAACATATGCTCGAGAGGACTTATGTCAAGATTACCCGTCTGGGCTAAATCCCTTCTGTAATGAAGTCATTAGGATTGCTCGTTCGAGCGTAATCCATTCTGCAACAAATGCAGGACCACATTCATTTTGGCAATTACATTTATCCATCGATTTTCATTTATTCAAACGGGATTTAAAATTTTCAAGCATTTTTTAGGATGTGATTATTTCATACATCTATAACATCCATATAATTCAAAATGATCACATTCTAAGCATAAAATTAACATTTTCATCGTTTATCCTTTATTATCTATCGGGCATTATAGTTTAATTTAAACATTTTTATTTATCAGGCTTGATCGGATATGTAATCACTTCATATATTCATGACATATATACAATTCACATAAACACAATCAATGCAAGCTTGTAAATAAGCACAATTTAGTTACACGAACTTACCTCAACAAAGGTTCGTGTACAAACATCTACTAATCCGACATTTTCCCCTTTTCCTAGTTCTAACTCCGAATTTAGTCTATCCAGATCTATACGAGTAAATTTAACATCAAATTCACACATCTCATATATATTTGGACTCAATTTACATCCTAGGCAAAATTATCATTTTACCTCTATCTTTTCCACAAATTTCCATTTCGTCCCTAGGCTCGGAAAATGAAACTTGTGCAATTTACTCCCTATTCCAAGCCTAACCAAAATTCCATGATAAAATTTAAAGCACATGTATCTATAAATATTTAGCATTTTTCTTCAATTTTACAACTTTATATTTTAGTCCCTAAATCATATTTTCATCAAAAATTAGCTTGTAAAAATTGTTTATCTATCATCAACCTTTCATTTTCTACCATAAATTTCTATTTTTTAGCATATACATCCATGACCCATTTTCCATACTTTGATAACTTTACAAATTGATCCCCCAAATAGATAGATTAAGCTATCCCGGTTTCAAAAATATCAAAATTATTAAAAGCGGGGCCTGATTACTTACCCAAATAAGCTTTATAAGTCTTCTTCCTCTCTCTTAGGATTTCCATGGAAATATTTGGGGAAGATGATATGAATGTTTTTTTTCTTTTTCATTTAATAACTTTTCATCTTTCCAATTTAGTCCTTAGCCCTTTTTTATTTTTTCCATGGATGATTCATACAAAAATATCTACATACTTCTCTTTAATGGTCTAATTACCATATAAGGACCTCCAGTTTTTAATTTCATAGTTATTTAATCCTTATAACTACTAGAATTCAAGTTTTTCATTTTATGCGATTTAGTCCTTCCTGTAATTATACACATAATCGGTAAAATTTTCGTATCAAAATTTTCACATGACTTTTCTAACATAATAGGGTCCATATAATAAAATAAAAATAAATTTTATTTTCGGCTCGAATTTGTAGTCCTGAAACCAATGTTCTGATTTCACCGAAATTGGGCTGTTACAGTAACCCTGTTTTGGCAACGAATACGGGTTAGGGGTGTTACATGAACTATGAATTAAAAACTATGAAAAGTATAATATGAATATGGGTAGTGATTCTGGAAAACTCAAGTATGTCATGATTAGATTATGAGAACTAAAACATTGAAGTATGACTGTATATGTATGTCTGGAATGTACGCCGTGGGATGTATGTTCTGTTAGGTGTATATTAGAGAATGAAAATGCTGTGCTTATATTGTGTCAGTGCATAAAGAGTCTGTAAATTGAGTCTGTGTCTAGTCATCGCGATCGTGTTTAATGGAGCCCGTCAAGATAGAAAACACAAACTCTGATATGAAGCTCTGAAGGAAAAACCCACGACCATGGAAATATCTAAAAAAGAAATTAAGGACGGCGTATATCGCCGGAGGTTCTCTATGTCTCGAAGCGGTGATGGGCTAACCTTACACGATGTGAGTTTAGGCAAATCCATATAGCAAACACGACAGCCTTGAAATGCCTAAGTAGCATTTTGTGAGCCTTTATGGCGAACTCTTGAAAAATAGCCTTTGTGGTAAACTTTGAATAGACTGCCTTTGTGGCATACCGTAATTTGGAAGCTCTGTGGCGTGTTCTATATGAATCTTTAAATTACAAAGTAAACGCAGTATGGTATAAGAGATCTATCAGTTACATGGTAAGTACTATATAAGGCTAGGATTTGAATGAAGTTAGTGATTGAAAAGATACAGAGAAGAAATGAGATAATATTGAAAGGATTATTCTGATTAAAGGTTTGTATCCATATGTTTGAAGATTGTATCCACCAACTGTGTATGTGCTCATTCATGATAGGCGATTGTGCATTGGTACTAGGTTGAGTATGCATATATAATGATATTTTGAGTTGTATGGATCTCGGAGGAGGAAATTGGTTAGGATATAAGAATGTTCAGATTGAATGATATAAGTAAAGAATCGAAGTCATCGATGGCAAACAAATGAATTCAGAGTAAATATGGTTACTAGCGTGTTTAAAGGATCAGAAATTGAGGAAGTATTCACCAGAAGTAAAGTTAAATGTTGAGAGCAACAAGATCATCATTATGATTCATCGGCTTCATTGGGCAAGTATCACTAAGGTAAAGAGTGTTTTTCTTACTAAGTTCTTATGAACTTTTTTGTGTATGTTATGTTTTAGGTTGGATCATGTAGGTCTATGCCAGAAAAGATGATGCCAGGACTACACCAATGAAGTGGTCTATTGGGTTATTATGCACGAAGAGCATGCTTAGTAGCCTTTAAGATTCAGTAGCACTATGTAGAAGTCTATACTTAAGATAAATGTAATAAGTTATGATATTAGATGATACTTTTTGTAATTAAATTACTCTACTTATCTTTATATAAGTTGTTGTTTTTTTTATGTGATCAATAGAATTTGTAAATAATTGTGGTATGTAATAATCCTCTAAATTTGTGTTTGTATTCATGTGGTAACACTTGAGATCCAGATCCAATAAATCAAATCGAGTTAAGGCAATTACAGACAGAACAATATCCTCAGTCATTTACCGATAAGAATTTCGAGGACGAAGTTTTCTAAGTGTGGGGGAATTTTAATAGCTCGCCCGACGGATATTATATCACGTTACTATTTCGTGCATAGTTATTTATGCTAAGGGTAGTTAACAAATAAATTAGTGGAGTATTTGATTTTATGTGCTGTATTCGGTA
Source organism: Gossypium australe (assembly GCA_005393395.2). Lineage (NCBI taxonomy): Eukaryota > Viridiplantae > Streptophyta > Magnoliopsida > Malvales > Malvaceae > Gossypium > Gossypium australe. Next base: position 57,808,863 of record CM016614.1, read on the forward strand.
GGATTCACCATTTGGCAAACTTTAGGTTTTGGCGAACTCTAGGGTTTGGCAAACTCTTCTACTCAGTTATTCGCCAACTCCAGATGTTTTGGGCGAACTTGTTAGTTCGCATGCCGATAGGTTTGTCTTCGTAGTTGGTATATGTTGCGATGATGTAATAAGTGATGTAGAATTTAGTTAATACTTAGTTAGAACTGAACTAGGATACTGTAGATGATTTGATACTTAATTAATACTTCTCAAATTTCTAGAACGATCGTGGGATCCTCTGACTTCCACTAAGTTTTGTTCCAGGCTGTCTCTTCTATATAAGGACATCAGGCAAGCATGTTTGTATGTTTTTCTTCTGCTTCTACTTCTTCCTTGTATTTTCGCTGAAGTTTTAGAAATTCTAAGTTAGAGTCAGTAGCAAGGAGTAGGGTGAGCAAAATTCAATTTGATTCGAAAAAATTGAAAAAAATTCAAATTTCGACTTATTCGAATTGAGTTAATCGAATCAACTCAATTTTTTTCGAATTGCTAGTTCAAGTCAAGTTGAATATTTTAATTCAAGTAACTCAAATAATTTGAATAAACCAAATATAAACTATATTTTTTAAAAATTTTAAATTTATATTCTTCAAACCCAAATCCTTTTAGGCTTTTACTTTCACCCAATTTCCCCCTAAGCTAAAACCATTTTATTTTACCCTATTTCCCCCCAAGCCCGTCTACCCACAAGTCTATTTTCCCAATTCCTCTCCGAAATCAAACCCTTAAGGCTCCAAGCTGGCAAACTCCATGTCCAAATTAGTTTTTTTATTCTCCTTCAATTTCCATTCAATTCAAACCCTAAAATCTACCTTCTTTTCCAAAAAACCCTAAATTAAACCCTAAAGTCATTATTCTCCTTCTTATTCAAAAATCTCTAAAATAAGCCCTTCGTCCTTCTCTTTCGTCTTAATTATCAGTTCATTCAAACCCTCAAATCAAAATCCTTACCTCCAAACCAAGCTAGTGTTCTTTTTGACCTACGTACTCTATTCTCTTCCATCTTAAGCTCAAATTTTCTGCATCTTTAATGTTTGTCTCGAAACATTTTTGAATAGTTGAATGATTTTTGCTCTATTTTTTCATCTTTCTTTTAAACTATTTAAATGCAAGTTTTTTCTCTTTCAATTACATGGCGAAAAAATTTTTGAATAGTTGAATTCTTCATATTTTTCGAAAAAGAAGTTGATATACTGACACTCTTGCAAGAAAGAAGTAGGTATTGCTCATAACAACATTAAACTACCCTTTTTTTAATTTCATTTTTTGTTGATTCACTATAAACAAACAGAAGGAAAAAATAGCTGGGGAAATAATTACCCCATAAGTAAGTTATTTCCTATAAGTATTGGGAGTAAATACTTATGGTTAGTAAGTTACTTACTGTACGTAGATTCAGATAGTGAGAATGTGATAAATTAGGTCTCATGACAAGATTGTGCTCCAAGGCAGTATAATTTTTTTAAAAAATGCATATGCTACCATTTTGGTTTAATTCCCTTCGACTAAAGGCTATTCTAAAGGGATGTAGATAGACTTGCAAAATCTGGACAGCATGGAGCTAATCCATTATTTTGGGTGAGTGAAGACAATTAGGATTGATTAAGCTTGATCAAGGAGTCAAACATGTATAGGCATATTGAGGGATACTAGTTTGCTTTTATGAAGCAATTACTACATGTGTGTAGGCTTAATTTGGGTTTTTAGGAACTTGTTAGGTGTTGGGGTACATGCTGAGTTTATGTTGGTGTCTTTGGTTAGTGCTTAGGTTTATGCTTAGTGCAAGTTCTTAGTTGGTATTGATATCTTATGTGATATCTTGTGACATTATTTTTTTATAATATGAATAAAATTATATGTTATTTTTGAAAAAAAAAACTTTTATGCTTATTTTTATATTTAATATTTTTAAATTTTATTAAACCAAATCATTTTGAATTGTTGAAACTTTGAGAGTATTCTTGTTTTTTTTCATGATATTAATATTAAGTTATTAAGCTTTAATGATTATTTTGGTTCAAAAGTTTTCATGAGTATTCAAAAGCTTTAAAATTCTCCTCCTCAAAAAACAAATTGTTTTCGTAAATTCAATATAAAACACGAGAATTTAATTTTAATCTCTAATAATTCATCATACTTTGAATATATTATATTAAAATTAATTTTTCAATTAATATTTATATATTTATAATTAAATTCAAATAAAATAATAAAATTATCACTAATTAATAATAATACCTAATAAATAGACTCGAATTTAAAGAAAAAACACTTTGGAGAGGCCAAATGATTAAATACTAATGATAATTTCCACCATATAGACTTTAGTCTTAAATAAATGGAGGCCTTAAGTGCTGCCTGCCACAACATCATTCTTTGGTTACCCTCTAATTTTAAAATTATTTTTATTATATAAGAGCAACAAATATTTTCTTATATCATTAATAAATTCAATCTTCTATTAGATAAAACAATTATTGGTCATGGTTAGTGATTGCAACAAATGTTTACTTGTAGATGAGTGATCCAAAGCGAGATGGTTCAATTCAAAGTTCACAAAATTCTTCCCCAAGTAGAGATGATCAAACAACAACCAAGGAAAATGTTTGAAAAAAGGTTACTCCTGTAACACCCTTAGTCCGTATCCGTCGCCGGATTAGGGTTAAGAGGTATTACCGGACAAACAGAATCTTTTACAGACATTTCATAACATAATTCAAGAAATCACATCAAAGTGTCCCTTAAATAGGTCTTTGAGACCTTAAACATGTTTTAGAATAGGACCGGGACTAAACCGAACACATACGGAAATTCTCAGCAATTGAAAAATTTTTTAAAGTTACAGAGAAGACACGCCCGTATGTCTAAGCCATGTCAAAACAGGGCATACATACTAACTTGTCCACACGGACGTGGACATGCCCGTGTGCCTCACCCGTGGTCGCCACTGACTTGCACCACACGGCTAGTCACTCGCCCGTGTGTCCAGCTCGTGGTCGCTACTGACTTGCTCCACACGGCCAGTCACACGCCCGTGTGTCTTGCCCGTGGTCGAGTCTGACTTGTTTTGAATTTCAACCACGAGGGACACGGTCGAGCCACACGCCCGTGTGCTCAACCGTGTGGGCAATTATAGGCCATTTTCAAGGCCAAAATGCCACCCACACATTGGGTTATCCCTACAAGCACATACAAGCATATTTGTAAAGACAATTGGCAGCCAAAAACACACCAAATGGTCATCATATTATCCCATTCAATAATATGCCAAATAGATCAACTAATTCACAAATAAACCAAGCATGAGTCATCCACAACTTATCACTTCACCATAACCATTGTTCATCTAACACATATACTCACTTTACATCAATAAGCTTACCATTACCTTGACTATTTCAAAATCATAGAATCATACCAAAACCAAACATCATAAGCAAGACTCTTCATTCATTACTCAACCATTTAACTAGCCATATCACATAGCTATCCACATATTTCAAACATAACTCAAGGTAACTAGCCTATACATGCCATACTTTAGTATATACATTTTCAAAAGGGTACCAAAATAATATTGAGTAGTGTGATGACGATCCTCGACGATTCCCCAAGCCTTCAGTAGCTTTGATGATCTATAAAACAGAGTAAACACGCACAAAGTAAGATTTCAAAAGCTTAGTAAGCCATATACAAATAAACTTAACATAAAGTGCACATAATTACATTGCTACTATGTCATAAATATTTCTCTAATGCAATTTCATAAGAAGATCTTTGGCGCATTTGTTTAGCCATAGATTGCCAACATATCATATCTCAAAGCATCACTTATGCTCATAGCACATTTAAACATATATCACATTTTATTCATTGTGTCTAGGTTCATATACCCACCTTTCATGCTTATACAAAACATACTCATCAAACGTACCTGAAACGGATATACAACTCACATAGTCATTCATTTCTCGGATTTGCCTATTGAATTGTTCGGAATCAAATAGGAAGCTTGGAATACTCAGAATGGTCGTACAATGCCAATGTCCCAGATGTGGTCTTACATGTAATCAGATATCGATGCCACTGTCTCAGACAGGGTCTTACATGAATCAATACGATGACAATGTCCACGCATGGTCTTACACGTGAATCTCAGATCAACGTCAACGTCCTAGACGTTGTCTTACACGAAATCTCGAATCAACGCTAACATCCCAGACGTGGTCTTACACGATCTCACATATCGGAAACCTATGTCATGACATATGTAATCCTATCTATTCCTAAATTCGTACGGGACTTCTCGGACTTTGTTATACTATCGATTCTTCCTCGGTTTTCATGTACTCATCATCTCATATACATTCATCATGATAAATTTTTCATATGAACATACATATATCAATGTAAATACATTTATTTGTATGACTTACCTCGGATTCTGTTAACGTACGGACTCGACTATTCGATCACTTTCGACTTTCCGCGATATGAGTCCGTTTTCTTCAGTTCTTGATCTATACATATTCAAATTTAATCCATTTAATCACCAAAACATTCAATCCGAAAACACATATTTAGGGCAATTTACAAATTAGCCCTCATATTTTTACATTTTGACATTTTAGTCTCTATTTCATAAAATAACAAAATACACATAATTTACTTATACCCATGCTTGGCCGAATGTTTACTATAATCATACAAATCCATACATTTCATTTATTTCACAATTTAGTCCCTCAAAATATTTTTTTTAAATTTTGTCCAAATTACTCAAATTCAACAAAAATCTAATGACAAACTATATTAACCTAACACATATCTTTCATAATTCATCTTCAAACATCACAAAACTCATATGTTCATCAATGAACTTGAATCAACGAACTTGCATGGCCGAATGTTTGAAAACCTTAAACCCTTATTTTTTTTTCTATTTTTGGTGGTGGATGGATGAACAATCCACTATCAACTTTTATTTGCGTTCTTTTTATGATCTAAATTAACATTTTATTTCACTTACACATTTACCCCTTTATTATTAACATATAAATCATGTATATTCAATGGATTTACCGTCCATCTATCATACCAATGGCATATTTGCAACATAAGGCCTTACATATAGAAAGACACATCAATTAAGCACTTAATCAAATAGAAGGCTACTTTTACCTTTTATGCGATTTAGTCCTTTTATCAAATTAAACACACAAACAGACAAACTAAGTCACGAAACTTTCACACATGCTTAATCACATATTGCAAACACAGAAAATAATATTAAAATATTTTTTAACTCGGATTTGTGGTCCCGAAACCACTATTCCGACTAGGGCCTAAACCGGACTATTACAATTCTCCCCCTTAGGGATTTTCATCCTTGAAAATCTTACCTTTAAACGGATTCGGATATTGTTGTCTCATTACATCTTCAGGCTCCCACGTAGCCTCTCCCACTTCGTGTCGATGCCACAGTACTTTTACTAACGGAATTTTCTAATTTCTCAATTCTTTCACTTCGCGAGCTAAGATACGGATTGGTTCTTCTTCATAAGTCATATTAGATCGGATTTCAATCTCAGTCGGAGTAATCATATGTGATGGATTAGATCTGTATCGATGACGCATTGATACGTGAAATACATTATGTATCTTTTCCAACTCTGGTGGAAACATCAATCTATACGCAACAGGTCCAACACGCTCAATAATCTCATACGGCCCGATGACCCTTAGACTCAATTTGTCTTTTCGCCCGAATTAGAGTACTTTCGTTCACGGAGATACTTTCAAGAAAACTTTATCACCGATTTCAAATTCAGTATCTTTTCTTTTCAAATCTGCATACTTTCTGTTCAGTGTCTTTTATCAAATCAACCCCGTGTATCTTATTTTCACTGAGCTCAGTCCAATACAGAGGTGTTCGACATTTGCATCCGTACAAAGCCTCATAAGGTGCCATTTTGATGCTCGACTTAAAGCTATTATTATACGCAAATTCAATCAATGGCAAGTACTGTTCCCACGTACCGTCGAACTCAAGGATGCAACATCTCAACATATCCTTAAGAATCTGAATAATCTGTTCAGACTGACCATCTGTTTGCGGGTGAAAAGCTGTACTGAAATGCAATTCCGTGCCTAAAGCTTTTTGCAATTTCTTCCAGAATCGTGATGTAAATCTCAGATCTTTATCTAACACAATAGATAGTGGTACCCCATGCAATCTTACAATCTTAGAAATATACAGCTCAGATAACTTATCAAGTGAGTAATCGGATCGTACTGGAATAAAATGGGTGAATTTCGTCAATCGATTAACTACGACCCAGATTACATCTTTCTTTCTTAGAGTCAAAGGTAATCCAGAAACAAAATCCATTGTCACTCTGTCCCATTTCTATTCGGGAATCATTATCGGTTGTAACAAACCAGATGGAACATGATGTTCAGCTTTAACTCGCTGACAGACTAAACATTTCGACACAAATTTCGAGATATCCCTTTTCATACCAGACCACCAATAATGTTGCTTCAAATCATGATACATCTTTGTACTTCTCAGATGAACAGATAGACGACTATTATGAGCTTCATTCAAAATTAGCTGAATCAACTCTGGATTCCTTGGAACACAAATCCGATCTCAAAATCTCAAACAACCATCAACATCAATTTGAAATTCAGAGTCAAAGTTTGAATCACACTGAGTTCGTTTTGCTGTCATTTCATTATCAACTTTCTGAGCATCACATATCTGTTGTAAAAACAACGGTGTCACTTTCATTTCAGCCAAAATTGAACCATCATCAAACAAGTCTAAATGAGCATTCATCGCTTGTAGTGCAAACAATGACTTTCGACTCAATGCATCAGCAACACATTTGCTTTACCCGAATGATAATCTATCACAAGCTCATAGTCTTTCAACAGCTCTAACCATCTTCCCTGACGTAGATTCAAGCATTTCTGAGTCATCAGATACTTCAAACCTTTATGATCTGAAAACAAGTGGCATTTCTCACTGAAAGATAATGACGTCGAATCTTCAATGCGAACACAATCGCAGCTAGCTCGAGATCATGTGTCGGGTAATTCTTTTCATGCAGCTTCAATAGTCTCGAGGCGTAAGCTATAACTTTGCCTTCCTGCATCAAAACATATCCTAGACCATTTAATGAAGCATCAATATAAATCACGAGTTCTTTACTCGATTCTGGCTGTACTAAAACTGAAGCTTCAGTCAACAAAATTTTCAACTGATCAAAGCTTTTCTTACAATTATCATACCATTCAAATCTCACATCTTTCTAAAGCAATCTAGTCAACGGAGTAGCTATCATCGAGAATCCTTTCACAAAATGACAATAATAACCAGCTAATCCTAGAAAGCTACGAACTTCAGACACATTCTTGAGGTTTCTATTCCAAAATAGTAGAAATCTTACTCGGATCAACTCGAATACCAGATGCTGACACAATATGTCCCAAAAAACCAACTTCATGCAACCAGAATTCACATTTACTAAACTTTGCATACAATAGCTTATCCCGTAGAGTTTGCAAAACAATTCTCAGATGCTCGGCATGCTCAATCTCATCACGTGAATAAATCAAAAAGTCGTCAATGAACACAACAAAAAATCAATCTAAATATGATCTGAAAATTCAGTTCATCAAATCCATAAAAATAGTAGGAGCATTTGTTAGTCTGAAAGGCATAACCAAAAACTCATAATGCCCGTACCTCGTTCTAAAAGCAGTTTTCGAAATATCTGAATCTTTTACCCGCAAATGGTAGTATCCCGATCTCAAATCTACCTTTGAAAACACAGTGGCTCCTAACAAATCATCAATTCTAGGAAGAAGATATTTATTCTTTATAGTCATCTTGTTCAATTGGCGGTAATCAATGCACATCCTCATCGTGCCATCTTTCTTTTTCACAAACAGAACGGGAGCACCCCAAGGTGAGAAACTCGGTCGTGCAAATCCTCTATTTGTCAACTCTTGCGACTGTGACTTTAACTCTTTCAATTCAATTGGTGCCATTCTATACGGAGCTATCGATATCGAATTCGTTTCTGGTAATAGATCAATACCAAATTCAACTTCACGTATCGGAGGTAATCCCGGTAACTCTTCAGGAAACACATTAGGGAATTCACAGACAACTGGCACTGATTCAACTTTCTTTTCAGTTACTTTCGACTCTATAACATAAGCAAAATAAGCTTCATAACTCTTTCTCAAATAATTCTGAGCTTTCATCACTGATATCACAGCAGGTAACCCACTCAAATCATTAGACTCAATCTGAATTATTTCATCATTCTGACATCTCAAATCTATAGTCTTTCTTTTGCAATTCACAACAGCATCATGTAGTGTCAACCAATCCATACCCAAAATTATATCAAACTCATCAAATGGTAATAGCATCAAATCAACCAAAAAACAAATATCTCTAAACATCAACAGACAATTCTTGCATACTTTATCAACTAGGACACTTTTACCTAAGGGGTTCGATACTCTAATAACAAATTTAGTAGACTCTATAGGCAAAGTCTTACTGGATACTAAGTTCATGCATTTATACAAATGTGTAGAACCTGGGTATATCAATGCAATCATAGAAGTATCATAAAGAGTAAATGTACCCGTTATAACATATGGAGATGAAGCTTCCTCACGAGCTCAAATGGCATATGCTCTGGAAGGCGTTCTAGCTTCAGATCTCACAACAGTATCTTTTATAGTTCTCTGACTACCACTGACATTTCTTGCATTCCGAGAAGGTCTACCTCTAGCTGAAACATTTTCTGACCTCGGGTTCTGAACAATCTCTTGCTCAACAGACTCTGGGCAGTCTCAGATGAAATGGTCTAACGATCCACATATAAAACAAGCTCGGTCATTCAACCAACAACTTCCTAGATGTCTTTTACCACAATGTTTACATTCAGGTCTCTCAGATCGGACATTTCCAACACTGGCCAATGAAGTAGCGGGAGCTTTAAAATTTGACTGTGAATGTCCCACATTAGCCTTTGATCGGCTTTGTTCATCTTTGAATTTCTTGGAAGCAAACTAAAATTTTTTACTCAGAAATCTCTTTCTCGCATCTCTAGTTTCAAAGTCAACTTTTCTTTTCTCTTTCTCGAGTGCCTCAGCTTTACAAGCCCGTTCAACCAGTACTACGAACTCTTTTATCTCAAGTATGCCAACTAACAGTTTAATACTCTCGTTCAGACCATCTTCAAATCTTTTGCACATTATTACTTCAGTTGATACACATTCCCGAGCATACTAACTTAATCTCACGAACTCTCTCTCATACTCAGTGACGGACATACGACCCTGCTTCAATTCCAGAAATTCTTTTCATTTTTGATCAATAAATCTCTGACTGATGTATTTCTTCTGGAACTCAGTCTGAAAGAAATCCCATGTGACCCATTCTTTCAAAATAACGGAAATCAAGGTCTTCCACCACTGATAGGCTGCGTCTAGTAGCAAGCAAACAACACATTTTATACACTCTTTAGGACTCAACGACATTTCATCAAATACTCGAATAGTATTCTCTAACCAAAACTCAGCTTTCTCAGCATCATCATCACTATTGGCCCTAAACTTTTCAGCCCCATATTTACGGATTTTGTCGATCGGAGGTTTATTCAACAGATTCATACTCATAATCGGAGGCACAACTGAGGTCTGAGGGGGATTAGGCGGGGGCGGAGGTTGTGAAATAGTCGGATTAGTTCTTACATATTAAGTGAACCACTCGTTCATCATTTGGAAGAAAGCTTGTTTAGCTTCTCCCTCTTGACCGCTAGTAGCCGGTCTCGAATCAGATGGCGCTGTCCCTTGAGCGGGAGAAAGCGCATTACTTTTTACATCGTCAGCTACGGCTCTTTCGAGATCCATTACTATATGATAAACACATTTTATACGTCAGGATTCATCATATTATCACATTTCATATATATGGCATGTATAACTAGACTCTCACACGCTACGTTAGTCAAAGAATCGACTAAACCGTAGCTCTAATACCAACCAAATGTAACACCCCTAACCCATATCCGTCGTCGGATTAGGTTTAAGAGGTTTAACCGGACAAACGAAATCTTTTACGGACATTTTATAACATAATTTAACAAATCACATCAAGGTGTCCCTTAAATAGGTCTTTGAGACCTTAAACATGTTTTAGAATAGGGCCGGGACAAAACCAAATACATATAAAAGTTCACAGAAATTTAAAACTTTTTCAAAGTTACAGAGGTCACACGCCCATGTGGGCAGGCCGTGTACCTCACACGACCTCAGACACGCTTGTGTGTCTAAGCCGTGTCAAAATAGGGCATACATACTGACATGTCCACACGACCATGGACACGCCCGTGTGCCTCACCCGTGCTCGCCACTGACTTGCACCACACGGCCAGTCACACGCCCGTTTGTCCAGCCCGTGGTCGCTACTAACTTGCTCCACACGGCCAGACACACGCCCGTGTGTCTTGCCCGTAATCGAGTCTGACTTGTTTTGAATTTCAACCACGAGGGACACGGTCAAGCCACACGCCCGTGTGCTCAACCTTGTGGGCAATTATAGGCCATTTTCAAGGCCAAAATGCCACCCACACATTGGGTTATCCCTACAAGCACATACAAGCATATTTCTAAAGACAATTGGCAGCCAAAAACACACCAAATGGTCATCATATTATCCCATTCAATAATATGCCAAATAGATCAACTAATTCACAAATAAACCAAGCATGATTCATCCACAACTTATCACTTCACCATAACCATTGTTCATCTAACACATATACTCACTTTACATCAATAAGCTTACCATTACCTTGACTATTTCATAATCGTAGAATCATACCAAAACCAAACATCATAAGCAAGATTCTTCATTCAATACTCAACCATTTAACTAGCCATATCACATAGCTATCCACATATTTCAAACATAACTCAAGGTAACTAGCCTATACAAGCCATACTTTAGTATATACATTTTCAAAAGAGTGCCAAAATAATATTGAGTAGTGTGATGACGATCCTCGACGATTCCCCAAGCCTTCAGTAGCTTTGACGATCTATAAAACAGAGTAAACACGCACAGAGTAAGCTTTCAAAAGCTTAGTAAGCCATATACAAATAAACTTAACGTAAAGTGCACATAATTACATTGCTACTATGTCATAAATATTTCTCTAATGCAATTTCATAACAAGATCTTTGGCTCATTTGTTTAGCCATAGATTTCCAATATATCATATCTCAAAGCATCACTTCATTTAAATATATATCACATTTTATTCATTACGTCTAGGTTTATATACCCACCTTTCATGCTTATACAAAACATAATCATCAAACGTACCTGAAACAGATATACAACTCACATAGTCATTCATTTCTCGGACTTGCCCGTTGAACCATTCAAAATCAAATAGGAAGCTCGTAATACTCAGAATGGTCGTACAATGCCACTGTCTCAGACGTGGTCTTACATGTAATCAGATATCGTTGCCACTGTCCCAGACAGGGTCTTATACGAATCAATACGATGCCAATATCCCAGACATGGTCTTACACGTGAATCTCAGATCGACGCCAATTTCCCAGACGTGGTCTTACACGAAATCTCGAATCAACGCCAATGTCCCAGACGTGGTCTTATATGATCTCACATATCGGAAACCTATGTCATGACATATGTAATCCTATCTATTCCTAGGTTCGTATGGGACTTCTCGGACTTTGTTATACTATTGATTCTTCCTCGGTTTTCATGTACTCGTCATCTCATATACATTCATCATGATAAATTTTTCATATGAACATACATATATCAATGTAAATACATTTATTTGCATGTACACTTACCTCGGATACGGACTCGACTATTCGATCACTTTCGACTTTTCGCGATCTAAGTCTGTTTACTTCGGTTCTTGATCTATATATATTCAAATTTAATCCATTTAATCACCAAAACATTAAATTCAATCCAAAAACACATATTTAGGGTAATTTATAAATTAGCTCTCACATTTTGACATTTACATTTTAGTCCTATTTCATAAAATCACAAAATACACATAATTTGCCTATACCCATGCTTGGCCGAATGTTTACTATAATCATACAAATCCATACATTTCATTTTTCCACAATTTAGTCCCTTGAAATATTATTTTTTTCAATTTAGTCTAAATTACTCAAATTCAAGAAAAATCCAACGACAAACTATATTAATCTAACACATATCTTTCATAATTCATCTTCAAGCATCACAAAACTCATATGTTCATCAATGGCACATTTCAAAATATTCATCAATTCACAAAATTGAAGCATGGGTTTTGAAGAACACGAATCAACGATTATAAAAACGTAGAAATTATCAAAAACAGAATAAAACTAACCTTGAATCAATGAACTTCCATGGCCGAATGTTTGAAAACCTTAAACCCTTATTTTTGTTTCAATTTTCGGTGGTGGATGGATGAACAATCCACTATCAACTTTTATTTGCGTTCTTTTTATGATCTAAATTAACATTTTATTTCAATTACAAATTTACCCATTTATTATTAACATATAAATCATGTATATTCAATGGCTTTACCGTCGATCTATCATACCAATGGCATATTTACAACATAAGGCCTTACATATAGAAAGACACATCAATTAAGCACTTAATCAAATAGAAGGCTACTTTTACCTTTTATGCGATTTAGTCCTTTTATCAAATTAAGCACAGAAACAGACAAAATAAATCACAAAAATTTCACACATGCTTAATAACATATTGCAAACACAGAAAATAATATTAAAATATTTTTATCTAACTCAAATTTGTGGTCCCGAAACCACTATTCTTACTAGGGCCTAAACCGGACTGTACAACTCCAAAGGCAGCTTGTTGTAGCCATTTCACCAAATTTGTGATTGAAAAGAGGGGGAAGATAGTAAGGTGCAATGCTTGTGATTTTACTTACACTATGGAATCGACTTTAACTTCTACAACAAATTTGAATAACCATTTGAAACTAAAAAAACCTCGAGGTAATACTTTTGACCCAAAGCAATCAGAATTAACATTTGTGAAGGTTAGCCAAGAAATAGCGGACTTATCAACTTGGGTGTTTGACAAATATGTTTTTAGAAAGGCATTGGTTTGTATGATAATTAGGGATGAATTGCCTTTTTAAAATTGTAGAGGGTGAGGGTTTCAAATAATTTCTTTCTATAGCATGCCCACGGTTTAGTCTTCCATGTCGTTGGACAATTAGAAGGGATTGACTTGATTTATTTAACTCTATGAAGATGTAATGAGGAATTATTTTGAAAAAGATATAAGTAGAGTTTGTTTGACGATAGACACTTGGACTTCATTGTAGAGGATATCTTATATGGTTTTAACAGCACATTGGGTGGATGATGAGTGGAGGTTGCAAAAAAGGATTATAAATTTTTTTCCAATATCTACTCATAGAGGTGAAAGCATAGGTCAAGCCTTTTAAAAATGTCTTCGAGATTGGGGGATTGAGAGGGTCTTCGTTATTACTGTTGATAATGCATCTTCTAATAGTGTTGCCATTTAACATTTGAGAAAGAAATTTAATCATCAAAATGCTTCTATTTCAAATGGAAAATTTATGCATATGAGATGTGTTGCACACATTCTTAATCTCATTGTGCAATACGGTATTAAGGATGCTTTTGGGTCTATGGATCAAGTTAGAGGTGTTGTGAGGTATATAAGAGCATCACCATCAAGGTTGACACAATTCAACCAACGGGTAAAAGAAGAAATGATAGATAATACGTGTAACAACCTGATTTGGGGCTAGTCGAAATAGTGGTTTCGAAACCACTAATCTGAGACCGGAGAAATTATTTTTAATATTATTTTATGTGTTATAGCATGATTATATGAGTACATGAAAATTTTGGTGAATTAATTTTAGTGATTTCATACTTACTTTTGAAAAAGGACTAAATCGCATAAAGTGCGAAAGTTTTGTTCTACAAGCTAAAGGTGTTAAATAGCTATGGAACACTAAATTAGAGGTCTTTATTGAGTAAATAGACCAATGAAATTATGGTGGCTGGACATGAATTTTTAATTCATGAAATTGGTCAAAGTTTGGTGGCATTAGGTGACTTAATTGATAAAATAATCAAAAAATAAAAAGAAAGCTTCATCCTTTTCATTCTTTCTCCTCTCCACCAAAAATATCAGCAAAAAAATAGGGGTTTTGGAAGCATCGACTCTTCACCCTTGCAAGTAAGTCATTTTGAGGGTCATTCTTGATGATTTTTGTATTTTTATGACCTTTGTAGCTTAAGCTAACTAATGGAGGGACTATTTTGCAAAATGGTTGAGCGTCTAGGGTTTTACCATGTGAGTATTCATGTTTCTTGCTGAAAATTTATGGAAGAAAATGAATCTTGGTTGTTAAATAAACAACTTTTGTGAAAGGATTTTTCATGAAAACACCTAAAATGGACCTTTTTGTAAAACTTATAAAATGGGTAGTAAATGTGTGAAATAATTGGAATTGTGAGTTGCTATAAGAGTAATAAAGGTTCGGCTAGGCTTGATAAAGAATGAAATTTGATTAAAATCATTTTATGAGACTAAGGGCAAAATCATAATTACGTAAAAATCTAAGGGCAAAACAGTAATTTTGCCAAAGTAAGAATTTTGAAATGTCTTGATTAATGTGGTGATTAAATAAGTAAATTTTGTCATTATAGATCAAGAAAAATAGAATTCGGACCTAGACCGGGGGAAAACCAAACTTTTGGACTAAATCAAACTAGTCGCTCATATTTTGTATACCGAGGTAAGTTGTACGTAAATAATACAACTCTATTGTTATTATGCATTAAACAATTGATATTGCATAAAATGTTTGATTATTGTTGTGAATAAGCATGATGAGAATTGATGTAGTAAAAACTCCCGGTTGAACCTTAGGAATAGATCGGATATCCATGCCATGACATTAGGGATATATGAGAGCCAGTGTAAGACCATGTCTAGGACATGGCATCAACCTCGATATGTAAGCCAGTGTAAGACCATGTTTGGGACATGGCACCAGTATTGATATGTGTGCTAGTGTAAGACCATGATTGGGGCATGGCATCGGCCACATTATGAGAGCTAGTGTAAGACCATGTCTGGGACATGGCGTCGGCCTCGATACGTGAGCTAGTGTAAGACCATGATTGGGACATGGCATCGGCTTCGTACCTTCTTGTGTGATGCTTGTCAGGTATCCTTTGGTATTCCAACTGGTTCAATGAGTAATTTAAAGCTTGTGTTAAAAGTGAGAAAAGTTACGACTATGTTGTAAGTGATACAGGTACCTACATGAAATTCATGATAAATGAGCTCGAATTATGTTGTATGATTAGTAGGGATGAAAATGAGTAAGTTATGCCTTTAATCATTCGAGAATTATGTGCAAGTTTTTAATATGTTATGAGTATATAATGCATGGTAATTGTTGTTAATTATTTACATGTGACTTACTAAGCTTTATGCTTACTCCCTCTCCTTTCCATTTTCTTATAGTATCGCCAAGCTAGCTCGAGGATCAACAGACGTCGGAGGCATCGATCACACTATCAATTGAATCATTTGGTATAGTTAGCCTTAGTATTTTAAGTATGGCATGTATAGGGACTGGGTCTTTTGTCAAGTGTCATAATGTTTTGGCCATATGTGTTGGCTTGTCATGAAGTTGATCCATTTTGTTTAAAGCCATGGATAATGGCTAATACTTGTTATTGATATATGTAAATGATGATGTTTTTCATGAATGTGCAATTTGCATGGCGAAATATATGGTGTGTTAATGCATGAATGAGTTAGTCGCATGATTGGATTGATAAGTATGTGATAAGTTTTGCATGTGAATAGAGTGTAGTGGCCTTGATGTGTGTATGTCTTGATGTGGCTTATATTGGTGCAAGTAAGGGTTGCAAAAAGGCTTGGTAAATAGCCTTGTTTTTGTCCACACGGGTAGACATACAGGCGTGTCTAGGCCGTGTGTGACACACAGTCTGCCCCATGGGCGTGTAGTCCAGTCGTGTGTCCTCTTGCACCCTAAGTTGGCAAAATAGAATGCCCAGTAGTAACCACACAGGTTGACATGCGGTCGTGTGTCTAAACCGTGTGGAAGACACGGCCATAGGACATGGGCATGTGCCCAGACCGTGTGAAGTCTGCACTTTAAATGCGAAATTAAATTCGCCACACGGCCGTGTGACCCAAAAATGTTGCTGACGTTAGAAACAGAATGTCAAGGTTTTAATACACAGGCTGAGACATGGGCGTGTCATGGTCGTGTGAGGGACATGGGCGTGTGCCAGGTCGTGTGAAAACCCTTGTAGGTTTGAATTGAAAAATAAATCCACATGGACAAAGGATACGGGCGTGTCCCTATATGCTGAGGTTGTGTGAGTTTCACGGTCCTTCAAAATGGCCATGTTATTAGGTCACACGGGCTTGTCACCCTTCCACACGGGTGTGTGCCCCTATTTTTAGTGACATTTTCCAAAGTTTTTCTAAAGAACTCAGTTAGGTCCCGAACCTTTTCTAAAGTGTGTTTTGAGCCTTGTAGGCTCATACTAAGGATTTTAAGACAAGATTTGAAAAGTTTTAAATTTGAACGTAATTTCATAACCCGAAAATATTGTATGCACGTTTTTAAGTTAGATAACGCCTCGTACCTTGTTCCGGCATAGGATACGGGTAAAGGGTGTTTCAATACGGGTCAATTGTGTTTAGATGCACCTATTAGATGGAACCAACATATATGATGTTAAAGGTGGCAGAAAAATATGAACGTTCATTTGAATCATATATACATGATGATCATAATTTTTTTTCTTGACCTTACTGCTGGAGATGGAGTTCCTACATTTGATGATTGGGAAATTGTTCAAAGAGTTATAAAAGTATTAGAGCCTTTTATCATCTTACACTAAAGGTGCTCGGATCTTTGCATGTTACCTCTCATTCACTTTTTGAAGTATTGAAGGATATGCATTGTCTCTTTGATGGGTGGCAAGATTGTAGGGATTTAGAGATTACTTTCAAAATGACAGATAAGTATAATAGGTATTGGGGTGAAGGAAACTAGATCAAAATGCTAGTTTACTTGGCGGTTATCTTTGATCTGTGATGTAAAATGAGTTTATTGGACTTTGGGATCAACTTGCTTTTTCCTAATGTTATTAATAACATTATGAAAATGATTAATAAAGAATTCCATTGCGTGTTTAATGAGTATTCTTCTAATGTATGGAGAATTCAATTGTTTGAAGGTAGATCTATTTCTTCGACAAATCTTTACAGTTCAATAGAAATAGATCAGTCAGAAATGCAAATGGGTTTCGCCAAGGAAAAATACCTTAAGAAGAAGAAACAAGTTGGATTAGAAAGCAAATCTGAGTTGGATAGATATTTGGGTGAGGAGGAAGAAGAAAACAATCCAAGTTCATTTGATTTATTATTGTGGTGGAAAATGAACAATCCTAGATTCCCTATTCTTGCACAAATGGCTCGAGATATTCTTGCTATTCCTAACTAAATAGTTTCCTCATAAAGTGCATTTAGCACGGGTATACGTGTTCTCAATAGTTTTAGAAGTTCTCTAACTCCTCTCATGGTCAAGGCTTTGGTTTGCACACAAGATTGGCTTCCGAAATCTAATGTTGCCATCAATCTTGAAGATTATGTTCATGAACTTCAAACCATGGAAGATGGTAATATATAAATTTTGATTTATAAAATAAACTTTTTTTTATTTATATCAGTAAGCATTCTCATAGTTTAACTACCACTTTTGTTTTTAAATTTGCTAGACTTATCCAAAATATCCGAAGATCAAGAAGGTAATATACTTAGCATTAGTTTATAAAGCTAAATGTTTATTTAATTTATTTTTGCAAACATTTTTTATCATTTAACTAACTCATTCCATACTTTTACTAGATGTTTCAAGATTATCGACGGTGTTTGAGGCAAAAGAAGAAACTTAAACTATTCTACAATGGTTTTTGAACTGATGTGTTATTGTTATTAGTTTGATGTGTTATTGTTGTTTGTTATTGTTGCTAGTCTATTGGACTTTTGTTGTGTTCTTTTTTTTTTTTTTGGACTGGTGTAGATTTCTACTATATTTTGGAGTTTTTCTTATGTTTTTTTATTATAATCTTTTTGTTGTTGTTTACTTCAACTCATGTTGTTTACTTGGACTTTTGCTTATATTTTTTAAATTATAATCTTGTTGTATTGTTATTGTTGTTTTTATTTATTTGGACTCATGTTGTTTATTTGGGTTGATGTTCTGTTGCTTTTATTTATTCACTTGTTTACTTCAATTTTTCGTTGTATGATCATGTTAAAAAAACTTTAAAGAAATTTTTTTAAAATTACATAAAAATAAACAACACTAAAGTCATTTTTCAAAATTTAACTCGAACAAATATATACCATTCGATTCGATTCAAATTCCAACTCAACTCGACTCGAGAAAATTTCAAATTGAGTTAGGCTGATAAAATAGGATTTACAAACTCGATTAACTCAAAAAATTTTGATTCAATTCGATTCGATTCAATCGAAAGCTCACCCCTAGAAAGAAGTTCCAGCATTTAGCTAACACCATTGTTATCACTAGATTACTGGTAATTTCAAGTACACCTTCAGGTCGTTATTGAAGGAAATTACGTGTGTATAGTAATGCATGCATATGTTTTAGAATTGTTCTTGAGGAATGAAACTTCCTAATTTTAGGTTACATACTACCGATTGGGTTACATGTTATCGATTCATACATGCATGTCAATTTTCACTAGTATGATGATCTGATAGACATATTTGTCTCTCTTTTAGCTCAAGAAGCTAACGAAGGTCCAAGCAACAAGGGCAAAAGGCCTACTAAGTAGATTACTGTACTAGATTTTATGGTAAGTTTATTCTTACCTCCACGTGTTGTAAATTCTATTGTTGTATGAACGGTGAAAGGTAAGTATTTCTTCTTCACAACGTATGTGTGGTGTTTTATCTTATGGTATTCAACCAGCTTTATTAGTGTGGCTATGGTCTGTTTATGTTTCGATGTCAAACACCCTCCTTACTACATGAGCCAATACCATCAATATGTGATATGTAATTCGGGAGATGTGATGATGAAGAAGGGAGATATTTTGTGATGCCTATGGTAGGATAACTATATTATAATCCAGACTGGCAGATCACGAGAAAACATGCTTGACTGAACAGAAAGGATATGAGGAGTTAAGGGTGTGTGCATATGAATACGACTAAATATATGAATTTGACTCTGAATTCTGAGTATGAGCTAGCATCATGATGAGTTTTGTAAAAGTTATGGTTAAGTTGGTGGATAGTAACCGCCCATGTGTCATGTTAAGTTGGCGTATCGACTCTGTCCGTAATCTATGAACGTAATTGGGCATATTATGATTACTATGTTTGAATCTCTTTGGTTGGGTATCCTTATAGTAATAAAGTTTGTTCTTCAGTAATATCACTGTATGTTAGTTATATTTTCTTTATGGAAGTTACTAAGTTCATATGAACTTACTCTGTTATCCTTTCCTTCTCGAGCGTGTTGATTGAAGGAAGAGATTCTATTGAAGGGACTATGCCAGAGAATTATTGATAGCGAGCAATCTGTTTAATTTTATATCATGCATGACCTTTTGGGGGGTGGTGTGTAGATCTATTTTATGATTAGCTTGTATAATGATTTGCAACTTTTGGTCAAGAAATTGTTATTTTAGAACTTTTGTGTACTCTTGAAGTATGTATATTAATCTAAGGAATCGTAGTTTATAAGATTGTATTTTTGACATATACACCAAATGGTTTTGAATGTTGTTTTAACCGCCAATGATACACTTGAAACTATTGTAAGGTAAATAATTCATCTTGTGATTTATATAATCTATTAACTTATATAAGGCTTCTGCCAAATGTTTTTAACCAAAGATATTTTACTTGGCGTACTACTAATTTGATTGTTTTCTCTTTGTCATAATGAGGTTTATGCCAAGACTTCAATACCTTAAAAAAATTTCAAGTGTTTTTTTAAACTCGAATGGTTTTATATTGTGATATACCATACCCAAATCCAGAGATTAGGTCCAGCGTAAGACTTACAGACTATCTTACAAGTACAATTCAACAAGAAAAGAGTGGTGCTTAAAATATCTGTCAAATCTTATATTTGAAGGCCACCAACGATGATGTAAGTAAATGGGTTTTCCTCTGAAAGGGTATATGCACAAGCTAAGAAAGTAAATGTGGGGATACTACAGTAAGTCGATATTGAATTCGTCATGGAATAAAGGAATCGAGGTGAGAATCCATCTTTTTGGCAAAACACTTGCAACTCCGCCAAAGTCAGTCGACAATCTGTTTATCTTCTTGCATGGGTATCTTTTGATGAGTCAAACCAATAAGGTAAAATAAAACTCTAAGTGAAGCTTGAGAAAGTCAAGTCTTGGAAAGGGGTTGTCAGAAAGAGTACGATTAACTCCAAATTTACCCTTAATATGTCCTCCAAGGATTCATTCAAGAAGAACTTATAGGCATCGACCATGCCATCCAAATTTAGAGAGCTTATATGAAACTCAAGGAGTTTATTTACGTACATTAATTCTTATTACTCTTAAAATCAAGAGTTATTATTTAATATTTAACATATTCGATCTCACTAATTTCATTCGTACTTATGAGTGATATGCCTTGATTACTAGATCAAGGGTTGACATGGCAGTTGGGGGAAGGGACCAAGCCAGACCTCGTGGAGTCCAAATGGATGTTTTGATGCGATATCATGCATATAAAGGGGTGCTTTTAGAGGCTACACCTCAGGTTTAGATTAAACACAGTTAATAGAATTCAAGTTCGGATGCATATGATATATATGTATATATATTCTGTAAACAAAACAATTGTAAGAATTGTAATCAATTTATTTTGCTACTCGTATAATAGATGTTTTATAGGATGTTTATTCGTAGAACATGTTTGATAACTAAGAAATTGGAATCGAGTTATATGGTAAACATGGTTTAAATTTGAAGTGGTCTAAGTATTGTGAATAGGTCAAGTGAATAACATTGATAACTAGAACGATTTAATTGTGAGATTCGATTCCCGAAATCAGTGATCGGATTAGGAATAGGGTGTTACACCATTTCTGTAACAGTCTGGTTTAGACCCTAATCGGAATAGTGGTTTTGGGACCACAAATTCGAGTCAGAAAAAAATTTAATATTATTTTTCGTGCTTATAGTATGTGAATTGGTATATGTGAAATTTTCGTGATTTAATTTATCTGTTTGTGTCCTTAATTTGATATAAGGATCTAATCGCATAAAATGCAAAATTAGCATGCCATGTGTTAAAAGTACCTATATGCTATGTCTTTATAAATGTGATGTCCTTATGTTGATATTAAACCATTGAATTCATGAAATGACATGGTTGGACATTAGTTAGTGCAATATAAATGATAATAAAAAAGGCTAATTTGGTAATTAGCTAAATTAGTAAAGATTAAATAAAACCAAAGTTAAATTAAAGCATTCATCCATCTTTGGTGCCGAAAATTCAAAGAAAAAGAAAAGAAAAAGACTAAGCTAGGGTTCGGCACTTTTGGTTGTTGATTAAGGTATGTTTTTGTTTCAGTTTTTTATAATTTCTACGTTTTTGTCATCGTTGCTTTGTGTTCTATCAAGCCCATGTCTTAATTTTAGAATTTGATGAAGATATTGAGATGTGCCATTGATGAATACTTGAGCTTTGTGATAGTTGATGATGAAAAATAAAAGATATGTGGTAGATTAATATGTTTTGTCTTTAGATTTTTGATGAATTTGAGTAATTTGGACTAAATTATGAAAATAATAAATTGAAGGACTGAAATGTGAAATAAATTAAACTTATGGGCTTATATGAAGCATATGAATATTCAGCTAAGTATGGGTACAAAGAAATTATGTGTATTTTGTGAATTTGTGAAATAAGGACAAAATGTCAAAATGTGAAAATATGAGGGCTAAATTGTAAAATACCCTAAATGTGTGTTTTTGGATTGAATTGAATGATTTGGATGAATAAATGAGTTAAATTTGAATATTTATAGATAAAGAACCAAAGAAAACAGATTTGGATCGAGGAAAGTCAAAAGTGGTCGAGTAGTCGTTTCTGTCCATTATATTCGTACGAGGTAAGTCTATATACAAATAAATATATTCGAGTTGATTTGTTCATGTTCATATGAAATTGAATTGTGATGAATGATTATGGAAGATGTACATGTGAAATCCGATAAAGTATCGACAATATGGCAATGTCCGAAAAGTCCCGTACGAACCTTAGGAATAGTTAGGATACATATGTCATGACATAAGTTTCCGATATGAGTTACCATGTAAGACCACGTCTGGGATGTTGGCATTGATTTGAGAATTACGTGTAAGACCATGTTTGGGACATCGGCATCGTATATGATTTCGTGTAAGACCCTGTCTGGGACAGTGGCAATGATATTTGATTACATGTAAGACCACGTCTGGGACATTGGCATTGCATGAGAATTGCTGAGTTATCCAAGTATCCTATTTGATTCTGAATGGTTCAACGAGCACTCTGAGAAATGAGCGACTATGTGAAATGTGTATGTAACAGTCCGAATTTGACCCTAATCGAAATGGTGGTTTCGGCACCACGAATTCGAGTCTATAATATATTTTAATGATATATTTTGTGCTTATTATATGTGATTTAATGTGTGTGAAAGTTTCGCAGAAAAATTAAATCGTTTGTGTGTTCAATTTAATAAAAAAGACTAAATCGCGTAAAGTGTAAAAGTTGCATACTATAGTGAAAAGTACTAGAATGATAATGGCTTTTTAATATGAGGTATTAAATGGGTAAATAGCCCATTTTTAAGTTAGTGGGTGGCATATGACAAGATTAACCTTAAGTTTTATATTATATAATTTTATATAATAAGGTTATATAAGTAAATGATTAAATGTCATAATATATGTTAAATAAAACATAATAAAATCATTATCATCTTTTTAGTTGATGAAAGCCAAATGTTCTAAGGAAGAAAAGAGGTTTTTAAGTTTCAAAAGTCGGCACTTGTAAGCTCAATCCAAGGTTAGTTTGATTTCGATTTTCGATAATTTTTATGTTTTTGAGATCGTTGCTTTGAACAGTAGCTGACCCATGTTGGAATTTTTAAATTTAAGCATGTTTGATATTCGGCTATTGACATGTTCTTGGGGTTTTTGATGTTTAATGTTTTTATATTTAAGATATGTTAAAGATTAGCATGTTTTGTATTTGAGATTTTAGTGAATTTGAGTATTTTGGGCTAAATTGCAAAAATGAAATTTTGAGGGGACTAAAATGAAAAATAAATGAAATAAATGGACTTGTATAGTCCCTATGAAAATTCGGCCCTAAGGTATTATAGTGAAATTTTGTGTATTTTGTGTTTTGTGCAAATAGGACTAAATTGTAAAATTGTGAAACATTAAGGGTAAAATGGTAATTTTCCCATTTATGTGTTTTGGGACTAAATTGAGATAAAATGTGTTTGAATGAGCTAAATTTTAACGTGTTTAGATCAAGAACAAAGAAAAACGGATTTGGATCAGGGAAAGGCGAAGGTTACCGAATAGCCGGCCTACGTTGTCCGTCGACAGTCGAGGTAAGTCCTTAAGCAATTATATATTAAAGAGTTAATTATGAACATGTTAAATGATGACATTTGATAATTTTGAGTATAAATTTATGTGTTAGCCGAATGTAAAGGTGTTAAATTGGATTGAATATATTTTTGTTAATGTGATATGAATAAGTATATCCGATATGATATGTGGATGTAATATGATGTATATGATTTGTTTGTGATGTTAGCATCAGGAAATGTGTATTGAAGGATTAATTATGTTGTTATTCGGGCTTCGAGCCTAGCAGGCCTTGTGCCGGTGATTTATTTCGGGCTTCGAGCCTAGCAGGCCTTCTGCCGGTGAAATATTTCGGGCTTATTGCCTAGCAGGCTAAATGCCGGTGTTTAAATCTCAAACCTTGAGTCTAGCAGGCCTAGTGCCGGTGTGTGCAATTCGGGTTAAAGCCTAGCAGGTGCTATATTGGTGAGTTTCAATTTTGAACTTCATTTATATAGTAATAAGGTTATGAAACATGTAACACCCCAAACCCGGTCAATACGCCACGACCGAATCTGGTGTGTCACAGAGGAAAACGTTTTGAAAAACTTTTGACTTAGAGTTAAAAACATAAAAAAATTTGTTATCTTTACTAAAACATTGTGTAATTAAAGTTCCACATAAAATTAAGTTGTTTAAAATAAAACATTTTCAAATAATAATATAATCGACAATCCAACTTAAAACATAATAAAAAGTCCTTAAATACTTAAAGTGGCCCTCATTACAATAAATAACCTTTCATAAATAAAATGTGTAAAACAAATAAAATATCTTCTGCATGGGCCACCTCGTATCCACTCCAACCCGGTCCAAGCTTTATGCATCACCTGAAAGGTTTGAGAAAAATTGGGTGAGTCACACAGACTCAGTGCATAGTTATTTCACATTTCCCCACGTATGGGCTTGGCCCATATCCACACATCAATCACATATCAGATGATAAGGCATTATATCCACATAAATCCACATGTTGGGCTTGGTCCATATCCACATTGATCCACATAATTAGTCATGCAAAATGTATAAATATGCAACATGAAGCCCAACCTAACCTAGAGTCTATCCGTTACTCCTACCTTAGCAGACTCCCTGCCCAAGGCCGTGGCTAATCCACCGATCACATAGTGATCCACATATCTTACCTTGGCAGACTTGCTGCCCAAGGCCATGGCTAAGCCACCGATCACATAGTGATCCGCATATCTGTATCCACGAGGTGACTCGAGGTCATCCTCAATCTACGGTGATGCACACAGCTATCATCCGCCGAGATGGGCACCTAGCCAACACCTCCCTTGATGGAGCACATAGCCACCATCAAGCGCCAATGTAGCACAAGGCTAACATCAGACCACGTACATAATGTACACCCTTTCCTTCGATAGTCACATTCCAAGTCCCATGCATATATGTGTATCATGGCAACATATCACTTGAACAATTATGCATCACATGCCATCACATTTCATATATTCATCAATGATCATTTAATATCGTAAATCACTAACCTGAGTATTCGATCACCCACCACGGGTATTCACAATCTTAGCCCTTAATTCGGCTACCATTAACATCATATCACATATACATAAATATAACACATACACACAATCAAGAGACAGTGCGATAACTACGCACCTTTTTGGCACAGTCGGCTAAATCCTGAAGACCCGATCTACCACACTAGATTTCCTTGTCCTACAATCGGCCATATCACAATATTTTAATGAAAACCATTCGGCCAACAACATATCTTAATTACCATAGCCTTCGGCTTAACATCCATTTAAAGAATAAAGATCCAACACAAACCTTACCACTTGACTTACCGAAATTTGATTGCTTCCAAAATCCGAAGAGCCTAAAAGAAATAAGTCCCTATGGTTAGAATCTTACTATCACATACCCAAAATTTGGCTTTTGCCCTCATGAGAATCAATAGAGAAAATAGAAAAGAATTTCGGCCAAGACACTTACCTATCTTCCAAAACCGATTGAAGAAAACCAAATGAAGACCTACCCTTATTGATATTCGGCCAAGACAAAACAAAAAGAGTATGGGAAGTTTCAGCAATATGGTTGATTTGTAACAACAAAAAGGATTCGGCTAGAGTGGAGAAAGAGAAAAGAAAAAGAAAAGTAAAATGGAAGAGAGGAATTCGGCAAGAAAAAGTGAAGAGGATTTCGGCTCAAGAGTTTGAAAGAAGAAAAGAAAGAGATGAAAGGAAGAAGATAGATACTTTCGGTTTTGAGCAAAGAAATGGGAAAGTAAAAGAAAGATATGGGAGAGTATGGTTTCGGTTTCCAAGAAGAAAAAGAGAAAAAAACAAATGTAATTTGGCTTAAAGACTAAGTGAGTAAATTGTCAATTCTACTTGGGTTATCGGGTTTGCTTCAACCGAAAATACTATGAAGAAAATGGCAAAGCAAAGGGAGATTTTGGCTTGACACAAAAACAAAGACTAACACCTACAAAACTAGCCGAAAATGTCACCTCACTACAAAGAAGTTTCGGCACCCTATTTCCCCCTACACAAATCAAAATTCGGCAACCATACTTTTGCCAACAATTCAAAGAAATTTTGAATTAAACACAATCCTAATTTTCTCCCTATTTCCTCCTATTCACTCACAAAACTTAAGCCAACCCCCTTAGTCCATGAAACCGTCCACATTCATGGACAAATAGCCATTAAAAAGCTTCCAAAAACCTCACCTTAAACCAAGCCTTATGTCCCCTATCCTTCTTTAATCCATAGGATTCCTTTCCCAAAGTTCAAACTTTCCTAATCCATTATTCAACTTGCCATAAAATTTGAAGTCCAACTTACCTTATGTGAAGCTTGACTGACACTTAATGCAAAGCTACATAAAAATAAAGTCTTCCAAATGCAAGCCATGCTACTCGAACCACTTCCCTCAAGCAACCATCCATGTGCCATAACCACCTTGCCACTAACTCCTCATGTGCTAAATTTAACACTTAAATTAACTTAAGTGTCAAGTTCACTTAATCCACTTCACTAATTTCTTCAAATTAAAAACTATTCTAACTTGTAAAATAAATCCAAACCTTCACAAAATTATACTAAGCACATAATAAAAATCATACTCGAGCTAACACAAGTAACAAGATGATATTCAAATTTTTCCTAAAGCCTAATTAAACCCGAGAATTCATAAAAACCTCATAACCTTCCAAATCCACTTAACTAATAAATCCAATTTGCAAAAACACCATTCTCTTATTCTTAAAGATTTTAAACACTCCTAAGCCCAAAGTCCAATCGACCCAATCCTACTAAGCCTAATTTCGGGATATTACAATTCTACCCTCCTTAAAGAAATTTCGTCCTCGAAATTTCTAACTAACTAACAATCGTACATCCTATCTCGCCACACTACGCTCTTGCTGCGCACTCTGATCTTAATAAAACTAACATACTTTCTACTAAATCTTGGAACCCTGACCAGACCCAACTGGCTCAGACACAGCCATTTAGCCTCTACCGCGTCCACGACGACCACGTCCCCTAGAACTCATATCTAGCGTCGCGATTTAATCTGACTAAAGAAATTTTATGCATTAGTACTTTTGTTCCACTTGTTTATGCGTGAACAATTTTATGAAAAGAAATTTTCAGAAGTAGTTCTTTCGATCCACTAAAGTTTCAACTCAAGATCACTATTCTAATTCAGAGAATCATACATTCATATTCATTCACATCAATAGAAACACATTCACTCATCCACAACATTTACCATGCTACTATGGGCATCCTTGTCCATTCCCAACCCAGGGGTAATTTCGTCATTTTTCCTACAAGGGTATTTTCATAATAAATCGAAGTCAATTTGAAAATCTTTACAAATCAAAGGCATTCCAAAATATACAAATTTCGAGGTTATTTTGAAAATTCTACCAAATCAATGGTATTGCGGAAATTTCAGAAATCGGGGTTATTTTGGTAATTTTGAAAGTCAGGGGCATTTTAGTAAATTTTCCCAAATCAGGGTATCTTACTATTTTGTAAAATAGAAGTTTTTGGTATTTTTGTAAAGTAAGAATGTTTTTCATAAAAGTCGAGGGTAACATGGTAATTTTATAAACTAGGGGCATTTTCATAATTTTACCGCTCAGGGGTATTTTAGTAATTTTACAATTCGGGTGTATTTCGGAAAATTCTCAAGTCTAAAAGAATTTTATAAATCAGAGGGGTAATTTGGTAAATTTAAAACTAAGATCTTTATAAAACAGTATGGCTAGTCCCTTTCGGGTTTTAGTTATCGGGTTTAGCCCGTGAATAAGTCCTCTTGGTTAGGGTGAACCGTAGCTACGCGCCAGGTAGGATTCGAGTAAAGAGGAGGTGAGTCGCTAGGACTGCTTAAATACCAAGCTCTTACCGAATCCACTCCTAGACATGCGCACAATGGTTGCCACACCTTAACTCAGCGACTTACTTCACAGGTTTGTTTGATTGCACTTAAGTCTTATGCATGTGTTTGAGTGCACTAGCCCTAGGGTTCAATAGCTCCTAGTTCACTAATCGACGAGCCCCAAATAAGCCCATAATATATAAATCACTTCAATAGTCAAAGGTACTTACCTGGTGGACTTCGGGTCGGAGATACAAGTGCCATGCCAGAATAACCTGAAAATTTTATGAAAGCCCAAATCTTTGAAAAGCCCATCTAAAAAAAATGTTTTTGGGCCCAAAACCCTCAAAGTCGAGTTTTAAACCGGGCTCTGATACCAAATTGTTTTGAACCTGGCTTTGATACCAAACTGTAACACCCCAAACCCGGCCCATACGCCACGGCCGAATTTAGAATGTCACTGCAGAAAACGTTTGAAAAGATTTTAACTTAAAAGTAAAAACATAAAAATTTATTGTCTTTACTAAAACATTGTATTTAAAAATTTCGAAACAAATTAAGTTGTTACAAATTCCCAAATTAAAAACTTTAGTATGTATATTTTAAAATGTAAGTTGCTAAAAATAAACATTTCCAGATAACAATATAATCAACAAACCAACTTAAAACATAATAATAATCCGTAACTACTTTAAATGGCCCTTATTACAATAAATAACCTTTCATAAATAAAATGTGTAAAACAAATAAATTTAACTTCTGCATGGGCCACCTCGCATCCACTCCAACCCGGTCCAAGCTTTATGCATCACCTGAAATGTTGGTAAAAATTTGGGTGAGTCAAACAGACTCAGTGCATAGTTATTTCACATGTCTCCACGTATGGGCTTGGCCCATATCCACACATCAATCACATATCAGATGATAAGGCATTATATCCACATAATTCCACATGTTGGGCTTGGCCCATATCCACATTGATCCACATAATTAGTCATGCAAAATGCATAAATATGCAACATGAAGCCCAGCCCAACCTAGAGTCCATCCGTTACTCCTACCTTAGCAGACTCCCTGCCCAAGGCCGTGGCTAATCCACCGATCACATAATGATCCACATATCTTACCTTGGCAGACTTGCTGCCCAAGGCCGTGGCTAAGCCACCGATCACATAGTGATCTACATATCTGTATCCACGAGGTGACTCGAGGTCATCCTTAATCTACGGTGATGCACACAGCTATCATCCGCCGAGATGGGCACCTAGCCAACACCTCCCTTGATGGAGCACATAGCCACCATCAAGCGCCAATGTAGCACAAGGCTAACATCAGACCACGTACATAATGTACACCTTTTCCTTCGATAGTCACATCCCAAGTCCCATGCATATATGTGTATCATGGCAACATATCACTTGAACAATTATGCATCACATGCCATCACATTTCATATATTCATCAATGATCATTTAATATTGTAAATCACTGACCTGAGTATTCGATCACCCACCACGGGTATTCATAATCTTAGTCCTTAATTCGGCTACCATTAACATCATATCACATATACATAAATATAACACATACACACAATCAAGAGACAGTGCGATAACTACGCACCTATTTGGCACAGTCGATTAAATCCCGAAAACGCCACTTGATTATGAACTCTGTCAAAATTCCTTAAACAACCCACATTAGAATCGGCTTTAAGCAATAATCCAAAAGAATGGCCCTTGGCCGAATGCTACACTTACTTACCTTGAAGAATCGAATCCCGAAAGCTTCTCCTTTAATGCTCCTTAATGTTGGCTACCATCACAAGAACCACATATCATGGCACAAGCATAATCGGCCATCCCTAAACCAAGGCTTAATCCTTGATTCGACACACTTAAAAGAAAGAGAACCTACACCGATTGCTAGGATAGAAATTACTTACCACCTCGATGCTTGAAGAGACCAAATAAGAGAAAAAGGTTTCGGCTAAACCTTCCCAATGGTAATGGGATATTCGGCTAACACAAAGATAGGTATAGAAACGAGGTTGAGATGGTGTTTCGGCACTTTACTGATGAAAAGGGATTACGCCAAAGTGGAGGGAGTAGAATGCTTAGAGGATTTGGCTATGGTGTTTTTTTAAGGCTTCAAACCAAGAGAAAAGGGTACACAAAGAAGGCTACAAGATTCGGCTATGGGGTTTCCTTAAAGTTTCAAGCAAAGACAAGAGAGAAAGAGGCTATAGGGTTCGGCCAAGCCTTACCAAAGGTGATGACAAACTCGGCTATCAAAAGGAAAAGAAGGAGTTTGGGAAAGGAAATAGATTCGGCCAAACTAGCAAATAGAGAGAAGAAGAAAACGCTAGTGACCTTAATGGTCTTTGAAGTTTCAAACACAAAACAAAGAGAAGGGAAACCGAAACTAAATGGCTTATGCACAAAAACGGCACTTTGATGGCATTAGGATTTCGGCACCACACTAGAGAAAGAAGAATAAACCCGAAAAGAAAACACCTAAACTCCTTAAGAGAAATTTGGCTACTCCCCTCTACTCACAAAACCGAAATGGTCATCAAAGAAATCCCCCTTGGCCATCCAACTCACATATTCATCACAAATCCCACAATTTCCTCTTTATTTCCTCCTAATCCTATTCCTTCCAAAAATTCGGCCAACTCCCCCTAGTCATGAAACCATCCATGTTCATGGACAAAATGCCATAGAAGAGTTTCCAAAACAACACTCCATAATCCATGCCTTTTGTCCCCTCATCATACCATTTTTGATTGATACCATACCTTAACTAAAAACTTGCCTTATTCCTTAGTCTACTATCCATAAATAACAAAGTCCATCCTTACCATAAGTAAAATTTGACCAACACATGCCATACAAAAATTAAAAGTCACCTTAATGTCATCCATGAGATTCGAACCTCTTCCCTCATGCAATAACTCATGCGCCAGCTCCACTTTACTACTTGCTCACTTATGTTAACATTAAACACTTAAATTAACTTAAGCATCATAATCACTTGATCCACTTCATTAAATTCTCCATACTAAAAATTATTCTAAACCAATTAATTCCAAGCCTTCACAAGACTATATTAAGCCCACAATAAAATCATACCTAAATTAACACAAGCAACAAGATGATACTCAAATTTTCCTAAAGCCCAAGGCCCAATCGACCCAATCCTATTAGGCCCAATTTCGGGATGTTACAGTTCTACCCTCCTTAAAGAAATTTCGTCCTCGAAATTTCCAACTAACTAACAGTCGCACATCCTATCTCACCACACTACGCTCTTGCTGCGCACTCTGATCTTAATAAAACCAATATACTTTCTAGGTACAGTCTCCAAGTTCACACTCAAGGTTCTAGATGCTTCACTAGCGATGGTTCCGACATAGCCATTTAGCCTCTACCGCGTCCACGACGACCACGTCCCCTAGAACTCATATCTAACGTCATAATTTAAATGATTTTCAAAAAATTAAGTTTCTACAATCAAATGCAAATGGTTTTCAAAGTAATAATTCGAGTTTTTCTTAAAATGATATAGCCTTTTTCTAACTTATGATTAATTTACTTATTTTAAAGTTTTATGTAATTTCAAAGTAAATTTCAGTTTTAACTTATTTTCTACAAATAAAGAATTTCAATGAGTTTTTCACAAAATTTAATCGTTAACTCATTTTTCTTCAAAATATTTTCCTTAGTGACATACCAAATTCGGTCGTGGCGTATTGACCGGGTTTGGGGTGTTACAAAACAAATCTAGTAAGCTTGAGCTTTGAAAATGAAGTTGTTAATTCGGCAACAAGGTATGTACTTCATACATTAATGTCATATATATATATATGTGTGCTATGTTAGTGAGCAAATGAAATGATGAAAGAAAAATGTGTTATGCACTTGGTTGTGAAGTTTATATAAATACAATGTAATTTGCCATATAGTTATTGGAAATGCGAAAGTTTGAGTATGGTTAAAAGGTTCTTGCAAGTATATTTATTCACCTAGTTATGTAATTATCTATGTATATTCAGCAATTGATGCATTTGGTAAAGAATTGAAAGTTACCAAATTAAGTAAGGTAATGATATCTTGTTATGGTGAGCTTATGAGTAATACATGTATGTTTTATGTCATGAATTGATTTAAATCATGTTTAACTAATGGAGTGACTTAAATCAATGCTTAAGACTTACTAAGCTAGTAAGCTTACTCTGTTTATGTTTAATTTTTGTTTTATAGATTTTGTTCAAGCTACGGGCTCGGGGAAATCGTCAGCAAGTCAATCGCACTATCAACTTTTTGGTACTCTTTTGGTTTGGCTTATTTTGGATAAAGGCATGTATAGGATGGATAATGTCTACATTTGAGTTGGAAACTTTTGTTTATGTATCTATATTAAAGCCATGCGAATATGGCTTACTTTCAATACCTTGAGTTTTCATTGTTTCATGTTTTAATTATAGTATGTGTGGTTTTTAATGAATTATAAGTATAGTAACTTGTTTGTTCGTACATGCATTAGTATATTTATATATGAGATGAATTCATAATTGATGGTATATTGGATATGTTGATTTAGTTTGTATTGGTTTAGTATGCATATGCTTTATGCTTGATTGGGTGATAATTTGTGTTTGGATTAAAATTTAGTATAAGGTGTACTTGTATATTCGGCTAAGGCTTGGACTCATGATAATATAAATGTATTTTATATATTAGATGTTTTCATAAATGATAGAATGTATATCCTATGATTGTTTTGGTTTGATCATAAGAGATTTGATTTGTGCACGAATATTTGTTTAAGGAACCAAAGGTGCATTTGTTCTTTTAATAGATACTGACCAAGTGCATTTTATATATTCATGATGCGATCGTTTGAGGCTTGGTTACTTTGATTCTGTATGTAGTGGTAAATATATTTATATGTTAGGCATGATTAGACAGATTATTAATATTTCGTAAATATGAATGATGAGTTTGTTATATTATTCGGCCGAATTCATTGGGTACATATTTAGCATGTAATTAAACGATGGTATGTGAGATATTAAATTTGATTAAGTCATTGTGTATACGGTTAAGATGTGTTTAATCTATGCTTGACTGTTTGATGAAATAATTTGATAAAGGTTCTTTAGTAATGTGATGTGAAGTGATTGAGTGGATATGCTCATTTAGTTAGCTATGCTAGAAATTAAGTCTAAAACATTGTAATGTTATAATTATAGTAATGATCGCATTATGTATGCTTGAATTCAATTGAATGTTTATTTGGAATTGAGTTTAATTCGGTAATACCTCATAACCCTAATCCGGCGACGAACACGTGTTAGGGGTGTTACAGTGTATCCGATACAGGTACGTTTGAAATGTTTGCAAAGTTTGAGTATGAAAATAAGTATATGTGAGATGGTGAAATGGAGATAAATGTATGAGCTTAATGTGATAATATGTGTTATATACAAATGTGCTATGATTTAAGGTAATACATGGAGATGTGTTTTGTTGGTAAGCAAATGGTTAGAAATATACGAGCCAAAGAAGAAATATGATTTTGTTATGGAGATATGTTAGCTATCTTGTGATTGAAATGGTTATAAATGTTTTATATGATAAGTTTATTTGTATATGGCTTACTAAGCTTTTGAAAGCTTAATTTGTGTGTGTTTGCATTGTTTTATAAATCGTTAAAGCTACGGAAGGCTCGGGGATTGTCGAGGATCATCACCATACTATCAAACTCTATTTTGACACTTTTTGAATGTGTACATAGTTAAGTATGGCATGTATAGGCTAGTTGTTTTGGATTATGTTTGATATGTATATAAAGCCATGTGATATGGCTTGTAAATAGGATGTGAATATGGTAAATTTTAATCTATGTTTTGTGATGCAAAGTTAGTATATTTTGATGAAAGGTTAATATATTGAATTGATATGTTATGGATGGAGTTTGCTTAGAAAAGTTTAAAGTTGGAATGAGATAAATGCTGCACATGTTGATATGTTTGATATGCTTTTAAATGGTTAGAAAAGATGGTCATTCTGGGTATGTTTTGGTTGTTTTTGGTGTATGAAGTGATATGCTAGATGCAGCTTATCAGTGGTGGAAGACTTTGACTTCTTTAGTTCCAAAAGAACGAGTTACTTGGGATTTCTTTCAATATGAGTTCTAGAAGAAATATATTAGTTAGAGATTTATAGATCAAAAACGAAAAGAGTTTCTGGAATTGAAACAGGGTCGTATGTCTGTTACAGAATACGAGCGAGAATTCGTGAGATTAAGTCAATATGTTCGGGAATGTGTTTCTACTGAAGCAATAATGTGTAAAAGGTTTGAAGACGGCCTGAATGAAGGTATCCGATTGCTAGTTGGAATTCTGGAAATAAAAGAATTTGTTGTGCTTGTTGATCGAGCATGTAAAGCTGAAGCACTCGGGAAAGATAAAAGAAAAGCTGAGTCAGAAGCTAGAGATGTGAGAAAGAGATTCTCAAGTAAATCATTTCATTCTGCATAAAAGAAATTCAGAGATAAGTATAGTCGTTCAAAGGCTAATGTGGACATTCAAACAAAGATCGTGCTAGATCGCATTCGAATTTCAAAGCTCCGGATACTTCAATAGCTAGTGTTGGAAATGTCCTATCTGAGGGACCTGAATATAAACATTGTGGTAAAAGACATCCGGGCAATTGTAGATTGAATGACTGAACTTGCTTTAAATGTGGATCATTAGATCATTTCATCCGGGACTGTCCTAAATCTATTGAACAAGAGAATGTATAGAATCTAAAGTCGGATAAGGCTTCAGCTAGGGGTAGACCTTCTAGAAACACAAGAAAAGTGAATGGTAGTCAGAGAGCCATGAAAGATACAGTTGCGAGATCTGAAGCTAGAGCTCCTGCCAGAGCTTACACCATTCGAGCTCGTGAGGAAGCTTCGTCTCCAAAAGTTATTACGGGTACATTTACTCTTTATGATACTTCTGTGATTGCATTGATAAATCCAGGATCTACTCATTCGTATGTATGCATGAACTTAGTATCCAATAAGAATTTGCCTGTGGAGTCTACTGAATTTATAATTAGAGTATCGAACCCCTTAGGAAAATGTGTCTTGGTTGATAAAGTGTGCAAGAATTGCCTGTTGATGTTTCGAGATATTTGTTTTCTGGCTGATCTGATGTTATTACCTTTTGATGAGGTTGATATAATTTTGGGTACAGACTGGATAACAATGCATGATGCTGTTGTGAACTGCAAATGAAAGACTATTGATTTGAGATTTCAGAATGATGATATAGTTCAGATTGAATCTAATGATTTGAATGGGTTACCAGTTGTGATATCATTGATGAAAGCTCAGAATTATGTGAAAAAGGGTTATGAAGCTTATTTTGCTTATGTGATTGATTTGAGAGTGACTAAAATGAAAGTTGAATCTGTGCCACTTGTTTGTGAATTTCCTTATGTATTTCCTGAAGAACTACCTGGACTACCTCCAATACGAGAAGTTGAATTTGGTATTGATTTAATGCCTGGAATGACTCCTATCTCAATAACTCCATATAGAATGGCACCGACAGAATTGAGAGAATTAAAGCCTCAGTTGTAAAAGTTAACCAAAAGAGGATTTGCACGACCATTTTTTTCACCTTGGGGTGCTCCCGTTCTATTTGTGAAAAAGAAAGATGGCACGATGAGAATGTGCATTGATTACCGTCAGTTAAACAAAGTGACGATTAAGAACAAATATCCTCTGCCCAGAATCGATGATTTGTTTAATCAGTTGAAAGGAGCATCTGTGTTTTCAAAGATAGATTTGAGATCGGGGTATTATCAATTGCGAGTAAAAGATTTAGACATTCCGAAAACTGCTTTCAGAACGAGGTACGAGCATTATGAGTTTTTAGTTATGCCTTTCGGACTAACAAATGCCCTTACTGTCTTTATGGATTTGATAAACAGAATTTTTAGACCGTATTTAGATCGATTTGTTGTTGTATTCATTGACGACATTTTGATTTATTCCTGTAATGAAATTGAGCATGCTGAACATCTGAGAATCGTGCTACAAACTCTGCGAGATAAGCAATTGTATGCAAAGTTTAGTAAATGTGAATTCTGGTTGCGTGAAGTTGGCTTTTTAGGGCATATTGTGTCAACATCTAGTATACAAGTTGATCCGAACAAGATTTCAACTATTTTAGAGTGGAAGCCTCCGAAAAATGTGTCTGAAGTCCGTAGTTTTCTGGGACTTGCTGATTATTATCGACGGTTCGTAAAAGGTTTTCGATGATTGCAACTCCGTTGACTAGATTGTTTTAGAAAGATGTGAAATTTGAATGGTCCGATAAATGTTAGAAAAGCTTTGATCAGTTGAAAACCCTTTTGACTGAAGCTCTAATTTTGGTACAGCCAGAATCGGGTAAAGAGTTCGTGATTTATAGTGATGCTTCGTTGAACGGACTGGGATGTGTTTTGACACAAGAAGGCAAAGTTATAGCTTATGCCTAGAGACAATTGAAACCGCATGAAAAGAATTGTCTGACACATGACCTTGAACTAGCTGCAATTGTGTTTGCATTGAAGATTTGGCGTCATTATCTTTTTGGTGAAAAATGCCATGTGTTTTCAGATCATAAAAGTCTAAAATATCTGATGATTCAGAAAGATTTGAATCTACGATAGAGAAGCTGGTTAGAATAATTAAAAGACTACAAGCTTGTGATAGATTATCATCCGGGTAAAGCAAATGTTGTTGCTGATGCATTGAGTTAGAAATCACTATTTACACTACATGCGATGAATGCTCATTTAGACCTTTCTGATATGGTTCAGTTTTGACTAAATTAAAAGTGAAACTGTTATTCTTATAGCAAATATGTGATGCTCAGAAAAGTGATAGTGAAACGATGGCAAAACGAGCTCAGTGTGATTTGAACTCTGATTCTGAATTTTGAGTTGATGTAGATGATTGTTTGAGATTTTGAGATCGAGTATGTGTTCCGAGAACACCAGAGTTGATTCAGTTGATTTTGAAAGAAGCTCATAGTAGTCGCTTATCTGTTTATTCAGGAAGTACAAAAATGTACAATGATTTGAAACAACTTTATCGGTGGCCTGGTATGAAGAGGGATATCTCAGAGTTTATGTCGAAATGTTTAATCTGTCAGCAAGTTAAAGCTGAACATCAAGTGCCATTCAGTTTATTACAACCGATTATGATTTCTAAATGGAAAAATGGGATAGAGTGACGATGGATTTTGTTTCAGGGTTGTCGTTGACTCCGAGGAAGAAAGATGCAATTTGGGTTTTAGTGGATAGATTGACGAAATCAGCTCATTTTATT
Source organism: Gossypium australe (assembly GCA_005393395.2). Classification (NCBI taxonomy): domain Eukaryota; kingdom Viridiplantae; phylum Streptophyta; class Magnoliopsida; order Malvales; family Malvaceae; genus Gossypium; species Gossypium australe. The sequence continues at coordinate 57,846,507 of CM016614.1, forward strand.
TCAGTACGATCTGATTACTCACTTGATTAGTTAGCTGAGCTATATATTTCCAGTGTTGTAAGATTGCACGGGGTGCCACTATCTATTGTGTCTGATAGAGATCCGAGGTTTACTTCACGATTCTAGAAGAAACTGCAAGAGGCTTTAGGTACTAAATTGCATTTCAGTACAGCATTTCATCCGTAGACGGATGGTCAATCCGAACGAATTATTCAGATCCTCGAGGATATGTTGAGATGTTGCATCCTTGAGTTTGAAGGTACGTGGGAACAGTATTTACCATTGATTGAATTTGTATATAATAATAGTTTTCAATCGAGTATCAAAATGGCACCGTATGAAGCCTTGTATGGTAGAAATGTCAAACACCTCTGTATTGGTCAGAACTCAGTGAGAATAAGATTCACAGGGTTGATTTGATAAAAGAAACTGAGCAGAAAGTAAAAGTAATACATAATAGTTTGAAAGCAGCATCTGATCGTCAGAAATCTTACGCAGATTTGAAACGAAAAGATATCGAGTTTGAGATTAGAGATTAAGTGTTTTTGAAAGTCTCTTCGTGGAAAAAAATAATCCGATTTGGCAGAAAAGGCAAACTGAGTCCGAGATTTATCGGGCCGTATGAGATTATTGAACGTATTGGACCTGTTGCATACAGATTGTTATTACCACTGGAGCTAAAAACGATTCATAATGTATTTCACGTATCAATACTTCGACAATACAAATCTGATCCTTCGCATTTAATTTCTCCATCTGAGATAGAAATTCAATCTGATATGACATACAAAGAAGAACCGATTCGTATCTTAGATCGCGAGGTTAAAGAATTGCGAAATAAGAAAATTTCGTTAGTAAAAGTAATGTGGCATCGACACAGAGTGGAAGAGGCTACGTGGGAGCCCGAAGATGCTATGATAGAGCAATATCCAAAACGATTTAAGGGTAAGATTTTCGGGGACGAAAATCCCTAAGGGGGGAGAATTGTAACAGTCTGGTTTAGACCCTAATCGGAATAGTGGTTTCAGGACCACAAATTCGAGTCAAAAAAATATTTTAATATTATTTTTTCTGCTTATAGTATGTAAATTGGTATATGTGAAATTTTCGTGATTTAATTTATCCGTTTGTGTGCTTAATTTGATATAAGGATCTAATCGCGTAAAATGCAAAATTAGCATGCCATGTGTTAAAAGTACCTATATGCTATGTCTTTATAAATGTGATGTCCTTATGTCGATATTAAACCATTGAATTCATGAAATGGCATGGTTGGACATTAGTTAGTGGAATATAAATGATAATGAAAAGGCTAATTTGGTAATTAGCTAAATTAGTAAAGATTAAATAAAACAAAAGTTAAATTAAAGCATTCATCCATCTTTGGTGCCGAAAATTCAAAGAAAAAGAAAAGAAAAATACTAAGCTAGGGTTCGACACTTTTGGTTGTTGATTAAGGTATGTTTTTGTTTTAGTTTTTTTATAATTTCTATATTTTTGTGATCGTTGCTTTGTGTTTTATCAAGCCCATGTCTTAATTTTAGAATTTGATGAAGATATTGTGATGTGCCATTGATGACTGCTTGTGCTTTGTGATAGTTGATGATGAAAAATAAAAGATATGTGGTAGATTAATATGTTTTGTCTTTAAATTTTTTATGAATTTGAGTAATTTCGACTAAATTATGAAAATAATAAATTGAAGGACTAAAATGTGAAATAAATGAAACTTATGGGCTTATATGAAGCATATGAATATTCGGCTAAGTATGGGTACAAAGAAATTATATGTATTTTGTGAATTTGTGAAATAAGGACTTAAATGTCAAAATGTGAAAATGTGAGGGCTAAATTGTAAAATGCCCTGAATGTGTGTTTTTGGATTGAATTGAATGATTTGAATGAATAAATGAGTTAAATTTGAATATGTATAGATCAAGAACCAAAGAAAACGAATTTGGATCGGGGAAAGTCAAAAGTGGTCGAGTAGTCGTTTCTGTCCGTTATATTCGTACGAGGTAAGTCTATATACAAATAAATATATTTGAGTTGAATTTTTCATGTTCATATGAAATTGAATTGTGATGAATGATTATGGAAGATGTACATGTGAAATACGAGAAAGTATCGACAATATGGCAATGTCCGAAAAGTCCCATATGAACCTTAGGAATAGTTAGGATACATATGTCATGACATAAGTTTCCGATATGAGTTATTGTGTAAGACCACGTCTGGGATGTTGGCATCGATTTGAGAATTATGTGTAAGACCATGTTTGGGACGCCGGCATCGTGTATGATTTCGTGTAAGACCCTGTCTGGGACAGTGGCAACAATATTTAATTAAATGTAAGACCACGTCTGGGGCGTTGGGATTGTACGAGAATTTTTGAGTTATCCGAGTATCCTATTTGATTCCGAATGGTTCAGCAGGCATTCTGAGAAATGAGTGACTATGTGAAATGTGTATCCGATACAGGTACATTTGAAATGTTTGTAAAGCTTGAGTATGAAAAGTAAGTATATGTGAGATGGTGAAATGGAGATAAATGTATGAGCTTAATGTGATAATATGTGTTACATACAAATGTGCTATGATTTAAGGTAATACATGGAGATGTGTTTTATTGGTAAGAAAATGGTTAGAAATATATGAGCCAAAGAAGAAATATGAATTTGCTATGGAGATATGTTAGATATCTTGTGATTGAAATGGTTATAAATGTTTTATATGGTAAGTTTATTTGTATATGGCTTACTAAGCTTTTGAAAGCTTACTTTGTGTGTGTTTGCAATTTTTTATAGATCGTTAAAGCTACGTAAGGCTTGGGGATTGTCGAGGATCATCACCACACTATCAAACTCTATTTTGGTACTTTTTGAATGTGTACATTGTAACACCCCAAACCCGGACAAGACACCACGTCCGAATCTGGTATGCTACGGGGAAATCGCATTTGAAAAGTTAGATTTTCCGTTTAAAAACTGAGTGAAAACACAGTGTGTTTGAAACAAATTTGAGTAGTCTCGTTTGAAAAACAGTTGATGTGTTTGGAACCCAGAGATTTTGAAAACTTAGCCAGAATGTGTAGTTAAAACGAGTTTATACCATTTAAAACCTCATCAGTTTCTTAGTGATACATTAAACACTTTTAGACTTAGGAGAACTACAAGTTTGAATTGAAAACCATTTGTATTTGTTTGTCATAAAGACTTAGTGTGATACCCGATGGTATAGTTTAAAAACACAGTGCGTTATAGTTTTGAAAACATTATATTTCCAGGTTTTAGTAAAATTTATACCGACTTATTTTGTTAAGGCATATCAATTCTAATTAAAACATCAACCAGCTTAAAACATAAATTAAAGGCCTTTTACAAACCAAATAAACCCAATTAAAAGTAAATAAACTAAAGTACCCAATTAGTAGAGTCTGAGTAAAACTTTATTAAAGCATGGCATGTGCACCCCGAGTCCATCCCGGCTCCACGTCCGCAGCTACGAGTCACCTGAAATGTCAAAGGAGAGGGTGAGTCGGGTGACTCAGTGTGTAAATCCCGCTCCCGAAGAATCAACATGCTAACACACATCATACATAGCAACATGATTAATGCAACCCGATCCTAACCATCCATATCGCCTTTTCTACCCCGTGTGGTACCAAACCACTGGTGGTGCCAAACCACTGGTGACATATAGTCACAATGTGTTACCAAAACACTGGTGTCCCAAAGACACAATATCCGTCAATGTGGTACCAAACCACTGGTGTCCCAAAGACACAATGTGCTACCAAAGCACTGGTGACCGAAGTCACAAATCCAATGATGATGGGGCCAACCCATCGTGTGATACCAAATCACTAGCAGACGATCCCATATCTCAAGTGGGGCCAACCCACGGTGGTCAAACCACAGGGACAAGTCGCAATGAGGTGCCAAACCTCTGGTGTCCCAAAGACACAATGTGCTACCAAAGCACTGGTGACCGTAGTCACAAATCTGGTGATGGGGCCAACCCATCGTGTGATACCAAATCACTGGCGTCAATCCCGTATAATCATCCGTGGGGCCAACCCACTGTGGTACTGAGCCACTGGGACGAGACGCTGAGGTACCAAACCTCTGGAGGTGCCAAACCTCTGGTGACCCAAAGTCACAAAGTTGTGCTACCAAAGCACTGGTGCTCGTCAGCACAAGATATCACTGCTCCCTCCTCTCATATCACCCATACATGTCATACTGACTCATGTACAATATGCAAATCATGTAACTCATGCAACCATGTCCAACATAGCATCTCATAGCATTTATATACATAGTATAGATCATCATGTCCAAAGTATCCATAATAGGACTTGTAATAAAGTAGACTTACCCGGGTCCGTACACATACCCCATTTGGGTATCCAACTATCCATCATACTGTTATAATTTTTAACAGGCAAACAGGTTTATTAATAATATTACTAAGTATCAGTGTGTTAGTTTACACACCTGATAATACGAGCCTAGAAATCCTGACCAAAGCGATCTAAGTCCCTCGATTGCTAACTCCTACAATCGGCCAAACATAGGGGTTAGGCATCACTAACATTCGGCCAACACAGAGACACCAAAAAGGGTTAATGCTAGAACCCTTACCTTGCACCCGTTTGGTTTCCTACCAAACCCGAACCAATAGTGATTCTCTTTGACAATCGGCCTCCACCTGAAAAGAACCATTAATCCTTAATGGCTTGGCTAACCGAAATAAAAGAATCAACCAATAATATTGACCCTTACCAAACTTACCCCACTTGACTACTCAGAGAACGAAGACTTCCACCCGATTGTATCCAAAGTCCGAATAACCTAAAATGAAATCGGTTCCAAAACCAATGATTAACTTCCAGCAACAAGGCTACCTTCGGCTCTTAACCAAACCAAACGATCAAGAACAGAAAAAGAAAGAAATGGCCATTCGGCCAAAACTTACCACCACCAACGATTAAGGCCAGGCTTCCAAGACACCACTGATATTCGGTCAAGGGAGATTACTAGGGGGAAGGGAAATATTCGGCCAAAAAGATCACTAAAAGGGGGTGTATAGATTCGGCTAACACCTTGAATAAAAGAAGGAGAATTTGCTTTTTAGATGTTTAACACACCTGTGATCGGTTCTAAATGAAAGAAGAGAGAAAATAATTGTAATATGAGAGTAGAGTGGGAATGAAATTTCGGCAAGATGGTTTAAGAAAAAGAGAAAAATCGGCAACAAATAGAAGAAAGGTTCGGCTTAAGATTTTGGAAAGAAAAGAAATGATGAAAATAATTTGGGAGGTGACTTTCGGTTTACACAAATGAAAAGAAGAAAGAACTAGAAGATCATTCGGCTAGCAACCCAAATGTAGAAAGACCAATTACACAATTCGGCAAGTAGAGTTGCTTTTGGACCTACGGCTTCAAGGAGAAAAATGAAGGAATTAGCTTGAGAATTCGACTTAGTATGACAAAAAGAAAGGAAAGAAATTTGACTCCTAATGACCGAATGTGCACACAAATGCCCAAAAAGAATTTCGGCTACCCCAATTACCACTTACCAACCGGCCAACCTCCTCCCCAAGCATCCAAGCCGTCACTTCCCCCCATTCCAAGCCCCAAATATTCGGCCATACCCCTCAATGCACTCACATCCACCCATTTCAAAAGTGTGGACCAAGTCTTTCTCCTCAAATTGCTCTCCACCTTTCATTTGAAAGGTAAGACTTGGTCCAAGGTAGTGTTCTAGTTGCTCTCTACCTCTACTCCCATGCCGTCCAAAATAGGTGACAAAAAGGGGACTCCGCTGCTTGAACTCTGGACCTCCCTCACCTGCACATGACGCTAACACAAGCCCCCAAGTGGCGCATGCTTTGCCACTGGGCTAGCTCCTTATTTGTGCTTCAAAACACCAATTAAAAATTCTTAAACCCTAGCTCTTCCAACTCCTCTCACCTAAGCCCAAAAATCAAATTTTTCCCATTCACTCAGGCACACACCTAGGCTACACTTAAGCCCCAAAAACATAAAAATAGCAACATAGCATACTAACAACACGCAGAACCTGCCATGACAAAAATAACCCCCAACCCGGGATATTACATACATAGTTAAGTATAGCATGTATAGGCTAGTTGTTTTGGATTATGTTTGAGATGTATATAAAGCCATGTGATATGGCTTGTAAATGGGATGTGAATATGGTAAATTTTAGTCTATGTTTTGTGATGCAAAGTTAGTATATTTTTATAAACGGTTAATATATTGAATTGATAATTTATGGATGGAGTTTGCTTAGAAAAGTTTGAAGTTGGAATGAGATAAATGTTACACAAGTTGATATGTTTGATATGCTTTTAAATCGTTAGAAAAGATGGTCATTCTGGGTATGTTTTGGTTGTTTTTGGTGTATGAAATGATGTTATTTTTGCTTGTAGGTGTGAACCAAAGTGTGAGTGGCAAATTGGCCTTGCAAATGGCCTATATTTACCCACACGGTTGAGCACACGGGCATGTGGCTCGACCGTGTCCCTTAAATTTGAAATTCAATTCAAGTCAGGCTCGCACACGGGTTGGACACACGGAAGTGTGATAGGCCGTTTGAAAAAAGTCAGTGTTCGACCATGGGTGAAGCACACGGGCGTGTCTACAGCCGTGTGGACAAGTCAATATGTATGCCCTATTTTGCCACGGCTTGGACACACGGGTGTGTCTGTGGCCGTGTAAGGCACACGGGTGTGTGATCTCTGTAACTTTGAAAAATGTTAAGTTTTCAGAAAATTTCAGATGTGCTCGGTTTAGTCCCGATCCCTTCCCAAAGCATGTTTTAGGTTTTTTAGACCTTCTAAAGGGACAAAGTGATTATGAATGATGGTGTTTAGTTGATATGAAATGTGATACGAGCACGCCTGGGGCACCAATGAATTCCATGTCAATGAAGCTCAACTTCAATGCCCCAAGTGCCGTGAAGCGGATATGCACTCTGGTACACTTCCAAATTGAGCCGGATTAGTTCATTTGAGCTCAATTTAAGCTCATCCGAGCTCATTCCAGCTCATTGAGCTCGTTAATAGCTCACTCTTAGCTCATTTTAATTAGTTAATTGTCGGAATAAAAATTAGTTAACTTAGTTTGAGTTAATTAAATTGCTGGAATGAAATTTAATTAATTTAGTTTAAGTTAATTAAATAATTTAATATGTGCTAGTGATTGCGTCTTTTAATGTGTTTGTGTTAGCCATAGCCGAATTTAATATGTCTTGTTTAAGACTTTATTAAATTTGTTTAGTTTAGTTTATGTGTCTATTAGTGTGTTTTAGTTTTGTTTTAATTGTTATCCAGCTGATTTTGTTCAACTTAAATAAAGTTCTTGTATGGTGCAGGTATAGCTGAATATATGGTGCCCAATTTTCCCAATTTAATATGCTGATTTTTAGAGACAATGGAATAATTCAAAGGCTGCACATTTAATTGCTACAGCCAAATTTGGGGAGTATGAAGCATGGACAGCACATGGGGTTTGACAAGCTGAAAATTAAATAAATTTTATTACATGAAGGAGACATGAAGAATATTTCAAGAAACATGGAATAAACATGAAAAGCATGGGCAGCATGCTTGAATTAAATAAGACAAAGGATGATGGTGGGCGGCATTGGGGAAATTGGAGCATGAAATGGTATGAAATGGAATCATGATTATTTTATGGGATAATGGATAGACTATGGACGTCAATGAGCATGATAAGGATAATGCAAGCATTGTTGAATAAAATAAAAAAATGGGGAGCATGGGAATTTACCTTGGACGGCCAAATGGAGCTAATATTGAATAAAATAATACAAGCACCATGAAACACTCATCTATGGATGGACGGCAAGAGCATGGTAGAGAGCATGTGGAATTTAAAAATCCATGAGCATGATTGGAATATTATGGGGTTCTTGAAATTCTTTAATCAATATAATGGATGTATGAACAAAGTGCATGGGCGGCAAGGCCAAAGTGAGATTAAAAGAATTAAATATGCCATGGTTATTGTAACCACTTGAGAATTATTTTTCCATAGTTGGACAACCAAGCTTCCACGGCAAATTAAGGAGCATTTGTGCTAGGATTTGATTTTTAATTTTTATGTTGATGTTTCAGCCACAACAAACTACCTTAGGCTTATAAATAGCTTGTCAATTTTCAATTGTAAGGGGAGTTGAATTTTTATGAATGAATTTTTATGAACGTTGTTCATTTGAGTGCGTTTATCTCCTCTCTACCTTTCGTACGAGTTTCGATTCCGACTTATCAAGCTTTACTTGTGGCGTCAGTCGTTTCTCATCCATCAATTTATACCATAGGTTCTTATCTTTATAGATAACGGGTCTTGGTCCATCTTCGAATTTCATCTTTCCACCTTAACGATATAAAAACGGGGTGACACTATTATATAGTGTTGAATCTTTCTTAAGTTAAGTTCGTATTTCCATATCCATATCAACAATTCCATCTACCCACCTTAAACATTATAGAACCCGGGGTGACACTCTTTAGTGTTGAATCGTTTCTCGTTTAAGTTCTTTTATCCATTTCCATCAAATTATCTTTTATCTATTTTATTTTTATTTCATTCCATTAAACCGAACCATTTCCTATTTTTATTCAATTACAGCTTCCGCAAACTCATCCATATTTTTCCAATTATTTTTCAAAGGCTTGATTCCTCCTCGTAGACGATTGGGCAACCCGCATACGTTTCGACTCACCCCGAGCCGGTTCGTATCAAAATGTATGATTGTAAAAAGTTCTGATATGTCCGATAATGCTTTCTAACCTTATTCCAATGATGGTTGTGGGTTAGGGGTGTTACAATTTCTATTTTTCCCAAGTCATTTCCTACACTAACTACATCACTTGTTAAAACTCATTAGGCAAGATTTTGCCTAATTGGTAGATAAGCATACCGAAAGACTTACTTTGTAACAGCCCGATTTAGGGGCTAGTCGGAACAGTGATCTCGAAATCACTAATTCGAGGTTAGAGAAAATTATTTTCATGTTATGTTATGTGTTATAACATGTTTATAATGATGCATGAAAATTTTGGTGCCTTAATTTTAGCGATTTCTAGCTAAATTGTGAAAAAGGACTAAATCGCATAAAGTGAAAAAGTTCTATTTTATTTGCTAGAAGCGCCAAATAGCTATGGTTTATAAATTGGAGGTCCCAAGTGTGCAATTAGGCCATGGGAATTAGCTTGGCCGGTCAAAGGAAGACAAAAGGGACAAGGGCATTAAATGTTATCATGTTAGGTAATTAAAAAAGAAATAAAATAAGATGAAATAAGCAAAAAGCTATCATCTTTTTATTTCTTCTCTTCTTCCACCGAAAATATCAACAAGAATGGGGGTTTTTGAAGGTCAAAATTTCAACAAGCATTTCTTGTCACAAGTAAGTGATTTTGATGATCTTTCTTGATAAAAATTGTATTTTTGGAGTCCCCAAAGCTTAAGATAGCTAATGGGGGGACTATTTTGCATCATGATTGAAAGTCTAAGGACTTGCCATGAGAGAGTTTATGCTGGTTGTTGAGTTTTTATGGAAGGAAATGAATGATAGGATGATGAAAAACAACTTTTGTGAAAGGTGTTGTCATGAAAACACCTAATTAAGACTAAAATGCAAAAGTTGTAATTTGTTCATTAAGGCATGAAATTGATGGAATTGTGAATAGTTGTAAGAGGACTAAATGTTCAGCTAGGCTTGTTTAATGGGAAAATGTGATAAAAATTTGTTTACGAGCCTAGGGGCAAAATCGTAATTTTGCCAAAGTGTAAGGGCAAAATAGTCATTTTTGCCTAAAGTGTATATTATGGTATATTATGATTTATAAGTGATTAAATCAGTAAATTCCATTTTTCTAGATCAAAGGAAATGAGTTTTGGACCTAGAACGGGTGAAAAGAGAAATGTGGGTAAAAATGTCCCTTTCGGCTCTTTCGACATCGAGGTAAGTTCATGTGTGAATGTGGCAATTACATATGAGTTAATTTAGTGTTGTATGGAATGTATATTTACTCTATGAATGTATGAAATATCTTTTAATGAGATGTCAAGAGAATTGAATTTGGGAGTAATGGGTAATGTATATAGCATGATATGTTGATAGTTATAGCCTCGTGTAAGACCATATTGGAATATGGCCTCGGTGTAAGAATCCGTATAAGACCATGTTAGGAACATGGCGTCAATATGTTAATATAAGTAAGACCCTATTAGAGTATGATGCCAATATGACACTATGTGTATGAGACTCAATTGTGTTATCTAACAATTTGAGATGAATTTAGTTTATGATGAACCTCTAGTGGGTTACGTGTAATTGATACACCTTAGTTGTATGGGATAGATTTATTAATGCATTATGTGAATACGAACAAGAATCGTAGAAAGTTAAGTAAGAATAGAAATGTGTGAGGATGTTCTTGGATGAACATTTGAAATAGAGATGTACATGTGGATTATTATCCATGAATGTAAAAATGACGATGAGTTATGTGCGACATCACCTTATTGATGGTAATGACAGGCTGTGTGCGATACCATCAGTCTTATTATTATCGGTGGGCTATGTGCGTTACCACCTGATTAATTAGTAATCGATGGGCTGTGTGCGATACCATCGCTTATAAATGATTGGTGAGCTAAGTGTGAAATCACCATAAGTATAAATGACTGGTGGGTTGTGTGCAATACCATCAATTATATTGTTATCGGTGGGCTATGTGCGTTACCATCTGATTAATTAGTAATCGATGGGCTGTGTGCGATACCATCGCTTAAAAATGATTGGTGAGCTAAGTGCGAAATGACCATAAGTGTAAATGATTCGTGGGCTGTGTGCGATACCACCCTATTAGAGATTTAATGGTGGGCTAAGTGCGAAACCACTGAGAGATTAGTAGTATGAGTGGCTCATTGAAAATGCTTGATATGTTGTTGTATATAATCATGTAGTGATCAGTGCAGGAATGTATGCTAATTAAACGAGCAATTGGCTTGTGGCATGGTAAGAATGTGGTAAGAGATAGAATGACTAAGCTTCAAAAGTGATTGAGTAAGTAACCATGAGTTTATGAGAAAATTTATTATAATACCTTGTAGTCATGGATATTCAATGAATATTAGGAATTGCCAGTTATATACAGATGAACTTATTAAGCATATTTGCTTACTCCTTTTCTCTTTCCCATCCATTATAGGTTTTTAACTAGCTCGAGTTGGAGGCTGCCGGAGATGTTTTCACACTATCGAGTAGACTCCTGGTATGGTGTATCGAGTTCTTATGAGTCATGGCATGTATAGGGATTCTTTTAAAGTTGATTAAGTTCTTGTTGATGTAGCCAAGTTGTGTTGGCATAAGAGAATTTATAATTTAGTTGTGTATAGCCATACATGATGGCTTAAGTTATTTGTGATTTTATTGGATAGAGTTCTCCCTAGTGTATGGGATGAAGGCTTTATTTCTCCTTTGGTTAAATGTCTTTAATTCAAGAGTTATATTGAAGCTATGTGAAATTATGCGATGATATATGAATGTATGCATATGAGGGTGGTAAAAAGGCTTGGTAGATAGCCTTTAAGTGCCCACACGGATAGACACACGGGCGTGTGTCTAGGCCGTGTGTCTCCTGCACCTTAGTGTCTTAAGTCAGAATATACCACGGGCTAATCACAGACCGTTTGTTCAGGCCGTGTGATACACACGGTTGGCACATGGGCGTGTGCTTTAGACCGTGTGAATAAGTCAGTATGTCAAGGTATGACACACGGGCTAGGGCCACGGGCATGTCAAGGCCGTGTGTAATTTGACAGTGTCCACCACAGGTGGAAGACACGGGCATGTCTTAGGGACACACGGGCGTGTCCCAAGTCACACGGGTGTGTGACCCCTATTTCAAGAGAAAGTTTCCAGATGAGTTTCAAAAGTTTCAAGACGTAAATCTGAGGCCTCGTAGGTACATGAAACGTATGACCTGACTAGGAAAGAGAAGTTTTTAATTCGGAACGAAATTTTATAGCCCGTAAGTACATGTTTAAGAAAGTTCAAGCATAGTAATGTCTCGTATTCGGTTTTAGCCTAGGACTTAGGTATGGTGTTACATTTAGTGGTATCAGAGCATGGTTTAGTCAGTTCTAGGACTAACCTAGCGTGAGTAAGAGTCTAGCTATACATGCCATATATGGACCGTGATAGTGTGATATCTCCCGGCTCTAACGAAATTGTTTTGTTAAGACAGAGATGGTTTCCAACCGAGCTAAATCCAATAAAGTTGTAAGTGATAATGAGGTAATTGAAACGCTCTTATGTATTGATGAGATTCAAAGAGGTATGAATAGAAGTATATGACATGTGTGTGATAATGCATGAAATGAGAGTTATAAAGTGATAACCTTATATGTGTTGGCTTGATGTGCATTAGCTGTTATATACTCAACTTATTGGGTTAGGTGCATATAGTGAGTAAATTTACCCAGAGAATGAGGTATATGTGTATGTACGATTGTTTGAATGATGCATGATTAATATGTCCACATAGTTGAATCTCATGTGTGACTGTTAAAGTAGATGATGTATAATGTTTTATTTCGTGACTCTGTATGAAACCACGCGTATTATGGTGTGAGAGTTAAACTGGGAAGCTTGGCTAAGTAGAATGCAGGAGATGAGTACGGTCATTCAATGATAAAATGATGAATAAGACCATGGTTGGACCATGGCGATACATGTGATCCCATATAAGACCGTGTCTAGGACATGGCATTGGTGACGATACGTGATCCCGTGCAAGACCATATCTAGGATATGGCATCGGCATCAACATGAGTTTCTATGTAAGACCATATCTGGGATATGGCATTGGTATTGATATGAGATTTCGTGTAAGACCATAGCGAGGCTATGGCATCGTGACATGTAAAGTAATAGTTGGACTATGGCAATCAAGTAAACGACGTACTCAAATCCGTAAGACATTCTCTAAATTGATAGGCTATGGCATTAGATAACTAGTGAGCTAATATTTTCCTCAATTTTGCTTTGTATACAAAAAAAATTGAGGATAATATACAAAGAATATTCATGCAACTCATGAATAATTTTATTAAACCAATCTAGTCGAAAAAATACATGTATACAAATGAATATACTACACTTAGGGCACTAGATCCAACAGTCTAATCATAAAATTAGCCATAATAAAACTCAGATATTCTTCTCTCATAAAGTCGATGTTGGGATTGATACATTGGTATGGGATTGAAACGGAAATGGGACATTTTCTATCACTGAAACATATAATGATTTTGTTGGTGGGAATTGAGGGTACTGTTGAGCCAATTTGGAAAGTTATTTAGCAATGTCTGACCCCTCAAAGAGTTCACCAATTTGTGTGACTTGTTTTTAGAGGTCGTATTTTTTCTAATGAGGAGCACCTCCAGTGGGGTATGTCTAGGGAACCGCAATGTTTTGTTATGGATATGTACTTGAAACAACAATCTAGATTTTGCGAGATTGCCTACCTGCTAAAATTCTTTGGAACAATATTCTCCCTAGACGATGTAAGAGACAATCTTTTAGGTTTGATTTGATTGAATGGATGGAATGGAACTTGTTGAATAAAGATGGAGTGGATATTGATGAAGGCTATTGGAATACTCTCATTGCAATATCATTTTGGTTCCTTTGGAAACAACATAATTCTTTTATTTTTTAAGGGGATCATATAGACTCAAAGGACTTGATACACATGAGACTAGCTTGGACACAGTCGTACCATAATAGTAAGAATAGGAAGCCAATCAATCTAGCTGTTGATGATCAAAAGAAGTAGAGGGCTCCTAAAAATGGGTGGATTAAATTTAATTCAGATGGTTCGGTTGAAGCTGGAACGGCTATTGTTGCTGCGAGAGGCTACTGAGGGATAGCAATGGCAAATGGCTTGTGGGCTTCACTAAAAAGCTTGAGAGTGCTTTTGTTTTCTAAGAAGAGGCAAGGTCAATGCTGAAAGGTCTTAAGCTAGCATGGGACAGAGGATACAGAAGGGTTGAAGTAGAGAAACAACGATTTACTAATTGAAACTATTAGACATGTGATTACTGAGGCTAATGGATTCACTGAGTTGCGACAGTAGATGCAGATGTGCAGACAAGAATGGAATTTGATGTTTAGGCATGTCCATAAGGAGTGTAATAGCTATGCATATTGGCTAGCTAAGAATGCGAGAAGAAATACATCAGGACTGGCAATTGTGGAGGCTGCACCTGAGGCGTTAGCAGTGTTGCTGGAGGAAGATGTCAATGGAATGGGGAGCCTAGAAGTGCATGAAGCTGTTGGAAGATCAACAGGGGTTAGCTAGCCTGGGCTAAATAGCATATTTCACCAAAAATAAGCTAATTTATAATTATTTCTAATTTTTATTTTTAGGTTACAATAGTGATAAAGAAAGAAGTTGATGAAGCTAAACTATTGGCAAAAAAGAGTCAACTATGCAGCCTTGTATCCAAATCGAGAAATATTTTCAAGAAATTAAAAAGAAAAAACAAAAATCAAGTTGTCTATTTATCAATTTGATTCAAACATACAAGCGACTTAATTGATTGACAATTGCTTTTAAGTTGTGATAACTATGTTCACTGTTGATTATCAAGTTGTCAGGTCTGCTTCAGCCGATAAAGATTCCACAATGGAAGTGGGAGAGAATCACCATGGACTTCGTTAGTGGGCTTCCCCTTATGCCTACTAAGAAGGACTCGGTATGGGTGATAGTGGATCGACTGACAAAGTCTGCACATTTCATTCCAGTGCGGGTTGACTATTCTCTGCAGAGGTTGGCGAAGTTGTATGTGGCAGAAATTGTGAGGTTGCATGGAGTGCCGATGTCGATTATTTCGGATAGGGATCCAAGGTTTACGTCTCGATTTTGGAAAGTATTGCATCAGGCTTTAGGCACCAGATTAGATTTCAGTACGGCTTTTCATCCACAGTCGGACGGGCAGTCTGAGCGGGTAATCCAAGTGTTAGAGGATATGTTGAGAGGCTGTGTGATAGACTTCAGAGGAAGTTGGGAAGAATATTTGCCTTTTGCGGAATTTGCGTATAATAACAGCTATCAAGCCAGTATTCGGATGGCACCATATGAAGCGCTGTATGGACGGAAGTGTCGCACTCCTACGTGTTGGACGGAATTGGGGGAACGTCAAGTTTTGGGCCCGAAAATTGTGGCAGAGTCTGAAGAAAAGGTTATGTTAATTCGGACACGGTTAAAGGAGGCATCCGATAGGCAAAACTCGTATGCGGACCTTAAGCGGAAGGAAATAGAATTTGCTGTGGGAGATCAGGTGTTTCTTAAGGTTTCGCCATGGAAGAAGGTGATGAGATTTGGTCGCAAAGGGAAATTAAGTCCCAGGTTTATAGGACCTTATCGGGTTATGAAGCGACTTGGACCAGTGGCATACCAGTTAGAGTTGCCTCCGGAGTTGAGGCAGATGCACGATGTGTTCCATGTTTCTATGCTACGTCGGTATCGATCGGATCCATTTCATGTAGTACCAGTTGAGGAGGTGGAGCTAAGGCCATATTTGTCCTACGAGGAAAAGCCAATTCAGATTCTAGAACGAGATGTGAAGTTATTGCGGAGGAAATCAGTTCCTCTAGTCAAAGTGTTATGGCGTAATCATGGATCGGAAGAAGCCTCATGGGAGCCGAAAGAAGCAATGCGACAGCAATACCCTCACTTATTTTAGCCAGGTAATTTCGAGGTCGAAATTATTTTTAGGGGGTAGAACTGTAATATCCGGGATTTTGGGCTTGTGCATTTTTGCTTAATTGTATGAAGTAGCATGCCTATGTGTGTTCTGAATGTGTTCTATGGATTTTGGGAACTTTAGAGTGTAGGAAATGCCTTAGAAAATATTAGATTTTTAGTTTTTAAAGAGGGAGCTAGGCAGAGGAGGCCTTAAGGAAATATGTAGGGGAAATAGGACATAAAAATGGGCTTGTTAAAGTGGCAAGGAGGCGCCACTTAGGGCCTTGGTAAGTGACGCCTCAAGCAATGGAGAAGGGCTCAGGTTCGAGCAGCAAGGGGAGCACCTTTGGAGTTGTTTTTGCGTCAAGCTAGAGGGGAGTTGGACGGCACTAAAACACTAAGGATATGAGCTTTAGATGTGGTCTAATTCCTTTTAAAATTTGGCTAAAGGGAGGAGATAATGGTTGGCTCATTCGAATTATCTTGAATGGGTAAAGAAGAGAGAAACTAGGAGAAAAATGAGGAAGCTGATAAGGGGAAGAGTGTTGGCCGGCCTAGGGACTTTCTTGATGGCATTTTCGGTTGATGATAGTAGCATAGGTGTGCCGAAAGTTAGTTCTCTCTTCACTTCTCTCAATTGTGCCTAAAATTCCAAAGAATTCAACTTGTATTCTTTTCTTCCTTTTTGCTATTCACTTTCATAAGCCAAAATCTCTCCCAAAGTTCACCATTGACGAACCTCTCTTCATCTCTTTTCTTCCATTTGTTAAGGCCGAATATCTCTTTTCTTCTCTTCTTCTTCTTTCCACAACCCTCCAAAAGCCGAAAGTAAGTCTTTCCTAGCCATAATCGATTGTTCACTCCTTGCCTAAGCCGAATTCCCTATTTTGTGGCCATAGCTGAATGCTCCTCTACCCTCTTGGAGCCGATTAGATCTTTTAATCAGGAGCCAAATCTCTCTGACCCAAGCAAGGGCATTCGACTGAGTTGGTAAGGGAATCGTAGCATTTAATTTTCCTATCTCTTTCTTTTAGACTTGTCGAAATTTAGGAACTAATCCCTTTTACTGTTCTTTGGCCGAAACTATGAAGGGGTTTTGGGAATTGGTTGTTGTCGACTATAAGGAGGAGTTCTTCAGGATTTTAAGATCCAAGGTAAGTCATGTGTGGTATTCGGCCAAGGGCCTTTTTCATAGATCTTGTGCAATAGGCTGACCTTAACAGGTACCATGTAGGATTTCGACATCTTCATAGCCAAGTGACTATTTTCGGGATTTAGAATCGCAAGGTAAGAAGGTATTAATATTCGGCCAAGGCCATATTAAGTATTAGTGGCTAGCCGATTCTGACATTGATTTTTAGGGAGGAGTATAAGCTGTTTCGGTAGACCTTCGGGATTCAGGGAACACGATAGTAACCAGGTGTGTAGCCCTACACTGATTCCTAATAGATTTATGGTATTAATTTAAAACATGTGTTAATAAGAATATGAAAGATGTGACTAAAGGTACCATTCAATGGTACGGCATATTCAGGTACGTTATCCTCTAAAGCTCTGTTAATAGTATTAAGAACACTGAATATGACATATATGAGAATTGGTTACGAATGTGAAATAAGGCATATGACATGATATCTGCATGAATTGTATGACGCATGGGGCATTTTGGGTGATATTGAAAAGGGGAAGTGATCTGGTGGTTTTTACCACAATATCTAGTGACTCATGTCACATAATCTGAATGTGGTGACTTATGTCACAAATTGTTATCTGGTGACTCTGTCACATTATCTGGTGGCTATGGGACAATTTATAAGGGCGATGTGCAAGTCGTCTGCAGCGACTGCCTTCGATGGTGTGTAGCGGATGGAGGGTCGATTTAGTAATCCCCACGGTGTGATTGGCAGGTACGGGTGATGTGTAGAGGATGGTTATTAGGTTTGGGTTGGGTTGCATCATTGCTTATATTTGCTATGTATGATTTGATATGCCTAAATCGATTGGGAATTTGTGTTAGTTGTTGCACATTGAGTCTGTTGACTCACCCCTTTGTGGGATATCTTTTCAGGTGACACTCAGTAGATGGACCGGGTCGGCAGGAACTTAGGGGTGGCCATGCTCAGCTTAGCATTTATTATATTTTGAGACTTTATATTTAAGTTTTGGATTTATTTCGGGTTTTGTTTTGATGTAATAAGGCCATTACTATTAGACTGTTTTATGTCTGCATTTTATTTGATTTATTATGATACGATTATTATTAAATCAAGATTTAATAACTTTTTCTAAAAATGAATTTTTAAATGTTTTTACACTTAAACACCAACGATTTTTAATTTAACGGTAAACTCTAAAACATCTCGGCAACTCTTTTAATTTATAGTTTTGAAAAATAATAATAAAGTTTTAATAAAATCTAGTCTTCAAGAACAACACAACACAAATCGATTTTTGTTTCAAAACTATCCAAATTTTCCCAAAGTACAAACGAGTTTTTGAAATGTTTTACCCAAGGAGCATACCAGATCCGGTCGAGGCTCGTGGGCCGGGTTTGGGGTGTTTCAATTTGGTATCAGAGCCCAGTTTTAAACTCTCGGCCTTGGGTTTAAAGCCCACAACATTTTCAAAATTGAGCCCAAATAAGTTTTTGTGAAAAATTTTTGGAATTGAGCAGGTTTTCTGGCATGGCACCTAAGTCTCCGACCCGAAGTCCACCAGGTAAGTACCCCTAACTGTTATGTGATTTGTATTAGTATATGATTTGTATGTGGGTATAAAGGGAACGTAGATTAGTACACTAGGAGCTATTGAACCCTAGGATTAGCTTACTCCAACACAGAATTACATAAAACTTAAAGCCTAATCAAACAAACCTGTGAGTGAGTCGCCGAGTTAGGGTGTGGCAACCATTCTGCGCATGTCTAGGATTGGTTTCGGTGGGAGCTTGGTATTTAAGCAGTCCTAGTGACTCACCTCCTCTCCACTCGAATCCTACCTGGTGCGTAGTGACGGTTCACCCTAACCAAGAGGACTTATTCACGGGCTAAATCCAATAATTAAAACCCGAAAGGGACTAGCTACACTGTTTTATAAAAACCTTAGTTTTTAAAATCACCAAATCACCCCAGTGTTTTGTAAAAAAAAACTATTTTGAAAACAAATTTTCCGAAATAATCCCGGTTTACAAAATTACCCAAATACCCCTGGTTTGTAAAATACCCTTGGTTTATAAAATCACCATACTACCCTCGATTTTTACCAAGATAATTTCATTCTACAAAAATACCAAAAACCCCTAATTTGCAAAATATCAAGATACCCCAATTTGGAAAATTACCAAAATACCCCTATAGGACAAATTACGAAAATACCCCTAGGATTGGAATGAACGAAAATGCTTGAGTGGTGAATGTGAGTAGTTGATACTATCGAATGAATGTGTTTTCTCTGAATTAGAATAGAAGACTTGGAACTAAAACTTTGATTGATCGAAAGAACTACTACTAAAATTCTTTACATAAAACTTGTTCGTGGGTAATCAGTGGAACAAAGACTAATGCATAAAACTTTTTAATCAGATTAGATCGTAATCATAGACATGAGTTCTAGGGGACGTGGTCGTAATGTGCGAGGGCGTGGTAGAGGCAGAATGGCCGTATCGGAACCCGTTAGGTCTGGTCAAGGGTCCGAGAATGAGGTACCACCACCACCAGCAGCTGTTGAGGTTGAACATCAGGATCAGACGGGGGATGATGCAGTATCGCAGGCGATGCTGCGGGTTCTTGAGAGGGTGGCTGGAGTAGGTGGAGGTATGGGAGCTCGGAAATCTGTACTCGAGCGACTCCGAGCCAACGGAGCTGAGGTATTCCATGGTGTATCCGGTGTGGCGCCCAATACGACTGCGTATTGGTTGGAGGCAACGGAGCGAATCATGGATGAGTTGGATCTGACTGCTAAGGAGAAACTGAAAGGAGTGGTGTCGCTACTTCGCGATGAGTCATATCAATGGTGGCTCACAGTTCGAGATAGTGCTATAGCTGAGGATCTCACTTGGGAGTATTTCAAGGCGGCGTATCAGAAGAAGTATGTTGGGACTAGCTATATCGATGCGCAGAGGAAGGCATTTCTGAGGCTGGTTCAGGGAAGTAAGTTGGTAGCGGAATACGAGGCGGAATTCTTAAGGTTGAGCCGGTATGGTCGAGGTATCGTGGCTACGGAGCATGAACGATGTGTCCGGTTTGAGGACGGTCTGAGGGATGACCTGAGATTGTTGATAGCTCCACAGTAAGACCGGGAGTTTGCCGTGTTGGTGGAGAAGGATAAGGTAGACGAAGGAGTTAAAGAATTTGTGAGACAGA
Organism: Gossypium australe; assembly: GCA_005393395.2. Classification (NCBI taxonomy): domain Eukaryota; kingdom Viridiplantae; phylum Streptophyta; class Magnoliopsida; order Malvales; family Malvaceae; genus Gossypium; species Gossypium australe. The sequence continues at coordinate 57,866,682 of CM016614.1, forward strand.
ATACGGATAGGAATAGGCAGAAGAGAGGTTTTGGGTCATCAGGGTCATCTGGAAATGTGCAAAAGAGGCCTAGAGTTGATGGGCCGCGAGGGCAGCAGGTTGTTGTAGGAGGGCAGTACCGTACTTGTGATCAGTATGGAAAGATGCATCTAGTAGAGTGTTGGAAGAAGACAGGGGCTGTTTTAAGTGTGGGTCCAAGGATCACATGATTAAGGACTGTCCTATGAAACCAGATGGGAATCGACCAGCAGGTCAGGGTTTTAATCAGCCTGGAAGAGGTGGACAGCAGCCACCGCGGGGTCGTGGTCCGAATGGAAGGGGTAATGGTTCTGGAAGAGGATGGGGAACACCGGGCAGAGGTGTTGGTAACACAAAGGCAAGACAGCCGGGTCTGGTGTATGCAGTTCGCCGGAGGGAGGATGGAGACGCACCGGACGTCATAACCGGTACGTTCCTTATAGCTGATAAGCCTTACTTTGCTTTAATTGATGTTGGCTCGACCCACTCTTATGTTGCATGTAGAGTAGTTGGAATGTTAGATATAGCATCTGAACTGTCTAATAGGGAGATGACTGTAGTAAGCCCGTTAGGTCAAACTGTAGTGGTGAATAGGATATTTCGGAGTGTACCTCTAGAGATTCAATGGGTGGTATTCCCTGCTGACTTGATGGAATTACCTTTCGGAGAATTCGATCTCATTCTTGGCATGGATTGGCTAGTGGAACATCGGGCTAAGTTGGATTGCGCAGCTAAGCGAATGGAGTTAAGGACCCCGGAGGATGAGGAAATAATTATGATAGGAGAAACTATCTGTCTAACGTAGTCTCCGCGTTAAAGGCTGATAAGATGGTTCGAAAAGGGTGCAAGGCATTTGTGGCTTTCATTAGTGCGTTGGATGCGAAAGAAGAAGGAGTTAGTAGAGTTAGAACGGTAAGGGATTTAGTGGATGTGTTTCCGGAGGAGCTACCTAGGATACCCCCAGATAGGGAAGTGGAGTTCGGAATTGACTTGCTGCCGGGTACAGCTCCTATGTCAATTGCTCCGTATAGGATGGCACCAAAGGAGTTGGTGGAGCTCAAGGCTCAAATCCAAGAGTTGCTGGATCGTGGGTTTATCCGACCCAGTGTGTCTCCATGGGGAGCACCGGTCTTGTTCGTGAAGAAGAAAGACGGGACTATGCGTATGTGCATAGATTATCGTCAGTTGAATAAGCTGACCATCAAGAACAAGTACCCTTTGCCGAGGATAGACGACTTGTTCGATCAGCTTAAGGGGGCTGCGATTTTCTCAAAGATAGATTTACGGTCTGGATATCATCAGCTCAATGTGAAAGAAGTGGATATTCATAAGACAGCTTTCCGGACAAGGTACGGGCATTATGAGTTCTTAGTAATGCCGTTCAGATTGACGAACGCCCCAACTGCGTTCATGGATATGATGAACCGGGTTTTTCAACCTTACTTGGATCAGTTCATCGTGGTGTTCATAGACGACATCCTAGTGTATTCCAAGTCTGAGGAAGAACATGATGAGCATCTCCGGGTAGTGCTGCAAGTGTTAAGGGAGAAGAAGCTCTATACCAAATTCAGCAAGTGTGAATTTTGGCTGAAGGAGGTTGCGTTCTTAGGGTATGTGGTGTCTGCGGAAGGAATAAGGGTGGATCCTCGGAAGATTGAGGCAGTGTTAGACTGGGAACCACCTAAGTCGGTGGCTGAGGTTCGCAGTTACTTGGGGTTAGCAGGCTATTATAGAAGGTTCGTATAAGGGTTTTCGTCGATAGCTGCACCTTTGACGAAGTTGCTAAGGAAGGAGGTACCTTTCGTATGGGCAGATAAGCAACAGGAGAGCTTTGAGAAGCTTAAGACGGTTTTAACTGAAGCTCCAATTTTGATTCAGCCTGAGGCAGGGAAGGATTTTGTGGTGTACTGTGATGCTTCTCATACAGGTTTGGGATGTGTTCTGATGCAGGAAGGGAAGGTTGTCGCTTATGCGTCTCGACAATTAAGGCCACACGAGGTTAACTACCCGACGCATGATTTGGAATTGGCGGCAGTGGTCTTTGCTCTTAAGATATGGAGGCACTATTTATATGGAGAAAAGTCAGTGATCTACACAGGCCACAAGAGTCTTAAGTATCTGCTGACTCAGAAAGAGCTGAACTTGAGACAGCGAAGGTGGGTGGAGTTATTGAAAGATTACGACTGTTCTATAGAGTATCACCCGGGCAAGGCGAATGTAGTGGCAGATGCCCTAAGTCGGAAAGTTGTGTCGGATCTGAGGGCGATGTTTGCACATCTTAGCTTGTATGACGATGGAAGTTTGTTAGCGGAGTTGCAAGTCAAGCCGACATGGTTGAATGAGGTGAAAGAAAGGTAGCTGGTAGATGATGATTTAAATGCTAAGCTACGGCAAGTACAGAATGAGGAGCTGGAGGATTATGGTGTTAACAGTGATGGAGTATTGTGTTTCAAAGGTAAGGTCTGTATGCCTAAGGATAAGGAGTTAAGGCAGAGAATTCTTCAGGAATCGCATAGTAGCCCTTATGCTATGCATCCTAGAGGTAGTAAGTTGTACAGGGATTTAAGGGAACAGTTTTGGTGGCCTGGTCTTAAGCGGGAAGTTACAGAATTTGTAGGGAAGTGCTTAACGTGTCAGCAAGTTAAGGCTGAACACCAAGTTCCGTCAGGTCTGCTTCAGCCGATAAAGATTCCGCAATGGAAGTGGGAGAGAATCACCATGGACTTCGTTAGTGGGCTTCCCCTTACACCTACTAAGAAGGACTCGGTATGGGTGATAGAGGATCGACTGACAAAGTCTGCACATTTCATTCCAGTGCGGGTTGACTATTCTCTGCAGAGGTTGGCGAAGTTGTATGTGGCAGAAATTGTGAGGTTGCATGGAGTCCCGATGTTGATTATTTTGGATAGGGATCCAAGGTTTACGTCTCGGTTTTGGAAAGTATTGCATCAGGCTTTAGGCACCAGATTAGATTTCAGTACGACTTTTCATCCACAGTCAGACGGGCAGTCTGAGCGGGTAATCCAAGTGTTAGAGGATATGTTGAGAGGCTGTGTGATAGACTTCAGAGGAAGTTGGGAAGAATATTTGCCTTTTGCGGAATTTGCGTATAATAACAGTTATCAAGCCAGTATTCGGATGGCACCGTATGAAGCGCTGTATGGACGGAAGTGTCGCACTCCTACGTGTTGGACGGAAGTGTTGCACTCCTACGTGTTGGACGGAATTGGGGGAACGTCAAGTTTTGGGCCCGAAAATTGTGGCAGAGTCTGAAGAAAAGGTTATGTTAATTTGGACACGGTTAAAGGAGGCATCCGACAGGCAGAACTCATATGCGGACCTTAAGCGGAAGGAAATAGAATTTGCTGTGGGAGATCAGGTGTTTCTTAAGGTTTCGCCATGGAAGAAGGTGATGAGATTTGGTCGCAAAGGGAAATTAAGTCCCAGGTTTATAGGACCTTATCGGGTTATGAAGCGAGTTGGACCAGTGGCATACCAGTTAGAGTTGCCTCCGGAGTTGAGGCAGATGCACGATGTGTTCCATATTTCTATGCTACGTCGGTATCGATCGGATCCATCTCATGTAGTACCAGTTGAGGAGGTGGAGCTAAGGCCAGATTTGTCCTACGAGGAAGAGCCAATTCAGATTCTAAAACGAGATGTGAAGGTATTACGGAGGAAATCAGTTCCTCTAGTCAAAGTGTTATGGCGTAATCATGGATCGGAAGAAGCCTCATGGGAGCCGGAAGAAGCAATGCGACAGCAATACCCTCACTTATTTTAGCCAGGTAATTTCGAGGTCGAAATTATTTTTAGGGGGTAGAACTGTAATATCTGGGATTTTGGGCTTGTGCATTTTTGCTTAATTGTATGAAGTAGCATGCCTATGTGTGTTCTAAATGTGTTCTATGGATTTTGGGAACTTTAGAGTGTAGGAAATGCCTTAGAAAATATTAGATTTTTAGTTTTTAAAGAGGGAGCTAGGCAGAGGAGGCCTTAAGGAAATATGTAGGGGAAATAGGACATAAAAATGGGCTTGTTAAAGTGGCAAGGAGGCGCCACTTAGGGCCTTGTTAAGTGACGCCTCAAGCAATGGAGAAGGGCTCAGGTTCGAGCAGCAAGGGGAGCACCTTTGGAGTTGTTTTTGCGTCAGGCTAGAGGGGAGTTGGACGGCACTAAAACACTAAGGAGATGAGCTTTAGATGTGGTCTAATTCCTTTTAAAATTTGGCTAAAGGGAGGAGATAATGGTTGGCTCATTCGAATTATCTTAAATGGGTAAAGAAGAGAGAAAATAGGAGAAAAAGGAGGAAGCTGATAAGGGGAAGAGTGTTGGCCGGCCTAGGGACTTTCTTGATGGCATTTTCGGTTGATGATAGTAGCATAGGTGTGCCGAAAGTTAGTTCTCTCTTCACTTCTCTCAATTGTGCCGAAAATTCCAAAGAATTCAACTTGTATTCTTTTCTTCCTTTTTGCTATTCACTTTCATAAGCCGAAATCTCTCCCAAAGTTCACCATTGACGAACCTCTCTTCATCTCTTTTCTTCCATTTGTTAAGGCCGAATATCTCTTTTCTTCTCTTCTTCTTCTTTCCACAACCCTCCAAAAGCCGAAAGTAAGTCTTTCCTAGCCATAATCGATTGTTCACTCCTTGCCTAAGCCGAATTCCCTATTTTTTGGCCATAGCTGAATGCTCCTCTACCCTCTTGGAGCCGATTAGATCTTTTAATCAGGAGCCAAATCTCTCTGACCCAAGCAAGGGCATTCGACTGAGTTGGTAAGGGAATCGTAGCATTTAATTTTCCTATCTCTTTCTTTTAGACTTGTCGAAATTTAGGAACTAATCCCTTTTACTGTTCTTTGGCCAAAACTATGAAGGGGTTTTGGCAATTGATTGTTGTCCACTATATGGAGGAGTTCTTCGAGATTTTAAGATCCAAGGTAAGTCATGTGTGGTATTCGGCCAAGGGCCTTTTTCATAGATCTTGTGCAATAGGCTGACCTTAACAGGTACCATGTAGGATTTCGACATCTTCATAGCCAAGTGACTATTTTCGGGATTTAGAATCGCAAGGTAAGAAGGTATTAATATTCGGCCAAGGCCATATTAAGTATTAGTGGCTAGTCGATTCTGACATTGATTTTTAGGAAGGAGTATAAGCTGTTTCGGTAGACCTTCGGGATTCAGGGAACACGATAGTAACCAGGTGTGTAGCCCTACACTGATTCCTAATAGATTTATGATATTAATTTAAAACATGTGTTAATAAGAATATGAAAGATGTGACTAAAGGTACCATTCAATGGTACGGCATATTCAGGTACGTTATCCTCTAAAGCTCTGTTAATAGTATTAAGAACACTGAATATGACATATATGAGAATTGGTTACGAATGTGAAATAAGGCATATGACATGATATCTGCATGAATTGTATGACGCATGGGGCATTTTGGGTGATATTGAAAAGGGGAAGTGGTCTGGTGGTTTTTACCACAATATCTGGTGACTCATGTCACATAATCTGAATGTGGTGACTTATGTCACAAATTGTTATCTGGTAACTCTGTCACATTATCTGGTGGCTATGGGACAATTTATAAGGGCGATGTGCAAGTCGTCTGCAGCGACTGCCTTCGATGGTGTGTAGCGGATGGAGGGTCGATTTAGTAATCCCCACGGTGTGATTGGCAGGTACGGGTGATGTGTAGAGGATGGTTATTAGGTTTGGGTTGGGTTGCATCATTGCTTATATTTGCTATGTATGATTTGATATGCCTAAATCGATTGGGAATTTGTGTTAGTTGTTGCACATTGAGTCTGTTGACTCACCCTTTTGTGGGATATCTTTTCAGGTGACACTCAGTAGATGGACCGGGTCGGCAGGAACTTAGGGGTGGCCATGCTCAGCTTAGCATTTATTATATTTTGAGACTTTATATTTAAGTTTTGGATTTATTTCGGGTTTTGTTTTGATGTAATAAGGCCATTACTATTAGACTGTTTTATGTCTGCATTTTATTTGATTTATTATGATACGATTATTATTAAATCAAGATTTAATAACTTTTTCTAAAAATGAATTTTTAAATGTTTTGACACTTAAACACCAATGATTTTTAATTTAACGGTAAACTCTAAAGCAACTCGGCAACTCTTTTAACTTATAGTTTTGAAAAATAATAATAAAGTTTTAATAAAATCTAGTGTTCAAGAACAACACAACACAAATCGATTTTTGTTTCAAAACTATCCAAATTTTCCCAAAGTACAAACGAGTTTTTGAAATGTTTTACTCAAGGAGCATGCCAGATCCGGTCGAGGCTTGTGGGCCGGGTTTGGGGTGTTTCATGTATGCATGAAATTTTAATTATGATTCAACTGTACACATTTTTAAAAAATAAATACATTATTTTATTTATATATGTTGGGGATAAGCCTGATTTAAGTAATGAACAAGTAAAATAATGGAGAAATTGAAAAGATTTAACACAAATATTTTACATGGAAAAACCCTTCCAAAAAGGATAAAAAACAATGGGTAAAGATAATTTCACTAAAATGACATAAACAAAAAATACAAAAGATGGAGATAAAACTAAACCCCGAAACTTGAAATAAGAACCATCAAAATGTAAACACAAAATTCTATAAAAGCTTGTAAAAGCTAATACCTAAATGTGTAATGGGTTATCTATCTAGGGTGGAAAATACCCTGTTTATAAACTAAATTTGTAGGTAAAATAATATTAAAATAACCTACACTAATCAGAGTTTAAGTGAGAAACTAATATTAAAGTTTAAGTGTGAAACTAATATTAAAATAACCTACACTAATCAAAGTTTAATTGGGAAACTAAAAACAAAGTTTAACTAGGATAAGAAAAGTCATAAAATACGAGGCATAACTCCACAAATCTCCACCTTGACTTGTATTTCCACAACGCCTTCTTTGTCAAAGCCAGTCACTAGCTTATCTTGAACTATGCAGGATATTAACTGAGTCAAATTTATGCTTAAAAGCTAGAAGACTTCTAGTCCTCAACTTGTGCACTGTCAAATCAAAACTAAGTCAGGTCTAATTTCCACAAACGCGGTACACTGTTTTTTCAAAACCTACACCCAAAAGAGAACATCTTTTATACGAAATGATAATACCTTTTTCCCTCATATGACCAAGTTGTCTCCGCTTCAAAACGAGTCGACTTCGACTCTTAACAAACGAGGGATGTCATGTTTCACCGGTCATCGTTGATCCTTCCAGAACATCAAGACTGTCAATCTTTTTACCTTTCATCAAAACAAGAGCCCTATGGGATACTTTAATGCTGTTTGACTCGATGTTAATTTTACAACCCTTGGAGTCCAAATTTCCCAAGGAAATGGGATTTTTCTTTAAGTCAGGCATATGCTTGACATCTGACAATGTTCTGATTGTCCCATCATGCATCCTAATCTGAACAGTACCAACACCGGTTACTTTATTGGATGAGCCATTCCCCATGCACATAACTCCACCTTTAACTAAATTGTATGTGGAGAACCAGTCCCTATTGGGACACATGTGGAAAGAACACCCCGAATCCAAGATCCACTCAAATGTAAGCTCGGAGCTTTCACTTATTGACACCAACAAGAAATCATCACCCTTTTCATTGGCCAAATTAGCACTAGCTAAAGCTTCCTCGTTACTTTTAGCAGCCCTTTTATTTCACAGTTTGTAACAATCTGCCTTGACATGACCTAACTTCTTACAATAGTAATATCTCTTGTCTCGCTTCCTTGATGCTACCAAAATTGAGGCTTGTCTATCTGACTTGTTATCCAAACCAAACTCATTGTCAAGTTTTTCTTTGCTTAACAGATGACCCTTCATATCCTCAAATGAGAGATTATCTCTGCCATAAATTAAGGTCTCCTTGAAAGACTTGTACGAAAGGGGTAAAAAGCATAATAATAGCATAGCCTGATCTTCGTCGTCAATATGAACCTCAACATTCTTTAAATCATTCAAAAAAGTGATAAACTGACTTATGTGATCTCTAATGTGCTCACTTTCGTTCATGCAAAACTTATACAACTGATGTTTGACACTAATCGGTTAGCCAGAAACTTAATCGCGTAGAGAATTTCTAACCTTTTCCATAAGGTGAATGTCATTTTCTCCATCAAAACCTCTTGCAACACATTATTTGTTAGACACAATTGAGTCGTAGATAGAGCCTTTTTTATCTAACCTATCCCATTCTGATTGATCCATGTCTACAAGCTTCTTCTCTGTAAGGACCTTTTCAAAATCTCCCTGGATCAAAATTGTCGTCATCTGAACTTGCCACAGATTGTAATTTGTGATGCCATCGAACTTATCAATATCAAACCTTGTTGTTGTCATATCTAAACGGGTTGATTGCAAAAATCAAACTAGCTCTTGATACCAGTTTGTTGGGGATAAACCCAGTTTAAGTAACGAACAAGTAAAATAACAGAGAAATTGAAAAGATTGAACACAAATATTTTACATTGAAAAACCCTTCCAAAAAGGATAAAAAACCATGGGTAAAGATAATTTCACTAAAACGACATAAACAAAAAATAGAAAAGATGGAGATAAAACTAAACCCCAAAACTTAAAATAAGAACCCTCAAAACATAAACATAAAATTCTCTGAAAGCTTGTAAAAGCTAATACCTAAATGTGTAATGGGTTATCTTTCTAGAGTGGAAAAATAGTCTATTTATAGGCTAAATTTGTAGGTCAAATAATATTAAAATAACCTACACTAATCAGAGTTTAAATGAGAAACTAAAAACAGAGTTTAACTAGGAGAAAAAAAGTTGAAAAATACGAGGCATAACTCCACACTATATTAGGTAGATATAAATATTTGTATATATAATATGTAAATATAAAATAATACTACATCAATAATTGTATTGCTAATTTGTGGAAATTGAATCAAATCAAAATTTCATATATAAAATTGTACAAAACAATAGTTTATGCATAACTAAAGTTCATGTATAGTTTTAAAATGGGATAAATTTCAAAATTGTACATGAACTTTGAATAAATGTACAATTTGATGCATGAACTTTAGTTTGGCGCAATTATATATATGAAAATTTGATTGTGGTTCAAACGTATACATGAAACTTTAATTTTGATTCAATCATACACATTTAAATAAATAAATACATCAATTTATTTTTATATTAGATAAATATGATGATATATCAATAATTATGTTAATAATTTGTGAGAATTGGATCAAATTAAAATTTCATATATAAAATTACATAAAATCAAAATTCTTGTATAAAATTACACATTAGACCAAAATTTTAAGATTTATCTCATTTTAAAATTTAACTATAACTATACACAAATTATTTTTACCTTTTCTCCCATTTTTTCTTACTTCAAATGTATAATTTTTTTTATATCTCAATGAAAGTATATATATTAATGCAAAATCAAATTACTTCATATTTTTTATGCTTGCTGGTTTGCAAAATTTTATTCTAATTTCTTATCATCTATATGATAAGTGATATAAAAACTTGTATAGCTTCCTTCACAAAAAAGAAAAATAAAAAAAAACTTATACAGCTGTTCTAAAAATTAGAAAAAGAAAAACCCTTATACAACTGTATTTTTGTGCCAGCGTTTCAAACAAGTCGATGATGCCCTGTATCGCCATGATTGATGCTAATTTCTTCTCTTGACTTGTTTAGTCTAGGATATTTTACTTAAATAATTAGAAAAAAAATTAATTATTTATAAGAATGTTCCATATTAAAAAACAATCACCAAATAATGTGAAATGAATTGTAAAATTAAGTTATAGACGTCAGATGCTCAGCACCTACTTAAAATACATTAAAAAGTAATTTTTTAAGTTATAGCCATCAAATAGCCAATACTCATATTTTTTTACAAATTGTATGATATTAATACTCATTTTATACTAATATATTTTTAAAAAATTAGGTTATGAACACCAAATGATGGGCACCACTTTTGAGGAATAAAAGAATAGTTTTTTTAAGTTTTAGCCATGGCCAAACACTACTTTATATATAATTTATTTTCTATTGGCTGCTTCTTTCCCCTCTTTTTTTTTCTCGCAAAGAAAGCAAGCATCCAAGAAATGGGGTTGATGAACGGCATCATAAAATCAAGCAAGCCTCGAAGAAGAAACTAAACCAAAAGAAGATGAAGAAAACGAAGATAGATTCCTCAAACTACTCTTTCTAGAGTAACAGGAGGTCTTGAAAGAAACCCATTTTGGTTAACCGTTTGGTAATGGCTTCCTGAATATCCAACATCCATATCTACAATGGAAGCCAATCCATCATCTTCTTTGATGAAACAAAGCCTCCATGAAGGCCCTAAAGACTCCATTTGTATTTTAATTTTTTCCATCATCAAAATTTGCTTTTTAATCTTTTTCCTATTTTAAAGGAGTAGTTTTGAGGAATCTATCTTCAGTTTCTTCGTCATCTTCTTCTGGTTCAATTTCTTCTTCGAGGTCAGTCGGTTTTATGATGCCAGATTTAAAGATAGTCATCAACCCCATTTCTTGGATTTTTGCTTTATTTGCAAGAAAAACAAAAGAAAGAAGCAGCCAATGAGAAAAGAAGTACTTGGGCCGCACCCAAATTTTTTTTTTTTAAGTTGCTACCGACCATGTAGTGGTCAAAATCCAATACAAAAATATATTTTTTTTTACTCCCAAAAGTGGTGTCTTGGTGTTTATAACTTAAATTTTTTTTTAAAAAAAAATATTGGTATAAAATGAGTATCGGTATCATACGATTTATAAAAAAAAGTAAATGGGTACAGGTCATCTGGTGTCTATAATCTAAAAAATTATATTTTTAATGTATTCTATGTGGGTGTCGATCATCTCGTGTTCATAATCTAATTATTCATTTCAAGTCATTTAGATGATTTTTTTTTTTAAAAACTAATCAAATTGGGCTTTTATTCTTAAAACACTGTCCATGAAAACAATTAAAGGCTTGAATAAATTCAGGCCCAAACAATGAAATAAGATCCTAAAAAAAACAGAAAACTGAAAGAGATCCTTAGCTATTTTCAACAACCCGAAAATCAAAGAAATTCAAAATTAAACCTGACGCCATATTAATGGCATCTAAACGTTGCCCAATCAGAGAGCCTGGCATGTCGTGTCCTTTCACATCCACCATTGCTTGCTTCAGACGATTTCAGATGCCCATACAGCTGTTCACCTACCCCATTAATTGCTCAATTTCAGCCTTTTCTTCTCCCATCATCTAACTCTTTCCAATCTGACCTCCTTCAACCCCTATCGTCTCCCCCCTTTACCTTTCTCCATTTTCATACTATTAGTCATTTCTCCTCCGTCACCTTCAACCTCTATCCACCATATCAATTACTCTATTTCAACCTTACGTCTCCCACCATCTGCCCCCTTGCAATCTGGTCTCCTTCATCCCTTTCCGTCTCCCCCCTTTCCTCATCATTTCTCCATTTTCAGACTGTCTCGCCGTTCTCCTCCGCTACCTTCAGCCGCTCCGCATATGCAGGGACTCTTCCAATCAGGTAAAACTCTCCCCTACCCTTAATCGTTTCAGTTGCAAGAGTATGTGCCAAATTATTCGATGATCTTGGAGAATATTCGAACCTGCTGTACACGAGTTTCCTCCATAACTGATGTATGTCGTGAATATACGCCCCAATCCTTGATCTATCTTCATTTCTGCTTCTGCATTTTTTTATGACTAAAAGTGCGTCTCCTTCTATAATTGTTTCTGTCCACTGCAAATCCACACTAATTTGTAATGCTGTTCTACATGCTATTGCCTCTGCCGCAAATGGGGACTCAACCTGTTGGAATATCTTTGAAAGTGATACCAAGATTTCGCCTTCACTGTTTCTGGCAACGATTCCCACTGCCGACTTCTTGCAATTTGTGTCAAAAGCTGCATCAAAATTAACCTTGATAGCATTTCTGAGCGGGCGCTTCCATTTTTGAACTTCTGAATGTGACTTTGGTAATTTTTCTTCAACTCCCTTGATCTTTGAGACGTAACAATTAATAAATCTAGCTATCTCCTTCCCAGATCTGCTGACTTTCTCGTGAACTAACTTGTTTCTATCTCCCCAGATCGCCCATAAAGCACAACAAAACATTTCACGTTGAGGAATAGAAGTCACTTCAAAGACCCAGATCAGCCACTGTAAGAACTCAAAAACTTCGACTGTGAGAATTACGAAAATGATAACTCTTTCCAAACTGATCTTGAAATTGGGCATTCTCTAAACAAATGGTTTATATTTTCAACTCCTTGACCACACCGAGGACAAATTACCACATTTGACAACTTCCTGTGCTGCATATTAGTTCGTGTGGGTAGATAGTTCCATGATATCTTCCAAGTTGTAATTTTAATCTTAGTTGGAAGATGAAGCAACCAAAGTTTTTTGTAAAATTTTTTGTAGTCGGCCTGTACAGCGTAAGCTCTAGGATCCATGTTAATACCTTGTAATAGTTTATAGGCACTGCGTACCGTGAATTCGCCTGAAGCCTCTCCCCGCCAAGCAAGACGATCATCATGGGGTTCCTCTACTAGCGGTATACGCCTGATCTTTTCAGCTATATCCTCCGAAAAGGTAGACTCTAACAGCTCTGATTTCCATTTCCTGCTATTTTTATCAATTAAGTCAGCAACTTTACCAACACTTAAAGTATTAACATGTGATGATAATCTGGGATTAACTAAATCTAGTATCCAAATATCATGAAGAACTGAGATAGCTGACCCTGTACCCACTTTCCAACATATACCCTCTCCAAAGACACCTTTAGCTGCCCGTATACTCTTCCAAGTGTATGAACAATTATTCCCCAGACTTGAGTTTAGAAAATCTGTATTCGGAAAGTACTTTGCTTTAAAAACTAGTGTTACTAGCGAATCTGTATTATTCATAATTCTCCACCCTTGCTTAGCTAATAACGCCACATTAAATTTTGCCAAACTCCTAAATCCCATACCTCCTTCTTCCTTTGATCGACACAAGTATTGCCATTGACACCAGTGGATCCCTTTTTTTCCCGTATGCTTTTTGCCACCAAAAGTTAGCGATAATCCTCTCTAATTCTTCACAAAAAATGTGTGGTAATAGGAAGCAAGACATTGAGTAAGTAGGAATTGCCTGTAAGACGGATTTAATAAAAACCTCCTTCCCTCCTTGTGATAAGAACCTATTACTCCAGCCTTTGATCCATAGTTGAAGCTTCTCTTTAAGACTTTGAAACGACTTCTTTTTTCGCCTGCCAATCACATTAGGAAGACCTAAGTATCTCTCCATTTCATTCGAAGATCTTACTCCTAAAACTGACAATATTTCCCTTTTGCTCGCTTCCAACGTATTTGAACTGTAAAAGATCGTTGATTTATTAAAATTAACACACTGCCCTGAGCATTTTTCATACTCTTTTAAGATTCTTTTCAGCTGTCCCGCTCCTTCTTTTGTTGCTTCCCTAAACAGTATACAATCGTTAGCAAAAAGCAAATGCGAAATTTCAGGCCCTCGTCGACTAGCCTTTGCTCCTTTAATTAAACCCTCCTCCTTAGCTAATCTAATGAGTGCTGACAAACCTTCACTGCATAATAGAAATAGAAAAGGACTCAAGGGATCTCCCTGTCTTAAACCCCTAGAGCCTTGAAAAACTCTTCCTCTCTTCCCATTGATGCTGACTGTAAATGATGCTGTGGAGATGCATTTTAAAATTAGACCTACTACTTTTTCTTGAAAGCCCATCTTCAACATAACTTCCTTGAGAAAACCCCATTCAACTCTATCATAGGCCTTACTCATATCCAACTTGACTGCCATATAACCCTTTTTCCCCGTACGTTTCTTTCTAAAGGTATGAAGAATTTCATAAGCAATAAGAACATTGTCAGAGATTAACCTTCCGGGAATAAAAGCACTTTGAGCCCTATCGATACATTCTCCAATAACTTCTTGCAGCCTGTTTGCAATGACCTTCGTCACAATCTTATAAAGCACTGAACATAGGCTTATTGGCCTGAAGCTAGCTAGAGTTATCGGATTTTGAGTTTTTGGAATGAGCACTATGTCTGTTGAATTGAGTTGTTCGAAACCCTGATCTGTATTTAGAATACCCAAACAAAACTTTGTGACATCTTTACCTACAATATGCCAGTACCATTGAAAAAATAAAGCAGGAAAACCATCTGGACCTAGTGCTTTAGTCGGCCCCATCCCTTTTAGAGCTGAAATTACTTCTTCTTCTGTGTATGCTGCCGATAACGCGACATTCCGATCTAATGAAATATTCCTGTTAATGCCTCGAAGTAAATAAGATGGATTCCCAACTCTGTTTGAAGTAAATGATTCCCAACTCTGTTTGAAGTAAATAGTTTCTAAAAATAAGAAGTGGCAGCTTCAGTATCTCCCTTTCATCGTTCGTCTCCCCTCCACCATCAAGCTGCAACCTTGAAATTGCATTTAACTTTTTCCGAGATTAGGCAAATCTGTGAAAGAAAGCCGAGTTTTTGTCTCCTGCTTTGAGCCAATTCGCCCTTGCCCTCTACTCCCAATAAATTTCATCCCTATCAATTTCCATGTCCAGATCAACCCTTATGCTGATAATCCTTGCTATAGTATCATCATCGCTGTCTTTTACCATTAGCTCCTCCAGTTCTTTAGTTAGCTTTTTCTTCAGGCCAGCCCTCTTTACTTTAATTGTTTTTGCCCACACATCTAAGTGTAATTGTAGCTTCTTCAGTTTCTCTGATATTGGGTCTGTATTTGATTCCCAACAGTCCTTAATTTCTTTTTCTAATGACTCCTCTGTAATCCACCACGCCTCAAATTTAAAATGTGTGTTCCCAACTTGGGTGTTCTCATCTTCTGTATTTAAAAGAAGTGGGCAATGATCTGATATTGAATGGGGTAGATGAAAAATCTTGTGTGTTGGGAAAAGACTCCTCCATTTATCGTTTGCAACCCCTCTGTCAAGTCTTTCTCTAATATTGTTGTTTGCAAAATTTCCCCTTTCCCATGTGAACCAAACCCCAAAGTATCCTATGTCCTCCAACTGGCATTCTTCTAAAACCTCTCTAAATGCCTCCATTCTCCTATCTTCTCTCGGTACCCCTCCACTTTTTTCAAAAGTATACATTATTTCATTGAAATCCCCTTTTACCAACCATGGCTGACTTTGATCTTCCCTCAATTTCCGTAGTAGATTTCAAGACTCACTCTTACCGTTAAAATAAGGTGAACCATAAAAACCCGTAAATCTCCATTCAAGGTTTGAATTCTCCTCTTTAATCATGACGTCAATGTGGTTCTTAGAGAAGCTTCTTAACCTGACATCGAGGACTTCCTTCCAGGCTAAACACAAACCTCCACGCGATCCATCAGCACTAACCTCAATCCCATTCAGAAAACCACAGCCCCTCTTGACCCTTTCCATACGTTGTTTATCAATTTTTGTCTCCATTAGGAAGACCATGCGGGGATTTTGCTGCTTTAAAAAGTATCGCAGCCTCCGTGTAGCCCGTAGACTCCCCGATCCACAGACATTCCAACTTATGCTTTTCATTGTTCTCGGTCGGCTTGCCTTTTGGCAGCCGCCGATCTCAATTGTGTTGTAGAATCATCTTACTCCATGACTTCAATATCGTTTTTTGAACAAATTCTCTGAATGTCTGTCCTTCTGCTGGCTTCAGCCTCTTTGTACCATCTCCAAAATCTGTTGTACCACAATCATTATCAACTCCATCTTCGAAAAATTTCCTCTTTTTTATACTGCACACCCCTTTCCTTTTTATCATCCCTTCTAGCAAGTCCAAACGTTTCCACCTTTTCCTGATAAGCTTTCTGAATCTGTCTGCCCCCTACTAATCATAGCATCTATTGGCTCTCCTTGAACAAGGCTTAACGCTGCCTCTATTTTCTTCATCGTTTCCCCTCTATTATGCAAGTCAGTTTCGTCAGCCACCTTCTCATTGATGCTGTCACCCTCCTTAGTCGCTTTCTCGTCAGGTGCTTCCATCTCATCACCCCCAGTATAAGAGCACTGGGATTTCCCTTTCCTCAAAACAGTGTTAAATTTAATGCTTTCCTTCCTGATTAGATTAGATTCTGCTTTTAGAGCTGTCGTAAATGGTGGATCTAATCTTATGTTTTCTTTTGTTGCAGGATCGAACTCATGGCAATCTATGAGACCATGCCCCATTCTTCCACAACCAAAACAAAATACTGGTAACTTTTCATACTTAAAGGAGACCCATGATTTTTTTGTATCATCAACTGAAACAAAAATACCTCGTCTAAGGGGTTTCTACACATCCAAATTTATCCTAAGACGACATAATTCACCATTAATTTCAGATCTAAGCACCCATCCAAATGTAGAACCTATAGCGTGAAGGAGATCTTTCTTATCGAATTCTGGTAAACACGAACCAATCGTTATCCAATATGGTGAAGTAGTAAGCTTGATCTGGGATCGCTCTATCTGCTGGGTAATTCGACTAAACAAAATTAAACCTTTTCTAAATAACCATGGCCTTCCCTCCATAATCAACTCCAAGTCATCCTCCTCCTCAAACATAATCATAAATAAATTCCGCCCTACCATTTGAATCTCAAATTTCTTTTTTGTCTTCCATATACTACGCATCTGTGCTTTAAAACTCTCTGGATTATAGAATTTTTTTGTCCAGATTGAACAAATCAATGATGGATTTTCACCTGGTTTAATAATTGCCCCTTTAACAGATAGTTGGATCAGTTCTTCTGCCAATAATGAAATCGCATCTCTGTCTTTTCAATCGTCACCACCGCTTCCCGCCATCCCAAGCCGCAACAGTTACTGCTTTCTCTAAGACTCTTGCAGAGCACTCTTGGTACACGAAAAGAACCCTATTTAAAATTTTAAAATCAAACAAAAAGGCAAAAGTCAGAATGGCTTTGCTTTTACTCTTCGGAAACTTTGCCCATACCTCTGCTTTAAGCTTGGAGTTTTTTAGATAATTATTTTTAAACATGAGTCACTCTTATAAATAATTAATTTTTGGATTATTTAACTAAAATAGCCTTTAGTCTTACTTCGCTACCTTGGAACAATGCCAAAGCTAAAATCCCTCTCTTTCAATTTCCTACTAAATTACGGGTTTCTTTTTTACGTTGTTAGCCCCTTTACTTTAAAATAATTTGAGATTTAGTCTCCAATTAAACTTTTTTAATTCAATTATTAAAATCATTCGTATTTTTAATCAGAATTTACCAACTCAACATGTTAATTAAGCTTCACTGATAGATGTAACATATGACAAATTTATTAAATTGTTAAAAAAATTTAATGAAAAACACTAACGATGTTAATGTCTGAATTAAGATTTTCAAATTAAAAAATAAGAGTACTTAAACTTTAAGGTTTTAAAATACAGAAAGTAAAGCTAAAATTTTGCTAAATAACAATAAATTTGAACTTTGTTTCGTTGTTAACTTTCAAAATTAACAAACTATCATTAATTTACCCCAAAATACCAACATTAGTTAGCATCTCAATTAATATTAACTCAATCATTGAAAAGATTCCTCCTTATTTGCTACATATCTATAGTCAAGATTGAAAAATGGAACTGAACGATAAATTGGTGAGATTTTCTATATAAATTTAATTCTTTTGGATCTTTTGGTTTAATGAATAAATTAAATTTAGTAAAGATTTATAGTTTATTAATTTAAAAAAACAAAATAATATTATTTTTATTATTTAAATTTAGTTTTTACTTATTAATCGGTTTTACCAACTCTCTCAATACTCCACTTTTAAAATAAACACCGAAATGAAAATAGATAATATAAAATTTAGTCATTAAGCTTAGTAATTTTCTCAACTTAGTCCTTTTTTTTCTAATTTAACAATTTTTGTGTACGTGATAATATGACATTTTGATATTGTACCAAATTATCCTCTAAAAATTTTAATTTTTTATTAAAAATTTAGTGATAAAGTGGCACAATTTCAGAATGTTACGCCATTATAAAGATCAAAATTGCAAAAAGTTATCAAGTTCTAAAACTAAAGTGGACAAAAGAAAAGTTTAAAGACTAAAGAAAAATTGTCAAATTCAAAGATTAAAATGTTACCTTATCCTTTAGGAAAAAAATTAGTACAATATCAATCGAGTTTTTAATCTCTACATGTAGAGTTAAGGGTTTGGTAAGTGTCCTACAAAATTATAATAAAAAATATTAAAAAAAGAAACAAATGAAAAAAATTTTAAATTTATTTATGGAATAAAAAAAGACATGGTAAATATATCAAATACTAACTTATCTTTTAAACAAATGTTAGATTGTCGATATTGGTAGAAATCAAGTTTTTTTTTTTCAACATGGGTTGAAGTTAATACAAGCTACTAAAAATTTAGAAACAAAGTATTGATTGAGTGGTTGTTTTTATAAGGGCCACATACTAGATGATGGATTTCGAATTTAGAAGTTAATGTCATTGAAGATTTAGATAAACAGCAGGAATCATTTGTGATTAGTAAAAAGTATTATGGAGAATTTTATATTAAGAGTTAAATTATATTTTTTTATTCGAAAATAGGTAAATTAATCTATGTATATTAGATTAAATCTTTTTTGTTAAAAAGTTTATCTATTTGTAATGTTAAAAACTAGTGTGACTGATAAATAATTAAATAATGACATGTAACGTGCCACATGTATTTCATGCTAACGTATAGAGACTCATTTTTTAACCGTACAAATAGATGAAATTTAAAAAAAATTTGTTTTTTAATCTAAGATACAGAAATTAATTTAACTAATTTTTAGTAAAAGAGGTAAAATGTAATCTAATTCTTAATAAAAGAGTTTTAACTAAGGAATGAATAATATAGGCAATGAAAAGGAAATATATAATATTTGAAATGGAGAAATAATGGAGCAGTGTGGATTTTAGCTGAGAAAAGCAAGGAAGAAAGCAAGAATGAGTTGGTAGTGTTAAGGTTCCAGGGTCCTTATCATGTGTTGGCGGAAATCTTTTGAGCAATGACAGATAAGAATGAGACCCACGTTTTGGCACCACTATTCACCACTCAGCACTAGCTGTGTATGACTTTACCCATTTCACCATTTTGACTTTTAATTTTAGGTCCTAATTTAGTTTATAAAACTTGAATTTTAAATATCCATTTTACTGAATGTCACATGTTATTTTAGGATTTAAAAAAAAAATATTGATACTAACAATTATAATTGGTGTGTTTACATAAACACTGTAAGACCCAGATTTTGCTCGGGCCTATTTTAAACCCAAACCAACGAGGCCCAACAGGCCTATTTTTTTTAGCAAGCTAGGGTTTCTGAAAACCCTAGCGCCGCAAGCCTAGGCCACTGCCCTCTGCGCCAGGCCTCTCCACCTACCCACTGCCACTGTCAGAGCACCACCAACGCCCTCCACTTGCCCCACTTGCACCTGCAAAACAGAATGGAGAAAAGACAGAAAGAAGACAGTAGCATATTTGGCTATAAAGCCGATCCGAGCAATGTAATAGGGGGATTTTTTTTGGCCAGATTGAGACAAGAAAATAAGAATTAGCCAAAAAATTGTAAAACAGAAGCATCAAGGCTTCCCCTTTTCTTCTCTTACGAATACTTCGTTTACGCATTACCAGAAAAATAATAAAAAAGCAAAACAATATTGAAAGATCGACTCTCACGAATCATCAGAAGAAGGCAGTTAAAAGGTTTATTTCCATTTTCATTTTCGATTAATTACTTACTGTCATTTTATCTTCTTCTCTCGAATCTCTGTAAACGAATAACAAGAAAAAGGAAAAAGAAACGTTACCTGACCCACTGGCGCGTCACCGGAGAGCCCCCTTCCGTGGCTGTAGACCGGTTCAGAAAACGGGCTTCAAGGGCGCCCCGAGTCGCGGGCCGAACGCCTCTTTGCGCACCGACGACCATCGCGTGTGATGGTGGTGCGATGGAACACCGGGGAGTTTAACCATCAAGCCAAAGGAGGAGAAACGGAGAGGCTTTTGAGAGAGTGTTCGGAAGTTTTTTTTTTAAAATGACCAGCAGCCCTTTTTGGGTAAAATTGTTGTTTTTTTTTATAAAATAAATGAAACGGCGCCGTATCAAGCCATTGAGGCGACCCGACCCGACCCCATTTAGGAGGATCCGCGTGTTTTTAAAGCCCAAAAGGGATATTGGCGTTTCTAGTCCCCTACTTCTGTTTTGACTTCGAATCGGCCCCTTTTTATTATTTTATCCTTCATAAATCTCACCCTATTACTTTATTTGGCTTGCAATCAGGTCCTTGGCCATAAGTGCGCATGAGAAGGTTGGGATAATTGCCCGAATGGTCCCGCTTCTTTCTTGCGCGTTTCCAATAGGCCCTTTCCCCCTTTATTATATTTCGAATTGACCCCCAAACTTTTGTTTTAAATGCAATTTGATCCCCTTTTTGGTTATTTTGCATTTTTAGGTCCATTTACCATTATATTATTATTATTCTTACCATTAGTACACATTTTCCATTATTTTGCTTATTAATATTAATATTACTATATTATTATTATGTCATTATTATTATTTAGCATTTTTATCATCATCATATTATTATTATTATCACCCTATTATTATTAGTTAATGTCTTTATTACTACTATTATTATATTAGAATTTTTACACATATATATTTTG
This sequence comes from Gossypium australe, assembly GCA_005393395.2. Taxonomy (NCBI): domain Eukaryota; kingdom Viridiplantae; phylum Streptophyta; class Magnoliopsida; order Malvales; family Malvaceae; genus Gossypium; species Gossypium australe. The sequence continues at coordinate 57,887,459 of CM016614.1, forward strand.
TTTATTCCTTTGTATAAATATTTTATTACTATCATGATTGATATTATTATCAACTTATTTTATCATTTTATTTATTACTATTAATGTTATTTTTATATCATTCTCCATCCTACTTTTATTTCCACCATTATTATTATCATTGTTCTACTATTTTTTTATTTTCTATCATTTTTGTTACTACTATGTTATTATTATACTATATGATTTGTTATTAGATTATTATTATTATTATTATTATTATTATTATTATTATTATTATTATTATTATTATATTATTATTATTATTATTATTATTATTATTATTATTATTATTATTATTATTATTATTACGTCTATATTTATTTCCTAATTTTATACTATTATTATTGATTTAATTTTATTTATCTATTTATATTTATTTTATGTATGTATTTATTTATACTACTTATTATTCTCGTATTATTAATATATATATATATATTATTACTATTATTATTACCATTTTATTATTACTATACTATACTATATTATTAGTATTATTACTCTTATTTTATTTATTATTACCGTTATTTTATTATTTAATTATTATCACTACTATTATTTTATTTTCATTATTATCGTTATTACCATTATTATATATTTTTATAATATACACATTTTATTATTATTTTGTTTATTAACTGCTATTATTATTACTATTATCATTATTTTTCTTTATAATACTATCATTATTATCTTGATACTATTACTTCTCATTTAACCCCTTATTATTATTATTATCATCATCATCATTATTATCATTTTACTATCATCCCTGCTATTACTATTGTTATTATAAATGTATTGTTATCACTATTCTTTATTTTATCATCGCATTATTATTGTTATTATCATTATTTTATCATTAAATTAGTCAGCTTAGTATTATTACATATATCATTCTTGTTTTTATTACGCAACCTAGCTTCGTAATTTATCTCTTTAATCAAATCGTATTTCGCTAATTTTTCTCAATGCCTCAGTTTTATAATAACCAAATATTTCGTATTAGAGATTCGGGAAGATCGAGCCCTAACTTACTGGGTTCCGATTTCCTCGTTTAAACTAAACAATGAAATATCCCCTTTAAAATCACAATACAAGTTTCAAATAAAACACTTATTCTCGGAAACTCGAAATGCTGCGCCCTAACTTACTGGACACAACATCTAGATACTTCGAGATAAGTTTTTCTTTTTAAAATAAAGGCGATATTTCAAATTTAGAGATTCGAGAAGGTTGAGCCCTAACTTACTGGGTTCCGGTTTTTTCTTGTTTAAGTTAAACAACGAAATATCCCTTTCAAAAATCGCAAATTCAAGTTTTAAATCGACATTCCGTATTAACAATTCGAGTGAATCGAGCCCTAACTTACTGGGTTCCGGTTTTTTCTCGTTTAAAGCTAAACAACGGGATATCCCTTTTGAAATCGCAATTTAAATTTTAAACAAAACACTTACTCTCGGATATTCGAAATGTCGCACCCTAACTTACTGGACTCGACATCTAGATACTTCGGATAAGTTTCTTTTTCTACTAAAATAGGGGCGATATTCCTAATTTGGACCTTCGAGAAAACGAGCCCTAACTTACTGGGTTCCGATTTCTCATTTGACAAATGACGGGAGATCCTTTTTCAAATATAAAACTAAGTTTTAAAAGGCGAGCTTAGTTTCGGGAGTCTAAAGTATTGCGCCCTAACTTACTAGACATGATGCTTTATCTCTTCGAAAATAAGAGAGTCTTAACGTCCCTTCCAATTCCTTAAGTTTTGGAAATAAAAAGTATCTATTTTCAAATCATTTCAAAGTTTTCAACATTAGGACATTGATCAATCAGTTTGGTACCGATTTCGGGCGTGTCGAGTGTGCTAATCCTTCCTCACACGTAATTGACTTCCGAACCCGTTTTCTCAAAGTTCGTGGACCAAAAAGCATTGTTTTAGTAAACCGAGACGTTTTATTAAAACAAAGGTGATTCGATCACACCCAAATAGAGATCGGTGGCGACTCCCTTCTTTTTTCGTTTTCAAAACTCGAGTCGACCGCGTCGTTTACTGTTCTATCAAAAAATGGTTACGACAAACACTTTTTTAGAAAAAATAATATTGAAATTTAATAAAATAATTATAATGGAAAATTGATATTATTAAAAATAAATAAGATCAGCTAATAGCATGAAAAAAAATCTTTAAAAAAAAACTATAAATGCTAATCTTGTAGTAAAAATCAAGGAATTTCACAAATTCCACTACTAGAGTTGAAATTTGAAAAGATAATTTGAGTTATCTAAATTCTTCTTTCAATTTTTAAGAATTTTTAAAATTCTTATTTTGTTTTGCCTAATAATGAAAATTCACTTTAGAATTGTGGAAGTCTCTCTTTAAAATCTATCATCTAAAGACACTTTTACAATAAAATAAAATATTTGAAATATATATACTTTTAAACTGACAGGCATCTCTCTCTCATTTTCTCTACTCTCATCATTTCAATTTAAAATAATTGATTTTTATGCATTGGAATAAAAAATCATAATCTTTCTTATTTGTTTTTGTCTTACTTTCCTTACCAATTACACACCAAATTTATTTTCTTTTCACTTTTTTACTCCCTGATCCTATCTCACCACTTTTCTATCCAATCAAAAACACCTTAAAAGTTAAAAATCCTTATTTTCATCTTTTTCGCCTTTACAAAAGCATTTCTAGTAAAAACGATGAAACAATTTCTTTTTATTTTTTAAATTTCACATATTTTTATTTTTATTTTCAAAAAGCATTTTTAAAATTTTCAACCAAATATGTTTTCTTCAATATTTTTCACTTTCTAAGAAAACAAAAAACTTTTGTTTCCTGAAACTAAACAAAACCTTAGGGTGCTTTGGTTTCAAACAACATTCTCTATTTTTATTTTTTATTTTCTATGTTTTGAAATCGTATTTGATATGTATTTTTTAAAATAGAAATAAAAAAATAATTAAATTAAAGTATAATTTGTTAAAATATATTAAAATAGTAAAAATATTAATTAAATAAAAAAGATTTAAAGGTTATAAAAATAAAAGTTGCTGAAAAGATTCGATCCAGAATAATTTAATGCATAAAATGAAACTTTAAAAAATTACTTTATTTTAACTTTTTTCATTTTTTAAAATAGTTTTATTTAAACGTGTTTTTTTTATTTTCTAATTTTTCATATATTTTTATTTTCATTTTTTTAAATCTTTAACCAAACATGTATTCTTCTTTATTTTCCATGAAAATAAAAATGACTCTTGTTTCTTAAAACCAGACACACCCTTAAACTTTTAATTAAAATAAAATCACTCTTATAGTTGAAATACAACCTAAAAATTATAGGTTTGTTTCAATTGAGTCTATGAGGTTTTATTCTACAAATTTGAGATTTGAATTTCATTATTAGTTGGATTTGATGTAATTTTATTTTAAATTTATTCAGTTACAAAGCGTCCGTTAATTGAATTTTTGTTATAATACATTATTATTATTATTATTATTATTATTATTATTATTATTATTATTATTATTATTATTATTATTATTATGCTTGTAATTTAAAAAAAAAAATCAATTCGTTTGAAGACAATTCAATATTGAGAGTTAAGAATTTTATTATTTGTGATTTAAACTATATTGATTGTGAATGTAATTATAATTATCACTTTTGAAAAAATATCTAAGAATTAAGTAAATGAAACAAAATAAAGAAGATTCTTGGTGTAACCATCTTAACTAACTCAATAAATCTTTCATAAAATTTATCTCCATTTTGTGGTTGCAATTTTGCAATTGGGTTATTAGACGAATTTATGGAACCCTAGAAAAATGCTGGATTATCAATAATTTGATTTCTTTTTGCATTAGTGCTTTTTTTTTTCATTGGTGTATTCTGCAAGTTGAAATATATAGATGGTAATAAAAGAACTACTCATTTGTCAATTATATTGATATTGTGAGTTTTAATTCTTTAATTTTAAATTGCTTATAATAAGTGGATTGAATTTTAGCTCAATTAGTATGGGTATTGTTGTCAATGCAATAAGATGTGAGCTCGAGTGCGCTAAAGTGCATTATTCTCCTATTTATAAAATTTACTGTTGACCTTTCAATTAGAGTTAAATCGTTTTTTTTATTGGAAATAATGGTATTAATGTGACAACTCATGTGACAATTTACATATACTCTATAATAATATTACTATTTATCTTATATACCACGTTAACAAATTAAAATTATAAAAAATATTTAAACAATAAAAATTTAAAAATATATATAAAAGTAGACGAACTCCAAATTTAAATAAAATAAAATCTGAACTTAAAATTTATATGTGATTTATATTCAACGAAACTCATTTAAAAATTAAAAAATTTTATCATTTGAATTTTAGCTCGATTGGTATCGGTATTATTATTAGTGTACGAGATCGTGAGTTCAAGCACTCTAAATCACTTTTGCCTTTCCATGTAATGGTTGAATAAGATTATGAGTAGTTTTATATATTATATAAAATTTTAAAATTTTAAAATTATAATTAAATTAAGACCTTTTAAGGACAAAATTAATATTTGTTTAATGACCAGGAACGACAAAGCGAACATTAGCGCGTTGAGCGGTGGACCACTTGATGAGTTGTGGATGGTATTAATTTTATTATTATTTTTTTGCAAAGCTCAATTTTTTTATCTAATATTTAGATATACGCATTGACATACTCAGTCAATAGGTTTCAAATATTAAACCGTTAATGATGACTAAATCTGACTTCTTATGTAAGATTAGAATCATTTAAATATTTTAAAAGAATCATTTAAATTAATTTATAAATATTTGAAATACATTATTAAAAGTATGAACTATCTTTGATGGCCTATCTATGGCATGGACTAAAGGGTATCCAAAACTCATGCCAGATATTCATAATCTAACTGTTGTGTAAGCGTAATTGGGTTGTTGAAATTTCTCATGTTTACCGAGAGGCTAATGGCCAAATCAGTTTCAGGGTAGAAGTTAAATTTGCAGGTATTTGATCAACCGATACCGAATGTGCATCATGTTTTGCTGCGAGACAAACTTGGGTCTTCTGCAGGCAGTTTTGTTCAGCACAGTAATTTTATTTGAGGCTTTGCCTTCTTTTTGTACAAAGCAAAACATTATCAAAAGTGAAAATTTAAAGATTAATTTTTAATTTATTTAATATCGGTATTGTTATTTATGTAAAGAACATAAATTGAGCACGCTGAAATATATTTAAAAATTAAAAAAAATTATGAATAGTTCTAAACATTGTATAAAAAAATTTATTTAATTTAATTGATATTTTAGATATTAAATATTTTAATTTTAATTTTAATTTTTAAGTTTTCTTTTATAAACATATAAATGTGTGGAATTGGAATTTCTCTTTCTATAAATATAACAGCACCGATAAATTAAAACAAAATACTAATTAATTCAAAAAAAGATTATAATACCAATATAAAAAGAAAAATATCCATCCCACTAATTGATTTAACATCAACGCCTAAACTATTTTTAGATCAGTCCTCAAATTCCGCCAACCCATTTCATTAAGGAGTTTAATGCTATGTGAAATTTTTAATTAAACTGTACTCTATTTTATACGAGTTTTGGGACATCCATGTAAAATAGTGCAATAAAATCTTTGTTTAATTACAACAAAAGAAGAATCCAAAGTTTTTTTTTTTTTTTTTTCAAGTCTTAACTGCATTTGCGTGCATCTTCACTTTTAATATCAATTCTTCTTTATTTTTTTCGTTTGCGAAATTTAACTCTAATACACTTATAATAATATTTAATTATTATACTTATTTTTTTCACCCTAAAGAAAATAAAATTATATCTAGTTTAAATTTTTAATTATATTTATATTTTGTTAATAAATTGAATAAAACTATTAAAACAACAACATAAAAATTTAAAAATTATTTAAACAAGTTTTGTAGATTCCATTATCTTGATGCCAATGTAACGCTTACATTGGCAAAGAATTAATTAATTATGTGTTACAAAATTCACAGTAGAATATTTAATTAAAAAATTAATAATTAATTGAATTGATATATTCAATTTTATTTATTAAATATTATTTTTATTTAAAAATATGATTAATATATTTTTATGTGAAATTTAAATATTTTATCAAAATAACATCTTAACTAAGATATTTTTATTTAACAAAATATAATTAATAATTTTACTTATATGAAATAGCTATAGTTTTATTTAAATTATGAGACAATAAAATGTTATAAAAATTAATTTAATAAAAATGTATTTCATAATTATGTATGTATGTTACTATTGTAAGTAAAAAATATTATAAATTATTAAAATAAAACATAAAAAATCAATTTTTATTAGAAATTTAATTATTAGAACAAAATAATATTATAGTGCGCGATTATTATAAAGAGCTTGACTCAATATATTGTATTTATAATGGTGTAATTATTCCTTTAAAAGAAACGACATTACAATTACAATCTAGAAGGAAACATTAATACTTTTTTTGGGATACAGAAACATTAATAAATTAATTAGAAAAAGAACACGTTTTCCAGCAATGATTTGTTTTCATTTTTTTTCCTAAATTTGAAAATGATAGTCCCCATGACTAATAAATTGGACCAACAACGTGCCGATCATAACCGTAAGCGGAAATTTTGTTCATAAATATATTCAAAATCTATGAGAATTTCCTTTTCTTTTTGAAGTAAAATATTTCATAACTTTATTTTTTTTCTAATATTTCTTATACAAATAATAAATTAAAATAATGTATTCTTTTCTTCTTACCATGATTACTTTTATTTATTATTACTCTTCATAATTTTTAGATACCGCTTGGTATGATAGAAAATAATAATTTTTTTGAGAATTTAATTAGTTGGAAAGTAATTCCAACATTTGATATGTAAAACTTTATATGAATTTAACTTTCTTGAAAGTTACTTGGTAATGTTAACCCCATTTTATATTATAACTTATTAGTAAATGTAAAAAAAAAAAGTTATTGCCTCATCCCTGCTTCCTACTATTTCATTTTCTCTACTATTTTAATAGATTTTTTTCTATGCATATTTAATCACCTGTATGTTTTTATTGTTTAAATATTATATTTATTTTTATTATTTTTTCTTTCTATATATTAATTCAAAATTCAATTTATTATACTATTTATAAATCTTTGCAAGCAAAAGGAAAAACAATTAAGATTTAGGTTTAGCTCTAAGATTGATTTGATCATAATCTTTTTGGATGATTTACCTTTGAATTATGGTTTGTTGTCTACTGAATGATTTTTTAGAGTAAATAAATGATTGGCAGCCCATTTAGGAGTAGAATAGATAAGACAAGTGATTAATCAAATTTCAAAGCAATTATGCATTATATTCAAGTAAATTTTTTTTTTGCAATATCCAAAGTAAATTATATTACATTGGGACTTTGAAAAAAATGTAAAAATTATCAATTAAATTTTAATATTAAATATTTAATCCAAATATTTGTTAAGAATAAAGTTTATTGTAAAAAAAATAATTACATTAATGTTTTATTTAGTAAGGGTAAATCCATATATTATCATTACATTCCTAGGAAAGTATTTAGTAAGCGTGATAATGTAACATTCTAGGGATTTTAATCAATACCTTATAATGTATTCCAAACGCTGTAAAGTTACTTTACTGACAATCACATTTCCGACAATTACTTTCCAAGGAATCATATTTCATTAGAATCATAACATGTGACAGTACCAAACGCTACCTTAAATTAGAGGAATAATGCGTTTAAGCACGCTTGAACTTAGGGATGGCAAAACCTAAACCACCCCATAGATTCCAAATCGATCTGCTTTGAATGGGGCGGATTTTCCTTTTAAAAAGTGGACGTAAGGCGGGGTGCAGTGGTTTTTTTTTTTGGACAAATGGTATGGAGCGATTATAATAATTGCTTGCTCCGCCCCATCCTTCCTCATTCCACGATATGAAATTATCATTTTATCCTTGTATATATATAATTATTGAACGGGTAAAATTGTAATAATGTATTATAGAAAAAGTCCATATGTTTTATGTTTAAATATTTTTGAAGAAATATGATTAAATATTTATTTGCATTTAAAAAGATTAAAAATATTAAAAATAAGTAGGAAAAGTTAAATTGAAGTGGAGTGAGATGGGTGAGGATGGGTGCATCCAATATTCATAAGGTGGTAGTGGTTTTCAAGATTATACATCCATAGTGGAGCGTTGGAGGATTTTGCAACATTCGCCCTTGTCTCGCTCTATGGCCATCCTTAAAACCCACGTTTTTAAGCATTTTTACATAAATAATATAAAAAATAAATAATTACGAAAATGGGTTGTTTTGAACAGTGCCTCCTAACACACCGGCGACACTACCCCACTTCCCCCCAATCATCAGGTCATTATTAGTTTTTTTTTTGGTGTTGCCAATGTGTCAAGCGGCACTGGTATGCAATTTTGAAAAAATACCAAAAGAAATACGAGTATATCGGGCTTTCAAAAAAATATTTTTTAATGGTGCCACCGTTATGTCAAGATGTATCAGGGAAATTTTAAATTATTTTTTACTGGGTAAAAAAAGAAGCTAGAAATCATATTTTAGGGAGAGAAAAAAAGGTTTATATATTTTGGAAGAATTTTTCTTTTAGAGTTTTAGGGAGAAAAAGTTATAATAATCAAGGTATGTTTTTATTTTTTGGGTAATAATAAATTTAAAAAAAAAGATATATTTTTATATTTTAGATTACGTTATTGTTAATTTTTAGATATAACTTTTAACATTATATTTTTGTTTTAAAGATTAGATTTGTGTTTAAGGTTTATGGATATATTAAGATAGTTTTAGTAGAATATGTTTTTTTAAATAATAATTTGAATATTTTAATATTAAAAAATAATTTGTATTTTACAAAAAATAGTATTTAAAAATTAATTCCATTATTTGTATATTGTTTATTAGTTCAGTCAACGATTAAAATATTTATTGTTTATGTAGATATCGAAATTGATTCTTTGATTAAAGCAAACGATCACACAACAATGGTGATTAATGTGCTAGTAAAAAGACTTGTTATTTGTTATTTACAAGTATATTTATAAAGTTGCATGTCGTTTTTATTTAATTGGAAAATTTTAACTAATGCGGTAATTTAATATGGTCAGAGTGAGTACCACATGTTGAGGGTGCGTATCAATGGACCAAGCTATTAGTCGGACGAATAGGTTATGCCATACTTGGATGTCGCCAAATTTGGATCAGCGGCATTGCTCCGAATGTTTGAGTTAAGGGTCGACTTAATATCCGCATTGGTTGAACAGTGGCACCCGGAGACACACACATTTCATTTGACTTATGGGGAGTGCGCCATCACCCTGGAATATGTCGCATTGCAACTCAAGCTCTCAGTTGGCGATTATGTAGTCACGAGTTCAAGTAAAGTGTTCAAATCTGTGACAGTCTATTATCACTTATTTGGACGGTTGTCCGATGACGGTGAAGTTAGACTTATGAGTTTGAAATTTTCCTAGGTGAAGGAAAATTTTGAAACCTTATCAAGTAGTGCCATTGAGTGGGAAAATATGTGCATTACTCGGGCGTATAGACTATAGTTGATAGAGGGTACTTATGTCAGACGCAAATAATAATGAAGTCCACTTGATGTACTTGCCCCTATTATCTATTTTAGAAGCTACCAATTCATATAGTTGGGGCTCAATAGTCTTAGCAACATTGTATCGTTTGCTTTATCTGGCAAGAAAACACAAAACACAAGATATAGATGGGTGTCTGATATTGATGTAGTCCTGAACACTGTATAGGACGCCATTTCTAACATCAATAGGTCACCAAACACATGTGTTCCAAGTTGTAAATAGGTAAAAAAAAATTAAAACTTTGATCAATAATTTTTTTATACAAATATGTTCTAACAAGTTTGCTTTATTTTTAGATGGTATACTTGTCCAGGTATCTGGAAGTCAAAAATGCTCATTGTCTACTTATAGAAGATTGAGGCACATGTCGGGCAAGGAGTAATTTTTTTCCCTAAAATAAAATTATATTAATGTCATGTAATTAGTTTATTTATTTACGTTGTTTTACTCATGTCACTATAACCATGTTATTAATTGTGTAGTTCGTGTGGATGCCATATATCACGTTGGACATTGTAGCTGTCATTCCTCCTTTGGCTCACGTCCACTCACTCATGTGGTGCATTAATGCACCTGTGTTGAGTTTTTCACTCACAGGGATCAAGTTCTACGACAATTCGGGTGCAATCAAGATGTTTTGGACGTTCCATAAATTTTCGACAATGCCCACAAAATTAACAATAGGGAAAAAGATGCAAAGAATTGGGCATTGGAGCATTAATAATATATTGCGTTGTAGAACGCCCAGATGGAAAGAAGGCCTTGGTTGGATTCATATTTTTTTTAATTTCGCTCCCTCAATCGACTACTAACATTGGTACATAGAGAATGTGTTGTCGTATTTATTTGGTGGCCAATTGATGGTAGTCCCTAGACATATTCACCCACGAGGGCACCAAACGTATTTATTTGGTGGCCAATTGATGGTAGTCCTTAGACATATTCACCGACGAGGGCACCAAAAAAGTCAATTCTGCCTCCTGCTCCCCAACCCGAGCCCGAGCTCAAACCTACAAAGTCATATACACAATTGGCTGGTAGTTCTTATCATCTGGAGTTGGGGGTACACATTTTTGTTCTAGAGTTATCAGGCTACACATATCACCTAGAGATGCCCGGTTGTAGTTCTTATCATCAGCAACCGAGGTCATCAATGATGTTTGATATCTTTAGCCTATTACCACCCTAGTACTCCACCCCTCTTAGGCAAACTTTTGGGACATACAATTTTTCGAGTTTGTTCAATACACCTCAAGGTTCATCTATGGAAGATGAGAATGTAAGTTTGAGTGAGGAGAACATTGACCGGTGCGAACACCCCCAAGACAACAAAGGGCACCAAGATGGTTCACCCCACAGACAACTCCATCAAACCATCAATTTTGATACATGTAAACATAATTTTTTTTTTTGACTATGAATAAGCATTGTAATTCAAATTATAAAATTTTTGTAATATACAATTTAATTTTTTTTTCAGTAGTTCAATTTAACATTGGACTTATTTTAATGAAGTGCTTTTTTTAAAAAAAAATATACTTAAACATGTTTTTGTAAATGTGATTGTTGAAATTGAGATTAAGCTTATGTGGTTGAATTGTGAATTGGATTGATTGGATTTTGACTTTTGTGCAAGGAATTAAGTGATAGATTTGATACTTAGGCAAAAATTTTCCATTAATTTTTCAAACATCGTACCATAAAATGGTATCGTTTCCTTGTCAAAGGTACTAATACTTTGAGAAAGGTATTAATACTATAACAATGGTATCGATACTTAATTTTTCAAACATATAGGAAAAGTCATTATATTGATAAAAACATTTAAGATACATTTAAACATGGGGTACATAAATTCATATTCCACTCGACTGTGATGATTGTTTAGGATGGTAGTTTTGATGCGGGCAATTGTTTCAACTATGACTAATTGTTCTGTACAGGTCGCAACTTTTAAGGTTGCTCGTCTCCTTCAAGTCCATGTCACCACGAATTTAGGTGACGTACGAGTGACCTTTGGGCTTCTTACGTAACCCCAAGTTTGGGACCAACTGGAAAGTCGATTAAGGTACTTCCCATGTCAACAAATCCCGCAAGGTGAGGAACTCGTTTCCCTAAATACCCAATGTGTGTTCTAGTGTGTACACCTCATTAATCTATTGTTCGATATAGATTGAGGCGTCTGCACAAGTTGCAACGATGTACACGTATGAGTATCAAAGAGTCTTACACCACATATTTCGAAGATTAACTCCATAGGACCTAAGCGAGATACCTGGTTGATAATTGACGAACTCTATCACCCAGAAAGTTTGTAATTGTTGAGAATATAATTCTATATGCATCAACCTTGCTCTCCAGGTGTTTACATCCATCGCCTTCCCAACCTTCTCGACATACGCTTATCTCACCTTTATCTGATTTACTTGTTTCAGCCTCATTCTTGGCATCAAGGTTGCCAGCCTGTAGAACGTAGCTGAAAAAATAGATGAAATTGAAAGATGTTGTGTATGCTTCAAGATGGAGTTAATAGCCTCTACCAGTTTGGTGTTCATATGATTATATCGAGATCCATTATCGAAACTTTGAGCCATTGTCATAGCTCTAAACTCTCAAACCATTCTTTTAATGTATGATTCGTTTCACTGTTCATATCAGCCTGAAGCCTCACCAGCCTCTGTCTGAAACGGTGGTGTTCTAACTTGTACCCTGCTTATGTATTCCGTTAATACATGTTATGTTTTGTTACGTAGATTGTAAATGTATTAAAAAAATGAAATTGAGAATTACCTATGTTCATGACTTGTTTGTTCCAATCCACATTCTTGAAGCTCTTATGGAAGTTCATCGCAATGTGGCGGATGCAGTAGACGGATCTCCATGGAATATCGGAACGTCTAATTGCGACAACTAGTTCCTTTGATCTATTGGAAATGATACAAATGTTGTCTTGTTTAACAACATAATTTTGCAAGTTCATTAGGAAAACTTGCCATAATTCCATGTGCTTTGACTCCACAATGGAAAATGTTATCTGTAGCACGTTCCGGTTCTTGTCTTATGCAACCGCAGTAAGGAGGATTTACATATATTTCCTGTACAATTAGGTCCCATCAACATACACAAGTGGCTTGTAATGGGGAAACGGTTGAACATATGGACCGAATATCCAAAATATTCGGTGGAAAATTATTCTCCTCAGTTGTAGTTGATCATCTAGGCTATAAAAAGGCAACGTTTGTAAGTTAACAATAGTATTTAGCATGTACTCATGTATAACGACTATCCACCCCTAAAGTTTGTTGTACGACGTATCTCAATCTCCGTACAACTGCTCCATATCCATTTGTTTAGCCAACCATGCCTTCCGGTATGACACTCAAAACCAATGTCATTCTTCCATTTTGGTAATTAAGATCGATACAGGAATGGTGGGCATGTTCTTCACCAGTGGCATGTGTCATACGTGTAGAAGTGCATGTATGAGGCCCAACAAATTTCTAGATCTCCCATAGTTGAGACCTTTAGATAAATGCAGCTCGTACACGCTAGTTACACACTTCTTCCGACCTTCAACACTCTCTAACATATAATGTCAATTTAAACACAATGACTTTATGGTCAATCGACATCTTTATGCTATACCGCTTGATGAGAAATATGCAGTCATCTTTGTTTGCGAATTCTTAGCCCATGAATAACTCTTTCGATTCACGAACAACTCAGATGCATGCGTCGCATTGGAATTTATGCTTGACATGTAGACTCTAAGGTCATTGCGTATGACAATGCCACGACTCGAGTTCCCAACCAAAAGGGCATAAATATTTTTACCATTGTCCGTGTCTTCATCGTCGATATCATCTGGGACCTCATTTAGATTGAGGTCACTAAAATCTTCACCCTCATGATCAACGACCATTATTATCGGATTCATCTTTACCATTTGCATCGGACTTAATTACGACTAGATGTATATATAAACAAGGACCTAGATTAAAGTTGTCATACGCAGTCCAATCATGGTGTGGATTTTCAGCTCATGTCAATGTCGCTCCACCACTATACTGTTCTGCTCATCCAAATTAATATCAATGTTAAACCCGTATACAAACAATCGTCTATCGATAAACGCTCTCAGAACCTCTATACATGGGTCTTAAACTTCTTATTGTTGACTTAATGGAGTGACATCTTGAACTGGCTCCACATCCACTAAATCAAGAAACAATTGAACCAGTTCAGTGTTCACCTTCCTAGTCGAGCAATAAAGTGCAACCATTGTCTCCACGTCTTCACCGTCTAAAAGTTTCATCTCGACGAAACTGGAAATTTGTAAAATAGTCTCGACATCCTCCTGCCACAACATCAACCAAAATTTTTACTAATCTTTTCTTTCATATCATGGATAGTCACATTCTTATTAAACTTCATTTCTATTTGCTAGCGCGATTCAAATACATAACCAACAATTGTTTGTAAAATTACTCTATCAAAATAAACGTAAACGAAGAATTGGTTATCCATCTTCAATACTAAATTTGTAAAATAAATTAAAATTAAATTTTATTTAATAAAATTAGATCCTACTATAGAAATATAATTACAAACTAGTTGTTGAAACCATTTTTTTTAAGCTTTGAAAAAAACGGGGGATCGACTTTAAAACAAAAATGGAGTCGCCACCAATCCCTTTTTACTTAGGTGTGATTAGATCACCTTATAAAAACGTTTTATTTCAAAATGTTGATTTGGTCCATGAAATACAAGAAAACAGGTTCGGGAGTCGGTTACGTACGAGGAAGGGTTAGCACCCTTGTACCCCCCAAAAATTGATACCTAATTGATTAATTAATGTCCTTATGTCGAGATGATTTTAAAATTCAATTTCTTTTAAAGAATGTTTATATAACCCGTTTTGGGAATATTAAGACTCTTTTGTTCCAAAAGGATAAAATATCACATTCAGTACGTTAGGGTGCGACATTTTAACCCCGGAACTAAGATCGTCCCTTAATTTCCCAAAACGCGAAGTTAAAAGGATATTTAGTTATTTGGACGTACGAAAAAACTGAAACCCAGCACGTTAGGGCACAATTTCTAGAACTTCCAAACACGAAACATTGCCTTGTTTTCTGAAATCCTTATCTTGAGATAACAAAACGCCATATCCAGTGAGTTAGGACACGACAATTTTGAATTCTCGAGAATAAGTTTTTATTTAACTTTTAAAAGGAAAGTAATAGGTTCTTTGGACTCGAAGAGGAAAGTCGAAACCCAATAAGTTAGGGTACGATTTCTTTCGAACCCTAGAATGCGGAGTGTTTGCTTATTTTGAAAAAAAAATGTGATGTGATTTTATAATAAAATGGGGGATGAATCATAATACATATGCATAATTGAGTGAAATGAGGGAAACAAGTATAAATTAAAATAATAAAATAAAATTAAAAACGAATAATCTATAAAAAAATAATAATTAAAAAGATGTCAGAATACATACGAAAAACAAAGGTTAACAATAAATAAATAAACAAATAGATACTATGTACAATAATAAAAAAATAAAATGATAATAATGACAAAAAAATAAAATATGTTAATAAACAAATAGTATTAACAAAATAAGAGTAGTAGTAATAATAATAATAATAACAATAAGTATAATAATAATAAATATAATAAATAATGATAAAGTGATAATATAAAAAAAATAGTAGTAGTTATAAAAGTAATAATAATAGTAATAAAATAATAATAGTAATATAATAATAATAATAATAATAATAATAATAATAATAGAGTTAGTTATAAATAAAATAATAGTGTTAATAGTGATAATAAAAAATAATAATAATGAAGTAACAAAAATTATAAAAAAGGTTGAAATTGAACTTGAAATAAAAAATTTGGGGCGAAATCGGAAATAAAATTAAAATGAGGGACCGATCAGAATATGCTAGTAACCAGGAGGGGCTAAAAGGGAAAATATCCCTGCCCTCCAAAACGGCGTCATTCGAATAAGGGCCTAATTGGAATAAAAATAAAATATAGGGCCAAATTAAAAATAAACGAAACATGATTATAAATCAATAAAAAAACGGAAGGACCAGGGCTGTAATTAGCCCATTTTTAAACAAAACACTCGGACCCCAAACGGATCGGGTCGGGTCAGTCCGACCCATTTCAAAACGATGTCGTTTTGGCGTTAAAGGGCAGTCCTCAAAACGGCGTCGTATGGATCATCTATAAAAACCAAAATTAAACCAAAAAATTCATTTCAAAAGACCCTTTAAAAAAAAAACAAAACAGAGCTCTCAATGCTCTCTCCCTGGCGATTTCCGGCCAGCCTCCGGTGTAGCTCCGACCGCCGTCCGCCGTCGCGCGGTGGCCGGAGTTCCAAAAGGTTAGTTTTTTTTTTCTTTTTTAATATTTAAAACCTTCGCATGTAAAAAAAAACTAAAATAAAATAAATAAAGAAAAAAAAAAGAAAACGGACAGATTCAGGAATAAAAGAAAAAAATAAAAGGAAACTTTTTTTATTTTCTTGATTTCGTATTTTTTTTGTGTATATCCCTTTACTTTTGTCTGTCCGATTTACGGATTCTTGTAGGCTTTTTATAGCCTTTGAAATGAAAATAAAAAGGAAATAAAAAATGTCACCATGTTTGCTGTGTTTTTCCTTTTCTGTGCAGGTCAAAGGCGAATATCTCGCGACGGAGATGAGGCGTGCTAACTGCTGTGCGAATAGTGGCGGCGCGACCGAAGGGCTGCTGGGATATTTTGTGGCGCGAAGGTTGGAGTGCTTGCGGCGCAGTGGAAACCTAGAGTTTCCTACGTCCGCAAGCCAAATGGGCCTTTTGGGCTTAGGTTTAGATTGGGTCTGTGTCAGGGTTTAGTTTTAGGGTCTGTTTAGGTAATTAGGCTCGGGTGTAACGAGCCTTGGGTAATCTGTCTGGGTTTAAGGGCTGTAAAAATGGACTGCTTAAAAAACATTGGGCATTTATTTTTTTATTGTTTTTGTTTTGGTTTGTTACAAGCTCGGGCATAAATGGGCTGTTACACTAGTCTTATAAGCTCAAACTTTATTTTTGTAATGTAAAACACAAATCTTCCTTCTTTTCTTTTCTCTTTTCTCCTCTTCTACTAAACAAATTTTCTTCCTTCTTTTCTTCTCTGTAATTGCTACAAAATACTTCAACAAAACACAAACCTTCCAAAGCTCCTTTTATATACTAAGTAGAAAAAAACTGGAAAAAAGGTTGAAAAAGAAAAAAAAAGAAAAAGAGGTTGTAAAGCAGAAAGGCAAGGGAGCTCGTGATCGTCCGATCATATCTGCACCAGGCCGTCAGACTGGTGCATTTTTTTTTCCAGTTTTCTGCTCTCTTTTTTTGTACTTTCAGGCTTTTTCTTTCTGACCCAGTCAAAAATAATTTAAAATCTACCTGGTGCCTTCCGACATGATGACGACACCATTAATATATATTTTTGGAAACTTGGTATACCCATATTTCTTCGGGTGTTTTTAAAAATACATATCGATGTTGCTTGACACAATGGTGACACTAAAAAAATCCTTTAAAAAAAAAAAAACCTTATAATGGCCTAGTGATTGGGTGGGGGAAAGTGGGATGGTGTCGCCAATTGGTCAAGCAACATCGACGGTAAATGTTCATAACACCCCATTTTAGTAAATAATTATTTATCTAACCCATTTCAGTTAATATTTATTTTTTAATATTATTTATGTAAAAAAGCCACGCTTTCATGATTATTGTAATAACAATAGTGTGAATTGAACCAATACTCAATTGATATAATTTTTTAGGTATATATGAATATAACATATTAAATTTTAATACTATTTATATGTTTGAATATGTTTAGTATATTTAAGCTTAGTAATAACTTTTTTTTTAAAAAAAAACTCCATAACAATAATCTAACGAATAAAAAAAAATCAAAATTAAGTCACAATAAATATATCAAAGAAAGATAAAAAATTATACGAAAACAAAATCATCCACTAATTTAAATGATTATTTTATAAACATTCACCGACTGGGTAAATCTAATATTCAATAATATGATAAAGCTTAAATACGATTACTGTGATAAATTCAATAGTTAATGTTTATTTTATGTTTTTAATTGTTGTAACATGTTTCTTTTTTTAGTATTCTTCTACTTTAAACCCTCAAAAAATAAAAACACATAATTTTCACCAACAATAGTTAAGCGAGTTAATTAGATAAATATGTCATTTTTAAAAGTTAATTAGTGATTTAGGCCATTTTCTCTTTAATTTAGAGAAATAGATTGATTTTGGAGAGAAAAATAGAAAATGTGCCTTGTAGGGCGCGCTTTCAACGTCTCTACTGCCACATCAGTTGAAAAGGTGTCTTATTCGACGTGTTTTCGTCCAACGGTAAAAAATCTTACGGTTAAAATTTTTCAAACAATTAAATTTTTTTCTAACAGCTAGTTTATTTGCTATATAAATCCAACTCATTTTCTTTTTTTTCTTTTTTTTTGCATTCAAATCTTATTCTCTCAATTCATCTATTCTCTCTATTCTCTTAACTATTTAGTTCTCAAATTTTCATTCAATTTCTCTCAAATTCTTTATTGTTTTAATTTTATATTTTGTAATTTCTTTTATTTAAATTGATTTTATAATGGCACTGTCACTTATTCGTTTGGATGACAAATACATTTTCGATGTCCAATTGCAAATAGTAAGAAAATATTATTAAATTTCTTAATTTTACTTAATTTCATTATTAAATTGTAAGCATTATTAATTTAATAATTTTTTATATTTATATAATCAGACCGATGATTGGATTCTCGAGGCGTACATACACAATTTAAGTGCAATGGCACAGCATATTATTAAACAACACTTACAAGAGGCGGGATTCTTGCATGTGTCTTGTATGCTCAGGGGTACTAAATTGAATTCCGTAGTTATCAGCGCTTTGGTGGAAAGATTGAGACTCAAGACACACATTCCATCTTTCGTGTGGTGAGTGTATAATTACACTCGAGGACGTAGCTTTAAAACTTGGTTTACCGGTGGCTGAGGCAGTCATTACGAGGGCAGTGGGCCTTGGTGATTGGAGCACAATTTGCGAGCAACTATTAGCCAATATGCTAGACAAGTTTAGTGGTAGCTGGATAAAGATGAAATGGTTAGAAAATAATTTTAATTATATCGACAACTCGCGAGTGACGTTTAAAGACAACAATACGCGCGAGCATTCATCCTGAGGTTAATCGGGGGTCTTCTAATACTAGATAAATCTCAAAATCTGGTAAATTTAAGGTGGTTATTACAACTCGTCAACTTGAAAGAAGCGGGGTGACTTTTCGGATTATATGACATGGTTTAAACATCACAATAAGTCATATCTATTGTCGAAAGAGGAAAAAAGTAGACAACATCATCGTAGGAGGCAAAAGTGTCCCTACATGAGGCCGCAATCAGGAGTACATGCCTCGATGGAATCATCATCAGCTCCAACCTCACATGAGGAATTGATGGGTGCACCACCACCGGGTCAGTATGGTTCATATTATTCTGTTGTTTTCACTAACCCTATTTTTTTTTTTTTTACACAAGCACCACATTATGCACCATCATACCATGCATCAACATCTTCTCCAAGTATATTTTTTGCACCACCTCTATCCCTAGTACCATATTACACACCAAAGCCAACAACAACATTGAGGTATTTGCCATCGCCAACAATTCTAACATTTTATTCGCAACCGGGTTATACGACACTATACACTTATTCGTTGATAGTGTCGTAAACAACCCAACATTATTGTTCTACCAAGACTAGTCATCTTCGTAACCACCTATTACTACAACAAACAATATATAATGGGAACCTATGACGCAAATATACTCAAGCACAAAAGAATAAGATGAAGATGAAGAAGATGAGGAGCTAGAACTCCAACTATAAAGAAATCCTTCTCGCAACCAACACCCACAGGGTTGTGGCACACATTCGGGTCGACGACGCCGTTGATTTTTTTTTTAAATTTTTCATGTAAATCATTATTTACTTTGTTAACTTTTAATTTGTATTATATTAAAAAATTTCATCCATAAGGTACTTATTCCAATTATATTTAAAAAATATTCTATTGTATTTTACATTAATAATATACTTATTTACAACCTAAGGAAAAATTAAAACAAATTGTTTGTATTGTATTCTATTGTATTTCATATCAATAATATATCAATATTTACAATTTATTAAAAAATAAAAAACAATGAAAACAATGAAATTATTTGTTTGTTTCTTTTATATCCTACAGGTGCGCTTTCAGCTCCTGACTGCCACCTTAACAAAAAAATATTCTTACAAAGTCAATTTTTTTTCTTATTTTAAAATCAATTTATTTCCCTAAATTTTAAGAAAAATAGTTAAATCCCTAATTTTTTTTTTAAAAGGGCGTTTTTCTCTAATGAAGGCTCACTAATCGTTCATCTAGAATGCTTAAAATCAACGCGTTTTGGAATTTACAAAAAGGATATGTTAAACGGTTGGGATTCTCCAATTGAGATCCTAATGGGACACGTGTATGTTAATGATGTGTTTGTCTTTTACCTTGAAAGTACAATAAAGTCACTCTTTATGGAGATTGATTTCACTTGCTTCCATGTACTTTTTATGAATTGTGAAATGCCGCTTGTAACCTCTTTTTGGTATGCTTCATTAATCATGGTACGGGTAATTTATCCACAAACCTGTATTCAATACATTATTTCTAGTATATCTAATAAAAATAACATACCAGATATAATTTTTTTACAAAATAATTGATAAATTACAGATCCTTATTTCACAAAAGTTAAAAATATAGACACAATTAAGAAAAAGGAAGTCTAGTCAACAACTCTTTTGCTTTGTTTCAAAGTCCGAAAAAGAAAAAGAATCGATGGACTATTCGAATGAGAAAAAAAGTGATCTCATGAATTCCGAAGAATGGACTAAATTGAAATTAATAATAAATAAATGGGCTTAATAGAAAAAACATAAAAAAACTCCAAAGTTTTAGAAGACATAGGAAAAAGTCTGTCAAACCCCTCCCCCAAGGCCTAAACCTTCTATATATATCTCGTTTCCTCTCTCTTCTTTCTTTACCCTACTGCCGCTTCCTCTGTGAAAAGGCTCTTTGTTCTCTGTTTCGTATTTCTCTTAAAACTCTACAATGGCTAAAACCTTTGCTTGCTTTGTCCTATTAGCTCTCATAGTTAGTTGCGCACTTGGTCAGGCTCCTAGCTCGGCCCCAACCAAGTCACCGCCGTCTTCTAACCCTACTCCGGCTCCCAAGGTTTCTCCAACCATGTCTCCAACCGCTACACCAACCGCATCTCCGCCGTCAACATCTACTCCCCCGTCTTTAGCCCCTGAATCTTCACCAACTTCCTCTCCCACCACTTCTCCCCCAGCTCCTCCCGCTGGTTCTCCTGCTGGCTCTCCCGCTAGCGCTGATTCTCCCACAAACTCCATCAGCGAGACACCAGGCAGCTCTCCCACTTCTCCTACGAGTGCAGCCGCTTCGAACAGAGTCACCGTCGCTGGATCTGCTGTTGCAGTCGTTTTTGCTGCTTTGTTGATTTAGATCTGACTTTCGGGGGAGGACAGGATTTGGATTTGATGATTTTTATTTTAGGCTCATTGTTAATTTCTTATTTTTAGTAGTGTATTTCTTTTGTTTTTATTTATTTTTATTTATATTTTGACGGTGATGATGATTTTATATCATGATAGCGTGTTGCTATTTTGGCGGTTGAGATTTGATGATAGCTTACTCTCGATTGTTATTATAATTATTATGATTAGTTATATATTTTTATGTATTTTTTCTCTATTTATTTAAGCTTGTTTTTCTAATTAACGTTTAAGAGTAAACTTATGAAGGATTGAGGAAAAAAATGAAAGACACAAAAGTGAGTGATGAAAAGTGCAAACGTGCGAACGATGGTGAGAGTGGGAGAGAAAGTGAACGCATAAACGTGGATAGAGGGGTGGTGTCTTGTCTTTTATATGACCGATTTAGTGTTAACATGCTAGAAGGACAGCTGGATTGGTGTTGTACTATTTTTTATTAAAAAACATTTATGGGGTTTACTTGTCTTTTGCTAGCTCGGGGTAGGCAGGTTGGGTTTGGGCGGGGGAGGCATGGGGATAACAAGTGTCACGTGGTCACAGCTGTTTTTAATGGGCATATTTCCCATATACTATTCATAGTTTTTAAAATAATAATCAATATTTTTATAATTATTTCTTCTGGAAAAAAGTTAATAAATTATTTTAAAGTAACATAAAGTAACTTGAATCAAAGTCCCAATTATACCACTTTTATCAAAAGTTTTATTTGATTTTATATAAACTTGTGTCAATTTATGTATACTATATTATTAAGAGTTTGATATTATTGATATAACCTATTCGATTTTCAATTAAGTTATAAATTTAATAAAACAGTTTTTTTAAAAAAATATGTTAAAAGTATTTATATATTTTTATATTGATAAGTTTTGGAAAATATACATATAATATTTAATATATATAAACCAAGAATCACGCCATCATTATTATCTTAAATTTACCATTTTAATTAAAATTATATTTAAATTTTGCATCAAACTTTTTATAAAATTGTTGACCGGAGTGTATCATAACTCATCATCTAATTTTATATAATCTTTCTCATGATGTACATAATTTTGTATTTACTAAAATAATTATATATTCAAAGAAAAATATATTAATATTTTAAAAATAAAAAATATACTTTCATAAGTCAATGCAGCATTTATTTATTAATATAAATAAAATGGAATTAACTTTTAATATCATATGCATTACATATGATTTCACATATTTAATATTTAATTAAAATTTTAAGGTATTATATTTTTAATTGAAGTAATTAGCGTAAAATAATATTTTGATTTGAATTATTGAATATAATTAAATTGTATTAACTTATCAATTCAAATATTATAATATAAAATTTACAAATCATAATTAAAGCATTTTTAACATATACAACCTACAATATAATTTTACTTTGAATAATTAATGCAAAGTAATATTATTCAAAACAATAATAATTAACTACTAAGTTAATATCATCAAATTAAGTACCATCAAACTCAGTGAAGATTATTTGTAAGAAAAATATAATTAAAATGTAATGAAAATATAACAGGACAAGATATATAATATAAAAAATGTTTGAAAGGGATATAGATATATAAAAGTTTCGAAAAGCATAAAATATAAATCATTAATGTATCGTTTCAAAAATGAATACATAAATAAACCACTAAATGAATAAATTTTAAAAAATATTTTTATCATATGTTAAAATATATGAATATAGCATAAAAATACAAAATAGAAATGTAACACATTCCAAACATTATTGATAAAAATTAAAAATGCTAAATTTTAAACATTTATGTTAGAGTCCTAATTAATAAGTTCTAATCTAACTTTTATTTATTTATTTATTAAAAAAGGAGGTTCAAAGCGCCTCAGTAACTAAAGGACTAGCAATATATATTTAAAAGACATTCCATGTGCATATTGTCATCTTTAAATACGTCATTCACATGCTCTAGCCTGAGGCACATGAAGTTTGTTCATGTTTTCTCAAATTCCTGAAAGAACATAGTTCTAAATGCAATTTCTTGAAAATTTTAAAATTTCTCTAACTTCTCCCATTGAAAAATTATTGAGCTAAAAGAGTCGACTTTCTAAATCTTTCTCTTGTTGGAATTTTAAAACATGCTAAGAAACAAGAGAAACAAAACAGTTTGGTTCCTGCTTTTAATTTTTTTGGGTGCATTTTAATGATAAGTGAAAATAATAAATTAAGAAAAAAATAAAATAAAAGCACTAATCAAATAGAAAATTAAGTGTTTTATATGAAAGATGTATATATATACTTTATGAACATCTGGAGAGAGAGAAAAGAAATAAAAAAAAAAGTATATTTCCTGATTATATCTATAAAACCTATATTTGGTGAGCTTGCATTTCTTTTTGTTGATCTCCTTAATTAAAGATACAAACAAAAATCATTTTGCGAGTTAAGAATATTTGTGAGCCCTAGACCTCACAAGCCCAAGACCTTATAGACTCACGTAATGTGGATCACATCTTTGACGTTCAAAGTACGTGGTTATAAAACCTTAGATGTTGCAACTTTGGCCACAGTCCACCTACTGTGTTGTTGTTGCTCAAAATTCACTCTCAGGTTGGTGATCAGTTTCAATGTCGTGACTTCATAGATATGGTGTCGCGACTTCAATGGCAACCTTAAGGTTTCTTCATCTCTTTGCCCAAGTCACCTTCTACATAAGCTAGAAATGATCATTAGAGCTCAAAAGGCAAAATTCCGCCTAATTGGTCACTAGACACACTTCAAATACATAATTTAACAAAAGAAATAGAAATTAAACAAATATTAAAAATCATAAAATAAAACATAAAAATGCTTAATTACAAGCTCTTCAAGTGTCCAAAGGAACTTAATTTACCATATCAAATTATGGCAGATCAGTGCCTCCCCTCCCTACTCTAGTTAGAGTGGGAGCGTATTTTCTATTTAAATAGTATTATTCATCAAGGGCTTGTTCAACCAGGATTCTTGTACCTCTCTCCATAAATAAAGAGCATCGGTTGACCTAAAAACATACTTCATACATTTTTTGAGTTATCATTATTCTTCTAGAAAGTAATGGGAATTTATTTACTTAGAATAAATTCTATTTTCTGGGAATTATGATCTTTACTAGTTTTTATAAAGAGAACTTTTCAACTAAAGTAAGTAAATCATTTTATTTTTTGTGATTTAGCTTGTGTTGATCGAGCCTACACTAGGTGCGATTCGTAGTACAAGGATAATAGAGAAGGTCGTTTGGTTGAAAGCCAAGATTGACTAAATCAGTGGCACAAAGCACATGTACTATTCCGGTTAGGGTTTATTACTATAAATATAACAAGAGAGCTCGATTTTAAAAATATTAAACTTTTGTTTTAACTGCAAAATTTTAAATTGATTTTTCTAACAATTAGTATTAGAGCCAAGTTGTGTTATGTTTATAGTATAACCAATATAAGATTTTTTCTCTATCTCTTGTGTTCGGTTAAATTAGATGAGATTTAGTATTCTTTCAATTATATGCATGTTATGAGATATATATATTTGTGTGTGTGTGATTGAATGTATATTATTATTCTATCATCCATGATAAAGTAATTTTGTTAAAGTTGTGATTCCTAGAATTAGAGTAGGTGTATTTTTAGGTTTTTCATAAAGTTCGGGATATGAAATTACATCGTGGACTATCATGTCCATGTAGGTTTTATTTTAATTTTTTAGAATAATTCATGTAAGTTGAAAACAGACTTAGGATTTATGTAACCTAATTTTTCACTAAAACCTAGAGAACCGAGATGTATCTTAAAATGATCGAGACAACACAAACCCAATTGAACCAATCGACAAGAGACCAACAACAGGTTGATCGACAAAAGTCTGTGATGATTGGTTGTGGCCAGCATGGGTCGATTGGTGGCGGTCGATGGTGGTTTGGCCAACAATGGTTGAAAATGGTTTCGTGACCAGCGACAACGACAGTGGCTAACGACAGCGGTGACCTGTGGTGGTGACGATAGTTTGATGGTAGATACTATCGATGGGCTATTTGAGTTTTTGGGCTTTTGGAAACCCAAAACAAGATTTTTGGCCTTTACCAAGAAGGCCCAAAGAATGCTTTGGGATAATAAATGTCAATTATTTTATTTTATTTTTCAAAGATGGAATCATGAAAACTTTTGGCTATAGCATGATGGAATTGAAATTGACTGAAAAAGCATGTTCAAGCATATTATGATAAGCATGCTATAAAGCTTAGGGGGAAAAATGCCACATGTACTTGACATGACATATTAATTATTCATGATTGAAATCAGAAATAAAAACCTTGTATTTTTTGCTAAAAGTTTGAGTGGGATAAGGTCCCTAAACAAGACCTACGACCTCCATCAATGGTCTCTTGTGATGTCATGATAATTTGTTAGATATGAGGTAGGTCTTTTTATGTGGATTTCATTGATGAGATTTCTTTTAAGAGGATAACTAGTCATACATGTTACTTGTTGAGATTGTCCCACGATGACTCATTCGCAGTACATGTTATGAGATGTTGAGTTGATGATTATACACTCAAGATCATTCTAGTTAAGTAACTTCCCATGAAGCTCTACTTAAGTTAGAATGATGGACAAACGTGAAATGATTATTAATACGTACTGATCGTCAAAATCAGAGTTTTAAAATTTATAATAAAAAATGATCGAACCTGGAACTAACTCTGACAACGATTGTAAGGCAAGCGCACCTATCGAACAGTAGTATAGTTTAGGCAAGACTGGAATATCGAATCCCAAAGGAACCAAAAGTACTAATACTAACTCTCCTTCTATTATTTAGCTTAAGAATTAAGTGAATGGTTTATCTAATCTAAATTTAACTATCAACTAAACTAAAGATGCAAAGATAAAATGAGAATGAATTGGGAAAAATAACTTGGAAGATAAACCAATTGATTAAGACGATACCCTAGGAAGAATCCACCTAGACTTCACTTGTTATCTAACACTGAACCAAACGATGTATTCACTTGACTTGATCCGTAAGATTCCCTAAGTTATATTAAACCCTCTCTCGAAGCGAATAACGTCTAACCCTAGGTTGATTAATTGAAATCTCTTTCTAATTAAAATCCCTAGAATCGCATTAACTCGATCTATGGACTCCCATATTAGGTTCCACCCTAATCTGGCAAAATCTCGTCACCCTATCTATAGGCGTGCGATCAACTCCGCTTAATTATGCTAGATCTACTCTTACGCAGGGACTTTTGCTCCTCCACCTAAGCACATCATACTTGAATTAATATCCCGGAAATATCAACACGAGAATTAAGCACACATAAATAAGAACAAGTCAAATAGTTATCATATAGTTCAGAAAACAATAACAAGATTCATCTTAGATTTCATCCCCCTCAGGTATCTGAGGGTTTAGTTCATAACAATAAAGGAAAACATCTCAGAAGAAAAGATAAAACAAAACATAAGAAATCCCTAAAACTCCTTGAAGGAATTGAAGGAGAGATCCGCAGTCTTGAGTAGAATTCCGGCTTTCTTGAGATAGATCAATTGGCTATCTTCGAGTGATTCTCCATAAATATGGTCTTTCTAGCTCGACTCCTTGGCCTAGCTAACCACCCCATTTCAGGTAACACTTAGGGGGTTTATATAGGCTTTCGAAATATGTTTCTTCTCCCCAAAGTATCCAAATCCGAATGAAATTGCTCTTTGCCACGACAGGGACACGGCCATGTCACACGCCCGTGTGACTAGTGGTCAGGCCGTGTTCGGACTTCTTTAATGAGACACGGCCGTGTAAGTCGAGATCAGGCCGTGTTCTAGTAGATTGGCGTGGCACGGCTGTGTGGGCTTAAGTCCAGGCCGTGTCGATTTCCTCTTTGGCCCAATTTGGTCTGTTTTAGGCCCGTTTC
This sequence comes from Gossypium australe, assembly GCA_005393395.2. Lineage (NCBI taxonomy): Eukaryota > Viridiplantae > Streptophyta > Magnoliopsida > Malvales > Malvaceae > Gossypium > Gossypium australe. The sequence goes on from CM016614.1 coordinate 57,914,841, forward strand.
TCGTTCTTTTCATCCTCGGGTGCTTTCCTGAGTATGAAACATGAAAACAAAGGATTAAGAGCACCTTTTTACACAAATCGAGGCTTAATTCATCCAAAAGCATACTAAATGCGGGCTTAAAATATGTTACTTTTACGGTTTATCAAATACCCCCACACTTAAGCTTTTGCATGTCCTCAAGCAAAATTCTCAACTTACAATTAAAACGAATTTTCCATAATTCATAATTCCTACCGACAATGTCTCATCATAATTTATAAATAATTTATACATGGATGATCTAACTTGAAGAGTCCTAAAGATTTAAACAATCAAAGTCATACATTTGTAGCACGAAAACGTAGGTGTCTCCCCTTACATCAATAATTACCTTTAATTCAAAACCTACAAGGACTGACATCCTCACAAAAGATTCACTCAAATCACTCGAAGTGTTTAAGGTTCAAAATTAAGCACTCAAAAGTCAAACTTGAAAAGTTAATCCTATAGGCTTGCTTGAAAATCAAATCTCCACCACTGTAAAATGAGATGATAAACAGATCAAAAGGTCTTTAACAGGGTTGTGACGGGGCTTAGGTTAAGGGTATGGATATAGGCTAAATTAGAAGGTTAGAATCGAGATTGAATTGATAAGTTACCTACCTAGAAAAAAAAATGAACTCATCCTCAATAATTACATCAATTGGAAACTGATAATACTACTATTGATAATACTATAATACGAGCCTCTTCTTCAATAATTTGAATTTAATGCATAAGCTCACTTAATCACACAACTAAAAATGAATATAATTCAATTTTTTTCTTTTCTCTTTTTTTTTAAGAACAAGTCAAATATATAAAGGATAAATTTAACTACTGAAATAATATAATTAGGTAACTAATCAAATCAAATCTCGATATAAGGGTAGTCAAAAGGAATGGTGATAACGAATACAAAGGGCTTTAGGTTAACATTAGCGGTTGAGTGAATAAAAAGGGTTGTTAGGATCAACGGGGTTCACTAAGGGTTAATTATTAATGTAGGCTTTTAGTGGAGTAAGTGGGTTAAATCCTAGGTGCCTTTATCATCTCAGTATATCAAATCATAGGTGTGGTCTCGATCTGTATGAACGAGGCAAGTTCTAGAATAACAATTCAAAGTTGACACACTTATAATCAATAAAGTGAGCATGAAAAAGAATATATGCTCTAATAGACTCAAAATCTCACAAAAATTATGGGTGTTTTGACATCAACCTTGTAAATTTTAAACTTCAAGATAACATTCAGATTCAGGTAGACAACCTAACAAAAATTTTACATCTGAAAAATAGACTTATCATGCTTGATTCTCTAATATTCTTCTAATTTAATCATCAATGCACAATTAACTATGACTTACTCAAAAACATGTCAATAAAAATCATAATTCATCAGAAATTTCACCCTAATTAGTAATATGAGAAAATTGATTAAAAACAAGACTAATTTCAGGAATTTGAGAGTAATGAAGAAAGTTAGGCCGAATATGAGAATAATGTGAAAAGTTAGGCACTTTCTTCAAATAAATATTCACCCCCCACACTTAAGATGTACATTGCCCTCAATGTACAAGCATATATATTCAATTTAAGAGAGAGGGAGAGGTGAAACTTCCTGAATTTGGATGGTTTTCTGGAGTTGGAAGTCGATAAGGGTGGTGGCTGCTACCGAGCTCTGTGCTAGATGAAGAAATTGGGGAGCTCGTAGAGAGTTAGTCAGGAGTTATTAAGACACATTTAAAATAAACTAAATATATAAATAAAGATAAGAAAGATAAAGAAAAAGAGATTAAGAAGGAAAATAAACTAAGACTAGAAGATAAAAGGGCTTGAGAATCCTTATTGGTAGATGGTTCATGAGGTGGGTGTGACTTCTAAGGCGACGGAGGTGCTGGTGGTGGCGAAAGTGGCGTGATTCCCAAGCAGCCTTTTGAACTTCTTAGGCTGCGGTGGTGGTGGTCGTGATTCCCAAGGTGTGATTCCCTAGCAGCCTGAAGAACCTAACCCTAAGAAACTAAAATATATTAAACTAAATTAAACATAAGATTGTCAAAGAGAAGGAAATTGAAGCAAAAGAGAAAAGAAAAAGAAAAGATAAATGGTCTCAAAGATCCTTGGCTTGTTGTTTGGATGAAGCGGCCGGTATGAGCTTTTGTATATCGATCTCCCTAAGGAGACTACGCTTGCTTTCTTCCGCTTCTTTGTCATGGATTTGGTGTGGCTCAGGGGTTTAGAGACTTGTTATGGAGAGGAGAATGTGAGAAAAGGGGATAAGAAAAGAAGTGGGAAGTGGATGAGAAGGATGGGGGGTTGGTGTTTAAATAGAGGCTCAATTCTGTACTTTCCCATGCCCGTGGACCGAGGGCGTGTCATTTCACACGGCTACCTCGCACAGCCGTGTGTCTAGGCGTGTTGATTCTCCATGCCCATTTTTTAGACAGCCACACCCACTCTTGATAAGTCAGTGTCGTCCACAGCAGCGTCGCACGGCCGTGGGCTTTTGTCGGTGCCCGTGTTGGAGTGGTTGGGTCCGTGAACTTCAAAAATCAGTTGAGTCTGATTTGTACCGCCTCTGCCATGTTGGTATAAAGATTCTTAAGGTAAACACAGCCACAGCCACGGCCGCGTGCAAGGCCGTGTGGCCTGGGAATCTGCACCCTTGGTTAGTTTAGAATTAGCTATAAAGAAAAGAAGAAAAGAGAATGAATTAAAAACAAAATGTAAAAATAAATTGTGTTAGTACTCGGGTTGCCTCCCGAGTAGCGCTCGTTTGTAGTCTTAAGCTAGACTTTCCTCGTATTTGAGAAATCAGGGAGGTTTAAAGGTTTGAATATCTTCCCTCATGCTGACAGTTCTATTTTCTTGATGAAGTTTGAGTCGAGAAGCGTGTACCTTAAAAGTGCCGAATATGGGATTGCTTACCTCGACTGTTCCGTTTGGGAAGATATTGTGTACCTCAAGAGGGATTTCTTCGTTTGCTTTCAGGTCTGACATGGTGATTTAAGGATCTGATTTATCTAATAGTACCTGGTCTCCTATTTTGAAGTGATTTGATGTTCCTATGAGCTCTTCTAGGGGCTCCTTCGGCTTTACTTCGTGCGGTTCCTGTTCTTCTTTAAAGGATGTCGTCCACTTTTCTAGTTTGTTGACCCTAAGGCTTCGTTCCTTGTGTAATTCATCTTTGATGGCATGGGGTCCATGATTTGGCTCAGGTTTGTAATCTTGTGGCATTTCCTGTGATGAAGCTGGAACAATCTAGTTATCAATTGAATTTACTTTCTCACCTTCATCAATTGTTGTCATGGCCGACTCGAGAGCTTGTAAATTGATCGATTTGTCACCTACCTGAAGTATGAGTTCTCCTATGCTAACATCAATTTTAGTCCTGACGGTTGCTAAAAAGGGTCTTCCTAAAATTAAGGGAATCGAATTATCCTTATCCATGTCTAAGACACCAAAATCTACTGGAAAAACGAACTTATCAATTTTTACAAGAACATCTTCGATAATACCCCTAGGAATTCTAATAGTTTTATCAGCTAATTGAATGCTCATCCTAGTTTGTTTGGGTTTCCCTAGACCTAGTTGTTTAAACATTTTATAAGGCATGACATTTATACTTGCCCCTAAATCAGCTAATGCATTATCAACATTTAGTCTACCAATTAAACATGGAATTGTAAAACTCCCTGGATCTTTTAGCTTCCGTGGTAGTCTATTCTGCAACATTGCTGAGCATACTGCATTGAATTCCACATGTGGCTCCTCGTCTAATTTACGCTTGTTCGTCAGGAACTGTTTTAAAAATTTCCTCGAATCTGGCATCTGAAAAAGAGCTTCAAGAAGAGGTAAGTTAATATGTAATTTCTTTAAAAGTTTAAGAAACTTACCAAACTGTTCCTCTGTATCGTCTCTCTTCATCGCTTCGGGATAAGATATGCGGGGTTTGTACTATTTGATTACTGGTTTTGGCTTGTTATTGACCTCAACCATATCTTCTTCTACCACTTTCTTTTGTTTTGAATTAGGCTCGTCTAACCCTTCACTATCTTGAGCTAATATGGCTTGAATTTGCTCCATTGGGTTAGTCTCAGTGTTGCTCGGTAGTCTTCCCTATGGTCTCTCAGAAATCTGCTTAGCAAGTTGCCCGAATTGATCCTTGAACTCTTGTGACAATGCCTCAATTTTTGTTTCTATCTTCTGGAAACGTGTGTCTGAGGCTGTTATAAAGTTTGTTAACGCCTCTTCAAGGTTCGGCTTCTTGTCCTGTGGGTAGGGCTGTTGTTGGAAGTTTTGGGATGGTTGTGATCTTTGATTTCTTTGACCACCCCATGAAAAATTGGGGTGGTTCTTCCAACCTGGATTATAAGTATTACTATAAGGGTTATTGTTAGATCGAAAATTATTACCTATATAGTTTATTTGTTCGCTCTCCATGCCCTGTCTGTAGGGTGGGTACTCAGGATTCACCACTCCTTCACTTGCGTCACACTGCATAACTGGATGTGCCTGCGAAGAACCATAGAAACTATCAAATTTTTTATGTAACGATTCCACTTGATTTGGTAGCGCGATCACTGCGTCAATGTTGAAAACTCTGGCTGCTTTGGCTAGCCTTGTCCTTGTAACTTGCCACTGATAGTTATTCAGTGACATCTCCTCTATAAACTCGTAAGCTGCTTCAGGAGTTTTGTTGTTTAGGGTTCCACCGGCGGCTGAATCGATTAGCTGCCTTGTTGAAGGGTTCACACCATTGCAAAAAGTTTGGACCTGTAGCCACAATGGTAATCTGTGGTGTGGGCACCTTCTCAACAAACCTTTGTATCTTTCCCATGCGTCGTATAATGTCTCTGAATCTATCTGCAAAAAAGAAGAGATATCATTCCTTAACTTGGCCGTTTTGGCCGGTGGAAAATATTTTAATAAAAATTTTTCGGTCATTTGATCTCATGTAGTGATTGAGCCTCGTGGAAGAAAATGCAACCACTGTTTAGCTTTATTTCTCAGGGAAAAGGGAAATAACCGAAGACGAATGGCATCATCAGAAACGCCATTTATTTTGAAGGTGTCGCAAAATTCTAGGAAATTTGCTAAGTGTGTGTTAGGATCCTCACCCTACAAACCATCAAACTGAACAAACTGTTATATCATCTGTATAGTGTTAGGTTTCAGTTCAAAATTATTTGTAGCACTAGTAGGCCTAACAATACTAGACTCAGTTCCTGTTAAACTAGGTTTAGCATAATCATACATAGTACGTGGAGCATGATGTTCAGCCATCTCTGGGAGTGGCGGATTATTCTCAGCCATCTCTTCTGTGGTATTTATGTCGGCTTCTTGCTCTTCGTTTATGTAGTTTAGGCTTCGCCTTATTTCTCTGTAATTTCTACGAACGGTGCCTTCAATATCACTGTTGTAAAGTAGAGGTCCTGTCGGGTTCCTTCTAGTCATAAACTAGAGGTACCTGAAAGGGACAAAAGAAAGAAGAAAGAAAATTTAGAAAAATAAAATAAAATTGCAAAAATTAAAATGAATAGTAAATATGGATAAAGTAATAAAAATTAAGCTTTCTTAATATTTTAGTTCCCCGGCAACGACGCCAAAAACTTGATCGTCGAAATCAGAGCTTTAAAATTTATAATAAAAAATGATCGAACCTGGAACTAACTCTGACAACGATTGTAAGGCAAGCACACCTATCGAACTGTAGTATAGTTTAGGCAAGACCGGAATATCGAATCCCAAAGGAACCAAAAGTACTAATACTAACTCTCCTTCTATTATTTAGCTTAAGAATTAAGTGAATGGTTTATCTAATCTAAATTTAACTATCAACTAAACTAAAGACGCAAAGACAAAAGGAGAATGAATTGGGAAAAATAACTTGGAAGATAAACCAATTGATTAAGACGATACCCTAGGAAGAATCCACCTAGACTTCACTTGTTATCTAACACTGAACCAGACGATGTATTCACTTGACTTGATCCGTAAGATTCCCTAAGTTATATTAAACCCTCTCTCGAAGCGAATAACGTCTAACCCTAGGTTGATTAATTCAAATCTCTTTCTAATTAAAACCCCTAGAATCGCATTAACACGATCTATGGACTCCCATATTAGGTTTCACCCTAATCCGGCAAAATCTCGTCACCCTATCTTTAGTCGTGCGATCAACTCCGCTTAATTATGCTAGATCTACTCTTAAGCAGGGACTTTTGCTCCTCCACCTAAGCACATCATACTTGAATTAATATCCCGGAAATATCAACACAAGAATTAAACACACATAAATAAGAACAAGTCAAATATTTATCATATAGTTCAGAAAACAATAACAAGATTCATCTTAGGTTTCATCCCCATCAGGTATCTGAGGGTTTAGTTCGTAACAATAAAGGAAAACATCTGAGAAGAAAAGATAAAACAAAACATAAAAAATTCCTAAAACTCCCTGAAGGAATTGAAGGAGAGATCCTCCGTCTTGAGTAGAATTCCGGCTTTCTTGAGATGGATCAACTGGCTATCTTCGAGTGATTCTCCACAAATATGGTCTTTCTAGCTCGGCTCTTTGGCCTAGCTAACCGCCCCCTTTCAGGTAACACTTAGGGGGTTTATATAGGCTTTCGAAATATGTTTCTTCTCCCCAAAGTATCCAAATCCGAATGAAATTGCTCTTTGCCACGACAGGGACACGGCCATGTCACACGCCCGTGTGACTAGTGGTCAGGTCGTGTTCAGACTTCTTTAATGAGACACGATCGTGTAAGTCTAGATTAGGCTGTGTTCTAGTAGATTGGCGTGGCACGACCGTGTGGGCTTAAGTCTAGGCCGTGTCGATTTCCTCTTTGGCCCAATTTGGTCCGTTTTAGGCCCGTTTCTCTTTCTTTTCATCCTCGGTGCTTTCCTGATGAAAACAAAAGATTAAGAGCACCTTTTTACATAAATCGAGGCTTAATTCATCCAAAAGCATACTAAATGTGGGCTTAAAATATGTTACTTTTACGATTTATCACGTACGAATACTTAAGAGATTAGGTTCATGTATTAATTGGATGGAAATTCATGTTCTTACTAATTGTTTAAGATTACCCCAAGGTAACTTAATTCAATGTGTATAGGGATTATCGTTGTAATGACTTATAAATGTTTTCAATGTTTAATGTAAGATGCATGCATCATCCTATTGCATACCGGGTGTAGCAAAAATTTTCAAAATATTTGCTTAATACAAAGATACTAATAAATGGATCGTAACACCCCTAAAATCGTTATATTTTAAAGGCAATAATAAATCAAGATAGTGTACAATTGATTTCTCGATAAAGTGAAATAAGGAAATAGAAGTGATAAAAGAGAAGATTAAGGAGTATCAAAGAAAGTTAAATTAAGAAGTATGCTGTAGTATACTAAATTAAAGTAAAGATTAAATCATAAAGATGTAAAAAATTTTGGGGTTCAAGTAAATATATTTGATATTTGAGGGGTTAAAGTATAAATATAAGAAAAATTGAATGATAAAAATTGGAAATAACCCAAATTCTTATGAAATGAAATTGGGGTGCAAGGACCAAATTGAGTAAGTGGAGAAATACGAGAGACTAAATCACAATTTCACTAAAAGAAAGTAGTAATTCAAGGATGGAAATTTGAAGAAACATGAAGGATAAAATGATCATTTCTTAAAGGAGATAATTATGAGAAAATATCATGGTTGGCAAAATATAGGCCATTGGATGAGATTGAAAAATAAGATGAAATCCTAGCCATTTGATTAAAATGATTAAAGTTAGATTTTTATATATTAAATAATAATATTTTATTATTAAATTAGTTGAGATATTCTGATGGAAAAATGAAGAAACTTTTTCATCTTTTATATAAGTGGTTCACACTGCTTTCATGAAGGGAGAAAAAGAAAACTTTACATGTTATGCAGTTTTGTCCTTTGTCATGAAATCCCATTATTTCACCTAAAATTCTTTGAAATTCCTACATGCACCAAAAAAGAAAGATGAAGTAGAGATCCTAGAGAGCATATTCCTCAATTTAGAAGCAAGAAATTGATATATAGAAGTGAAGGAATATAGAAGAAAAGAGAAGGATAGTGATGAAGTTAAAAATGAAATAGAAGCGAAGCAACTAAGGTGAAATTCTTGTAAAAAGAGGTAAGTGTTTATTTTAATTTCATTAATATTCAAAGTATTAAGTTAAGGTATGTAATAAATTGAGTGTTTAATTTCTGAATTTTATTTAAGTAGTAGTGATGGAAAGTATATTACAAATTGTAATCCATAGATAGTGGTATAATTTTTGCTATGAGAAGTTATGGTTAAACTATATGTTAATGATATGTGAGCTTTGAGGATTAAATTGAACAATAATCTAAGTGTGATGATATATATAAATAATCTTTTATATCAATTTAATGGTTGATAATTAAAATTTAAGTTAAATTTTGGTATAAACGTTATAAATCTTAATAAGTAAATATATTCATTAAAACAGTTTTGGACAACAACAACAGTTAACATTAAAAATTCACTATAAATTGTAGAAATCGATTTAGAGGTTGAATTAAATATAGATTTAAATCTTATTAAGTCTAGTTTTAAATAGAAGAAATGGTGCAAGTAATGGAATTGTAAATTATGAGATATATGAAATTTTGTAAGCAATGAAATCGATTTCAGTTTCCCTTATTATAATTTTGAAAATTTATTACAAATTGTACAAAAATATTTAGGAGCTGAAATTTATATGCTTAAAAGATTAATAAGTTTATTTTCAAGGAAAATAAATGGAAATATAATATGAATTTTTTACTAAAATAAAATTATTTTTTGGTGGAGAAGTGTCAAAACGACCTAGTAGCAGAACAATGGGAAATTTAAAGAAAATACTGAATTAATTGGCTTAAGTGGAAATTCTAAAATTTTTATGGTAAAAATTTCATTGAATCTAGTTTTTTTTAAAAAAAAGAACAAATGGATCTTAATTTGGAACACTATAGACCAAGATATAAATAATTTAGTGGCTGTTACTCAAGCGGACAACCTTGCTAAAAATTTGTAATTAGTGAAATCATAATTAATGTTACATGTAACAACCTGTTTTCAGTGAAATTGGAACAGTGGTTTTGGGACAACAAATCTTATTTTATTATTATTTTATTATCTACAGCATGATAGTAGTATTGTATAAAAATTTCGTTAAGAAATTTACTGTTTGCATGCTTAATTTGATAAAAAGGACTAAATCACGTAAAGTGTAAAAGTTGTGTTCTAGTAACTAAATGAATTAAATAACTATAGAACCTTGAAGTATGAGTCCTTATGTGGTAATTAGACCATTGTTTATTTAAGTGGACAAATATGGGTATTGACTTAAGTGATTTGGATGTTAATTAATAAGGTTAAAAAGGTAAATTAATAAAACAACTTAAATCAAAATAAAGTAAAAGAAAGATATCATCTTTCTTTCTTCTTCAAACCAAAAATAGGGCTTAAGGAAGCCATAGCCAAGCTCAAACATTCAACCATCTCTCTCTTTGTGCATGTAAGTGCATTTTTGTCCCGTCTTTAATGATTTTTATGTTTTTAGAGTTGTTGTAACTTAATCTAGCTAGCCTGGGGACTAATTTGCAAAATTTTTAAATGTTTAGGGTTTTACCATTAATGTATATGTATTGTTTATTGTAACAACTCAATTTCAATGAAGTTGGAATAATGGTTTTGTAACCACAAATTCGAGCCGGAAAGAAAAATATTTTAATATTGTGAAATGATTAGTAATGTGATAAAAAGATTGCATGAGAATTTTGATAACAAAATTTTATCAATTAGGTGCTCAATTTAGAAAGGACTAAATTGCATAAAATGTCAAACTTGAATTCTAGTAGCTATAAGGATTAAATAGCTATGGAATTCAAAACTTGAGGTCCTTAAATGGTAATTAGACCATTGATGAAAAATATGTAGATATTTTTGGTGAATCATCCATGGAAAAATTAGAAAAGGTTAAGGACTAAATTGAAAATGGAAAAATTATAAAGATGATAATTAAATTAAAATGAAATATCATCATTTTATATCATCTTCTTCAACCTAAAATCCATGGAAACCCTAGGACAGAGAAAACAAGCTTTCCAAGCATAAATTGGTAGGTTTCTATGTCCCGTTTTTAGTAATTTTTATATTTTTGAGATCGAGAAAGCTTAATTTCTCTATTTGGGGGGTTAATTTGAATAGATATCAAAGTATAGAAAATTTTCCATGGATGAACATGTTGAAATTTAAAATTTTATGGTAGAAAATGAAAAGTTATTGATAGATAAACAACTTTTACAAAGGAAAAATTCATGGAAACTTGATTTAGGGACTAAACTGAAAAATGTTAAAACCCATGGAAAATTCTGAAATTTTTAGAATACATGTTCATTAAAAGTTATATTAGAATTTTGATTAGGCTTGGAATAAGGATTAAATTGCATGAATTTCAATTTCCGAGCCTAAGGATGAAATTGGAATTAATCAAAAGTATTGGGGCAAAATGGTACTTTTGCTTAGATTGTAAATTGAGTTCAATAGAATGTGAAATGGATTTAATTGATGATTAAATTCATTTATATAGATCTGGAAGTACCAAACAAAGAGCTAGATCGAGGAAAGGAAAAGATTTGAGATTAGTAGATTTTAATTACGAACAAATATCAATGTAAGTTCGTATAACTTAAATGAGCATAAAAATGTGTTGTTTTGAATGCTATATTACATTGAATATGTTGTATAAAATTGTATGTATGAAGTGTATGAAAATTTTAATGGATGGAATGGTATATGATGGAAAATTTATTGATAAAGGGTAAAATTCCGTATAAATATTGAATTCCGATGGATAAATATGATTTCCCTGATAAAACTGCATGTGTTGCAGAATGGATTTAGCCCGAATGGGTAATCCAAAATGAGTCTCTCGAGTATATGTTTCAATTAGGATTTAGCCTAGACTGGTAATCCTAATTGACTGGATTTAGCCTGAATTGGTAATCCAGAATGAACTCTATGGGAATTCTTTGTCATATAAAGGATTTAGCCTGGATTGGTAATCCGACAAAACCCTTAGAGTATATGTAACAGCTAGAATTTAGCCTGGACTGATAATTCTACTGTGTAATATGTGGCTCGAGAGTGTACCTATAAGGTACTACTGGAAATGAATTGACGGATAATGGAATTGTACACCTCGAGTGTATTACTTGAAGTATCCATCGGAAATTCAAAGATTCAACGGATAAAGTGTATATTGTAATATGAGAAACATAAGGTGGAATGTGAATATAGCATGATGATCTCATCTATGCTTATTGGTATATTGACTAATATGTTGGTTGAGAATGTTTGAATAGGTAAATTACCAAATAGTTGGAAAGCATGTTTTGTATGGTTAATATATTAAATGTAATGGGTAAGCTTAATTTATGTTACATGAGCTTACTAAGTATAATATGCTTACTAGGTTTTATTTACCCTGTTTTATAGTGCTTAAAGCTCGTGAGGGTTGGAGATTGGTTGGAGCAAGTCATCACACTATCAACCTGTTATTTTGGTATAAGTGATAATCTTGTTTTGATAATGGCATGTATGTGCTAACTAAATTAAGTATTGGTATGTAAATGGTGAATGAAATTTAGCCATTGGAATGACTAATACATTATGTCTTGATACATGTTATGGTTGAATCAATATATTAACTAAAATGGTAAGTATGAATATTTAACTATACAAATTATGTAAATTACATGAAGGTAAGTTATTAAACACAAATATATAATGAAATGTATCAATTTTGGATGATAGAAATTAGCTTGAATTATACTTGTAATTGGTTGGATTATATTTGTAAGTGTTAGGGCAGGAAATGGAAAATTTGGGTGAGAAATGAGACTAGGAAATGACCTTATTTTGTCTACACGGGTAGACACACGGGCGTGTGTCTAGGCTGTGTGTGACACACATCCTGGTACATGGGCATGTGGTCTGGCCATGTGTCCCCTGTATTTCAAAATTTCAAAATAGAATGCTTAGAATTGAGCACACGGGTAGAGACACGGGTGTGTGTCTTAGCCGTGTGGGTGACACGACCTTGAACATGGGTCTGTGAAACCTGCACCTAATTCAAATTAAATTAATTAACCACACGGCCTAGCACACGGGCGTGTGACATGGCCGTGTGGTGCAAGTTAGAGAGCAACCTAAATTGGACACGGCCTGAAGCACGGGCGTGTCTAAGGGTTACACGGGTGTGTCCCTTGGACCACACGGGCGTGTTAGCCCTACACCTTGGAAAATTTTTAAAATATCACGAAAAATTCCTAGAGTTTCTGATTAAGTCCCGATTTGATTCTAATTATCGTATTGGGCCTTGAGGGTCCATTTAAGGGACATCCTGAACAATCTCAGTTAATGAATAGTGATTTATATGACTTATCTGAAAATGTTCTGAAAAGTGCCGGTAATGCTCTATAACCCTGCTCCGGTGACGAATACGGGTTAGGGGTGTTACATTTATGATGTTTTATGGAAAAAAATGAATGGTTGTTGTTAGATTCACTACTTTTGTTAAGAGATTTTTGGTGAAATTGCCAAATAAGAATTAAATTGAAAAATAGAAAATTTTACATGGTGAAATTGTGAAATAAATGAAATATTGGGCTTGCTAGGGACCTATGTGATATTCAACTATGATGGGGTATAGGAAAATTGCAAGAATTTCTATTTTTATGAGCTAGGGACTAAACTGAAAAGAAATCAAAAGTATAGGGGCAAGATTATAATTTTGCTAAAATATGAATTTGGGTTAAACTGAATAGAATAATTATTGAATTGAGCTGGATTTATCCGTTTAGATCAAAACAAACCTCGTACAGCTTTAGATCGGGGCAAAGATAAAGTTTCGGATTAGTCGCCTCTGTATCTACATTTAATCGTCAAGGTAAGTTCGTGCAATTAAATTTTACTTATATGTTTTGAATTGAATTATACATGTATTGTGAATTGCCATATATATATATACCGATCACATATCCAACAATATTATGAAAACTACCGAGCCTTATTTGAACGTTAGGAATTCGTAGGATACAAATGACATGCCATTAGGGTTACATGATTCGGGTGCTGGTCCTGAACATCCTACCGATGGTTGAGGTCTGGCATGTGTTGCGGATACTCCATAGCTCGTGTGAGCAGCATCATGTAGCTACGTTCTGACCCATAGCTCGTGTGAGCAGACCCATATTCACAGTTCGTGCGAGCATTCTGATTCACAGCTTGTGTGAGCATACATGTACAAGAATTGACGGATTACAGTTATATGAGTTAGCACACTTTGTGTGAGCTATCCTGGGTATCCAACGATATTCTAAATGGTTCAACGGGCATTATTCAGAAAGGAAATGGTAAGAGTTCGATGCGAACTAAGACTTGGACACATGTGAATTTCATCGAAATGGTGATACATGGTATATCGAAAGTTGAAATGGATGATATATGCATATGATACATGATTAAATGTTGTGCTCATCCATGATTATATTGCCTATGTTATATGATTAAATGGCTAACATGTTGGTGTACATGTTTAGGCTTTGGCCAAGTTGTGGTTGGATTATGCCATGTTTAACTTACTTATTATGTGTTTAAATGGTAAGTTGTGTTTTACATTATACGAACTTACTAAGCATTTATTCTTACTCTATGTAATTTCCCGTGTTCTTTTAGTGAATCGAAAGCTCATTCTGGTTGAAAGCTTGTTGGATTTATATCACACTATCCATCAGCATGTATAGGTGTTTTGGTTAATGTTTGGCCTATAAGTACCCCATACCAGTGTTCGAAGTCGGAATCGGGTTCGAGGCATTACCAACTTATCTCACTTAAACATCTCACATTGGGCTATCAAAAGTATCATTTAAACTCCTCACTTGCTCATTCTCGGCCTACGAGGTCCTAAACATACCTTCGAGAGGTTTTAGAATTTAACCGAGAACTTTTGCAAACTTGAAAAACTTTTCATCAAAACAGGGGTCACACGCCCGTGTGTCCTTAAGACATGCCCGTGTCTTCCACCCGTGGTCGACACTGACTTGTTTCACACGGCTAGGTACACGCCCGTGTCCCTCACATGGCCTCGACACGCCCGTGTTTTAGCCTGTGTGTCAAAACCTTGGCATTTGGTTTATGACGTCATCACTTCACTAGGGCCACACGGCCAAGACAAACGCCCGTGTCTTTAGATTGTGTGTCAAATTAAATTCCACAATTAATGTGCAGACTTCACACGGCCTAGGCACACGCCCATGTCCTAGGTCGTGCCTCCAACACAGCTGAGACACACGGTCGTGTCTCTGCCCGTGTGTTTACTACAAGGCTTATTGACATGCAATTCTAGCATGCAAGGGGACACACAGTCGATCAACACGCCTATAGGGTTGACCGTGTGTCACACACGGCCTAGACAAACGGCCATATGTCTACCCGTGTGGACAAATAGATGGCTATTTACCAAGCCATTTGCCACCCTATCAAGAAATCATACTCATACCAAATCTTTCCAATACATAAGATAACCAAATGGTATCTCTAAGAACTCAAGAAAATCAAACATACATAAGGCATAGACTTCATAATTCCATCATCATTGAATATATAAAGTATCAAGTATTGGCCCAATTCTAATGACCATTTACAAATGACTTTGATACATTCATAGCCAACACTTTGGCTAACAATTACGACCTAACAAAATACCCAACTCCTATACATGCCATACTCAAAATAAGTCTAAATTGTTATACCAATGTGATAGTGTGATACCTGAACTCTGACGTTCCATGTTCCTCGAGTTATCCTTGCAAGACTACAAGGAAAAAGGGCAATGAAAAGGGGTAAGCATAAAGCTTAGTAAGTTTGCATGGAAAGAATCAGCAACAACGAGCTCATAATATAATCCATTCATGGCATTGACTAACCATACACAAATCATAGGCTTCTTGCCATACTAACTCACTCTTGCCCTTATTTAGCACATACCGTGCCACATATCATAATTGTTTCTTCTTGGCTCATTCACGAGTACCTGTATTCACTCATTCACATGATTTTAGTACAAATCTCATTTATACTTCTAGACTCATCTACTTATCCCATTAATCACTAGGGATAATCAAAGACGCATATTCATCGTCATTACTGTAGGTACGAAGCCAATGCCACATCCCCGAGGTGGTCTTACATGGAGTCACCTCTGAATGCCAATGCCATATCCCAAATATGGTCTTATATGGACTCTCTCATCAATTATCGATGCCATATCCCGAATATGGTATTATATGGACTCTCACATCAATTATCGATGCCATATCCTGGATATGGTCTTATACTATTCTCACATCATTACCGAAGCCATATCCTAGATATGGTCTTATACGAGATCTCAACTCGGTGTCAAGGCCATGTCCCGGACATGGTCTTATACGGGACCTTATTCATCTCATATTTTGATGATAGCATTTTTATGTTCAATGTAGTCCAGTAGGACCTCAACATCTCATTCAACATCAATTGCTCAATTTAATAGAGCATCTTGCATCCATATAATGCCAAGCGTTCTCAAACATGCTAACGTGAATGTTGAATCTATCACATACAAACTTACCTCGACTTCAAAATGAGCTAGCTCGTTGGTCTAGTCCGAGACTTTGTTCTTTCCCCGATTGAGGTGGATTCTTGATTCTTCTTACTCTATAATAGCAATTTAGCTCATTTTAATTCTCACGTTAATAAAAGTATTTTAATAATCATGCTTTGGCAAAATTACTATTTTGCCCTTAGACTTTGGCAAAATGACCATTTTGCCCCTAGGCTCGAAAAAAATTCTAATCATATTTCTACCTTCGACAAGCCTAGGTGAACATTTAATACTCTTATAGCTATCATCAAAACTCAACATTTCACATATTTACTACAATTTTTATAACTTTTTCATCAAGGTCCTTTTTGATGTTTTCATGACAACACCTTTCACAAAAGTTGTTCATCTAACAACTAAGATTCAATTTCTCCCATAAAAATGCAGCAAATAACAATGAAAGCTCTCATGGAAAAACTCTAAACTTTTCACCATATTGCACATTAGTCCCATCATTTGAAAGCTTAAGCTTTAGGGGTTCTAAAAGTACAATTTTTATCAAGAAATGATCCCTAGAACACTTACTTGAATGGAGAAGAGCTTACTAAAATTTTGAGCTTTCAAAAAACCCCTATTTGCTTGCTATTTTCAGTGGAGAAGGATGAGCAAAAAGATGGATATCATCTTTTCCTTATTTTATTAATACTTGTCAAATTAGCCACCAACTATCACCAACTTTGACCAATTTTTGTCCATCTTTGTCTCCTATGGCCGACCACTAGTATTTTGGGGGTCTAATTGCCTTTTAAAGACCTCCAATTATCAATCTATGGCTATTTGGCACCTTTAGGCTATAAAATGGAACTTTCATACTTTATGCGATTTAGTCCTTTTTCGCGATTAAACATGAAATCGCTAAAATTAAGGCATTAAAATTTTCATGTACTTATACAAACATATTAAAAGTCATAAAATATCATGAAAAGAAATTTTCTCTAACCTCGGATTAGTGATCCCGAGATCACTGTTCCGACTAGCTCCTAAATCGAGCTGTTACAATTCTTCCCTCTTAAGGATTTTCGTCCCCAAAAATCTTACCGGTGAAAAGGTTGGATATTGGTTTCTCATCATTTCCTCGGGCTCCCATGTAGCCTCTTCTATTCCATGCCTTTGCCACAACTCTTTTACCAGGGCTATACTTTTGTTTCTTGACTGTTTGACCTCTCGTGCCAAAATTTTAACCGGCTCTTCACCATAAGTCAAATCCGGCTGTATCTCTTCCTCTGCCGGTACTATGACATGTGAAGAGTCTGAACGGTATCGACGCAACATGGATATGTGAAAGACATCATGAATCTTTTCCAGCTCCGGTGGCAAAGCCAACCGATAAGCTACTGATGCTATCCTCTCGGTAATTTCATAAGGTCCGATAAAATGCAGACTTAATTTGCCTTTCCGGCCAAATCCGAGGACTTTTCTCTAAGCTACCGACTTTGAATTCAATCTCTTTCCTTTTCAAATCCGAATAGGACTTCTGTCTATCTGAGGCAACTTTCAGACACTCGCATATCACCTTTACTTTCTCCTTAGTTTCCCTAATCAAGTTGACCCCATGTATCTGTTTCTCTCTGAGTTCTGACCAATACAAGGGCGTTCGAGACTTACGCCCATACAATGCCTCATAAGGCGCCATTTTCAAACTTGTCTGAAAACTGTTGTTGTAGGCGAATTCCACCAACGGTAAGTATTTCTCCCAATTACCTTGGAATTCCAAAACACAACATCGAAGCATGTCTTCAAGTACATGAATTACTCTCTCTGACTGCCTGTCGGTTTGTGGATGGAAGGCTATACTGAAACTCAATTTCGTGCCCAAGGCCTTTTGCAACTTTTTCCAAAACCGTGACGTGAATCTCAGATCTCTATCCGAAATGATCGATAACGGTACACCATGATGTCTTACTATTGTAACAGGTATAGTTTCGCCAGTTTATCAAGCGAATAATTGGCTTGCACTGGTATGAAATGAGCTGACTTTATGAGTCTATCAACTACTACCCATACCGCATCTTTCTTCCTTGGAGTCAACGATAAGCCTGTCACGAAGTCCATGGTAACACGGTCCCATTTCCACTTAGGAACCATAATGGGCTGAAGTAAACCCGATAGTATTTGATGTTCAGCCTTTACTTGCTGACAGATCAGGCATTTCGATACAAACTCAGAAATGTCTTTCTTCATACCAGGCCACCGATACCATTCCCGCAAACCATTGTACATCTTCATGCTACCAGGGTGCACAGTTAAACATCCGCTATGCGCTTCATGCAAGATCTTACGAATAAGTTCATCATTCCTGGGTACATAGACCCTATCTCGAAACATCAGACATCTTTCAAGATTTACTCGAAAGTCTGACTCAACATTTGACTCACATAAAACTCTTTTGGCTTGCGAGCTGTTATCATCTTTTTGAGCTTCACAAATCTCCTGGAGGAATAATGGTCTAGCCCTCAACTCGGCTAGAATGGAACCATCCTCCAACAAATCCATCTGAGTATTCATGGCCCTCAGCGTAAACAATGATTTTCTGCTCAAAGCGTCAGCGACTACGTTCGCCTTTCCCGGATGGTAGTCAATCGCTAACTCGTAATCCTTAATCAACTCCAACCATCTTCTTTGCCTCAAATTCGATTCTTTTTGGGTCAACAAATATTTTAGGCTTTTATGGTCGGTGAAAATCTGACACCTTTCACCATACAAATGGTGTCTCCAAATCTTTAACGCAAACACAATTGTGGCCAACTCTAAATCTTGAGTCGGGTAATTCTTCTCGTGAAGCTTTAATTGCCTAGAGGCGTATGCAATCACCTTACCCTCCTGCATAAGTACACAACCCAATCCATTCAGGGATGCATCACTATAAACCACAAATTCTCTTCCCGGTTAAGGTTGCACCAAAACAGGAGCTTCGGTCAACATCGTCTTCAGTTTCTCAAAACTCTGTTGACACTTTTCTGTCCAACCAAACTTCACCTCTTTTTGCAATAGTCTCGTCATCTGGTAGCTATCAAGGAAAACCCCTTGACAAAACGCTTATAATAGCCTGCTAGGCCTAGAAAACTCCTTACTTCGGTTACGCTCCTCGGCAGTTTCCAATCAATAATTGCTGAAATCTTACTCGGGTCGACTCTAATTCCCTCTCCCGAGATAATGTGCCCCAAAAATCCTACTTTCTTATGCCAAAATTCACTCTTGCTGAATTTGGCATACAATTGTTTTTCTCTCAAAATTTGCAGAACCATACTCAAATGCTCGGTATGTTCATTCTCATCTCGACAGTAGATCAGTATGTCGTCGATGAAGACTACGACAAATTTATCCATGTATGGCCGAAAAATGCGATTCATCAAATCTATGAAGATCGCAGGGGCATTCGTTAGACCAAAAGGCATGACTAAAAATTCATAATGGTCGTACCTAGTCCTAAATGCGGTTTTCGGTACATCCGAGTCCTTGACTCTTAGCTGATAGTACCCGGATCTCAAATCTATCTTGGAAAATACCGTGGCTCCCTTCAATTAATCAAATAAATCATCGATTCTCGGCAACAGGTACTTGTTCTTCACAGTTACCTTATTAAGTTGCCGATAGTCTATGCATAGCCTCATAGAACCATCTTTCTTCCTCAAAAATAAAATGGGAGCACCCCACGGAGAAAAACTCGGCTTTGCCAAACCTTTATCCATTAACTCTTACAACTGTGCTTGCAAGTCTTTCAGCTTAGTTGGGGCCATTCTATATGGAGCAATAGAAATAGGGGCAGTACCCGGAGCTAACTCAATTCCAAATTCAATCTCTCTAACCGGAGGTAGCCCTGACAACTCTTCCAAGAAAACATCTGGGTACTCGCATACTATGGGTGCCGACTCAATACTCAATTCAGTCTTTTTAGCATTTCACACAAAGGATAGGTAAGCCTCGTACCCCTTTCTTACATACCTCTGAGTCGACAAGGATGGTATCACTATTGGTGACCTATCTTGCTTATCTGATTCAACACAAAGAAAATCCCGATTTTCATTCTTCAACTCAATAAGCTTCTTTCCACAATTTACAACTACACCATGAGTAACAAGCCAATTCATCCCAAGGATGACATCAAACTCATCAAAAGGCAATAACATAAGGTCAACTGGGAAACAATGACCCTTAATCATCAAAGGGCATCCTTTACACACTCTATCAACCAACACATACTTGCCTAGGGGATTAGACACTTCTACTACAAATTCAGTAGACTCTATAGGCATGCTCATGCTAGAGACTAATTTCATGCATATGTATGAGTGGGTAGATCCCGAATCAATTAAAGCTATAACACGAGTATCGTAAAGAGAAAATGTACCCGTGATTACGTCGGAGGAAGATGCTTCTTTACTAGCACGAATGGCATATGTTCCCGTCAGTGCTCTACCCTCGACTCTTGTAGTTTGCTCTCTAGATAGATTCTTGCTTCCCATCTCATTTCCCAGGTTTCTCAGTGGTCTTCCTCTAGCAGTGCTTCCCGGTCTTGCATTCTGAGACTTCTTTTTCTCGCCCACCTCGGGGTAATCTCTGATAAAGTGGTCTAAGGACCCACATCTGAAACAAGCTTTCTCATTTGCTCAGCACTCACCAGAATGGCCCCTACCACACTGAGGGCATTCTGGGCTACTCGGTCAAACGTTGCCCACACTAGCAACTGAGGTGGTCTGCCCTTTAGACCTCAAAAATTGTTTGCCCTTGCTTCGGTTTGACAACCTGGCTGAGGTGACCGATCGAGTAGCGAAATCCCTCAATTTCTTAGATGAGGATTAGAGTGACTTATTTAGTTGTCTTTTCCTCGAGTCGCGAGACTCATTCTCACCTCTTCTTTTTTCCTTAGCCAACTCTTCAGCCTTACATGCTCTATCTACCAGCACTACAAATTCTTTTAATTTGAGGACTCCCACGTATAAACGGATATCTTCATTTAACCCGTCCTTGAATCTCTTGCACATGATGGCCTCGGTAGATACGTACTCCCAGGCATACTTGTTAAGCCTTACGAACTCCCATTCGTAGTCGGTCACTGACATACGGCCTTGCTTTAGTTCCAAGAAATCCTTTCTCTTATGATCTATGAACCTCTGGCTGTTATACTTCTTCCGAAATTCCTCTTGAAAGAATTTCCAGCTAACTCTCTCCCTTGGTATCACCGACACAAGGGTGTTCCACCACCGATAGGTTGAATCTATCAAGAGAGATACTGCACACTTTAGGCACTCCTCAAGTGTGTACGATAATTCATCGAATACCCTGATGGTATTCTCGAGCCAAAATTTCGCTCTCTCCGGATCATCATCTTTACTAGCCCAGAATTCTTCTGCTCCTTGCTTCCGGTTCTTATCAACCAGAGGCCTTCCTCTTTTCAATACCTCAACCACTTGAGGAGCTACTAGAGCGGGTTGAGGAATAGGTGGGGGTGGAGGAGGTTGAGCATCAGGATTTGCTCGGGTATACTCAGTATACCAGTTGCTCATCATACGGAGAAAGGCTTTGCGGGCCTTTTTTCCTTGACCCAAGGTCTCAAGTCTGCTATTCGCTGGTGCGGTCCCTTGAGCGGAAGCCAGCGCATTACTCACAGCATCATCGGCCATAGTTTGGTTTGGATCAAAATCCATATACTACATAAAACACGATTTTTAAACGTCGGAGCTATCACACTATCATTACACAGGTACTCTTACATATGGCATGTATAAATAGACTCGTACTTTTGCTATGTTAGTCATAGAATCGACTAAATCGTAGCTCTGATACCAATAAATGTAACACCCCATACCCGTGTTCGAAGCCAGAACTGGGTTCGAGGCATTACCAACTTATCTTGCTTAAATATCACACATTGGGCTATCAAAAGTTTCATTTAAGCTCCTCACTGGCTCATTCTCGGCCTTCGAGGCGCTAAACATACCTCCGGAAGGTTTCAGAATTTAACCGGGAACTTTTGTGAACTTGGAAAACTTTTCATCAAAACAGGGGTCACACGCCCGTGTTGATCTAGGGACATTCCCTTGTGTCCCTAAGACATGCCCGTGTCTTCCACCCGTGGTCGACACTAACTTATTTCACATGGCCGGACACATGCCCGTATCCTTGGCCCGTGTCCCTCACACAGCCTCGACATGCCCGTGTCTTAGACCGTGTGTCAAAACCTTGGCATTTTGTTTATGACATCATCACTTCACTAGGGCCACACGGCCAAGACACACGCCCGTGTCCTTAGACCGTGTGCAAATTAAATTCCACAATTAATGTGCAGACTTCACACGACCTGGGCACACGCCCATGTCCTAGGCCGTGCCTCCCGCATAGCTGAGACACACGATTGTGTCTCTGCCCGTGAGTTTATTACAAGGCTTACTGACTTGCAATTCTAGCATGCAAGAGGACACACGGTCGATCAACACGCCCATAGGGCTGACCGTAGACACACGCCCGTATGTCTACCCGTGTGGACAATTAGATGGCTATTTATCAAGCCATTTGCTACCCTATCAACAAATCATACCCATACCAAATCTTTCCAATACATAAGATAACCAAATGGTATCTCTAAGAACTCAATAAAATCAAACATACACAAGGCATAGACTTCATAATTCCATCATCATTAAATACATAAAGTATCAAGTATTGGCCCAATTCTAATGACCATTTACTAATGACTTTGATACATTCATAGCCAACATTTTGGCTAACAATTACGACCTAACAAGATACCCAACTCCTATACATGCCATACTCAAAATAAGTCCAAATTGTTGTACCAACGTGATGTCGATAGTGTGATTCCCGAACTCTGACGTTCCACGTTCCTCGAGTCATCCTTGCAAGACTACAAGGAAAAAAGGCAATGAAAAGGGGTAAACATAAAAATTAGTAAGTTTGCATGGAAATAATTAGCAACAATGAGCTCATAATATAATCCATTCATGGCATTGACTAACCATACACAAATCATAGGCTTCTTGCCATACTTACTCACTCTTGCCCTTATTTAGCACATACCGTGCCACATATCATAATCGTTTCTTCGTGACTCATTCACGAGTACCTGTATTCGCTCATTCACATGATTTTAGTACAAATCTCATTTCTACTTCTAGACTCATCTACTTATCCCATTATTCACTAGGGATAATCAAAGACGCATATTCATCGTCATTAATGTAGGTACGAAGCTAATGCCACATCCCCGAGGTGCTCTTATATGGAGTCACCTCTGAATGCTAATGCCATATCCCAGATATGGTCTTATATGGACTCTCTCATCAATTATCGATGCCATATCCCGAATATGGTATTATATGGACTCTCACATCAATTATCGATGCCATATCCTGGATATGGTCTTATACTATTCTCACATCATTACCGAAGCCATATCCTAGATATGGTCTTATACGGGATCTCAACTCGGTGTCGAGGCCATGTCCCGGACATGGTCTTATACGGGACCTTATTCATCTCATATTTTGATGATAGCATTTTTATGTTCAATGTAGTCCAGTAGGACCTCAACATCTCATTCAACATCAATTGCTCAATTTAATAGAGCATCTTGCATCCATATAATGCCAAGCGTTCTCAAACATGCTAACGTGAATGTTGAATCTATCACATACAAACTTACCTCGACTTCAAAATGAGCTAGCTCGTTGGTCTAGTCCGAGACTTTGTTCTTTCCCCGATTGAGGTGGATTCTTCATTCTTCTTGCTCTATAATAGCAATCTAGCTCATTTTAATCCTCACATTAATAAAAGCATTTTAATAATCATGTTTTGGAAAAATTACTATTTTGCCCCTACACTTTAGCAAAATGACCATTTTGCCCCTAGGCTAGGAAAAAAATTCTAATCATATTTCTACCTTCGACAAGCCTAGGTGAACACTTAATACTCTTATAGCTATCATCAAAACTCAACATTTCACATATTTACTACAATTTTTATAACTTTTTCATCAAGGTCCTTTTTGGTGTTTTCATGACAACACCTTTCACAAAAGTTGTTCATCTAACAACTAAGACTCAATTTCTCCCATAAAAATGCTGCAAATAATAATGAAAGCTCTCATGGAAAAACTCTAAACTTTTCACCATATTGCATATTAGTCCCCTCATTTGAAAGCTTAAGCTTTAGGGGTTCTAAAAGTACAATTTTTATCAAGAAATGATCCCTAGAACACTTACTTGAATGGAGAAGAGCTTGCTGAAATTTTGAGCTTTCAAAAAACCCCTATTTGCTTTCTATTTTCGGTGGAGTAGGATGAGCAAAAAGTTGGATATCATATTTTCCTTATTTTATTAATACTAGTCAAATTAGATACCATCTATCACCAACTTTGACCAAATTTTGTCCATCTTTGTCTCCTATGGCCAGCCACTAGTATTTTGGGGGTCTAATTGCCTTTTAAAGACCTCCAATTATCAATCTATGGCTATTTGGCACCTTTAGCTTATAAAATAGAACTTTTGCACTTTATGCGATTTAGTCCTTTTTCATGATTAAACATGAAATCGCTAAAATTAAAGCACTAAAATTTTTATGTACTTATACAAACATATTCTAACTCACAAAATACCATGAAAAAAATATTTTCTCTAACCTCGGATTAGTGATCCCAAGATCACTGTTCTGACTAGCCCCTAAATCGGGCTGTTACTTTTTGGATGATGATAAGGATTTGATTTTTGGCATGTATATATGGAAACACAAAAATTTATATACTTTTTCATGCCCTTTTTGAAGCAAATTTATGTGGTTTCGAGTAAATTCATGTCGAAAAATAATTAAATATTATAAAATATTTAAATTGTGCTAAAAATATGAACATGATGAATTTCAATTAATTTTATAGTTAATTTTGCTTAATTTTGACTATTTTCGACAGATTCGCACAAAGGGCGAAAATCGGCTCGGCAGACACTGCTCGAAGAACAAAACCGAGAAGCAATTTGAAGTTCAAGGCAAATTTATTTCCAGCCCAAGACGGTCCAATTATGAAGATTTAATCATAATATAATTAATTTTAATTTATCCCCAATTTAATTGGGCTAAATAAATTATTATTAATTAATTATGGGAAAAAAGGGCTAGTTAAACCGCACTGGTTGAACCGAACCGATTGAACCGAACCAGCCACCAATTGGGCAGCCCAAATCATCCGCAATGATGGCCCAAATCAGCTTATTAGCTGATTAATTCAGCTTGCAAAGGAGTCCTTGAAGATCTTTCAAAATCTCATTCAAACCCCTCTAAAATTCATGGCTTTAAAGATTTGCCCATGCTATATTTAGCAAAGTTGAATCTTTCAACTTTGCCACATGGGATGGCCGGCCAAGGGAGCCTCTTTTGCTGCTAGTATTTTCTCTTTTTAGCAGCCTTGATCACCTATAAATACCTCACCTAGCTACTCATTCAAAACACACCTCAAGCATCCAACATTCTCCTCTCTCACTTTCTCTCAATTTCCATTTTTCCCATTTCCCTTTGTGTGTTCTTGTGCCGATTTCTCCTCTTGGAAAAGAGGTGTTTTCCCAGCCATTTGGAGCAGCAATTGGAGTGTTCATAAGCCACCCTAATAGCCAAGGCCAACGAAGAACGAAGAACGGAGCAATCAATCAAGCCACAGAGAAACACCGGATTTGCTTCTTGTTCCCTATCTCTTTTAATTTTGTTGTTGTTTTGACGAACATGTTTATGAATATTTGTGCTGTTAGAATGATTAATTTAATCAATTTAGCTTGAATTTAATTAGTATTGGGTTGATTGCATTTCGATTTCTTAAGTTATTGAAATTGTGTTTATGCTGTTAAAGGCCTCGGTAAAATGTTTGGTTAAGTAAAATCATGTTAAGTTATCTGGCATTATAATTGTTTAGATAGCTAATGAATTAATTATTTAAACGCATTGAAATTATATTTAATGGGCACAATACTTAATCTGTGCATGTTTAATTCTTCTAAGGTAGCTGAAGATTAAATTAGCATTGTATTTGACGATACATATGCCTTGCATAACTTGCAAGATTTTTGTGATTAAATTGTTTTAAGGTAAAAATACTTTGTTACTTCACATGATCTTTTATATGCTTATTAGGTTGAATTAATTGTTTTAATCGACATAGGTATATGCGAGAGATTGTTTAATTTAATAAGTATGTATGTGTAATAACATGCTTACTTGTAGAAGTGTGTTTAATCGTTCGAATTTGCATAGAAATATGTACAAGAGATGAATGGATTTTTATTTGTAAGTATGTTCATAAGTTAGCAAATTACCGAGTTGCCATGTTTTAACAAGTATAATCACGAGCTTAAGAATTCTAGGGTAAGAAATGTGATTAATCCAACACAATTATGTCATCTTGATTAAAATCAGTTTTTGAAATCGTGCATTAGAACTTTATTTTATTTTATTTTTCTTTGTTTTTCTTTTAGTTTTTAAATATTCCTCAAAACCAAATATTTTTCTGTCACCAAAGTGTTTGCACCATTTTCATAAATAATCCTTTTACAGTCCCTGTGGGTACGATAACTCGACATTTACTTGTCACTTTATTACTTGTTACGATTGTGTACACTTGCACATTTCCACCGTTCCAAGTTTTTGGCGCCGTTGTCGGGGACTGTTTTCAAAGCCATTATTTGTGAATTTGTTTTGCATTTTGGTTTATTTATTTTACGTATTTTTACTTACTCAGTTTTTCTGTGATTATTTCAGGTGTTTATGAGTATTGACCAGATTATTGTTTTACTCCATGTGGACCCTGAAATAGAACGAACCTTTCGACAACGAAGAAGACAAGCGAACCAGAGAAGGACCGAAGGAATGAATTTCGAGAATATGAACCAAGGAAACGTAGCAAACCCTGCTCAGAATCCTATCCTTATTGTTGATGATAGGGATAGAGCCTTAAGACAATATGTCGTGCCAGTGTTTAACGATCTTAATCCGGGTATTAGGAGACCCAAAATCGAGGCACAACAATTCAAACTGAAGCCAGTCATGTTCTAGATGCTTCAGACACTGGGCCAATTCAGTGGAATGCCTACTGAAGATCCTCATCTTAACTTAAGACTATTCATGGAAGTAAGCGATTCTTTCAAGTTAGCCGGAGTACCCGAAGATGCCTTACGATGAAAGTTGTTACCATATTTGTTAAGGGATAGAGCTCGTGCTTGGTTGAATTCATTGCCACAGAACTCCATTTCTACATGGCAAGAGTTAGCCGAGAGATTCCTCATGAAGTATTTTTCACCAAGCAAGAATGCTAAGCTGAGGAATGAGATCACTGCTTTCCACCAAATGGATGATGAGTCCTTGTATGAGGCATGGGAAAGATTTAAAGAGTTATTACGAAAATGCCCTTATCATGGAATTCCTCATTGCACTCAACTTGAGACATTCTATAATAGTCTCAACGCTCACACAAGGATGGTAGTGGACGCCTCTGCTAATGGTGCCCTCCTTTCTAAGTCTTATAACGAGGCTTATGAAATTATCGAGAGGATTGCCAGCAACAACTATCAATGGCCAACCAGTCGAGCAGCGTCAAGAAGACGAGTCGCTAGAATACATGAAGTAGACGCTCTTACTTCACTCGCATCTCAGGTATCATCGATATCCTCAATGCTTAAAAACCTTACTACTAATGGGTCTAATAGTTTTGTAGCACAGCCGCCTAATCAATTTGAGAATATAGCCTGTGTCTATTGTGGGGAGGGACATTTGTTTGACGAATGTTCGTCTAACCCAGAGTCTGTGTACTACATGGGCAATCAGAACCAAAACCGAGGAAGGCAAGGGCTGCAATCCAACTTTTATAACCCATCATGGAGAAACCACCTGAATTTTTCCTGGAGTAACCAAGGGGCTAGAACCAGTACCACTTACACTCAACCCAAACCAACCCAGCCGCCTAATTTTCTGCAACAAGTTCAGAAACCAGTTCAAGCTGAAGCATCCAATAGCCTGGAAAGTTTGCTAAAGACATATCTAGCAAAGAGTGATGCTTTAATCCAGAGCCAAGCAGCTACATTGAAGAATTTGGAGAATCAAGTGGGCCAGCTTGCAACTGAACTTAGGAACCGACCACAAGGTGCTTTACCTAGTGACACAGAAAATCCGAGAAATACGGGGAAAGAACATTGCAAAGCGTTGCAATTGAGGAGCAGAAAGATAGTAGAGCCCAACACTGTCGAAGTTGAAAAGGAGCAAGCTGATGCTCAAGACTCAGAAGAAGTTCAACCAAGTGTTGAAACCCCAGTTTCACCAGAATCGAAATCTGCAAAACCATGCAAAGAAACCTCAGGACCAGTTAATTCTGATCAACCAACAACGTCGTTAGAAGCAGAATTACCGCCAAAGGTGAATCAACCAGAATCAGTTCCAGTAATGAAACCACCACCACCCTACCCTCAAAGACCTCAAAAGCCAAAGTAGGAGATTCAATTCAAGAAGTTCCTGGACGTACTCAAGTAACTTCACATCAACATCTTGTTGGTCGAAACACTTGAGCAAATGCTGAACTACGTCAAGTTCATGAAAGATATCTTGTCAAAGAAGCGAAGACTTGGAGAATTTGAGATGGTAGCTCTGACGAAGGAATGCAGTGCATATCTTCAGAACAAACTACCCCCAAAATTGAAGGATCCTAGATGTTTCACCATACCGTGCAATATTGGATCAACATATTGTGGTAAATCATTATGTGACTTAGGCGCGAGTATCAACTTGATGCCTATGTTAATATTTAGGGAGTTAGGGATAGGAGAAGTTAGACCAACTACGGTTACACTTCAACTAGCAGATCGATCCTTAGCGCATCCAGAAGGAAAAATTGAGGACGTATTGGTACATGTAGATAAGTTTATCTTTCCTGTTGACTTTGTAATTCTAGACTTTGAAGCAGACAAAGAAGTGCCAATCATCCTAGGAAGACCATTCTTAGCAACTAGAAGGACCCTTATTGATGTGCAAAAGGGCGAGCTGACTATGCGTGTTCAGGATGATCAAGTAACATTTAATGTTTTTAAGTCAATGCGATTTCCTGACACAATGAATGATTGTTCTACAGTAGCCGATTTAGAGGAATTAATAGTAGAGAAGGAACTTAACTGTGTTGATGACCCATTGGAAAGAATTTTGACATCGGATCCCCCAAATGATGAAGAGGAGTACGAATACTTAGCTTTGCTAGAAGCTAATCAAAAGGGATTTAATCTGCAATCCCATTTTGAATCTTTGGAACTAGAGAAAAGAGATTACAGCCAGCCAAAAGCATCAATCGAGGAGCCACCTAAATTAGAACTCAAGGTATTACCTTCACACTTGAAATATGTTTATAGGTAATGCCTCTACTCTGCCTGTGATTGTTTCAGTCGAATTAACTACTGAACAAGAAGAGAAACTTATCATAGTTTTGAGACAATTCAAGAAGGCTATCGGATGGACCGTAGCCGAATTCACGGTATTAGCCCATCTGTATGCATGCATAAGATCATATTAGAAGATGGCGAGAGAGGAATGATTGATGGATAACGGAGACTGAACCCCACATTGAAAGATGTAGTGAAAAAGGAAATTATCAAGTGGTTGGATGCGGGTATAATTTACCCCATCTCAGACAGTTCATGGGTGAGTCCAGTCCAGTGCGTGCCGAAGAAAGGAGGTATCACGATCGTGGAGAACGAGAACAACAAGTTGATACCAACGAGAACAGTTAAGGGATGGAGAATCTGCATCGATTATCGGAAGCTGAACAAGGTGACTAGGAAAGATCACTTTCCTCTGCCATTTTTGGACCAGATGCTGGATAGACTTGCAGGATGAGATTACTACTGTTTTCTTGATGGATACTCAGGGTATAATCAGATTACAGTAGCACCGGAAGATCAACACAAAGCGACATTCACCTGCTCGTACAGTACATTTGCATTTAGATGCATGCCTTTTGGTTTATATAATGCACCAGCTACATTTCAAAGATGTATGATGTCTATTTTTACTGACATGGTTGAGAAGTATTTGGAAGTTTTCATGGACAATTTCTCAGTATTTGGAGATACTTACGATGATTGCTTAGCCAATCTAGCTAAGGTACTGAGGCGATGCGAAGAAACAAATCTCGTACTCAACTGGGAAAAGTGCCATTTCATGGTACGAGAAGGAATTGTTCTAGGTCATCGGATAACGAGACATGGGATTGAGGTGGACAAAGCAAAAGTAAACGTTATTGAGAAACTCCCACCTCCAACATCTGTAAAAGGTGTTAGGAGCTTTTTGGGCCACGCCAGTTTTTATCGAAGATTTATCAAAGACTTCTCCAAAGTGGCTAAACCCTTATGCAAGCTATTGGAGAAATACTCGATATTCAAGTTTGATAAGGAATGCTTAAAAGCCTTCGACGATCTGAAGAGTCGATTAGTCACGGCACCTATAATCGTCACACCAGACTGGGATTCGCCATTCGTGTTGATGTGTGATGCAAGTGACTTCGCCACTGGAGCTGTCATGGGCCAGCGGAGGAACAAAGTTTTTCATCCCATCTACTACGTAAGTAGAACTTTAATCGGAGCTCAACTGAACTATACGGTAACAGAAAAAGAGTTACTTGCTATTGTGTTTGCTTTCGACAAGTTTCGATCTTATCTTGTAGGTACCAAAATGATTGTCTATACGAACCACTCCGCGATTAAGTACTTATTAGCCAAGAAAGATGCTAAGCTGAGATTGATCCGGTGGGTGCTTATACTTCAAGAGTTCGATCTAGAAATTCAAAATCGAAGGGGAGTAGAAAACCAAGTAGTAGATCACTTATCCAGATTGGAGCCGCAAGAGGAAAATTCTCCACTTTTACTGATCCAAGAGACATTTCCAGATGAACACATACTGAAGGTAAATCATGTCCATAATATTCCTTGGTTTGCTGATTTTGCTAACTATTTTGCTTGTGGTTTGATGCCGATTGATAAAACATATCAGCAAAAGAAAAAGTTTCTTCACGATGTGAAGTACTATTTTTGGGAAGAGCCATATTTGTTTAAAAAGTGTGCAGATTAGATGATTAGAAGATGTGTGACAGAAGATGAAATACTGAAGATCTTATACCACTGTCATTCAGCTCCGAGTGGAAGACACTTTGGAGGTACTCGTACAACAGCCAAAGTATTGTAAGCCGGATTCTTTTGGCCAACACTATTCAAGGATGCATACGCTTACGTAAAGAATTGTGATCGATGTCAGAGAGTTGGAAACGTCACCAACAGAAATGAGATGCCTCGAACAAATATCATTGAGGTAGAATTGTTCGATGTTTGGGGTATTGACTTTCTTGGTCCCTTTCCTCCGTCTTTTGGTCACAAGTATATATTGGTAGTAGTGGATTATGTGTCCAAATGGGTAGAGGCTGAGGCTTATCTGACGAACGATGCCAAGGTTGTGATGAAATTCTTGCAGAAACATGTGTTCAAAAGATTCGGAACCCCAAGAGCTATTATCAGCGATGAAGGGACCCACTTTGTGAACAAGTGGTTAAAATGGTTGCTAGACAAACATGGAGTGAAAACAAGGTTGCTACAGCTTACCATCCGTAGACAAATGGACAAGCTGAGCTAGCAAATAAGGAGATCAAAGGCATACTTGAGAAGGTAGTTTGTTCGAACCGAAGAGATTGGTCCAAGAGACTAAATGATGCTTTATGGGCTACAGAACAACATACAAGACACCTTTAGGAATGTCACCCTACAGGTTGGTCTTTGGGAAAGCATGTCATCTACCTCTGGAGTTAGAGCACAGAGCTTATTGGGCTGTTCGACAACTCAATTTGGATCTCAAGCTTGCTAAAGAGAAACGAATGCTCCAACTCAACGAGCTAGAGGAATTTTGAATGTTCTCTTATGAAAATGCCAAATTACTCAAAGAATGACTCAAGAAATGGCATGACAAGCATATCTGAGTTCGAGAATTTGAAGCAGGTCAGCAAGTCTTGTTATTTAATTCCAGATTAAAGTTCTTTCCTGGTAAGTTGAAGTCACATTGGTCCGGTCCATTTACAATTCATCGCGTCTATCCATACGGAGTTATTGAACTCCAAGGTAAGAGAGGTAATTTTCAAGTCAATGCTCAGCGTTTGAAACATTATTACAGAGGAACCCTTGAACGGGATAAAATCTTGTTCAGTTTATCTAACCCTTAGTTTCTATTGCTTCCAATAAATTATTTAGGGAATATTTTCGGGTTTATTATGCTCAAATAAAATCTGTCTAGGAGATTGGAACTTAAGCGGGACCGTTTGTGACCCCTCCAATCTTTCCTGGGAATTGATTTTTGCATAATTTTCCAAGGAATTAACCCCTAAATGACAAAATAAATTTTTAGTTTTTCAAATAAAAAGGTCAATTTTGACCCAAGTCTTAACTTGCAACTCAATTTCAAATTTTCATTAAGTCTGAGGACTTAATTGAATTATTTCCAAAATTTGGTTGCTATTTTCATAAATAATAAAAACTAGGTGCCTCTGCTTGTAAATATTTTTAAAAGACATCTAGAATAAATATTTTTATTTAATTTCATACTTATAAATTATTGATAAACTTTAATATATAATTATATTCATTACAATTTATATATTAACTTTTATCAATTTAGCTCAAGATTATAATTAATTTTATTTTATATTTATCTTAATAATTAAATAGCAATTGATAATTTATAAGTGTTTATTTAATTATTAATTGTTGTTTATCATGAGTAAAATTAGAATGGGACTCTTATTTTTAATTCTTTAATTGTTCTAAGAGTTCTACTCTAAATTCATACTACTCCTACTATAAATTGCACCATTGATTCACCCCATTCACTCATCACTCAAATTCCCATCCACCAGAACACCAAGTGCCGCAAGGTCCCTAGTCCCTAAGCCACCATTCGGCCAGCAGCTGCTCCAGCACACGCCGCACACGCCAGGCTACTCCAGCACACTTGCGTGCCACCAGCTTCTGCCTAGGTCGGGGCCTCACGCTGCTGCCTCTGCCCGTACGCCTGCTGGACACCATCGCCCCACGCCAACCAACCGTGGCTTGCCTTGCGCTGCACCTTGCTGCTTTGTGCGCCTAGGCGCACCCTCCTCCTTCACCCAACTTAAGCCAAAAGCTTTCTTTAATTTTCCATCTTTTGTTCATTAGTTATTTTATTTTAAGAATTCTTAATTTTTACGAGGAAGGTGGTAAGAAAATTTTTCTCCTTAAAATTTAATTTTTACTCAATTATTTAATTTTTCAATTTATTGAAATTTTAGTAATTGTTATTAAATTTTTAAGAAGCTAATTTTTTATTTTTCTTTCCATCTTATGTTCAGGTTAATCATGGCTGTAACATCCTAAAATTTGAGTATCATTTGTGTTGGCTCGGGTATGAATTTCTGTGTGTTTAGCATAGTATGGTGAAGGCTTGTTGTTATTAATGAAGTTAGAATAATTTTAGTTTGAAGAATTTAGTGAAGTGAATTAAGTGAACTTGACACTTAAGTTAATTTAAATGTTAAATTAAACACATAAGGAGTTAGTGGCAAGGTGGTTAGGATGCAAGAAGAGTAGCTTGAGGATACAGGTTCGAGTAGCATGATTAGCATTTTGAAGACTTTATTTTTGTATCCTAGCATTAATGGACGGTCAAACTTTAATTATGATAGGTTGGACTTTCAATTTTTGGTAAGTTGAATATTGGTTTAGGAAAGTTTGTACTTTGGGAAAGGAATCTTAAGGTTATGGAAGGATGGAGGGACATAAGGATTGGCTTAAGGAAGATGTTTTGGAAACTATTCCAAGGCCTTTAGTGCTTGTATGTGGACGGCATGTGTGGCTAGGGGGGTGGCCGAATGTTGATAGGAAGTTTGGGGGGGAATAGTTGGCCAATTTGAGCATTTGTGCACCTTTTGGCTTTTGTTTCTTTTTCTCTCCAAAAACTCCCTCTTTGGCCGAATGTACCTAGGCATTTTTGTGCAAATTTGCTTTGGAAACCAAATTCTAATTCTTCTCTCATTTCTCCTTTGAAACCGAAAACACATTTTGCATTTTAGTGCACTCTTTCTCCCATCTCTCTCTCTTTTCTTTCTTTTGGTATTTGCTCAAAATCATATTTCCTTTTTCTTTCTTTTGGCCGAACCTCTCTCTTCTCCAAACTCTCTTTTCTTTTCTTCCATTGTTGATTAAACCGAATCCTCCCTCTCTTATTTTTATTCTCTTCTCTACTCTCGAATTTCATTTCTTTTTAGTCTCAAATCAATTGATTTCTTCTTTTCAAAACCATAGCCGAAAATCCCTTCACCTTTTAACCATATTGCCGAAACTTTCCACTCTCTTATGGTGTTGTTTTGGCCGAATATCAATAAGGGTAGATAATCCTTGGGTTTCCTTCAATCGGTTTTGGAAGATAGGTATGTGTTCATGGCCGTATTTCCATTATTTCTTTCTCTTTTCTAAGTCTTTTTCTTGTGGACAAAGGCCGAATCTTTGGGCAATTGTTTGCAAAGTTTTAACTAATTTTAGGAATCGATCATTCTTTTAGGCTCTTTGGGACTTCGGAAGCAATCGATCTAAGCCCCATTCCTTTAGCAATCGAAGTTGGTAAGTCAAGTGGTAAGGATTCAATATTCTTTAAGTTGGTTGAGAAAGCCTAAGGCTATTGGGATTAAGATATGATGTTGGCTGAATGGTCTTGATTAAAGTGTTGTGGTTTGGCCGAATGTAGGACAAGGTGATCTAGTGCGGTAGATCGGATCTTTGAAAGTTAGTATTTGCGTTGGTGAAAGGTGTGTATTTTACACACTTTATAATTCGGTTATATACATATATATATTGTCTAATCATGTTATCAAAGTGGGAATCTATGAGATTTTGATAAGATACCTTGATGGGTATGTGCAAGGATTCGGGTAAGTCCGTTTCAATATGATGTTAATATATGTTGATTGATATCATGATCTATTATTTAAGTATGTTATATGATCATATCAAAGTATGATGGCATGATTGATATTCTTAATACATTGGTTTGGGAACATGAGTGGAGGGGGAAGGATTTGATATCCGTGTCTTTGGACACCAGAGGTTTGGCACCTCCAGTGATTTGGTATCACATTTGTGTCTTTGGGACACCAGAGGTTTGGCACCTCATAGCGACTCGTCCCTGTGGTCTAGCACCACCGTGGGTTGGCCCCACTTTTGAGATATGGGATTGTCGCCAGTGATTTGGTATCATACGTGGGTTGGCCCCACAACTTGATTATTCGTGACTTTGGTCACCAGTGATTTGGTATCACATTTGTGTCTTTGGGACACCAGAGGTTTGGCACCTCATAGCGACTCGTCCCTGTGGTCTAGCACCACCGTGGGTTGGCCCCACTTTTGAGATATGGGATCATCGCCAGTGATTTTGTATCACACGTGGGTTGGCCCCACAACTTGATTATTCGTGACTTTGGTCACCAGTGATTTGGTATCACATTTTGGATATCGTGACTTTGGGTCACCAGTGGTTTGGCACCACCTGTGGTTTGGTACCACACGGGGTAGGAAAGGAGTTATGGATGGCTAGGTTGGGTGCATTATATGTATGTTGCTTGATTATAAATTGTGTAAGAATGTTGCATTAACCGGGAGAGGGATTATGCACTGAGTCTTGGTGACTCACCTTCTCCCTTATCATTTCAGGTGATTCGTGAGATCGTGGACTGAGGAGCCGGATGAACTTGAGGAGGCCATGCAATAAAATTTGATTTTACATGAACTTCGAATTGGGGTACTTTAATTTATTTTAATTTGGTTTTTGTTTTATTTTGGGTTTGTAATAAGGCCTCTTTAATTATGTTTTGGATTATTTATATGCTTTGGATATGTTTTAAATATGGCTTTTAAATTATTTGGTTTATTTAATAATTGAGCCCAAAGTTTTCTAAAATAATAAAAACGCAATGGTTTTAAAATCTTACCATCGGGTAATATAAATCGTTTGATAGTAAAATGTAAATTTAGTGTTTTCTACAATTTAAATGATTTCCAAATATTAAGTTTCCACATTCAAATGCAAATGTTTTCATAGTAATAATTCGAGTTTTTCTTAAATGATACAAATGTTTTCTAACCTATGAATTATCAACTAAGCTTTAAAGTTTTATTTATAAAATTTCAAAGTAAATTATCAGTTTAAACTTATTATACATCTGTTTTCTACAAATATAGAATTTTAAAAGAGTTTTTCACTAAAATTTAATTCTTAATTCGTTTCTTTTCAAAACTTTTTCCTCAGTGACATACCAGATTCGGTCGTGGCGTATTGACCGGGTTTGGGGTGTTACAATGGCTCGAAAAAGAACTCGTGCCTCCGCTCAAATTGACAAAGCACAAAGCAAATTTCACTGTGAAGAAGCCAAAGTAAGATACGAAAGTATCTTCAAAAATCGACAGATGCATCCAGAGAAAGGCTTCACATTGAAGGAGAGCAACTACAAAGACTTTATGGCGCGTATTCGTCAAGTTGCTGAAGTCCTCAATTGGAAATTGTTTTGTGAAAAGAGACCAAGTGTGGATGAGGAATTAGTTCGTGAATTCTATGCGAACTTAACCTCAAGCGAATTGACTGAAGTTCCAGTCCGCGGAATCAAGGTACCGATAAATTCTAATGCTATTAATGAGTTCTTTGAATTACCTGATTTCGACAATGATGAATATTCCTCCCTGTTGAGCAATATTAAGCCTGGAAATCTATAAGAAATCCTCGAGGAACTCACAGTTCCAGGTTCTAAGTGGACTGTGTCAAAGCAAGGAATCCACACGTGTCGAAGAGAGTATTTGACACCACTTGTGAAGGTATGGTTCTATTTCATTCGTTTCAGCCTTATGCCTAGTTCGCATGGGACTACAATCTCATTAGAGCGAATGGTTCTATTATACTCGATTATAACTGGAAATACCATTGATGTGGGCAAAATCATTCTAAGAGAAATGTGAAATTGTGCCGTTAGACGGTCTGGCCCTGCCTATTTCCTCTTTACGATCACAATTTTGTGCTTAAAAGCAAAACTCCTTGCGGATGTAAAGAAGACAGAGTATAGTCAAGGCACAATCACTGATTGGGATCTTTATCGAGTGGCCGGAGATTCTGTTCTTCAGCAACGAATTGAAGAAAGCGAGGATCCCGAAGAAGCAGAAGATGAACCCACAGAAATCCCGCCAGAGCAATCAACTAAAGTCCCTAATGAGGCAGAATCAATGGAACCAGAAGGTGAACCTGATATCGAACCCTCAATGTTTAGAGCTCCACCGCCTACCCCAGATCATCGTGATGAGCTGTTGAAGCTGATGGACTTAATGCAACACATGCAATGGCAACAACAAGCTTACTGGAGATATGCAAAAATAAGGGATGACTAGATGAGGAGTGCCCTCAAGAAAATTTATAATGACCCATTTATTTTTATACCTGAGTTTCCAGATATCATATTTGAGCCATGGGTTTCATCATCAAAGAAGGAGCAAAGCGATTCATATAGAGGCAATACTAATGGAGCAAAAGATGAGTCAAATTCGGAAGGATCGGCGAACAAATAAAAAAGGGGAGGACATCAACTTTCGTTTATTTCTTTCTTAAGTATTTTAGCATTAGGTTAATTAGGAATTTCTATTTTTGCACAATAAAACAAGAGATAGGAAGCATGAATAAATTCTGAACAAGTCACAAAGGCTAAAGTGTGGCAATAGATATATACATGTCTAGGATTGGATTTTAGAAAGAGCCTGGTACTTAAATAGTCAATTTTGACTCACCTCCTCTTTTCTAATTATCCTACCTGGTGTATAGTATTTATTCACTTTAAACAATGAGGACATTGTTCACTTTAAGTAGGGGGACCGAAAATTTGAATTCAGAATAAAATTTTCTTTTTGTTATGATTAGGATATATTTTTGTTCAATAATTTGAAATTTTGTTAATTATGCCAAACTTCAGTATTAATAAAGTTCTATTATTTCAATAATTTATTATGTTAGCTTAATAAAGATATGAATGTAATTTTAATAAAGCATGCAAATTCGTACCATAAAATTTTTAGTTCCTTACGAAAAAATTAGGCATGCATGAAAGCTTAAGTCTATAGAATTGACTTAGTAATTTCTTGAGGCGAAATCCTAGGAAACATGGAATATTGAAAATGATTTAGGCAACTATTGTTTGGACCGTTTGAGCCTTTCAAGCCAACCCTGATAAAATTATCCTTTGAAACCCAATTTTGAGAATATATGGCCTAATTTTATTTGGACCTATGCAATGTTTAGCCATCAATTTTCTCTTCATTACTTCTAAAATTGTCCCAAACACTAGACTCAGTACTATTCAGAAGATCATTTGAAAATAAGTTTGGGGGAGTTGAAAAGAAGTATCAATTGCTTGAAAAGTTGTAGTACATGAAGCAAGAGCTCGAGTTCGAGTTTGATTTGAAAAAAAAACATGTACTCAAAATGAAATAAGTGGTCGAAAGAGCAAAAGTTGGGTATCAAGTGTAAAAATTCCGAAGGTCCAATTTTAAGCTGAGTCTAGGGTTTTTAAGCCAAAAGTTTGTCTATCTTTTACCTACCCCTAAGCCTAGCCACGTTACAACCTTATTAAAGACCTATTGATTCAAAATTCCAATGTTACCTACATTAGTGGAGAGAAATTGCTCTGTTCAACATATGAAGATATTAGTTAAGCTTAATGATTGCAGTTTACTTTTTGAATAAGGAATTAAAATCAAATTGGTAGCGAACAACATGTCTTTATTAAGAAACATTTAGTCTAATTTTGCTTGTATAATAATTGTTCGAGGTAATTTGAATGATGTGAATGCTTAAGTAGCATAACTATCAAATTTCATATCTTTGAACTTAAGTATATTCAATTCATAATTTTGAGAAAAAAAGTTGTTCTGAAGGAGTTTTTCAAAGGTGTTTCCGAGAAAATTCTTTTCAAATTTGTGCATTACTCGGGACGAGCAATGAATTAAGTTTAGGGGTGTGGAAACACAAAAATTTATATACTTTTTCATGCCCTTTTTGACCCAAATTCATGTGGTTTCGAGTAAATTCTTATCAGAAAATAATTAAATATTGCTAAAAATATGAACATGATGAATTTTAATTAATTTTATAGTTAATTTTGCTTAATTTTGACTATTTTCGACAGATTCGCACAAAGGGCGAAAATCGGCTCTGCAGACACTGCTCGAAGAACAAAATCGAGAAGCAATTTGAAGTTCAAGGCAAATTTATTTCCAGCCCAAGACGGTCCAATTATGAAGGTTTAATCATAATATAATTAATTTTAATTTATCCCCAATTTAATTTGGGCTAAATAAATTATTGTTAATTAATTATGGGAAAAAAGGGCTAGTTAAACCGCACTGGTTGAACCGAACCGATTGAACAGAACCAGCCACCAATTGGGCAGCCCAAATCATCCAAAATAATGGCCCAAATCAGCTTATTAGCTGATTAATTCAGCTTGCAAAGGAGTCCTTGAAGATCTTTCAAAATCTCATTCAAACCCCTCCAAAATTCATGGCTTTAAAGATTTGCCCATGCTATATTTAGCAAAGTTGAATCTTTCAACTTTGCCACATGGGATGGCCGGCCAAGGGAGCCTCTTTTGCTGCTGGTATTTGCTATTTTTAGCAGCCTTGATCACCTATAAATACCTCACCTAGCTGCTCATTCAAAACACACCTCAAGCATCCAACATTCTCTTCTCTCACTTTCTCTCAATTTCCATTTTTCCCATTTCCCTTTGTGTGTTCTTGTGCCGATTTCTCCTCTTGGAAAAGAGGTGTTTTCCCAGCCATTTGGAGCAGCAATTGGAGTGTTCATAAGCCACCTTGATAGCCAAGGCCAACGAAGAACGAAGAACGGAGCAATCAGTCAAGCCACGGAGAAACACCGGATCTGCTTCTTGTTCCCTATCTCTTTTAATTTCGTTGTTGTTTTGACGAACATGTTTATGAATATTTATGCTGTTGGAATGATTAATTTAATCAATTTAGCTTGAATTTAATTAGTGTTGGGTTGATTGCATTTCGATTTCTTAAGTTATTGAAATTGTGTTTATGCTGTTAAAGGCCTCCGTAAAATGTTTGGTTAAGTAAAATCATGTTAAGTTATCTGGCATTATAATTGTTTAGATAGCTAATGAATTAATTATTTAAACACATTGAAATTATAATTAATGGACATAATACTTAATCTGTGCATGTTTAATTCTTCTAAGGTAGCTAAAGATTAAATTAGCATTGTATTTGACGATACATATGCCTTGCATAACTTGCAGGATTTTTGTGATTAAATTGTTTCAAGGTAAAAATACTTTGTTACTTCACATGATCTTTTATATGCTTATTAGGTTGAATTAATTGTTTTAATCGACATAGGTATATGCGAGAGATTGTTTAAATTAATAAGTATGTATGTGCAATAACATGCTTCCTTGTAGAAGTCTATTTAATCGTTGAAATTTGCATAGAAATATGTACAAGAGATGAATGGATTTTTATTTGTAAGTATGTTCATAAGTTGGCAAATTACCGAGTTTCCATGTTTTAACAAGTATACACACGAGCTTAACAATTCTAAGGTAAGAAATGTGATTAATCCAACACAATTATGTCATCTTGATTAAAATCAGTTTTTGAAATCGTGCATTAGAACTTTGTTTTATTTTATTTTTCTTTGTTTTTCTTTTAGTTTTTAAATATTCCTCAAAACCAAATATTTTTCTGTCACCAAAGTGTTTGCACCATTTTCATAAATAATCCTTTTACAGTCCTTGTGGGTACGATAACTTGACATTTACTTGTCACTTTATTACTTGTTATGATGTACACTTGCACATTTCCACCGTTCCAATATATTTAACTTTAAAATTGTTGATATCTTGGTTCATGATACTTGAATGATTAAAGATGAAATGGTAGCTTAAAGTGCATATTGTAAATCATCTTGTGATATGTTTAAGTGTGGTGGTTTGATACATTTGTTATGATGACATATATGGCTAGGGGTGTTAGTTGTTGAATGGCTCATTTGGTACCATTTGGTGTGTTATTGATAGGTAAATCAAATGGTATGTTTTTGAAGTAAACTTAGTTTGAGGTTAGTGAACATTTTGGCAAAATTGAGTATATGATTATATATGTGTAGTTGTTGAGATTGAGGTGCCCTTTGGGCATATTGGTTGTATGCAAATGTATCATATTTCGTTAGCTTGATTATGAATGGTTTTGATGCATTTTGATGGCTGATTCAATTGTGCATAAGTGATTGTAGGTACATGTATG
Organism: Gossypium australe; assembly: GCA_005393395.2. Classification (NCBI taxonomy): domain Eukaryota; kingdom Viridiplantae; phylum Streptophyta; class Magnoliopsida; order Malvales; family Malvaceae; genus Gossypium; species Gossypium australe. The sequence continues at coordinate 57,956,005 of CM016614.1, forward strand.
AATGGGTGAGACAAATGGCTTGGAAATGACCTATTTTTCGCCCACATGGGCAGAGACACGGGTATATGTCTCAGCCGTGTGTGACACATAGCCTGGTGACATGGCTGTGTGTCCCTTGTAGCTTTCAAAGGGTTGCAAGTTAGGTTGTTTAATGGCCAAGCACACAGTGTGGCTTGGCCGTGTGACTGAAGTCAGTGAGTTACACGAGCATGGACACGGCCGTGTGTCCCTACTTCGAATGCCCAGACGGCCTTGCCGCACGGTCGTGTGACCCCTGCAGTTTTGAAAATTTTCATTGCTTTCTGAAAAATTCTATATGTTTCCGACTTAGTCCCAACTCCTTTCTAATGTGTTTTTAGAGTCTTGAGGGCTCGTATAAGGGACGATATGCATGTTATGGAATTCGAATGTTTATAATTTTTTTTGTTTTGAAATGAAAACTTCGGTAATGCTCCGTAACCCTATTTTAGTGACAGATATGGGTTAGGGGTGTTACATTACATATAAGCATACTATACTTAAAATCCAATGTTCATATATACATATATACACACGTACATAATGGATGTGGAGTAGAGAGGAGGAGGAGGAAAATAATTAGTAGAAGAGTGTGATGTTAAGAGAGTGTTATAAGTGATAGATTTGCTACTATATAAGAATAATTTAAATGAATTATTGAGACATTAAGTGAATAACTGTTATATGATCTAGTAATGTTAATATTATAAATTTGATTGAGAATCATATGGAGTTGAAATTGGAAATAGATGGATATGAATTATATGAATTATGGTATATAAACGTCATGACGAGCTCAAGTTAGAGGGTGACGTCACAACGAGGAACCCTTAATGTCACGACATCGGATCGAGGTTTTGAAAACTTTTTAATTTAGTCCGTATTCAATTATAAATTGTTATGAGATCTATCAGAAGCTCGTATTAAATTTAGATAAGTTTTTAAATTGTATTGTAATAGCAAATTGATCTTAGTAGTTTGATTAAAATGATAAAATGAATTAAGTTTAACAGTAGTTGCTTCGGTAATGAATATAACAACTTGGTACCATGACCTGGTGATTCGGTCGGGTATGAGAGTGTTACATGGATAGTTTTATTTTACAGTTCGAAAATGGCACCAACTCCCTTACTTAATATCCTTAATAAGAACAAGTTGAACAAAAGAACTGTAAAGAATGGAAAAGGAACCTAATGATTGTCCTAAGCTGTGAGAAACATAAGATGGTTCTTAATTGCATTTGCCCTTCGGCCAACCAAGCTAAGGCTAGAACTCCCTGGCGTGAATATGATGAGATCACTCATTATTACATTCTGGAAAGCATGAACAATATCTTATTTAAGAAACTAAAGAGTTGTGATTTTGTCAAAAATATTTTAAACAAACTAGAGGACATGTTCAAAGGCTAAGCTACATTTGCTTGAAAGTCCACGATAAATAGTTTGATGAATGCCCAACGAGAAACCCGACACTCTAATCAAATACCATATGATTACTCTTATGGATTATTTTACCGAGGCCAAAAACAATGAGGCCAACATGGTGATCCGATCCCACTTCCACTTGAGAACCATCACCGGTTGAAGTAATCCCGATGGTACCTGATGCTCGGCTTTCACTTGTTGACAGATCAAACATCTCGTCACGAACTCAGAGATGTCTGTTTTAATACCTGGTGTAACACCCCAAACCCGGCCCAAACGCTACAACCGGATCTGGTATGTCACTTAAGGGATTTTACAAAACATGTCGCATTTTGGAAAACAACTACTAGGTTTAAATACTAAAACCGAAAACTTAGTGATTTATTAGTAAGTATAAAATATAAAGTTATAAATTACCTTGGTGAATTTTAAACAAAAACTATAATTTCATACATGTCTTAACTTAATTTAAAACATAAAACTTAAAAGCCCAATAATAAAAGCCCAACATAAAACCAAAACATAAATAATAGTCTAGTGGCCCATGGCCTTATTACAATAAAATTTAAAACCCATTAAATAAAAATATAAAATAATAAACTGGAGTCTTCTTGTTAAATCCAAGAGTTCTTTTGCATGGCCACCTTGCGCTCCTCTCCAGCCCGGTCCGATGCACTAGGTGCTACCTGAAAATGTTAAGAAATTGGTTGAGTCGCGAGACTCAGTGTGCAACCCTTATGAACCATTAGATTTGGGCCTCAGCCCCACAGAACAGAATAACAGTTTAATATATATATATATATAACAAAAAAATTATGCAAGTCCAACCCAAATCCTAAGTTTCCATCCGCTACACGGCTCCTGTACCAGCCGTTCACACCATAGGGGATTTCTACAATCAACCCGCACCGCTACACGCTGTTGATGGCAGTCGTGCTGCTCATCGTCAGAGTTGTGACAGAGTCACCAGGCTGAAATGGCAAAAAGCCACCAGAAACAGAGTTTGTGACAGAGTCACCAGGCTGAAATGGCAAAAAGCCACCAGAAACAGAGTTTGTGACAGAGTCACCAAGCTGAAATGGCAAAAGCCACCAGAACAGATCACTTCCCCTTTTCATCAATTTCCCAACCCCAAGAATATATATAGCAATCGACATATATCACATATCATTTAACAGAATCAATCACTGATAGGTGGCAAAAACCACTAACCTCATATTTAGCTTTTACCCTTTTCGGGTTTCCAAATGATATGCCAGAATTTCGGCATTTAACATAGTATAACAGATTTATTACATACATATATTTTAGCAATCAATCTAATGGTGTGAGAAGTTACACACCTGATTAATGTCGATACCCTTGTTAGACCGATCTACAACTTTGCTCAAAAAGCCGAAAAGATGTGAAAATAGGACCTCTCCTATATTCGGCCAAGGGTTAGTAAATCCTGAATTTACACACTGAAACTAATAGATCTTCTTACCTTGAAATCTCGAAAGTAACACGATTCGAGTGCTACCGATCTATAACTCAGAGATCTATACAATTGACTCCACTAAAGTTCCCTTCAGATCTTGGCACAAGTAGGCACCACAGAAGTAATTCAGCAATCACAGGAGATGAGATCTAGGGATTTCAGCTTTTAGGAAAATCCCGGAAAAAGTATGAACAAGAGAAGGCTGATGTGTCTTTGGCTTTTAAAATACTTGAGTGAAGAGTTTCGATTTCTGACAGGAAAAGAGAAGAAGAAAAGAAAACAAGGAAGAGACTTGAAGATTTCAGCTAGGAAGAAAAAGAATGGAAAGAGTTTCGGCTTTTGAATCAAAGTGAAGATGAGGGAATTGGCTTAGAGATTTCGGATTTTGCAGAGAATGAAGAGGAAGATGGAGCTTTAGAAGTTTTCGGCTTTTACTCAGAGAAGAAGAGAAAAGAATGAGAGAAAAACCCAAATGTCGAAATTGAAGAAATATTCCCCCTATTTATAGAAATTTCGGCACTTACCTAACCTTGCAGATAAATCCTATCTTTTCTCCTTTATCTTAATCTACTAGCTCATCTAAAAGAGACTTAATTATCTCTAACCCTCCCTCCTTTATCAGCATATTATCCACATATTTTAATCATTAAAATCCCTAAATTTTAGCCTTTATCTGCTTATTATCCACATAAAATAAATTCCTAAATAATAGCCTTTATCTGCTTATTATCCACATATTTTAAACATTAAAACCCCTAAATTTTAGCCTTGTTGCCATCCATTCCACCTAATGCTAATGCCCAAAATTTAGCTAACTTAAATTAAAAGAATTGGGCTCCATGAAACTTAAATTTGGGCCCCTTACTCCCTTGTGTGGCGTCACCTCCTAAGATTGGGCCACAAGCCCACTTTGGTATTTTAAACATAGATACTACCTTTTAAACCCTATAATGCCCAAACAGATAATTTTAATCAAGGCCTCTGCCTAAGCCTGAGCCCAATTTGGACCCCTAACACTTAAATTAACACATTAAACATATCCACCCATTAAACGCATAAGCCCAAAAATTCAGGATGTTACACCTGGCCACTAATAAAATCTCTTCAAATCATTGTACATTTTCGTGCTACCGGGATGCACTGACAAATAACCACTGTGTGCTTCATGTAAAATTTTTCGGATCAACTCATCATCTTTTGGTACACAAATCCTATCGTGAAGCATCAAACAACCATCCGAGCTCACTTGAAACTCAGAATCATTTCCCGATTCACACTTAGCTCTCTTAGTTTGCATATCTTCATCTTTCTTTTAAGCCTCACATATCTGTTGAATAATACTGGTCTAGCCTTTAGCTCGGCTAATATAGCACCATCATCAAACAACGCTAAGCTCGTACTCATGGCCCTCAAAGCGTATAGAGATTTTCTACTCAAGGCATCCGCCACTACATTTGCTTTCCCTGGATGATAATCAATTACTAGCTCATAGTCCTTCAATAATTCAAGCCACCGCTGTTGTTGCAAATTCAAATCCTTTTGGTCCACTAAGTACTTCAAACTCTTATGATCAGTGAATATTCGGCACTTCTCACCATATAAATAATGGTGCCAGATCTTCAAAGCGAAAACGATTGCAGCCAACTCCAAGCGGATAAGGCTTCTCATGCTGTTTTAGCTGTCTCGAGGCGTAAGCTACCACCTTACCCTCTTGCATCAACACACAACCAAGACCATTTAATGATGCATCACTATAGACTATAAATTCTTTTCCTGACTCCAGTTGTACCAAAACCAGTGCCTCAGTCAACAGTGTTTTCAATCTCTCGAAGCTCTGTTGGCATTTCTCATTCCATTCAAACTTGACATCCTTATGTAACAGTTTCGTCATTGGGGGTAGCAATCATGGAAAACCCTTTTATGAATCGTCTGTAGTACCCCGCTAAACTCAAGAAGCTTTGACTTCTGACACATTTCTTCGCGGTTTCCACTCCACAATAGTTGAGATCTTACTCGGATCAACTCTAATACCATCACCTGATACAACGTGTCCTAGGAATCTGACCTCTCGGAGCCAAAACTCACTCTTGCTAAACTTAGCATATAACTGCTTGTCTCTTAAAGCCTGCAAAACAATTCTCAGGTGCTCTACATGATCATTCTCATCTTGAGAATAAATCAGTATATCATCGATGAAGGCAACTAAAAACTTGTCCAAATATGGTCGGAAGACACGGTTCATTAAATCCATAAAAATCACAGGGGCATTTGTTAAACCAAAAGGCATGAAAAGAAACTCATAACGACCATACCTCTTCCGAAATGCAGTTTTCGGCACATCTTGCTTCTTAACCCTCAACTGATAATAACCAGACCTTAGATCTATCTTGGAGAACATTGTAGCTCCCTTTAATTGGTCAAACAAGTCATCTATCCTTGGCAAGGGATACTTGTTCTTCACTGTTACCTTGTTGAGCTATTTGTAGTCTATACACAATCTCATCGACCCATCTTTCTTTTTCACAAAAAGTATCGGAGCACCCCACGGTGAATATCTCGGCCTTGCAAAGCCCTTATCTGTTAACTCTTGCAACTGAACCTTCAATTCTTTCAACTTCAATGGTGCCATACTATATGGAGCAACCGAGATAGGTGCCGTTCCTGGAACTAGCTCAATCCCAAACTCAACCTCTCTAACTAGAGGCAATCCAGCTAATTCCTTCGGGAACACATCTGGATATTCACATACCACCGGCACTGATTCAATCTTTACCTTTGACTCTTGAGTATTCAACACAAAAGCGAGATAAGACTCGTATCCTTTCCTCAAATATTTTTCGGCTACTATAACTGAAATTATCACTGGCAGATTATCCGATCTACCTGATTCAACCCGAATGACATCCCCATTTTCACATTTCAATTCAATAAACTTGCTACCACAGTTCACTAAAATATTATGGGTGGTCAACCAATCCATGCCAAGAATTAAACCAAACTCATCAAACGGCAACAACAAAAGGTTTGCCAGAAAATAATGACCTCTAGCTGTCAAAGGACAATTCCTACACACCTTGTCAACTGGCACATGTTTGCCTAACGGGTTTCACACTTTTACTACAAATTCCGTACACTTAACAATCATGTTCATACTAGATGCCAATTTCATGCAAATGTATGAATGGGTAGACCCTGGATCAATCAAAGCAATAATAGAAGTGTCATGAAGAGAAAAAGTACCCGTATCACATCTCGAGATGATGCCTCTTTGTGAGTGCGAATGGCATAAGTCCTTGCAGGTGCTTGGCCCTCTGGTCTCACAGCAGAATCTCGAGGCGCACCCCTACTACTAGTTCCTCCTCCTAGATTCTTTTGTAGTCTACCCTTTGAAGATATATTAGTTGACCTCACTTCTTGCTTCTTTCCCTTGTCATCCCTCTCAGGACAATTTCGAATAAAATGATCGGAGAAGCCACACTTATAGCAATTCTGATTGCTTCCCCAACACTCCCCAGTGTGCTGCCTACCACAATTTGGACACTCCGATTTGGACTTCGGATTGCCCAAACTTGCCATCGAAGTGGCTTGAACTCTCGAGCCCGAGTATGTGTTACCTCGATCTCAATATGAATGTCCAACTGACACTGTTGTTCGGGGGTTCATTTCCTTGGACCTCTTCGATTGAGCTTGGTATGATTTACTCATGGGTCTTTTTCTTGCATCTCGAGCCTCACTCATGGTTTTCTTTTTTTCCTTATTTAGTTCTTCGGCCTTACATGCTCGGTCAACCAACACCACAAACTCTTTTAACTCCAAAATCCCAACTAGTAGTCTAATATCCTCATTCAGCCCATCTTCAAACCTCTTGCACAAGATAGCTTCTGTAGACACACACTATTGTGCATACTTGCTGAGCCTAACAAACTCATGCTCATATTCTGCCACAGTCATTCTTCCTTGCTTCAATTCAAGGAATTCTTTCCATTTCTAGTCTACAAATCGTTGGCTTTCAGAACTCCTCCAAAAAGAAGTCCCACGCAACTCTCTCCCTTGGAACCACCGACGTCAACGTTTTCCACCAATGGTATGCCGAGTCCCTCAGTAAGGACACGACGCATTTTAAGCTCTCTTCAGGTGTGCAGGAGAGTTCATGAAACACTCTGTAACACCCCAGACCTGGCCTAGACGTTATGACCGGATCTAGTATGTCACATAGAAGGGTTGTTAAAAACTTGCGTGTTTGTTAAAAAGTTTGAAGTTTGGATTCCTTTTTGAAACATTGAGCTTTGTTGTTTGAGAAAAATCAAATTTGTTCTTGTGATTTTCTTGTAAAACACTATTGTTGTTATTATTGCTATTATACCCAAAAACTCGTTCCTAACAGAAATCCATTTCGGCAAATTACGAAAATGTGATATATTTGAAAACAGTAGGTGTCGTTTTAGGAAAACTACGCACCTATAAAGTTAGCAGTTATTAACGAAAACTTAAAAGAAAATAGACCAATGGCCTTATTACAGGAATATTTACCCAAATCAATAATTAGACTAAAATAAAGCAAAATGTAAATTTACTGAGTTTATGAGATTAATTCCCGGTGTATGGCCACCTCAGAGTCCTCCACAGCTCCAAATCCACTAACGCTGGGGATCACCTGCAAGGTTGAAACAACGGGGTGAGTTACATGAACTCAGTGTGTAATCTCGATTCCAGTTACAGTCTTAGTCTCAGCCTGGGCCTAAGCCCCGTACAGTATCAATTTAGGACCACGACCCCAAAATCATGGTAATGCAAACAGAAAATGCAGCCCCCAACCTAATAGTCCATCCGCTACACTCCACCCGTACCAGCCCTACACACCATGTGGGGATTTCTAAATCGACCCACCCATTTGCTACACTCTGAAAATTGCAGTCGAGCTGCCAGTATAAACGCAGCAAAGCTGCCAGGATCAGTATATATGGCTGAGCCACTGAAATCAGTATATTGTGGCATAGCCACTAGTATCAGTATATTGTGGCATAGCCACCAGTATAGCACTTCCCCCCTTTATAACCCATCCCAATGCAACATGTCATGGCATGATAATTCATTGTATGTAAAATGTATCACAGTTATACTCAACCATACCAAATCTGCCCCTAAGGGTGTAACAGTAATTTTACCCATCGAGGGTATCTCAGTAATTTACCCACCGAGGGTATTTTAGTAATTTATCAGTTACAGCTTTTCCATAGCTTACCGTTGCCTCGAACGACACGGGACCCTTATTGGGTCTCTTTGGAACTAATGGGCCTGAAATCCATTTCAGGCCCAAATGGGCCCACACGCTCGTGTGGCCTATTTCGCATGATTCTAGTCTCAGATGTCTAGATTTCACAACCCCACTTACCCTTTGATGATTTTCCACCAACTTCACCCATGTGGGTCGAAAAGCCCATTGGGCCCGTTAAGCCCGTATCGGCTCGGTTAGGCCTGTTACAGCCCTAGTGTCGTGAGAGCGCTCGTGACACTCTCATGGACTTACCGTCACTACTTGTTTCTCGATTTACCACTACGAGCGCTCGCACACTCGAGCGGCACAGATGTCGGTTTTCTGGTTTTCGGGTTTTGGCCGATTCGCAAGTCATCACATGCGGGCATTTAGAAGGGTGTGAGATTACAAACTTGTTTTGGATTACTAGCAGAACCACTCTTTGTTGACCCTAAGATAATACCAATCAAAAGTTAGCTTCCAGAAGATTTCATAAATCCAAACGTGTTACCACACTTGAATCACTTACCACAAACGTGATCTCCCCCTACTGAGTCTCGATATTCAGCCCCGCCTTCTGACTACCACCACACGTTCCTAAAAGAGAGTAGTGTACACCCAAGACGTTAGCACCAAAGCAACATTCGGCCCTCCCCAAAAAGGGTCACCTAAATACCTTAACATCACAATAAAAAGTAATCGAAAACTTCACCTCTATTGCAACTGATGTTAACAGTCCTCACCCGTTGTTAATTAGAAGAATCGGCCTACCCCCAAAAGAGTGTTTCGGCTTAGCTTAAAAGAAAAGGAGGTAAGATGTGATGAGAATGGGAGAATGTTATGTTCGGTCCAAGGGGAAAAGAATGAGTAAGGGAGAAAGAAAGAATAATAACATTCAAAGAGAAGAAGCCATTACCTAAACTCAGAGAGAAGTCGAATGGAAGAAAAGATTCGGCACAACAGCAAAACGCAAGACCACTATTTGATTTTGGGGCACACAGTAATGGAAACTGAAAGATGAGAAAGAATGGAGTCAACCACTTGAAGACTAGGAGGGAAAAAGAAGTAGGGGTTTCGGCCAAGAAGAGAGTTGCAGCACACGGCTCAAGACGTACTAGCTAGAATTGGATGAAAAGAGAGAAAAGATGAGTAGAAGGAACACTACAGAAGAAAAGGGAGTTTCGGCTATGGTGTAAATGGTGCAGAAGAAATATGTAGATAGGGGAAAGATGGAAAGTGACTTTCGGCTAAGTCCTGAGGAGAGAAAACAAGAAGAAGGAACGTAAATGTCCAAGGAAAGAACCCGAGAATGTTGAGTAACAAAAGCCAAAAATTAAAAATGCTTAGAATTACAAGAGAATTTTCGGCACACACACTCTAAGTGGTTTCGATTTTCTAACTTTTCTCCTACCCAAAGCCGAATTTGCTACCTTACTCACCCCCTGCACTTCCCATTTTAGGCCAAACTCCTCCACTCCACCATATCCCATGATATGCTCCCCCATTCACTCTCCATCACCTATTCAAACATTTTGACCAAGTCCTCTCTCTCTCCTGCAGAGTTTGGTCTCCACTCAGCTACCTCCCTTTCCGAAGCACAAAAATAAACTCCTTTTACAGCATGTGGGATTCGAACACTCTCCCCCTCCATGCTCCCTTGTGACACTGCCCACTAGGCCACCTTGCTTCTTGTGGTAACAAAATACAACCAATTACGCTTAAGTCTTGCCTCCACTAGCTCACCTCACTAAAGTGCCCAAAACCAAAATTTCACCAAGACCTGGGCTCGAACTCGAGCCTCTCCGGGACCCCCCGAACACACCCAAATAACAAGCTTATCAAGCACAACACATGCAATAATGCAAAAATGCCAGACCCCTATTTTTAGGATGTTACACACTCTCATCGAGTTCTCAAGCCAGAACTCCACCCTCTCAGGGTCATCGTTTATATTGGCTCTAAATTCCTCGGCCCCATGCTTCTGAATCTTATCTACCTGGGGCTTGGTTATTCTCACTATAGCTATACCTTGAGGAGCCACAGGAATTGGCTGAGGTATAGGAGGGGGTGGAGGAGGTTGAGCATTAGGGTTTGCTAGTACATGCTCCGTGTACCAGTTACTCATCATTTGGAGAAAGGCTTCCTGGGCCTCTTCTACTCGACCCATAGTCTCGGGCCCACTCTCTACAGGAGTGGTCCATTGCGCAGAAGCTGGCGCGTTACTAGCTGCGTCATCAGCAGCCGCTCGATCGGGATCCATTACGATATAAAAATAAAGTTTAGAATTGTCAGAAGCCACTAAACTATCAATATACGCTTATGGCATGTATAGCTAGACTCTAACACACGCTATGGTAGTCTGAGAACTGACTAAATCATAGCTCTGATACCACTAAATGTAACACCCCTTAATCGTATTCTAATTCGGAACCGGATACGAGGCGTTATCGTTCTGAACACACATGGTCATACAATTTTGGGCTATCAAATTTCATTCCAAATTAAAACTTTTCCATACACTCCTCTAACATCCTTATAATGGCCTACGAGGCCCTAAACATGCTTCCGGAAGGTTTCAGAGATAATTCAAAAAATTTTTCACACTTAGAAAATTTTTACCTAAACAGGGGCCACACGCCCGTGTGAAATGGGACACGCTCATGTCCCTCACTCGTGGTCGACACTGACTTATTTCACACGGCCGGACACACGCCCGTGTCTCTCACATGGCCTCGACACGCCCTTGTCCTTAGACCGTGTGTCGAATTAAATTCCAATTTCAAGGTGCAGACTTCACACGACCTGGGTACACGCCCATGTCTTTGGCCGTGCCTCCCACACGGCTGAGACACACGGCCGTGTCTCTGCCCGTGTGTTTACTACAAAGCTTACTGACTTGTAAAACTAACATGCAGGGGACACGCGGCTTGGTCACACACCCATGAGACTGACCGTGTGTCACACACGGCCTAGACACACGCCCGTGTGCCTACCGGTGTGGACAAGAACAATGCTATTCGCCAAGCTCTTTCATCACCCTAATTCATTCCGGCATAATTCATAACCAAGCAACCCAATCATATACCCTACACAATCATTAATAACCTTGTCTTTTCATTGATTAATAGTATTGAGCCATTAACTATGGCCATGTACAAAAGAATTCATCTATAAGGAGCCAATACACACTTGGCCAAAATAACAAACATTTCATCTAGTCTAGCCCCTATACATGCCATACTCAAAATGCTAATTCAAAAATATAACAAGATGAGCTGATAATGTGGGTGATCTTCCTATTATCTTCGTATCCCGACCCGGCTCTTTGACTCTATAAAACAATGGAGTAAGCTTTAAAGATTAGTAAGTTTACGGTGGTATCGCACATAGCCCACCAATTGATAACATAAACGATGGTATCGCACACAACCCATCGTGAATAAATATTAAGGTGGTATCGCACATAGCCCACCATCAAGAATAATTAAGGTGGTATCGCACACAGCCTACCATAATTTATTACGGATAATATTCTACACTTACATATCTATTTCAACATTCATATTCTAACAAGTCCAATTCAATTAAATCATAAATTACCTCAATCACACAATACCCCAAATAACAACAACATGTGTATTTAAGATATATCGTTTACACATAAACTTACCTTGGTGCAAAATGCGTTAATTTGCGGTTTAATCTGAAACCTTGCCTATTCCCTGGTCATGGTTAATTCCGCGCTCTTCTTGATCTATAACAACAAAATTTATTCATTCAATCATTTCATGATCATAATACATCATAATCTCTACTTAGGCAAAAATGAAAATTATGATTTTGCCCCTAGGCTCGTAAATAATTTTTCATCACATTTTCTCATTAAACAAGCCTAACTAAACATTTATTACTCTTACAACTAGTCATAATTCCAATTATTTCATGCATTTATTATACATTTTCAGCCTTTGCATTCAAGTCCTATTTAGGTGTTTTCATGCTAACACCTTTCACAAAAGTTGTTCCTTAACTCACTATCATTCATTTTCTTCCATAAAAACTCAGCAAACAACATAAACTCTCTCATGCCAAGTCCCTAGACTTTCAACCATATTGTAAATTAGTCCCTTCATTAGCTAGCTTAAGCTTTGGGGACTCCAAAAGTACAAAAATTCTCAATAAAAACCACTAAGATCACTTACTTGTAGAGATAAGGAGTTGCTGAAAATTTTCAAACTCCCATGGTGTTTTTCTTTGGAAATTTCAGTGGTGAGAAGAAGGGGAAAAGATGATATCTTTTCTTCTCCTTATTTAACTATTTTACTAGACAAATTACCACCAAAATCTCACCTAATGCTTTGAAAATTTAATTCTTTGTCCCTTATGACCAGTTATTAACTTTAGAAAGGTCTATTTGCATTTTAGGGACCTCTAATTAAAACCTACAGCTATCAGACACCTTTTGCTTGTAAAACATTACTTTCGCATTTAATGCGATTTAGTCCTTTTTCACAATTAAGCACACAATTGCTAAAATTAAAGCACCAAAAATTCTATGCAACCTTACTATCATGCTATAATTCATAAAATATTATGAAAATAATTTTCTTCAACCTCGGATTAGTGGTCCTGAAACCATTATTCTGACTAGCCCCAAAATCGGCTTTTACATTTATAATATTCGTAATTTCCTTTAGGGTGACGGTTACTTGTTTACCTCTAACAATTACCTGATGGTGCATGTCACTTTTAAGTCTCTTGTTTTCTCTATTTAATGAATCATAGAATTCTTGTACTATAAGAAATACCACCAATTTTTTAAGGGTTAAAAAAAGGTTGTGCCAACAATGATAGTTCACCAATTCCCACAATTCGTTACAGAGGGTTGATGATGGATCAAAAGCCCTCTCCTGAATAAATGTCTTACCTTGTAATTCCAAAACGTTTTTTTGGACATATTTATGTTTAAAACAAGAGGTGTCAAAATGTGTCACCAGTTCTTGGTTTTTAGTGGTTCTAGATTTCTTAGAGGCCATTTATAATGTTAAACAAAATTTTCAAACAAAACTAGAATCTACCAATATTACAACCAAACAACTATTCAACAAATCAAAAATATCTTCTACAAAGAGAAATTTAGAACCCTTAACCTTGTTGTTGATACCTTTGAGATTGAAGACACTTCCTTGCTCTAATGGGAGCTCCTTTGAAAGCTTGGAAAATAAACAAGAAGAGAAGAAAAGCAAAAAGAAAAGTGTAGAAAATTTTAGTAGGAATGGAATGGAGGAAAGGGTTTTGGGAGTTTGAAAGAGGTTTAGTGAACTAATGCTATGTTTTAGGGGTTAATAGGGTTTAAATATGATTTCTATTTAGGTTTTTAAGGTTAGAATTGATGGGTTTTTAGGGTTTAAGTGGCAGGTTGCGTCACCGGGTCAAGTATTTTGTTGTAGAAGTCGACTCAATGTCGCGACATCCATTTTCAATGTTGAGACACTTTGCCTAGAATGCCATTGTTGTGACATCGAGGTGCAATGTCGCGACATTCCCTCTGTCATTGTTGGGCAAATGTCGAGACATCAACTCTATTTTTGTAAAAATTGTATTTTAGGGTGCTGTGCAATTATCATCTTGATTTTAAAGTTTTCATATAACTTTAAGTGACCTAAATATTTATCATAACTTCACTCCTAATTTACTCTATCCTACTCCTACATAAAGATTAATTAATAGTTCAAAAATTAAAATCATACAAATTATAAAGTTCAATGGCTATGGCTTCTCCATTAACTTCCGATCTTAAGCTTAGTTATCTTGATCTGTCAAATTGCATCCCTTCCAAACTGGGTCTTTCCACTTATCCTCTACTCGAGCACCAATCCACTTTCCTACATACACTAAACATTGAGAGTACCTTCGATCAAGTTTTTTTAGTGGCACGATAAGATATAACATTACAACTTTCAACTAAGTAACCAATAGAACATTTCCACTTCTCCATCAATTTTTATGATTAATTCATTTTTCTCCACATCGATGGTGGACTTGGACGTGGTTAAGAATGTTCTTCCTAATAGAATGAGAATCTTTAGATCTTCCTTGAAGTCAAGGACTAAAAAATCAACAGGGAATATAAATTGCCAAAACTTGACTAATACGTCCTCTAATACGCCTTTAGGGTGTACCACAAACCTATCAGCCAACTATAGTGTGATGGATGTGTTTTTTAGCTTCCTTAAACCTAATTTCTGATATATGGATAAAGGCATTAGATTTATGCTGGCCCCTAAATCGCATAAGGCCTTCCTAAAATTAATTTCCCCTATCACAATAGGAATTATAAATCTCTTTGGATTTTTAAGATTAGGGGGTATCCTTTTAGTTATTATTACACTCCATGCAACATTTATATTAATCTGTTCCCCTTTCTTAAGTTTCTGATGCCTAACCATGATTTCTTTTAAAAATTTAGCATACTTAGGAATTTTTTATATCAGTTTTATAAGGGGTAAATTCACATTTAGGGACTTAAAAAATTTAAGAAACTTACAAATTCAACTTGTCCTCGAGCCTTGATGGAAATGGAATGCTCTTACTACTCAGATTGACATTATTCTTTAGCTTAGGTTCGACCTCTTCCTTCTCGATTTTCCAAGTCTCTATATCATCTTGGGTGTCATCTAGAGGGTCATCCTATTTCTCCCAATCTACTTTCTTCAGAGATGGAACACTCAGGTTTTCTAGAACTATACCCGAGCTGAGCATAATAACTTTCATGTGCTTTTTTCCATCCTTTATAGGATTGTGCTCAGTGTTGCTTGGGATGCCCGTTCCAACTTGCATTTGCATCATACTTATCATTTGGCTAAGTTGGGCTTGAATATCAACCAAATGCGTATTTATTTAAGTGTATCAAGTTTGCACCTGTCATAACTCTCCACACATTCCCTTCTATCTTATCCATCCACTAATCACATGAGACATGATCTTTACTTGTATATCACCTCTCATACTCTATAGATTTAGAGATGTGTGGAGGCTGATATGGAAGGGTCAGTTTATTTTAATTGGGATTGTTGGCTCTTTGGTTACCTCCCCATTTTAGGTTTGGATGGTCCTTTCAAACCAGATTATATGCATTGGAATAGGGCTTTCCTCCCCTATTTCCTAATTAATTGACCTCCTCGGGTTGACTCTCAGGGTAATTTCTCTAAGTTGTACTATCACCTTGACCACTTGTTCAGTTTGGCTCAAATGTCAGTGGTCGATTGAAACCCATCTCTAGACAATTTAACTTTTCAAGGATATGTTGATATTTGTCTTCCTCTTGAAAAGCTTTCACCGTCGAGGGTCTCGGGTTGTATATGAACCTGTTAGTTGGCCACATGTAAGAATTCATGGCCATGTCCTCAATGAGTTGACAATCTTCTGCATATGTGACCGTCGCCAGATGTGCGAACGTCTAGACGGAAAATACTGTAGCAAATAAATATCTAATTAAACAACGATGTCTGTAAGTATACGAGTCAAATTGTAATATAGTCAAGAATGTTACAACGACATACTCTAGGAAACATTCCAAGGATCATACCCAAGGGAGGTTGAACTAAACTTAAATTAACTCTCTACACTAATAAGGCTAAATAGTACTAATTTAAAATTATATTTCAAAAACCAAATTAAAATAGATTAATTAAACTAATATAAAATTATCTAAAACTAAAACCAACCAATTAAAATTGAAATAAATCCAATAAAACAAGTAAGAGATCAACTCACTTCAGTGCTCTTAATTAACTTTAGAGTTCGGATTTTATCGAGTTAGCTATTAATTAACTAGTTACTACCTATCCGCCTCTAACTAATTAACTAATCGACCAATTCACACTTACCTCTCGACCTCTTTCTTGACTGGGATGAATTGTGATTTACTCAGTAAACCTATCTCTCGATCTCGTTTATCCTAAATTACTTCTTAGAGGCGCCACTTCTTAGGGATTAATCGCACATAATTTAAACAAACCAACTCAGAATTCAATCCTAATTCATCTATTAATTAGTCACACATCTATTTGTTAACCTCTCTAAGGAAATTAGCTACTCATGGATCTAGAAGCAATAATCTTAAACTAATATTTAACATATAAAACAAAAAAATAAAAAAATAAAAGTAGGGAATAGAGAAATAAGTCTATTTTGATATCGATTTGTGCTTAGAAGCGAAATCTCCTTTAACAAGCGATTGCAATTGGAATCTATAAAGAAATAACGAACAACTATTAAATTAAAGGATTGGATCAAAATCAAATCTAAGTTAAACAAGACTAAAAATCAATTGAAGGACTTAACATTCTTATTTATAGAGTTTATGATCATACTTAATTAGGGTTACTAAACAACCCAAAAATCTAATTACGTTACATTGTGTGCAGAAAAATACCCAAGCTTAATTTTCCTAATTGTAGCTCGATGTTGCGACACCCCAGGAGCATTGTCATGACACTGCCTTCATTTTCTGGGTACTTTGGCTTCAAAATTCGGTGTTGCGACACCACTCATTGGTGTCACAATGCTGCAATCGTTCTTTGTCTTCTAAGCCCGAAAATTGTGTCCTACACACTAGATAGAGCCATTAAATCATCCTTAGGCCCGTAAAGTCCTATTGGGTTATTACATAACTCAAAATTGCGTAAACATGCTTATTTTGCATAAATTAAATATAAGATATTAAAAATAAAAATGAAGCTATAAAACAAGCTCGTTAAGAGTCGAAGTCATCAATTTGCCATAACGAATTGTGGTAGATTAAACTTCCCCACACTTACGTCGTTGCTTGTCCTCAAGCAATAAAAAATAAAACACACACAAATAAGAAAAATAAAACAACGAAATAGTGCTTGAGCATGTCACATACAAAGACTTGTTTGAAGCAATGTACACTGAACAATGTGAATCCATACGTAACTCTAACGTGATAGACAATTGACTATCGACTTCCAATATCAAACACATTACTTTATAAAGTTACAAAGTAAACAAATTCAAGAATGTCAGGTCTATTGATCTAACGAAATAGGTACACAAAATATACATTTATGCTCGAGGAATACAAGTAATTAGAAATGTCAAAATTTAGCTAATTTTCATCGACGAATAGTATCACCTAGGTTATATAGGTCTTTTCTGCTTGTAACATTTTGCGGCTTAGGTTGGTTCAGAATTAAAGAATAGGAACAACAAAACAATTTAAGCACAAAAATAGTTTGGCACATTATATTGACCCCGATACTTCCCCAATTAAACCCTTTAGCTCACCACCTTATATCCCCTTCTCTCACCTACCTTTTCTCTCCAATTCCTAAGGTATAGTACGATATTAGTGAATACAATCATCCTAGCGAGACTTATGTGCAACAATGATGAATCTTCTTTTCTTTCTTTCTTTTTCTTTTCTTTTTTCACTCACTTTGCTTTTCTATTTTCTCGAGAACTTCTAGCCCGACTATTTTAGCCTAGTCAAACCTTTTCTTTTCAAAATTTTTCAAAATTTTACAATTACGCACAATTTTGTGAGACTCTTATACTCACCATACTATACTATCCCTTTGGCTTACTCTTATTTGCTTTTATTTTGGAAACCACCATGTCGTATCGACCTAACCCTCAATATCAATGGCCTAATGTCTAAGTTCATGTAGGGACCAAGAAATCAGATCAAGAGATATATTTTAAGACTTAAGGCTTCTATTATGGTTCATCAAGAAATAATGATTTAGGCAGAAAAATTAGGGTAATAGGGATTTTAAGTTAAGGTCGGCTTTTTGGCTCGGAATTGTCTACCAAACAACGCCTTAGGTCATCCCTAAGTGTTTTAATTCATGGATTATAATTAACGAAATATTAACACACTAACGACTTATTATTCAAACAAACACATATGCTTTTTATATGCCTATTTTTCATTTGGTATACTTAACATGCTATCACCTATTCAAAGTGTAAGGAAATGAACTAAGTAGTGTAACATTAAACAACCTAAAGTTGATTTCTATCGAATTAAATTTAAAATTCAAACACAAAATCCTATTTACATGCTCCTAACCAATCACTTGTATTGCCACAAGCTCCTGCACAAACAAACACACAAAAAAGATAATGAAAATAACTAATAAAATATAAAAATGTTGAAAAATTTCTATGTTACCCCCACACTTTATTTGACACATTGTCCCTAATATGCACCCTATAGATAAGAGAGGAGACTGCCCGATTTTAGCATTGAAGTTCCTCGGATATGGTCGAGTAGTCCTCCTTGTATCGATTTTGCTCCGAATTGTAGTGCCTTATATTCTACGAGGTTCCTACATAAAAATTATCTAATAGAAAAATAATGCAAAAATAAATAAAGAAATTCCAAATAAAAATAAAATCATCCAAAATAAAAATATATGTTGTAACACCCCTAACCCAAATTTGTTGTTGGAATAGGTTTATGGAGAATTACCGTACAATTTGAACATTAAATCATACATTTCATACATTGACATAACATGATATAAAACATTCATTCATGTACATATCATCCCTAAATCGAGCCTTCGAGGCATTAAAAACACTTTTGAAACAATTCTGGACTAAATTGGAAACATTTGCTACATTTAGGAAAAAAATAAGAAAAATTGAACTACAGGGATCACACGGCTGTGACACACGTCCTTGTCTCAAGCTGTGTAACAATTGAAATAGGGACACACGGTTGTGTCCAAGCCCGTGTTCGTGCCCGTGTAACTCTCTTAGTTGGGTCACACGGCTAAGCCACACGCCCGTGTGCCAGGCTGTGTAACTCTCGAAATGGCCACAAACGCCCGTGTTCCAAGTCGTGTGCTAGGCTGTGCAATAGCTTGATTGTAGCACCCTTAACCCGTATTCGTCATCGGAATAGGGTCACGGAGTATTACTGGGGTTCACAGAACATTTGCATGCAATTTGTATTAAAATACCATTCACACTCAAAATTTTTCCTTATTGTCACTTGAATGGGCCCTCGAGGCCCAAAAAAAGTATTAGAATCGAAGACCTCTATGAATTTTTCACAAAATTAAAAATTTTTTGCACGGTGCAGGGCTCACACGCCCGTGTGGTCCAAGGGACACTCCCGTATGACCTTGGGACATGCCCGTGTTACAGGTCGTGTCCTTTTTAGGGTGCTCTTTGACTTACGCCACACGGCCATGCCACACGCCCGTGTGCTAGGCCGTGTGGATATTTAATTTAATTCAAATTAGGTGCAGGTTTCACACGGCCAAGACACACGCCCGTGTTCTAGGCCGTGTCTCCCATATGACTGAGACACACTGTAACATCCCCAAATCCGGCCCACGAGCCCTGACCGGATCTGGTTATGTCACTGCGGAAAGACGGGTGAAAATGTTTTTACTTAGAAATTAAAACATGAAAATATACTAACTTTTTGAAGATCCATGCCCTTTTTAAAACGATACTCAAAACTTTGTTATTATAAAATATTCATTTTAAAACTTTAGTACATATAAAACCAATGTGAATACATAGGTTGCTAATAATAAATTCATTTTCACATAATAGTTCAATTTAATCAAACTCTAGTTAAAGTAGTACCAAAGATAATTATTAAGGCCATTATTACAACCCAAAGTCTAAACAAAATACTTAAATAGATTGGCTTAAAATAATTAAACGACTTCTTCTGCATGGGCCACCTTGTCCTCCCCGAACCCGGTCCAACTCTACGCATCACCTAAAATGGTTAGGAAAGATAGGGTGAGTCCATTGACTCAGTGCATAATCACAACACAGATTTCCACACGCATGGGCTTGGCCCAATACCATACTAATCTCATAGCAAGTCATGCAAATATGCATATCAGCCCAACCTACAATCCAACCGTAACACCAACCTTAGCAGACTCCCTGACTAAGGCCGTGGCTAATCCACCACTGATCACATCGTGATCCATGAACCTTACCTTGGCAAGCTCGCTGCTTAAGGCCGTGGCTGAGCCACCGATCAACCAAAGTGATCCCAATAGCATAATCTGTCTACGGTGATGCACATAGCCATCAACCGCCGAGATGGGCACCTAGCCAACACCTCCCTTGAGGTAGCACACAGCTAACCATCAAGCGCTAATGTAGCCCGAGCTAACATTAGACCACGTACATCAATATGTACTCTTCGTCCTTCATCGATTCAAACCCAAATCCCATGCAAATATGTAAATGCCACAAGTTAAGTCAGCATATAAAATGAGTATACATCTCACATCATTACCACATCATATATATATATACACATCACAATAACATCATATCACAACTTACTCACCTGATATCCGATTACCCAAAACATGGTATTCACCACTTAAGCCATTATGATCGGCTACCACACATAATACACATGTATAAACGTTAGCAAGCAAAACCGAGGAAATAGTGCGATGATTACGCACCTAATCACTTGGAGTTCTAGACTCTCGACCCCAACGCTATCGCTCAACGAGACAACAGCTATCTGCCTATAGCTATCCCCTGCTGCTGGCCCATACCCCGGTGGCCAATCCCGAACCGCCGAGACAACCCTCTTCTTGAACTTCGGGATAGGGGTTTTCTCCTGCCCACCTTGACTGGTGTTGGCCTCCATCATCACACTTAATCAGATAAACGGGTTAACCCTCCAAATCACAAACTAAGTAATAAATCTTAATAAATATCCCTTACCCAAAATCACTTACCAAGCTGACTGCTAACAAACGAAGGCTTGACTGCCTACTTCAAACCCCAGAGTACCTTTAACAACGGTTGCAAACGGAAACCCAACAAGATCTATGCTAACATTCGGCCAAGGTGCTACCAAGTAAGGGAAAAGGAACACGGCACAAAGATGGGGTGTAGATTCGGTTAACAATGAAAGAAAATCAATGAAAAGGGAATAGGGGTTTCGGCCAAAGGTTTGAGAAGAGGAAAGAAAAGTATGGGGGTGTACTTTCGGTTTAGCAAAATGGAAGAAAAGAGAGATGAAAGGTGAGTGGTTCGGCCAAGGATCCAAAAGAAGAGAAAAAGAAGATGGCAATGGAGGTTTCGGCTCAGGTGAAATGGGGAGAACAAATGGAGAATTTGTGAAGCACTTTTCGGCAAGCAAGCAAAATGGGAAAAACCAAAAAGGTGAGCACCTCCCCCCTATTTATACTACCAAAATCGGCACCCCCCAACACCCTCCAAAAACCGAAAATGCCCTCCCCCCTAGCTCCCCAAAACCGGCCACTACTCAACCCCTCACACAAAATCCCAAGATTTCTTCCTACTTTTCCTCCCTAACACCCATTCAAAAAGGTTTGAATGAGTCAAACCTTACTCCTTACCTTCCTAGCCGAATTCAAAATGGAAGACCAAGTCTTCCTCCCTCTTTTTAACACTCAAAAACCGTCCAACACCGTACCAAATTGACGCAAAAACAAAGGCCCACCTGCTGCCCTTGTGAATCGAACCTGAGACCCCTTCCAGCTCCCCCCTTGAGGCGTCACTTCTCCATGCCTTATGTGGCGCCTCCTTGCCACTCTGCCAAGCCATTCCTTGTGTCTAAACCTCACCAAAATTTCTCTTAAGACCCAACTTTGCCAAGCTCCCCTTTTATCCACTAAAAACTAAAAATTTCCTAAGGCATTCCACCACCACCTAGGGTTCTCAAGACCCCTAAAACTCACCCAACCACACACTGAAGTGTGCCAACACCTGAACTATGCACCAAATGCCTAACCCCTAGAACCAGGGTGTTACACACACGCCCGTGTCTCTGCCCGTGTGCTCAATTTTGAGCATTCTGTTTTCTCAAATTTAAGGCGCAGGGGACACACGGCCTGGCTACATGCGCATGTACTCGGCCGTGTGTCACACACGGCCTAGACATATGCCCGTATGTCTACCCGTGTGGACAAAATGAAGCCATTTCTTAGCTTCATTTTCTCACCCAATTTTGCCCACAACCTACACCAATACTTGCATGTATAGACCAGCCAAATCAAGCATTAAACCCAAGCCTAAACTAACATCTATCATGGCATAATATCGCATGCAATTCATATTTGCAATCATGCTTTTAGTGCATATTCAAGATAAAAATACTCTATTCAACCACATTTAACACATAAGCATTGAACATGAAATAACTTATAACATACTAAATTAAATCACTACTAGCCATTCCAATGGCTAGATTACAAAACATCACTTACAAGTCATCATTTGTTCAACTAATCCTATACATGCCATTATACCAAAATGAGATTTCTAGGTATACCAAAAAGGAGATAGTGGATAGTGTGATTATGCTCCGACAGATCCTCCAACCTTCATGAGCTTATGAGCACTATAAAACAAGGGAAAAATTAAACGGGGTAAGCATTTTCATGCTTAGTAAGTTCGTATAATGGAAAATAAACTTACTAGTTATATCTATTCAAACTAGCATACATAAACATACATTTCATCCATTATAGGTAGTTCACCTAAACATATACACTTAATCAAACAAGTTAGTCACATAACATCATATAAATATCAAGTAAACATACCTGAGCTCATTATATACAAACTTCCATTAAGTCCACCTTTCCATATTTCGAGAGTCTTTTCCGTTGAACTAATGAAATTTTGATGGACATTCGGGTGATGTACATAAGGTACACATATGAATTATCTGTCAATTCATATTCATTATTACCCATTGGGAAATAGTTTGAAGAGCACACTCTCGAGCCACATATTTTACAATAGGATTACTAGTCCAGGCTAAATCTCGATTTTCAACCGACGTTCACAAGAGTCATTTAGGATTGCCAGTCCAGGCTAAATCCTATTAGTGACCTGTGCTCTAAAGAGCTTAATTAGGGTTACCCGTCTGGCTAAACCCAATCTATAACATATGCTCGAGAGGCTTAAATTTAGGATTACCTGTTCGAGCTAAATCCTATTTGTAACCTTTGCCATATTGTTCCCGTTACAAAAAATAACCATAATCTATCGAATTTCAATATTCAACGGGGACATGATATTTTATTAATATTTCCAACTTGTAATTATTTCATTGTGTATATCATCACATACATATTATCACAATCACACAATTCAATTCAATTATATTAACGTACCAAATTAAGTTACACGAACTTACCTTGACAGTTGTTCGGGTTTGAATTCCAACTAATCCGAAACTTTTTGTTTTCCTCGATCTAATTTCGTAGTTGGTCTTTCTGTATCTATATAAGCAGATTTAACTATTAATCTATCACATTTCATATACATTTGCATTCTCCTACATCCCAGGCAAAATTATTTTGCCCCTACTCTTTTCAAAAATTCCAATTTCGTCCCTAGGCTCGAAAAATGAAATTCATGCAATCTATCCTCTTTCCAAGCCTAACCAAAATTTAATAACAATTTTTACAGCACACACATTTCACAAATTTTAGAATTTTCCATGGGTTTTACCATTTTTTCATTTTAGTCCCTAAACCAAGTTTCCATTAAAAATTACTTTGTAAAAGTTGTTTATCAACCAATTATCTTTCATTTTCTACCATATATTTCAAATTTCCAGCATTTACATCCATGGAAAAGTTTCTACACTTTGTTATCTTTTCAAATAAATCCCATAAATAGAAAGATTAGGCTATCCTGATTCTAAAAATATAAAAATCATTAAAAACGAGACTTGATTTTATACCTTTTTAAGCTTGAAAAGTTCTCTTCCTCTCTCCTAGGGTTTCCATAGAAAAATTGGGGAAGAAGATGAATAGAAAAGATGATAATTTCTTTATATTTTTCTATCATCTTTTAATTTTGTTGATTTCCAATTTAGTCCCTAGTCATTTCTAATTTTTCCATGGATGAGTCATAAAAATCTCTACTAACTTTTATTGAATGGACTAATTACCATATAATCTAGTTTTAAATTCTATAGCTATTTAATACCTATAGCTACTAGAATCCAACTTTTGCATTTTATGCAATTTAGTCCTTTACTTAATTAACCACACAATCGATAAAATTTTCATATCAAAATTTTCATGTGACCTTCCTATCATAATACCAGCCATAAAATAAAATAAAATAAAATTTTATTTTTGGGCTCAGATTTGTGGTCACGAAACCGTTGTTTCGATATTACCGAAAATGGGCTGTTACACTGACTTGCATGCATTAAAACCTACAAGGGACACACGGCCGTGTCGGCTGGCCTTGTGTCACACACGACTGAGTCACACACCCGTGTCTCAGGCCTCGTGGACATGAAATTAGCCAAAATTAAGCCATTTCTATCACCAAATCAAGCATGTACCTAAAAGCATTGTTGTGCACATGACCAAAGCATCAAAACCCTACCAAAACATGCATGAATTGACCAATTCAATAGACCAAAATACATCCAACCAATATGCCAAACAAGGCACCTCAAATGCATTCATTCAAATGCTTCCTAAACATGTAAACATTACCACATTTCAACCATACACATCATGTCCAATACCATTTCAAAATATGCCTTATCTTGACCACTTTGAACTAATCCATCACACACCATATTGGTCATTGAAGCATGCATCAAACCTTTACGACATTAACACATACTAAATGGGTATCATAAATACCAAGATTTCATAAACAATCAGCAACACATGATGCCAAAGCAACATATACATACCAAATTCAACATTTAAGCATTTATCTAACAATCAAACACAAGTCCACCTATACATGCCATTATAACCTTGGCCAAAATATCAAAAACTACCGATATAATCACTGGATAATGTGATAGGTCTCTGATGAGCTTCTAAACCAATCGAGCTTGCGATTATCTATAAAACTAGGAAAGAAAACTACGTAAGCACATAATGCTTAGTAAGTTCATAAAACATGAACATAACTTACCTTTTCAATGCATAACATTAAGATTAAGCATAATATAATCCAACCATAAGTTTGGCACAAGCCTAAGCGCTATCAACAACACATGTTAGTGTATTAACACATAATTAACTTGAATTATCATATGGTAAGCTAGGTGTACATGAACACACTACTTTTGAATTCATCCTTTCCATGAACATATATATACTTTCAACGAACATTTTAATTTCAAACTTTTTCATAGATTCATGACATAGTTCATTTGAACACTTACCGTTCCTTCCCTTTTGATGCCCGTTGATAGTTCATTTGAACACTTACCGTTCCTTCCCTTTTGATGCCCGTTGAACCATTTAGAATAACATCGGATACACGGGAAAGCTCACACGAAGTGTGCTAAACATATAACTGTAACATTTCCTTTTCCTTTACATTGTTGCTCACACGAGATGTGAAATAGGCCTGCTCACATGAGCTGTGGGTCAAAATGTAAGCTACACAGTGCTGCTCACACGAGCTATGGAGTATCACCAACAAATGCAAGACCTTAGCCATCGGTAGGACTTTCAAGACTAGCACTCGAAACATGAAAACCCTAATGACATGTCATTTGTATCCTATGAATTCCTAAGGTTCAAATGGGGCTCAATAATCGTCGTGACATCATTGGATATATATCATATAGTTACATGGAAAATAGTACATTAACATATAGATCATTATAACATTAAAACGATATTTAACCATACGAACTTACCTCGACTAACAAAGCATAAAAACGTAGTCGATCAATCCGAGGCATTCACTTTTTCCTGATCTAAATCTGTACGAGGTCTATCTTGATCTAAATAGATAAATTCAATCCATTTAATACTTCTATTATTCAACTTAGTCCACATTTCATATTCTTGAAAAATTACTACTTGCCCCTAACATTTTAAATTTTCACAATTTAGTTCTTAAGCTCATAAATTGAAATCTAAACATTTTCATCCTCATTTCATGCTAGCTGAATTCACTAGGGACCTATATTAACCCATTCAAATCAACATTTCTCAAATTTACCTTGAAAGTTTACTACTTTTGCAAATAAGTCCCTAAATGACAATTTTATCAAAAATCCCTTGACAAAACTTGTTTATTATCAACAAGGGCTCATAATCTTTCATAAAACATCAATAATCATGCAAAGACATTCATGGAAAAATCCTAAATCTTTAACAATTTTAAAAGTTGACCCTTGAGCTACAACAACTTCAAAATTATAGAAATCATTAAAAACGGGGTCAAAAATCATTTACATGCAACTATTGGACATAGCCAAACCTTCAAGCATTCTTCAATGGTGTTTTCTTAGCCTATTTTTGGTGGAGAGATGGACTAAAAAGATGATACCTTTTGTTTCTTTATTTTACTTTAACTTTTTTATTAATTTACCAAATTAACCTTCTTAATTAACCTTAAAATCACTTAATTATATGTCCATCTTTGTCCACTAACATAATTGTAACACCCCCTACCCGTGTTCAATGCCAGAACAGGGTACGAGACATTACCAGACTTAAACACAAACAAACATACATTTTCGAGCCCTAAATCTGAGTCCAAATTAAAAATTTTTTGTATTTAATCATAAAGTCTCTTATACGAGCCTACAAGGCCCAAAACATGCTTTGGTAATGGTTCGGGATTAAACCGAGAAATTTAGGAAATATTACAAAACTTAGAAAATTTTTCATATTACAGGGGTCACACGCCCGTATGGATTTGGGACTCGCCCGTGTGACCATGAGACACGCCTATGCTACAGGTCGTGTTCTGATTAGGGAGCTCTCTGACTTGTGCCACACAGCCATGCTACACGCTCGTGTGCTAGGGCATGTGGTTGATTTAATTTTCATATTTTTTCATAAAATAGGTGAAGACTTCACACGGCTGGGGCACATGCTCGTGTTCAAGGCCGTGTAGCACACACGGTCGAGACACACACTCGTGTCTTTGCCCGTGTGCCATATTCTGGACATTCTGTTTTGCAACAATTAAGGTGCAGGGGATACACGGCTAAAACACATGCCAGTGGGGCAGGCCGTGTGTCACACACGGCCTAGACACATGCCCGTGTGTCTACCCGTGTGGACTAAAATAAGGCTATTTACCAAGCCTTTTTGCCACTCTTTAATGTAGACACCTACACAACATAACATAGCACCAAACCAAGCATATACATACAACCAAATCAGCCACAACCAAGACAACAACACGTCATTTACATGTTACCATCTATCGTACACAAACATCACATACTTATCAACTCAAATCAAGTAGATTCCCACATCCATGAAGTGCATTATCATATGAATATACTTAACCAATAATAGCCAATTTCCAATGGCCTTATACAAAATGAGCTTTCAACCAATATAAGCTAACACATTTGGCCAAATCAATTATGACACAAAACAAAATGACCAAGTCCCCTATACACGCCATAACTCAAAATGTTAAAATCATTAATACCAAAAATATTTGTTGATAGTGTGAGTGGATCTCCGACAATCTCCAAACCCGAGCTAGCTTGGTGACACTATAAGATAAGGGAAAGAAAGGGGGTAAGCTATATAGTTTAGTAAGTTCATATGCAAATAATAAACAATATTAACCATGCATTTTCCATCTGAATAACATAACATTTATCAAACATAATGTCATTAAAACTTTATGAACATAACATACTCAATCACATTCTTACCAATAGTTTTTCATATATCGAATTCATTTCCTTTGAGTTTGTTGTACATACCTGTACCAACTCGTAACCTAATCACATACTTTCTCATCTTTGACACACCCATTGAATTTCCCGTTGAACCATTTGGAATACTAAAGGATACTCGGGAATCTCGTACACATAGTACTGTACCAATGCCATATCCCAGATATGGTCTTACATGTAATCTCGTATCGATGCCAATAGCCCAGCTATGGTCTTACACGAAGTCTTATATCGATGCCATGTCCCAGATATGGTCTTACACTTAATCTCAGTAACCCTAATGTCATGACATTTGTAACCTATCTATTCCTAATATTCAATTGGGATTTCTTTCTTGCCGGAACTTTGTCGAATATGCTCATAGAATCAATCATACATTTAATGCAATATCAAAAACATTAAAATACAAATATAACATTGCATTATTTACGTAAGAACTTACCTCGGTACAAAAATAGTAAAAATGGGCATAATCGTCAAACACTTTTTTTTCCCCCGATTTAGGTCCGAACTTCGTTTTTCTTGATAATCGAGCTTGAATGTGGCAAAAGCCTAGCTATGGCTTCTTCTTCTAATTTTTGGCTAGCATGAAGAAGATGGACATGATTTTGGCTTTTTTTTTCTTTTTAATTCATTTAATTAGCAAATGACCAAAATACCCCTAACTTAAAACATCAAAATTTTCTTACTCCATGTCGATTTTGTCCACTAACTTAACAAATGGTCTAATTACCATCTAAGGACCTTCAATTTAAAATCACATAGCTATTGGACACCTTAAACACATAGAACTCAAATTTTACACTTTTTGCAGTTTAGTCCTTTTAACTAAATTGAGTGCCCAAACGTCAAAATTTTCAAACGAAATTTTCACGAAGTCATTCCATAAAATTGTAGACCATAAAAATATAATAAAAATAAATTTTACTACGTTGGATTTGTGGTCCTGAAACCACTGTTCCGACTAGACCCAAAATCGGGCTGTTACAATAATAAATGGTCTCATTACCATCTAAGTCCACTCACATTTGAGTTTCATAGCTAATTGATACCTTTAACTAAAATAATCCTACTTTTGCTCCTTTTACATTTTAGTCCTTTTTATGAAATTAAGTATGCAAATGTCAAAATTTCTTAACAAAATTTTGATACGACCCTATTAACATTCAATGGACATTAAAATAAAAATAAAATAATAATTTACTTGTTAGATTTGTGGTCCTGAAACCACTATTCTGATTTCACTAAAAATGGGCTGCTACATAAGTCCTCAAAAAATAAAATAAAAATTAATAGTTTAAAAGTTTTTAGTCAGAATCAGGATCTGGTCGATTTTTTTCAATCATTGGGTCCTTCCCTTGACTCGTGTTTGGTGTGGCAGCCCTCGCACCTGTAGAACTAGTATGGCTAGTCCAGCTTGGGGTGTGAATCTTAACGCCTTCAACAGATGGTTTCTTTGTTTGGAACATCTTATCGAAGTCCTCGTCGAGGGTCGACTCTTCGTCTTCTTCCTTCTTTTCCCATTCCTCGTCAACTTGCCCTAAAGGTTGCATGGGTCGGTAACGATTTGGTGGTTGCTCGGACACTAGAATTCTGAATCGTTGTGCATAGTTAATTGCCAAATGTTTCATCGTTTGCATCTATTGAATGACCCACTCCATATTGGTCTTCTCACTCGACCCTTGGCTTGCTTGGCCCTTGTCCTTGCTCTTTCGCTTTAGAGATGGCAGAACATCCATCTTTTTCTTCCGTTGTTCATTCTAATCTTGGAAATGCTTGTAGTTGAGCTTGATGTATTAGGTATAGATGGAGTTCTCAAGCAAGTTTTTGGTCAATTTGACAAACTTTTCTGTTGTCAACATTGACACCTTTGTTTTTTTTACACAAGCCAGTTATGAGCTGTGGGAGATGTAACATCCTTAAATCGGGGCCTCTGCATTTTGTATGTGTTTGCATGTGATGGTATGTTTAATGTGTTGGTTTGATATGTTTTGGGGGTCTAGGCATGACCTCGGGTTAGTTCTGGGTCATGGCCAAAATTTTTGTTTTAGCCCTTAAGAAGTAGGAGCTAGGTGAGATAGGGGTTAAGAGAATTTATTGGGGAAGGATGACTCAAGAAATCATTTGGAAAGGTGGCAAGGAGGCGCCACTTAAGCACCATGGAGATGACGCCACTTGCAGGGAGGGAGTGCCTGGGTTCGAGCAGCAGGAGTTGCACTCCCTACTATTTCTTTTTGACGCCACAAGCTAGGGGAGGAGTGTTCAGGTGGGACTCTTTTGAATGGATGGAGAGGAGGAATTTGTGGAGTTTGACCCGTTCAAACAATTTTGAAATGATGGAAGGGAGGAAATGTAGGAGTTTGAGTTAGTTCAAACTCATTGGTAGGTGTTGGCCGAATTTTGGAACCTTGGGATAGGGGTGATATTGGTTTGGGAGCCTTTTGTTGGTGGCCGAATGTGGTGGGGTTTAAGGGAGAATTTCGGCTGGTAGGAGGGGGTTTTCTCTTTTCGTTTTTGTGTCAAAGCCGAACCACCAATTGCCTTTTTCTTTCTTTCTTTTTGGCAGCTCTTGTAAGTGGTCGGATCTTTTGTTGCATTTTTTTTCTTGAAGAGCCGAATTGGTAGCCATTCTCTTCCTGGTGTTTTCGGTTCACTTTGGTTAGTCTATTGCTGAATCCATCTCTTGTGCACTCCTTCTTCCTATTTCTGCTCAAAGCCGAAACCTACTCTCACATCTTCTTCTCCTTATTTCCTTTCTATTCCGTCCTCCTCTTCTCTCAAACCCATTGCCGAAACTATCACCTTCCACTTCTCTTCTTTTCATTATTTTTTCCCGAATCAAACCACCATTTGAGCCGAATCTTGATTCCTTTTTCTTCTATCTGTTTCGTTATTCTAAAGGAAGCCAAAACCTTGATTGTTCTCTTTTGTGGCCGAATATTCTTAGTCTCATTCTCTTCTTTTTCTCGCGTGATCTAGTCTCAACTCAAGTGCCGAAACTTCTAAACATCATTTGGGGTGTGTCGATCTGTGGTGTTCAAGGGCCAAAGCAGTTATCAAGGTAAGATGATGAAAAACTCTTTTAGTTCTGGATCTATGCTATGGCCGAATGGCCTTGGATTCTTAATGATGTGTGAAATCTATTGTAGGGGGAGTTTAGCCAAACACATTGAGCCTTCGGGATTTGGTGGTCGATCTAGGTAAGGGGTTAACATATCAATATCCGTTTCTTAACCATTCAAAAGCCGAAGGCTAACCATCTATGTGTATTAAGGTTTAGCCAATTTCAAGAGAGATCATCACGTGGTTCGGGATGTGGTTGGTAACCAAATCGGCCTAAGGTGAGTACTATATTTGGGGCGACATCTTTTTGGGATTTTTAGTTAAGCCGAATAGGGCTTTTGATTACTAACTAAGCAGTGGCCGATTGTAGGAGCAGTGAGGGCATACGTTTCGGGATCTTGTAGTATCGCGTAGCTTTGGAATTTTTCGCTTAGATTTACGTTTAATCAGGAGTGTAAACTCTTACACACTTTATTAGTATAACCTGCTTATTATGTTACTGCTTAAACCTTTGTATTCAGTGATAATGCCCTTTGGGCATGAGCTTGGAAACCGGGTAAGTCCCCTGCTATGTGATTTTGATATGCATCATCATGCTTTGTTAAATGTTATGCTATGCCCTATTGCATGATACATGATATTATGACACGTTTTTGATGAACATGATGATGGGTTGATGAGAGGAGGGGGATGATTTATTTGGACTGTCACCAGTGGTTTTGACCACAAGATGGCTTGGCCCCATCAGTGGATTACTGACTACGGTCACCAGTGGTTTTGACCACACTATTGATATGATTTGTGACTAAGTCCCAGTGGTTTTGACCACCAGTGGTTTTGACCACACGATTGATATTTGTGACTACGGTCACCAGTGGTTTTGACCACACATGGATATTGTGACTCGTCCCAGTGGTTTGGTACCACAGTGGGTTGGCCCCACATGATATATTACGGGATTGTCATCAGTGGTTTTGACCACACGATGGGTTGGCCCATCACTTGATATTTGTAACTTCGGTCACCAGTGGTTTTGACCACCAGTGGTTTTGACCACACGGGGTACCTAAAGGAGATTGGATGGATAGGTTATGGGGTGCATGATTTGCATGTTTGCTGATGATCTGTGTAAGTGCATGAACTATCGGGCTAGGGATTTATACACTGAGTCTCGGTGACTCACCCCTTCCCATACATTTTGCAGATGAGGCATAGATCGTGGATATGGAGCCGAGGAGGACTCGAGGTGGCCATGCATCTTAGTTTGGTGTTGACTTTAAACTGCTATTTCATTTTTATTAGCTTTCTTTAAATTTGGTTTTGGTTTTGTAATAAGGCCGCTAAGTTTATTTTGGGTTTTATTGTTACTTACTTTTATTTTGTTTATATTTTACAAGTTGGATTTATAAATGTGATAAAATTAACTGGTAAAGAAGCAATGTTTTTCAAATTATATCTCTTCGGGTTTTCAAACGTTACCATCGGGTAATAAAGTTCACATAGCAATAAGGTAACTTGGATATCTTTATAACTGTAAATGTCAAACAACTTCGGAAGCAAGTGGTTTTCAACTCGAATATATGCATTACACTCAGTTTTGAACAAGTATCGTTTTCTTATAAAATTTGTAACAACAAGGTAGATTATCGAGCATGGGTTTCTTTTAAATCATCACACGATTTCAACATCATCTTAAACAAGGATTTCCAATATTTTAAGAAGGGTTTTCTAGGAAAATTACTCGACAAACTTATGATTTCAAAATGTTTTCCCTACGTGACATACCAGATTCGGTCGTGGTGTGTTGACCGGGTTTGGGGTGTTACAATTATGGTATCAGAGCCAGTTTTAACAACTCGGTTGTGGGCCTGAGGCCTAAAAATGTTTTGAAAAAGGGTTATGAAAGGTTTTTATGGGAAAAAGAACAGTGGAGAAAGCATGGCACCGAGTCTCCGGCACCAATCCGCCCAGGTAAGTACCCCAAACTATCGCTTTTGGTTAATATGAGTATATGATTATGATGATGATGGCATGACTGAATAGTAGTAGGAACTACTTTAGAGACATGACCTATAGGATGATATGTACTCGCGAAACAACCCCGTATTAAAACTTTTTTCATAAGACTGTGTTTTAAGAGACAGTGGAATAAAAGTCTAACGCATAAAACTTTTAGTCAGCTTGAATATATTGGTAGATATGAGTGCACGTGGACGTGGGCGTAATAATCGTGGACGAGGTAGGGGTAGGATGACGGTCTCGGAACCGGCAAGGTCTGGTCATGGATCGGAAAATGAGGTACCACCGCCGCCAGCTTTGGGCGCGGAACATCAGGATGAGATGGGTGGTAATGACGCAGTGTCACAAGCGGTGCTGCGGGTGCTGGAGAGGGTTGCCAGTGCAAGAGTTGGAACTAGAACTCAAAAATCTGTGGCCGAGCGACTCAAGGCGAATGGTGCAGAGGTATTCAGAGGTGTGTCTGGTGTGGCACCTAGCACGGTAGAGTATTGGTTGGAGGCGATGGAACGCATTATGGATGACCTAGATTTTTCA
This sequence comes from Gossypium australe, assembly GCA_005393395.2. Taxonomy (NCBI): domain Eukaryota; kingdom Viridiplantae; phylum Streptophyta; class Magnoliopsida; order Malvales; family Malvaceae; genus Gossypium; species Gossypium australe. The sequence goes on from CM016614.1 coordinate 57,989,511, forward strand.
GCAGAGGAAAAGCTGAAGGGCATAGTATCCCTGCTACGAGATGAGTCATATCAGTGGTGGCTCACAGTTAGGGATGGAGCGATGGCAGATGATCTCACTTGGGAATTCTTTAGAACAGCCTATCAGAGGAAATACATAGGGGCTAGTTATGTTGATGCGCAGCGCAGGGCGTTCTTGAACTTGGTCCAGGGTAATAAGACTGTAGCAGAATATGAGGCGGAATTTCTTTGATTGAGTCCGTATGCTCGGGGTATTGTGGGTACCGAGCATGAGTGCTGTGTCAAGTTTGAGGACGGACTGAGAGACGAGCTGCGGATGATAATTGCCCCACAGCAGGAACGAGAGTTTACCATTCTAGTGGAGAAATCTAAGGTTGCTGAAGGGGTAAAACAGTCTGTAAGGCGGAACCAGGATAGGGGCTGGAATAAAAGGAGTTCTGGATCATCTGGGATATCTGGGAATCAGCAAAAGAGGGTTAGGTATGGTGGGCCGAATCAAGCTACTAGGCCTGCTGCTACTAATACTCAGTGGCCGCCACGGTGTGTTCGGTGTGGAAAGTCTCACACGGGAGAGTGTTGGACTGGTAACAGGGGATGCTTTGAGTGAGGATCGCTGGGGCATCGAGTTAGTGATTGTCCACAGAGGTCGGCCAGGCTGCTGTCTGAGCATCAGGGTCGTGCACAGTATAGGAGGGATAATCAGCAGCCACAGAGGGGCCGTGGTGCAGGCAGGGGAGGTAATGGCTCTGGTAGAGGTTAGGGAGCACCGAGCAGAGGTGCAGGTGGTGCAGAGGCGAGACAGCCTGGATTGGTTTACGCAGCGAGGCGTCGAGAGGAGGGCGACACACCAGACGTTATAACCGGTACGTTCTTAATTTTTGGAGTACCTTATAATGCTTTAATTGATATTGGTTTGACGCACTCGTATGTTGCTAGTAGCATAGTGGAAACCCTGAACTTAGACTCTGAGATTACTTCTAGGAAGATGACTGTGATAAGCCCTCTAGGTCACTCTGTAGAAGTAAGTAAACTATATAGGGAGGTACCCCTAGAACTTCAAGGGGTCGTGTTTTTGGCTGACTTGATGGAACTGCCGTTTGGGGAGTTCGATCTAATTCTCGGGATGGATTGGCTAGTGAAGTATCAGGCTAGCTTGGACTGTGCAGCTAAGCGCATCGTGCTAAAGACCATGGAAGGTGAGGAGGTGGTGATGATAGGTAATATGAGGAATTACTTATCTAATGTGGTCTCTGCATTGAAGGCTAAGAAATTGGTTAGGAAGGGTTGTGAAGCATTTCTGGTACATGTCTGTGCTTTGGAAGCTAAGGATGCAGCTGTAAAGAATGTCCGAACTGTAAGGGAGTTTGCCGATGTATTCCCTGAGGAACTTCCGGGTCTACCTCCTGATCGCGAGGTTGAGTTTGGTATAGACTTGTTACCCGGAACCGCGCCAGTATCTATTGCACCATATAGGATGGCGCCGAAAGAATTAGTGGAGTTAAAGGCTCAGATTCAGGAACTATTAGACAGAGGTTTAATCCGGTTGAGTGTATCACCTTGGGGAGCTCCAGTGCTTTTTGTTAAGAAAAAGGATGGTACGATGCGGATGTGTATAGACTACCGCCAGCTGAATAAGTTGACAATCAAGAACAAGTATCCATTGCCTAGGATTGACGACTTGTTTGATCAACTCAAGGGTGCATCGGTTTTCTCTAAGATTGACCTTAGATCGGGGTATCATCAGCTCAAAGTGAAGGAGGCTGATATTCATAAGACGGTATTCCGTACTCGGTATGGGCACTACGAGTTTCTGGTAATGCCTTTCGGTTTAACCAATGCACCGGCAGCATTCATGGACATGATGAATCGGGTGTTTCAGCCGTATTTGGATCGGTTCATCGTAGTGTTTATAGACGACATTTTGGTGTACTCGAAATCTGAGGAGGAACATGACGCACATCTTCGAGTGGTTCTACAGGTTCTGAGGGAGAAGCAGTTGTACGCCAAGTTTAGTAAGTGCGAGTTCTGGCTTAAGGAGGTAACTTTCTTGGGTCATGTTGTATCAGCTGAGGGAATTAGGGTGGATCCTCGTAAGATTGAGGCAGTATTGGATTGGAAACCAACCAAGTCGGTTGCGGAGATTCGAAGTTTTCTGGGTTTGGCAGGATACTACAGAAGGTTCGTAGAGGGTTTCTCTTTAATCGCAGCGCCATTGACTAAGCTATTGAGGAAAGGGGTTCCGTTTGTGTGGACTGAGAAACAGCAGGAGAGTTTTGACAAGTTAAAGAAGATTTTAACTGAAGCTCCGGTTTTGATTCAGCCTGAGGCAGGGAAGGAATTCACGGTTTACTGTGATGCATCACATACTGGCTTAGGGTGTGTGCTGATGCAAGATGGGAAGGTAGTCGCTTATGCATCTCGACAGTTGAGGCCTCATGAAGGTAACTACTCGACACATGATTTGGAGTTAGCTGCAGTGGTTTTTGCCTTGAAGATTTGGAGGCACTACTTGTATGGGGAAAAGTCGATAGTCTATACGGATCATAAGAGTCTGAAGTACCTCTTGACTCAGAAGGATTTAAATTTGAGGCAACGAAGGTGGGTCGAATTGTTGAAAGATTACGACTGTTCGATTGAGTACCATCCAGGCAAGGCTAACGTGGTAGCTGATGCATTGATTCGTAAGGTGGTAGCGGACTTGCGGGCGATGTTTGCTCATCTAAGTCTTTTTGATGATGGGAGTCTTTTGGCAGAATTGCAAGTAAAGCCGTCTTGGATTGATCAAGTTAAGGAGAGACAACTGGCAGATGAGGTCCTGAGTGTTAGGAGGTTGCAAGTGCAAAGTGGTGAGTCGGAAGGCTACAGCTTGGGCAGTGATGGAGTACTGCGTTTTCAAGAGAAGGTATGTATGCCTAGGGATGTCGAGCTGAGGCAGCAGATTCTTCAGGAAGCTCATAGCAGCCCATACGCTATACATCCTGGAGGCAGTAAGATGTATCGTGATTTGAGGGAGCAGTTTTGGTGGCCAGGTCTTAAGGGGGAAGTAACAGAGTTTGTGGGCAGGTGTTTGACGTGCCAGTAAGTTAAAGCCGAGCATCAGTTGCCGTCAAGGCTGTTGCAGTCTGTTAAGATCCCACAGTGGAAGTGGGAAAGGATTACGATGGATTTCGTTAGTGGACTTCTCCTTACACCTGGTAAGAAGGACTCAGTGTGGGTAATTGTGGATCGTCTGACTAAATCGGCTCATTTTATTCCGGTAAGGGTGGATTATTCGCTTCAGAAGTTAGCCAAGTTATATGTGGTGGAGATAGTAAGGTTGCACGGTGTTCCAGTGTCAATTATCTCAGATAGGGATCCCAGGTTCACATCGAGGTTCTGGAAAGCTTTGCACTAGGCTTTGGATTTCAGCACGGCTTTTCACCCGCAGTCTGATGGACAGTCCGAAAGGGTAATCCAAATTCCGGAGGATATGTTAAGGGGCTGTGTTCTGGATTTCAGTGGTAGTTGGGAGGAGTACCTACCTTTGGCAGAGTTCGCTTATAACAATAGTTATCAAGTGAGTATTTAGATGGCACCATATGAGGCACTATATGGACGGAAATGTCATACTCCGACGTGTTGGACAGAATTGGGTGAACGACAGATGTTGGGTCCGGAGTTGGTAACAGAAACAGAGGATAAGGTTAAGGTAATTTGGGCTTGTCTTAAGGAAGCGTTAGACAGGCAGAAGTCTTACGCCGATCTTAAGCGTAGGGATATAGAGTATGCAGTGGGTGATAAGGTCTTTCTAAAGGTATCACCTTGGAAGAAAGTGTTGAGATTCGGTCGGAAGGGCAAGTTAAGCCCTAGGTTTATCGGACCGTATACGGTATTGAAGCGAGTGGGACTGGTAGCTTACCAGCTTGAGTTGCCAGCAGAGTTGAGTCAGATTCACGATGTCTTTCATGTTTCAATGCTTAGGCGCTATCGATCAGATCCGTCACATATTGTACCCGTTGAGGAGTTAGAGGTGAGACCTGACTTGTCTTTTGAGGAGGAACCGGTACGGGTTCTGGATTGAGATGTCAAAGTTCTGCGTAGGAAGTCAGTACCCTTTGTAAAAGTGTTATGGTGGAACCATGGTACGGAGGAGGCTACTTGGGAACCGGAGGATGTGATGCGCCAGCAATACCCTCAACTCTTTTGACCAGGTAATTTCGGGGTCAAAATTATTTTAAGGGGGTAGAATTGTAACATCCTTAAATCGAGGCCTCTGCATTTTGTATGTGTTTGCATGTGATGGTATGTTTAATGTGTTGGTTTGATATGTTTTGGGGGTCTAGGCATGACCTCGGGTTAGTTCTGGGTCATGGCCAAAATTTTTGTTTTAGCCCTTAAGAAGTAGGAGCTAGGTGAGATAGGGGTTAAGAGAATTTATTGGGGAAGGATGACTCAAGAAATCATTTGGAAAGGTGGCAAGGAGGCGCCACTTAAGCACCATGGAGATGAAGCCACTTGCAGGGAGGGGGTGCCTGGGTTCGAGCAGCAGGAGTTGCACTCCCTGCTATTTCTTTTTGACGCCACAAGCTAGGGGAGGAGTGTTCAGGTGGGACTCTTTTGAATAGAGAGGAGGAATTTGTGGAGTTTGACCCGTTCAAACAATTTTGAAATGATGGAAGGGAGGAAATGTAGGAGTTTAAGTTAGTTCAAACTCATTGGTAGGTATTGGCCGAATTTTGGAACCTCGGGATAGGGGTGATATCGGTTTGGGAGCCTTTTGTTGGTGGCCGAATGTGGTGGGGTTTAAGGGAGAATTTCGGCTAGTAGGAGGGGGTTTTCTCTTTTCGTTTTTGTGTCAAAGCCGAACCACCAATTGCCTTTTTCTTTCTTTCTTTTTGGTAGCTCTTGTAAGTGGTCGGATCTTTTGTGCATTTTTTTTTCTTGAAGAGCCGAATTGGTAGCCATTCTCTTCCTGGTGTTTTCGGTTCACTTTGGTTAGTCTATTGCCGAATCCATCTCTTGTGCACTCCTTCTTCCTATTTCTGCTCAAAGTCGAAACCTACTCTCACATCTTCTTCTCCTTATTTCCTTTTTATTCCGTCCTCCTCTTCTCTCAAACCCATCGCCGAAACTATCATCTTCCACTTCTCTTCTTTTCATTATTTTTTCCCGAATCAAACCATCATTTGAGCCGAATCTTGATTCCTTTTTCTTCTATCTTTTTCGTTATTCTAAAGGAAGCCGAAACCTTGATTGTTCTCTTTTGTGGCCAAATATTCTTAGTCTCATTCTCTTCTTTTTCTCGCGTGATCTAGTCTCAACTCAAGTGCCGAAACTTCTAAACATCATTTAGGGTGTGTCGATCTGTGGTGTTCAAGGGCCAAAGCAGTTATCAAGGTAAGATGATGACAAACTCTTTTAGTTCTGGATCTATGCTATGGCCGAATGGCCTTGGATTCTTAATGATGTGTGAAACCGATTGTAGGGGGAGTTTAGCCAAACACATTGAGCCTTCGGGATTTGGTGGTCGATTTAGGTAAGGGATTAACATCTCAATATCCGTTTCTTAACCATTCAAAAGCCGAAGGCTAACCATCTATGTGTGTTAAGGTTTAGCCGATTTCAAGAGAGATCATCACGTGGTTCAGGATTTGGTTGGTAACCAAATCGGCTTAAGGTGAGTACTATATTTGGGGCGACATCTTTTTGGGATTCCTAGTTATGCCGAATAGGGCTTTTGATTACTAACTAAGCAGTGGCCGATTGTAGGAGCAGTGAGGGCATACGTTTCGAGATCTCGTAGTATCGCGTAGCTTTGGAATTTTTCGCTTAGATTGACGTTTAATCAGGTGTGTAAACTCTTACACACTTTATTAGTATAACCTGCTTATTATGTTACTGCTTAAACCTTTGTATTCAGTGATAATGCCCTTTGGGCATGAGCTTGGAAACCGGGTAAGTCCCCTGCTATGTGATTTTGATATGCATCATCATGCTTTGTTAAATGCTATGCTATGCCCTATTGCATGATACATGATATTATGACACGTATGTGATGAACATGATGATGGGTTGATGAGAGGAGGGGGATGATTTATTTGGACTGTCACCAGTGGTTTTGACCATAAGATGGGTTGGCCCCATCAGTTGATTAGTGACTACGGTCACCAGTGGTTTTGACCACACTATTGATATGATTTGTGACTAAGTCCCAGTGGTTTTGACCACACGATTCATATTTGTGACTACGGTCACCAGTGGTTTTGACCACACATGGATATTGTGACTCGTCCCAGTGGTTTGGTACCACAGTGGGTTGGCCCCACATGATATATTACGGGATTGTCATCAGTGGTTTTGACCACACTATGGGTTGGCCAATGACTTGAGATTTGTGACTTCGGTCACCAGTGGTTTTGACCACCAGTGGTTTTGACCACACGGGGTAGCTAAAGGAGATTGGATGGATAGGTTATAGGGTGCATGATTTGCATGTTTGTTGATGATCTGTGTAAGTGCATGAACTATCGGGTTAGGGATTTATACATTGAGTCTCGGTGACTCACCCCTTCCCATACATTTTGCAGATGAGGCATAGATCGCGGATATGGAGCCGAAGAGGACTCGAGGTGGCCATACATCTTAGTTTGGTGTTGACTTTAAACTGCTATTTCATTTTTATTAGCTTTCTTTAAATTTGGTTTTGGTTTTGTAATAAGGCCGCTAAGTTTATTTTGGGTTTTATTATTACTTACTTTTATTTTGTTTATATTTTACAAGTTGGATTTATAAATGTGATAAAATTAACTGGTAAAGAAGCAATGTTTTTCAAATTATATCTCTTCAGGTTTTCAAACGTTACCATCAAGTAATAAAGTTCACATAGCAATAAGGTAACTTGGATATCTTTATAACTGTAAATGTCAAACAACTTCGGAAGCAAGTGGTTTTCAACTCGAATATATGCATTACACTCAGTTTTGAACAAGTATCGTTTTCTTATAAAATTTGTAACAACAAGGTAGATTATCGAGCATGAGTTTCTTTTAAATCATCACACGATTTCAACATCATCTTAAACAAGGATTTCCAATATTTTAAGAAGGGTTTTCTAGGAAAATTACTCGACAAACTTATGATTTCAAAATGTTTTCCCTACGTGACATACCAGATTCGGTCGTGGGGTGTTGACCGGGTTTGGGGTGTTACAAGAGAAATATCCCAACCTTCTTTCACTGATGCAATTAAGCATTGACTTATAAATCCACATGCTGATACAAACTTGTCGACGCTGCAAAATACAATAAAGCAACGCAGCTCGAAAAGTGTTAACATTAAAAATGTTAAGGGCTTGTGAGATTCTATAATGCCCTTTTCTCAACTTGATCGATCGGATCCAAGTTTTGGGTTTCACTTCTTAAATAGATATAACATAGACTCTTCTATTCGCCTATGTACTAGACATATTTAAACTCTTTTTTTGTTCGACTTGCCTATGTAACTATTCTAATGATAGCTTAGTAAAAATTCTTTTATTTGTATATACTAAATAACCTTGTATATCATTGAAATTATTCAATGTACAACATGTTTTCGTCTTTACATTCTGTATGATTCAACTATATTTTTTGCCCTAATATTATCAAGTATACACACAGAGTATTACAACTTATGCACAGACTTCAACCTTATCCAAATGGCTCTCTGTTTAACTTAGTCGATATCATATAATCCAAAATCTTTCCATATAGCTTTCTCTTCATGCTTTTCTTTTTCTTTCATCCTTCCTCTGTATGCATATTAGGACGGACAACTGCTCCCTACTGTAGCCTTGGCATCGTCCCCCTGCTCAAAATCCCTTGCAACCTGAAACAGGAAATAACTTATGTAAGTTCTTGAAAACTTAGTGAATCTCTATTACATGTTTCATTATGCTATAGCGTACTACTCACTATATGCATGCTTTGGCAGGTACTTTACCATTCCGTATGGTAAAGTTTCTATGTAATCAACTAAAGCTTCCTTAAGAGCGTACTACATGTATTATTTATTACTACCTCATCTTTTCCAACTTATCCATATTGAGTCCTAATCTATCTCGCTTACCTTGCCCATAGTCTTTCAACCTGAGTTATACGCTTACTGAACTCATGATTACCTTAGGGCGATAAGGACTATGCCTATCTTCTTATTATAAAACTCTGGAGCTCTTTCACCTTACTGACCAATTTTTTTTTTTTTTTTTGCTTATACAATTTTTCCTTGTCCTTAACTTTCAAAATCTTTCTGCCGGAGTTCAATAGATACCTTATTTCCTATTACCTCATTTTTGTTAGCTCGATTAATCAAACTGAAATTGCTAAGAGGGGCTGAATTGGGCTTTTAAAAATTTGGTGGAAGCAAAGAGAAAATGAAACAATGAACACAAAGCATTAGAGTGGTTTGGCCTCAATTGCCTACTCCACTACCTTAGCTTTCCACAACTAAGGATTTTACCAAATTCACTAATCTGTTCAACCTTTGAGGACAAGGTTTAACCTTACGACTCTCTTAAGCTTTCTACCCAAATCTTAAGATAAACCTTCTCAAAGAATTACAAAAAAAGCAAACTAAGAAATAATCCTCACATGATCAAAGTGTTTGCTAGTTAAGCACAAATAAACTATGATACACTTGAACTAAGAAATGAAAGTAAAGGACTACAGGTGTATACAAGAAAATTATGGAAATATTGGGTACAAAGGTTGTTTGATTGATGATTTTGCTTGAATATGCTTTCTTGTTGTTGTAGGAACTTTAGAAGCTGATATTTACACCCATAATTGATTTCTAACCGTTGAGGTTGTTGTGATAGTGAATAGAGCCATTGGGGATGTGAAAACCATAGCATTTAATACACCTTCAATAGTGAGCATCGATACCAAATATAAAAGTATCGATGTTTTTTGTAATAAATGCTAAATTCAGTGACCATTGGAGTTTAACTATCAATACCAAAATAATTTTATCGATACTTTATGAAAAGGTATCGGTACTTTGTTGATTTTGTGAAAAACATGTTATTTTGGTGTCATTTATTTGAAGGGTATCAATATTTCAAAAATATCGATACTTGGCCAAAAAGGTATCAATACGTAATTCTAGCTTGTTTGAAAAACAAATTGATTTGTTAAAATTATTTTAACATGGTTAAATCATTCTAACTTGATTTTGAAGTTGTTTCAAAAATTTTCTATGAGTTCAAAATAAATATTCAAAATTCTACCTCTTAGACTTCAAATTGAAAAATCATTTTGTCAATTTATTTAAATTTAACTTTTATTCAAAAAATCTTTAATTTGTTATATTAAAACATTTTATCAAATAGAGCTTGGTTTAATAGTTTACTCAAGCGTATTGGTTGCGCTTACTCTTCTCTTTCTAAGTTCACCCAATCGACAATGCCTTCAAAATATTGTCACAGAGACCACTATACGGATTGCAGCACCAAGGCGTAGTTCTTCCCTAAAGTTAGTACCAAAGTCTTCATTTGATATAGATCGCCACATATGCTTCCACAATACAAGATAGCCACTAAGGCGTCCAAACACATGACCTTAGATAGCCATATAGGCGTCCATTTAAATAGACTTTGCCAGGAAGGTGCATTCACCGAGTCAACCACTAAGGCTCTATATGACAGAATTAACCACGAAGGCTCTCATATAATAGATATCGCCACAAGGACACCCACTTTAACAAAATTCACCATTAGGGCTCACATATTAAAGATGACAACGACAGAGGCTTCTACATATAACATAAAACAGCCACAAAGGGTTTGAATTTTTAGAGAACAACCATAGAGGCTTCCTCATATAACATATTTTTCCACAAAGGTTCATATGGAACAGTCGCAAAGGCTTCCACTTATCAGAGAATAGCCACAGAAGCTTCCACATATAATATATGTCGCCACAAGGGCTCACATATAATATAGAATAGCCACAAAGTCTTTCACGTATCAAAGAACAGCCATAGAGGCTTCCACATTTCAGTAAATAACATTTTTGACGATAGAGATTTGCCCAAACTCAATGTAACACCCCAAACCTGGCCTAGAAGTTAGTCCTGAATTCGGCGTGCCACATTGAAGTGTTTTTTAAAAATCAAGTTTTCATTGAAAACCCTTCTTAATTAAAACTCAAGTAAAATCCCAGTTACGTCGGTTTATTATTATTTCCTGAGGTTTATATAAAAAAAATTATTACCATAAAAACCTTGTTTGTTATGGAAGCTTAATTTAAGAATAATTGAGTTACGAAAACGTGATGTTTTGTTTAGGAAAGTCGCTATCTACTTTTAACAGTTATAAAACATCATGGATAAATATCCCAAGTAAAAACCAGAAATTAAAAGCGGCCTTATTACAACCCAATAAGAAAGCGGTTTTAGTAAGGTAGAATAAAAACTAAAATTAAAAGCTGCTCGTAGTGTGGCCACCTCCGAGTCCTCTAGTACGTCGAACCGCTGACTGAGGATTACCTAAAAATTAAAAAGAAAGGGGGTGAGTTTACGAAAACTCAGTGTGTACAACCCTCATTGGTAAAAACATGCATCACAACAATCCAGGCCTAAGCCCATTACAGTGATCAATGTGGGCCCAAGCCCAACACAGTAGCGGTGGCATTTGGGCCTTAGCCCATAATAGCCTCAGTTGGGCCTTAACCCATGTCAAATGTCACATATCATATTTATCTGGGCCTGAGCCCATCTCAATATTAAAATCCATATATGCAATGCATTAATGCTCATCCCAACCCTGCACTCCGTCTCTTGTCCAACGCTGCACTTCTGTGGGGATTTAATCGACCCACCCATCCCTACACTCCTTATGTAGCACCGGTTGCGGCACTAATCAATGTTGCAGCAGAGCTACCAATCACATAATTGACTTAAAGCCATCGGTGGATCCACAGTCGTCAAGTGACCATGCGATCCTATCAGAACTTCCTCCGTATCAATAATCCCATTCCCCATGCAGCATAATATCACATGAATGCCGACATACCATAAATAGCATACAATAACAATCATATAACATGTAGGGGCATGTTGGTCATTTTGCCCTTCAGGGGCATATCGGTCAATTTACCCTATGTGGGCATTTCGATCAAGTTACCCTCCAGGGGTATTTCGGTCATTTTACCTTACAAGGGTGTTTCTGTAATTTCACCCTTTCGAGGGTATTTCAGTAGTTTCACCCTTCGAGGGTGTTTCGATAATTTTCCCCTTTGAGGGTATTTCGGTCATTTTACCCTTCAACGTATTTCGGTTATTTTACCCTCTAGGGGTATTTCGATCATTTAACAACCTTCCCGAAGGTCTACAGTCACCTCAAGCGACACAGATAACATATTTCATCAAAATGGTGTATTTGGGCCCAAAGCCCAATACTCGGCCTAGGTGGGCCCACACTCTCGTGTGGCCCAGCCAGCCCATTTTCAATCACGGCTATGTGAACGCTATAACCTAGTTCAATTTCTGCCACATGTTGTAAATTTAATCCGTGTGGGGCCCATGAGCCAGTGGGGCCCACACGGCCCATTTCAACCAAACGAGGCCCATATCGACCTAAGCCCATGGGAACGCTTATGGTTGCCTCAACCGTCTTACGCCAATATTCGTGGGCTCAGTCCACCACACGTGAGATCACACGCTCGTGTGGCATCACTAGCCGGTATTTCGAATTTTTGGCTTTTGCCGATCTACTTGGTGTGGTGTGTGTACACACCTACTACGAAGCGCACTACGAATCCCTAGCGCCGCACCTCAATCTTACTAGCTGTGCTAAGTCCTCCCCAACCGTTAGCAACTATTAAACCTCTTATTGAATTCTGCGTTAAATGAACCTTATTAAAAGTGATTATAACAATATAGTTAAAACCACACTTGGCAGGTAATAGAGCCATCAGGAATATTTGGCCTCTAACCAAAACAAGGCAAGAACACTTACTTTGTCAAGAACCCAAAAGTCGTATGTCGATTGCTTCAAGTCACTTGCCCTTTTATCAAACCTTGAGCAACCCTAGGTACCAACCACCATCAGACTAAGAGAAAAGGGGGAAGATTCGACAGAAAGGAAGGGAATAATACTAGTAACGAAACTAAGTAAAAAGAATCACCATCACTTACTCTTGATCTCGGCAAACAGAGAAGAAAAAAAATCACAACTTTATGAAGGGAGAAAGAAATGAGAACAGATTCGGCAAAAGTTGATAGCGAGAGAATAGATGTATTCGACTTCTGCACTCCTTGCGACCAAAGGAAACAAGCGTTGGGGAAAAAGGTAGTTCGACTCAGAAGAGGATAGAATAGAAAATTTGGCTATCACTGAAAGAAAAAGGAAAATTGAAAGAGAACGCAATAGGGGATAATTGGCCAAGCACAAGATGCAGAAGAGAAGGATTGGTTGAGTCTATAGAACTGAGAGAGAGGACGGAGAGAATTCGGCTATGAAGAAAATGAAGTGAAATAGAGCAAAAAGAATGCACGAGAGGTCACTTTTAGTGCAGTATTGGCAGCATCCACAGAAGAGAAAAGTAGCTAAAAGAAAAGAGAAACAACACTAAAAAAACCGAAATATGCACCAAATTCCCCCATTTGGCAGAATTTCTTGAATGCCACAAATCCCATTCGGCACCGACTCTTCTCCAACCACAAATCTCCTTGATTTCCTCCCCTTATCTCTCCATGATCCCTTTCTTAATTCACTCATTTGACCCATTCAAACTCTCCAACACATAGTTCAAATCCAACACAAACTCTTGCCCACACTTGAGTAAAATAAATAATCCCATTTGCATGCAGTGGGACTTCAACCTCTATCCTCCTTGCCACACCTGTGACACCACAACCACTCCACCATAGGCTGTCTTATGTCTTTTTTTAACCACAATTATTTAAAAGGCTTAATACTAGGAGTCAAGGTTCCCCTAATGCTAAAAATAAAAATTTTCCAAATGACATGGCTTGAACCCAGGACTTCATAGAAGCCCCCTAACCTTCCAAAATCACTCACCTAACAGATCTAACATGCATTTGTACCGTTCTCTTATTCTCAAAAATTTTAAACTCTCCCTTGCCCAAGGCCTAATAGGCCCAATTCTACTAGGCCCAAATTCATGGTGTTACAATCAACATCTTGAGGTTTACCCCTCATCGCTTGGTACTCGCCCAACTGTCATTTATCTTTTTCTTCACATGGCGCATAACCCTATACTAGGTCTTATCCTATGTGGTCTTCTTACCATGGCCATGGTCTTTTCTTATCAGGATTCGTTTATAGTCCCTACGGACTCACTCGCAAGCCGACATAACATGCAGACTTATACAACTCACGGAACTCATGGATAGACTTATGCAGAACCAGAATTGTGCTTTTAGGTGTGTTTATGCCTGTGATAAACTGTAAAAGTAACATATTTTAAGCCCACATTTAGCATGCTTTTGGACGATTTAAGCCTTGAATTGTGTAATTTGGTGCTCTTAATCCTTTGTTTTCATGTTTTATACCCAGGAGAGCATCAAAGGATGAAAAGAACAGAAAATGAGCCCAAAACGGAGTAAATGGGCCATATCATGAAATCCACACGGCCTGGGCCCAAACCACACGGCCGTGCCTCATTCAACAGCCTCGAACGCGGCCTGGCCATGACTTACACGGGCGTGTGCCATGGGCGTGTCCCTGTCATGGGAAAGAAGAGTTTCACTCGGATTTGGATACTTAGGGGCAAAGAAAAACATTCCGAATCCTATATAAACACCCTAAGTATGACCAAAAAGGAGGGAACCCAAGGCTTCAGTCAGGGGGTGTCCAACTAGGCCAAAGAGGGCAGATTTGTGGGGATTTACTCGAAGATAGCCAGTTGATCCATCTCAAGAAGCCGGAATTCTACTCAAGACGGAGGATCTCTCTTTCAATTCCTTCAGGGAGTTTTAGGGATTTCTTATGTTTTGTTTTATCTTTTCTTCTGAGATGTTTTCTTTTATTGTTATGAACTAAAACCTCAGATACCTGAGGGAGATGAAACCTAAGATGAATCTTGTTATCTTTTTTTGAACTATATGATAAATATTTGATTTGTTCTTAATTATGTGTTCTTAATTCTTGTGTTGATATTTCTGGGATATTAATTCAAGTGTGATGTGCTTAGGTGGAGGAGAAAAAGTCCCTACTTAAGAGTAGATCTAGCATAATAAGCGGAGCTGATCGCACACTTAGAGATAGGGTGACAAGATTTTGCCGGATTAGTGTGAAACCTAATATGGGAGTCCATAGATTGAGTTAATGCAATTCTAGGGGTTTTAATTAGAAAGAGATTTCAATTAATCAACCTAGGGTTAGACGTTAGTCGCCTCGAGAGAGGGATTAATATAACTTAGGGAATCTTACGGATCAAGTCAAATAAATAAATCGTCTGGTTTAGAGTTAGATAACAAGTGAAGTCTAGGTAGATTCTTTCTTGTGTTTCGTCTTAATCAATTGGTTTTTCCTCAAAGTATTTTTCCCAATTTCATTCTTCTTTGTCTTAGAGTCTTTAGTTTAGTAGTTAGTTAATTTTATATTAAATAAAAATCACTTTAATTCTTAGGCTAAATAATAAAAAGAGAGTTAGTATTAGTACTTTTGGTTCCTTTGGGTTCGACATTCCGGTCTTGCCTTAACTATACTACTGTTCGATAGGTGCGCTTGCCTCATATCGTTGTCATACTTATTTTCCAGGTTTGAGCATTCTTTTTATAAATTTTAAGACTTTGACATTGCAAAAAACAACGATCAGCATGTACATACTGCTCAACAGAATAGAGACTTATCATTCAGTCCATGCTTTCTTGCATATACATCGTTTTCATACTTTTCTTCATAACAGAGACACATACTTTTTAAGCATCACACTTACATATCTTACATATTCATTTAACAAATTAGCCTTTCAAAATAGATAAGGTTTAACATGCAAACTTACTAGTAATAGTCCGTTCAGACACTCACATGTTAGCCTCAAAGGTAGCTTAAACTTCAAACCTGGGCTACTATCGAGTAGATCAACAGCCCCTAAATGATAAGCCATAAAAAACTCGTCAATATATGCCTACTTAACTTATTCACTTTCAGACACCAAAATCACTAAGTAAGGCATTACCACTCTTGCTTCATCAAGCTATATAGATATGCTCTTTAACAGTATAACATGTAAAGTCTTGATCCTTACCTTAATAGGGCATCTCAGAACCTACCCCACATTCTAGCCTCATCCTAAAGGATGAAAGGATTTCCTCCCTTAGCTTACCCTTACATAGACGGAGGATACATCCCGAGGAAGTAAGTGAGCAGTGCCCATCACTTACCCAGTCAGCTAGATATTTTCTCTTGTCTTGTTAGATGTTTGGCACATGTATTAGTCTATGTGATTTACTATGTAGATGTCTGACAGCTGTAAAACTAACATGCACAGACACACATACCTTGATCGAACATACTTTTGGGTTTTAGCCCCCCTTTGTTAAGGCATGGCTGGTGGCTGAATTGATCACGCTTTGGCACGTCACGCCTTTTTAGTGGTAGCCTCATTTACTTAGGTCCCCTTAATACTTTTCTGGGCGTCCTTTCCCAATGGTACTTTTTATTGTATATATATATATATATATATATATATAAGTTGGTTATGCACCCATATTTACACCAAGAACATTAGTGGGGAAAATTAACACTTTATTTTCTCTTATACTTTATGGTTCGCCATCTAGGCTTCACCTCACCTCGACCACGCCTAATCCTCAGGACTTTTACTTAGCTCTGAGGAATTTTCCTATCTTCATTGAAAAACCCTTTTGATCATTCCTTAATATTTATTGGGATTCGAAAATTGTCACATCAGTTATTTGGTAGTCTTATCCAAATCTTATGAATTCCAAAAACTAAACAAGTACTTTGCTTTGGTTCTTAATTGTCCTAGTTTTCATTTGGTTACTTCCTAACTATCTTTTCCTTGTACCTTAACCGGCTCAAGGCCAACATTACTAGATGCACTTGTTATTGACATAGGGTTCATTTTCATAGTACAAAGTCCACCCAAACAATACATGCCAACAGAGGCTTCTCGGGTGAACCCTTCCCTGTCAAGCTTACTTCTTTGATCACTAAGTGCTAACCCAGTGTTCGCCAACCTTAAGGCATCACAGGAACACTTAAATAGCTCTTATCTTTAGACTAACTTTAATACTATTCACTTCTAGACTCGTCTTATCTGTCTTATCATTTTGAATAGTATCCAGATACTAAGATTCCACCGGGTGGGATGTTATAGATTCACATACAAATAAATTGCATCCACATCTTTACAGCAAAAAACATTATAGCTTGATTAAAATTTAATGAGATATTTGTATTGGGTTGATGTTTCCAAACACCTCGTCTTTCGGTTAAATAATCAACAGTGCTATCCATATCGATTTTGCAAAAGTAATGAATATCTAGTTCTTCTAGTGCATCATTATGATAAAATGGTGCATTGTAGATGACAGATATCCTTAGACGTAAACCAAACATCTTCCCCCCAAATCGTTACATGCCTATAATTGAAATTCTACACTTTATTATTTTCTCGATATTTTAACGAAACATAAAATTCGTACACCACCAAGTCGATTGCTTACTCTTTAGGTTGTGAGGTAAAAATCCATCCATTGGTTTGCATGAATAATATCCCATACGTTATCACAAAGATCAAATGAGGGGTTGAACCCTTGTTCTTGAATGAAGGTTTTTCCTTGAAGGTCTAAAAAATATTTTTCGACTTCTTGGAAATAGAATCGAGTGGAGTCGAATTCTCTTGACTCCTGCGACTATGTGGCGCGACAAACCTTGCTCCGAGCCATTTTAAATGAGATATATAAAAAATATAATCAAATTGAAAAAAAATTGAATGAAATAAAGTAAGAAAATGAGGAACATTTCACCGTGATAATGTTGCTGGCAATGGAGGAGAACATCAAAAAAGTAGTAGAAATGGCGTGGAGGAAGAAGCACTCGCGAAGAAAGGGTGAGAATCTGAAGTGGAGAAGAGTGGAGAAGATTTGGCTATCGTTAGGAATATTAGGGGAGAGTTTAAGGTAAAGAATTAGTGTTTAAAACATGTTTAAATTATATAGGAACTGATTGGGCTGCGCAGAAGAATGGGTTAAAAATTGCAGACCAGACGTCGTTGTTGTGACACCTATAACAGCTCGTTTTTCGTCAAATCATGTAACATCCTGAATTTTTGGGCCTATGCGTTTAATGGGTGAACATGTGTAATGAATGCTTAAATATGTTAAATGGAGAATTGAGGTATTAATTGGGCTCAGGAATGGGCTGAGACCTTAGTTAAAATATTCTGTTTGGGCATTATAAGTTTTAAAGATAGTTATCTATGTTAAAAATATCAAGATTGGGCTTGTGGCCCAGTGGCAAAATGGCGCCACTAAGAGGGAAGGGAGTTGGCGTCACTGGTAAAGGAGGAGGCCCAAGTTTTGGCCACTTGGAGCCCATGTTTTTGGGCCAAATTTGGCATTTAAAGAGGAGCTAGGGGGATGGCACAAGGCTATTATTTAGGGATTTATTTCATGTTTTAATATATGGATAATTAAGCTGATAAAGAAAGGAGGAGTTAGAGATAATTAAGTCTCTTTTAGATGAGTTAGTAGATTAAGATAAAGGAGAAAAGATAGGATTTATCTGCAAGGTTAGGTAAGTGCCGAAATTTCTATAAATAGGGGGGATAGCTAATCAATTCTGGCATTGGAACCCTACTCTTTCTTCTCTTCCTGTGCCGAAAATTTGAAGGCCATCTCACTTGTTTTCTTTTCTCATCTTTTCTCTTCCAAAAGCCGAAAATCACCATTGTTTTCTCACCTTTTCTTTCTTTTTCTTTGAAATTTCCTTTTAGCCGAATCTTCTGATCTCCATTGTTATTCTTCTCCAGGCCGAAACTCCTCATTGAATTCTTCTAAAAGCCGAAAAACACATCTAGTTCATCTTTTCGGGATTTCCTTAAAAAGCTGAAAACTCCTAGATCTCTAATCTTCTACGCTTCAATCTTCTTCTGTGATTGCCGAATCTTTCTACAAGGGATAGCCGAAACCTTCTATAGAGGTAAGTATCGATTTGGGTTTTCTTTTGATCTTTTCCGGCTTTTGGAGACTATAGCCGAATGGTTAAATAGTTGGCTAATCTCGTGTTTTCTCTCATTTACGGCATTTCAGGATTTGAAAGGGATTCATTTGCTTAATCTCTAAGTCAGAGTTCAGTAACACTCGAATCTTGTTACTTTCGGGATTTTAAGGTAAGAAGATCTATTGTTTTTAGCATGTAAATTCGGGTATTTATTAATCCTTGGCCGAATGTAGGGGAACCCGAATCTTCGTATTCTTCCGGCTTTTGAGCAAGGTTTTGGACTAAGGGTTGTAGATCCAGATAGTAAGGATTTAACTAAGGGAGTAAAACTAGGCGATATCAGGTGTGTAACACTTCCACACCATTTAGATTGCCTGTTAAAATATGTTACAAATCTGTTATATTCTGATAAATGCCGAAATCCCGGCATCATGTTATAAATCTGTTATATTCTGATAAATACCGAAATCTCGGCATCATGGTTAAAACCCGAGGAGGGTAAAAGTGAATCACCAGGTTAGCGATCTCTGTCATTCCTAAGTGAATGTTCCTGTTAAGGTGACATATGTGATAAGTATGTTGTTTTCTGTGATTGCATGGGGTTGGGTTTATTGAAAGGGGAAGTGTTCTGTTGTAGCGGCTTCTGCCGTGACCTGTTGTAGCGGCTTCTGCCGTGACCTGTTGTAGCGGCTTCTGCCGTGACTTGTTGTAGTGGCTACGGCCATGATCTGACCATGAGCAGTATGTCTGCCATCAATGGTATGTAGCGGTGTGGGTTGATTGTAGAAATCCCCAAATGGTGTGACTGGCAGGTAAGGGTGGCTTGTAGCAGATGGATACCTAGGATTTGGGTTGGGCTTTGTATATTTTCTGATATATTATATTCTGTTATATGTTCTGTGGGGTTAAGGCCAAATCTAATGGTGCATGAGGGTTGCACACTGAGTCTCGCGACTCACCCTATTATTTTAACAATTTCAGGTAGCACCTAGTGCATCGGACCGGGCTAGAGAGGAGCGCAAGGTGGCCATCCGAGAGAGTACTTGATCCAACATAAGATTTTACTTAGAATATTGTTTTTAATATTTTTGATTAAGGGTTTTAAATTTCGTTGTAATAAGGCCTTGGGCCACTAAACTATTATTTATGTTTTGGTTTTAATGTTGGGCTTTTATTACTGGGCATTTAAATTTTATGTCTAAATTAAGTTAAGACATGTATAAAATTTCGGTTTTTATTTAATAACTCACCACGGTAATTTATAACTTTATATCTTATATGATTTAATAAATTATTAAGTTTTCGGTATAAATATTTAAACCTAATAAATGTTTTTCCAAAGTGTTACGACATGTTTTTTAAAAATTTCTTTAGTGACATACCAGATCCGGTTGAAACACATGGGCCGGGTTTGGGGGTGTTATAGTAGTTTTGGGACCACAAATACCTGGTCAAAATAATTATTTCCTAATTATTTTAATGTCTACAGCATGATAGTATGATTGTGTGAAAATTTTGTTAAGAAATTTTATCGTTTGCTAGCTTAATCGATAAAAAGGACTAAATCGCTTAAAGTATAAAACTTGAACTCTATCAGCTAAAGGTGTTTAATAGCTATGGATAATTAAAATAGGGGTCCTTATGTAGTAATTAGCCCATTTTTAATTTGAGTGGACAAATATGGGCATTAATTAGGTGTTTTTAATGGTTTATTAATAAGGTTAAAAAGGTAATTTAGTAAATTAAATAAGTAAATTAATAAAACAACAAAAGCTATCATCTTTCACTCAACCCTCCCACCTAAATTAGAAAGACAGAAACCTCCATGGATGCATGCTAGGTTCAGCCAAGCTTACAAGCTCATTTGATGAGTGAATTTTGTCTCGTTTTTAATGATTTCTATGTTTTTGAGACGTTGCAACTTAATCTAGTTAGCCCAGGGACTAATTTGCAAAATTGTTAAAGGTTTAGGGTTTTTCCATTGATGAATGTACATGTATTTTGATTTTTAATGATAGAAAATGCATGCTTGTTGTTAGATAAACAACATTTATAAAGTGATTTTTGATAAAATTGCCAATTAGGGATTAAATTGTGAAATGTGTAAATTTTGTGGTTAAATTGTGAAATAGATAAAAAAATATGGACTGCTATGGGGTTAAATGAAATTCGACTAGCATGGCAGAGATCTAATTGCATGAATTTGTGTCTTTATGAGTTAAGGACTAAATTGTAAAATTGTTGAAATATTAGGGGCAAAAGTGTAAAGTTGCCATCATGTAATTTTTGGGCTAAATTGAATAGAATGATAATTAAATGAACTAAATTTTATTACATATAGATCAAGAAAAGTGAAGTTCGGATTTAGATTGGGGGAAAAACAAAGTTTCGGACTAGTCGACCTATTTCATCGTTTTTGCATTCAAGGTAAGTTCGTATGTTAATAAGGATTAATATAATTGTGTTTTAAATGCTTTATTATTGAATTATTTGTGAATACGACCTTGCGGATATGTTCGACGATGATTCAGCAAATGAGAAATCCTGGTTGAACTGTTGGAATAGTTTAGGATACAAATGACATGTCATTAGGGGTTATGTGATTTGGGTGCTGGTCCGTATGTCCTATCGGTGGCTGAATTATCCGGCATGTGTTGAGAATTCTCGTCAGCTTGTGTGAGCAGCACCTTGTAGCTACGTCATAACCGTCAGCTTGTGTGAGCAGACCCGTTGGTAGCTCGAGAGTGAGCATTAAATGAGATATGAGATTGAAATAGCTTCAGCTATGTATTTGGTACTTAGGGTGAGAGATTCTCGAGTATCCGATAGTATTCCAAATGGTTCAACGGGTATATCGAAGATAT
Organism: Gossypium australe; assembly: GCA_005393395.2. Lineage (NCBI taxonomy): Eukaryota > Viridiplantae > Streptophyta > Magnoliopsida > Malvales > Malvaceae > Gossypium > Gossypium australe. The sequence goes on from CM016614.1 coordinate 58,010,549, forward strand.
GAAATGGTGAGAAATAGATACGTATCAGTACATGTATGTACGAAAACTAATTGAGGATTGAAACTTATGAAAGTTTTGAGTTCACGACTACTTATGTGATTGAATATAAGTTAACCTTATGATTTAATGAATTTGTAGTACATTTTGTTCATATTAATTGAATGGTAAATGAATGGTGAGTTTTTCTTATTAACCATACGAACTTACGAAGCTTTATAGCTTGCTCTGTTTACTTTTCTATGTTTTATAGTGATTATCGAAGCTAGCTCAAATTTGTGGAGTCGTTGGAGATCTCATCACACTATCAAGCTATCACTTTTGGTACTTTTGAACTTATGTTTTTGGTTATATGGCATGTATAGGAGTTATGGTCATTTTGGTATAGTTTGGTAATGGATTTAGCTATTTGAGTTGGCTTGTAAATGATGTATGGTGTAACATCCCGAATTAGGGCCTAGTCGGAATAGTGGTTTCGGGACAACAAATCCAATGTAAGAAAGTTTATTTTTATTATATTTTTATGGTCTACAATTTCACGGAACGATTTGATGAAAATTTCGTTCAAAATTTTTGACGTTTGGCCACTCAATTTAGTCAAAAGGACTAAATTATAAAATGTGCAAAACTTGAGTTCTAGAAGTTAGAGGTGTCAAATTGCTATGAAATTTTATGACTCAGTTTAATACGTTTACAAGTGTATGTGTTTTGGTAATGCCTCGTACCCTATTCCAGCGTTGAATATGGGTAAGGGGTGTTACATTTAGTGGTATCAGAGCTATGGTTTGGTCGATTCTCGAACAAACATAGCGTATGTGACTCTAGCTATACATGCCATATTACTACTCGTGATCGTGTGGTATCTCCCGACTCTGACGAAATTATTTTGTTGAGAAAGAGATGACTTCCAACCGAGCCATTTTTCGATAATGCTGATAATGATATTGAAATGATTGAGACGTGCTTATGATGTGTCGAAATTTGGAAAGGTATGAATGGAAGTTCACGATATATATGTGTTAATGTACGAAATGAGATAACCACAAGTTGAGAAATGTGAGAAGTGGAATGAAATGAAAGTTTATATGGTGATAAGCCCATCCATGTTTCTTTGGCATGCATATGATGTTATGTCCCCAACATATTTGATTAAGTGAATACGATAAGTAAATTTACTCATTTTGTAACATCCTGAAATTGGGCCTAGTAGGATTGAGCCCAATGGGCCTTAGGCGTAGTAGCGTTTAAAATTTTAGAGAACGGTATTAATGCAAGTTAGACTTATTAGGTAAGTGACTTTGGAAGATTAGAGGGCTTCTAGGAAGTCCCGAGATCAAATTTAGGCTTTAGGGAAATTTTGGTTTTAGGTGGAAAAAACCTGGAAGTTGGCAGGTAGGCCTTAAGAATAAAATATGGAGAAAATGACACAAGTGGAGTGTGTGGTGTAGTGGCAAAGTGACGCCACATAAGAGACAAGGGGGTGACACCACAGGGAAGGAAGGAGGTCCAAGGTTCAAATCTTGGCTTTTGCATTTTGGTTTCTTTTTACCTGGATCTTAGAATTTGGGCCATAGTTTATATTTAGTTGCACATGGTTTAAGACATAAGAGGAGCTTGTGGCCAAGTGGTTAGCTGCGTGGATTATGTTGCAAGGGAGCCTGGGTTCGAATCTCATGAGAAGCAAGGGAGTATTTATTTTGCGGATTGGACGGCAAGAGTTTCAGTTGAATTTAAACTCTACTGGCGAAGGGATCCCACATCGGAAAGATACAAAGAATGAAGGTAAAGAGCTAGCTATATAAGGAGCATTCCAGGAGGAGAGTTAAGATACCTTGGTGGGCGTTTGGGCACAGGAGTGGTCGCAGCGCGGTTTAGCACCAGAGTCCTATCAGGTGTGTAACTCTCTCTACTCTAGTTGTAGAGCGGCAAATGTCGAAGTGCCGGTCACGGCAATAGTAGCCACACGAGCGTGCGAGCGCACGTGTGGGGCTTCGGCGCGATAGTTGAGCCCATCAGTAGTATTCTTGTGGGTTGGGCTGCTTGGGCCACGATGGGCCGAAGTGGGCCCAATGGGCCCGTGGGCCCAAATGAGTAAATTATATGATTGTTTAGTATATGTTGAACTAGTCTAGGTGGAACTTATATACGTGGCTAGATTTGTGCTAGGTGGGCTGCACGAGCGTGTGGGCCCGGATGGGCCGAAATCGGGTTTTAGGCCCAATCGTCCGGTACGACCAGAAATGGTAGCTGAGTCACTGGTGGCAACATTAGGCCTTCGAAAAGGCCATTGCAGGTGCAAATTTACGAAAATACCCTTGGTGGGTAAATTACGAAAATACCCTTGGTAGGTAAAATTACGATTATACCTTTAGAGGTAAATTTACTCGATTTTGTTGTTTTATGTCTATCAGGTTACGATGGTAATTCATGTTATTCGTATATTTGATATATGTTTTGCAAACATGACATACTGCATACACGAATTATTATGTTTGCATGGGGTTGGGGATATGATAATGAAAAGGGGAAGTGTTCCGGTGGTTTTACCATATTATCCGGTGACTTATGTCACATATTATGAATCCGGTGACTCTGTCACATTATCTGGTGGCTATGCCACGTTATAAGGGCAATGTGCAGTTGACTGCAGCGACTGCCTTCGAGGGTGTGTAGCGGATGGAGGGTCGATTTAGTAATCCCCACTGGTGTGATTGGCAGGTACGGGTGGTGTGTAGCGGATGGAAATTTAGGCTGGGATTGGGTTTTGCATCATTTGGCATGTGTTATCTGCTATACTGTGATGTTAGGGCTACGGCCTATTCGATTTATGTGTGCTTCGGCCAAGTATGTTATTGTGAGGGCTAAGGCCCAATCTGCTTTTGTGGGCTTAGGCCCAGTTATTACTCGTAAGGGGAATTGCACACTGAGTTTTCAAAAACTCACCCCCTCTTTTTAAATGTTTCAGGTAATCAGTAGATCGCAGATTTGGGAGCCGAGGCAGACTTGTGGTGGCCCTGCAATGTTTTCTCGTAAACTCGGTTCTTTTATTTAAACCTACTTTTAATTTTGGGATTTTGTTATGTAATAAGGCCTTTGGTATTTTATTTGGTTTTAGCTTTCAATTTGGTTTCTATTTATTATTAAATGTTCAATATGGGATTTTCCTAAAATGATAATAAACCGTTTTTTATTCAAAATTACTTAAGCTCGATTTTCACAATAAATACAATTTTATTCAAATTAATAACAACTTTGCAACATGGGCATTGAAATGAATCGGCTTTTATAAACAAACCACAAAACGCGGAGGTTCAAAAAGAATACGAACTTTTTAATGAACGCACAGTTTTTTTGACATTCCTTTCATGTGACACGCCAGATCCGGTCGTAACGTCCAGGCCGGGTTTGGGGTGTTACAATTATGGAATCAGAGCCTAGGTTCAAAAACTCAGTTGTGGGTTTGCGTTCAAAAATGTTTTCAAAGGATGGTTTGGAAAATGGTTTACAAAAATATATATCTATTTTCTGGAAGTATGGCACCCGAGTCTCCGGCACCAAATCCGTAAGTTTCCTTTTTACTATATTCTATTATATGCTGAATGATTGTATTTATTCTGCGATGTGTGGATGTGATGCTTGAATATAGGAGCTGTATGTATGTGGGAAAAATAGCTGTTTGCTCCGGTGTTAGATAGTTGGTTATGTGAAGGGGTTCCAAGATTTAGTTAGAAAGGGTATTAGTGTTATTAGAATCAGAGTGCGCAGCGTGGGCGTAGTGTTGTAAGTTAGGATGTACGACTGTTAGTTAGTTGGAAATTTCGAGGACGAAATGTCTTTAAGGAGGGTAGATTTGTAACATCCTGAAATTGGGCCTAGTAGGATTGAGCCCAATGGGCCTTAGGCGTAGTAGCGTTTAAAATTTTAGAGAATGGTATTAATGCAAGTTAGACTTATTAGGTAAGTGACTTTGGAAGATTAGAGGGCTTCTAGGAAGTCCCGAGATCAAATTTAGGCTTGAGGGAAATTTTGGTTTTAGGGGGAAAAAACCTGGAAGTTGGCAGGTAGGGCTTAAGAATAAAATATGGAGAAAATGACACAAGTGGAGTGTGTGGTGTAATGGCAAAGTGACGCCACATAAGTGACAAGGGGGTGACACCACAGGGAAGGAAGGAGGTCCAAGGTTCAAATCTTGGCTTTTGCATTTTGGTTTCTTTTTACCTGGATCTTAGAATTTGGGCCATAGTTTATATTTAGTTGCACATGGTTTAAGACATAAGAGGAGCTTGTGGCCAAGTGGTTAGCTGCGTGGATTATGTTGCAAGGGAGACTGGGTTTGAATCTCATGAGAAGCAAGGGAGTATTTATTTTGCGGATTGGACGGCAAGAGTTTCAGTTGAATTTAAACTCTACTGGCGAAGGGATCCCACATCGGAAAGATACAAAGAATGAAGGTAAAGAGCTAGCTATATAAGGAGCATTCCAGGAGGAGAGTTAAGATACCTTGGTGGGCGTTTGGGCACAGGAGTGGTCGCAGCGCGGTTTAGCACCAGAGTCCTATCAGGTGTGTAACTCTCTCTACTCTAGTTGTAGAGCGGCAAATGTCGAAGTGCCGGTCACGGCAATAGTAGCCACACGAGCGTGCGAGCGCACGTGTGGGGCTTCGGCGCGATAGTTGAGGCCATCAGTAGTATTCTTGTGGGTTGGGCTGCTTGGGCCACGATGGGCCGAAGTGGGCCCAATGGGCCCGTGGGCCCAAATGAGTAAATTGTATAATTGTTTAGTATATGTTGAACTAGTCTAGGTGGAACTTATATACGTGGCTAGATTTGTGCTAGGTGGGCTGCACGAGCGTGTGGGCCCGGATGGGCCGAAATCGGGTTTTAGGCCCAATCGTCCGGTACGACCAGAAATGGTAGCTGAGTCACTGGTGGCAACATTAGGCCTTCGAAAAGGCCATTACAGGTGCAAATTTACGAAAATACCCTTGGTGGGTAAATTACGAAAATACCCTTGGTAGGTAAAATTACGATTATACCTTTAGAGGTAAATTTACTCGATTTTGTTGTTTTATGTCTATCGGGTTACGATGGTAATTCATGTTATTCTTATATTTGATATATGTTTTGCATACATGACATACTGCATACACGAATTATTATGTTTGCATGGGGTTGGGGATATGATAATGAAAAGGGGAAGTGTTCCGGTGGTTTTACCACATTATCCGGTGACTTATGTCACATATTATGAATCCGGTTACTTATGTCACATATTATGAATCCGGTGACTCTGTCACATTATCTGGTGGCTATGCCACGTTATAAGGGCAATGTGCAGTTGACTGCAGCGACTGCCTTCGAGGGTGTGTAGCGGATGGAGGGTCGATTTAGTAATCCCCACTGGTGTGATTGGCAGGTACGGGTGGTGTGTAGCGGATGGAAATTTAGGCTGGGATTGGGTTTTGCATCATTTGGCATGTGTTATCTGCTATACTGTGATGTTAGGGCTACGGCCTATTCGATTTATGTGTGCTTCGGCCAAGTATGTTATTGTGAGGGCTAAGGCCCAATCTGCTTTTGTGGGCTTAGGCCCAGTTATTACTCGTAAGGGGAATTGCACACTGAGTTTTCAAAAACTCACCCCCTCTTTTTAAATGTTTCAGGTAATCAGTAGATCGCAGATTTGGGAGCCGAGGCAGACTTGTGGTGGCCCTGCAATGTTTTCTCGTAAACTCGGTTCTTTTATTTAAACCTACTTTTAATTTTGGGATTTTGTTATGTAATAAGGCCTTTGGTATTTTATTTGGTTTTAGCTTTCAATTTGGTTTCTATTTATTATTAAATGTTCAATATGGGATTTTCCTAAAATGATAATAAACCGTTTTTTATTCAAAATTACTTAAGCTCGATTTTCACAATAAATACAATTTTATTCAAACTAATAACAACTTTGCAACATGGGCATTGAAATGAATCGGCTTTTATAAACAAACCACAAAACGCGGAGGTTCAAAAAGAATACGAACTTTTTAATGAACGCACAGTTTTTTTGACATTCCTTTCATGTGACACGCCAGATCCGGTCGTAACGTCCAGGCCGGGTTTGGGGTGTTACAATTATGGAATCAGAGCCTAGGTTCAAAAACTCAGCTGTGGGTTTGCGTTCAAAAATGTTTTCAAAGGATGGTTTGGAAAATGGTTTACAAGAATATATATCTATTTTCTGGAAGTATGGCACCCGAGTCTCCGGCACCAAATCCGTAAGTTTCCTTTTTACTATATTCTATTATATGCTGAATGATTGTATTTATTCTGCGATGTGTGGATGTGATGCTTGAATATAGGAGTTGTATGTATGTGGGAAAAATAGCTGTTTGCTCCGGTGTTAGATAGTTGGTTATGTGAAGGGGTTCCAAGATTTAGTTAGAAAGGGTATTAGTGTTATTAGAATCAGAGTGCGCAGCGTGGGCGTAGTGTTGTAAGTTAGGATGTACGACTGTTAGTTAGTTGGAAATTTCGAGGACGAAATGTCTTTAAGGAGGGTAGATTTGTAACATCCTGAAATTGGGCCTAGTAGGATTGAGCCCAATGGGCCTTAGGCGTAGTAGCGTTTAAAATTTTAGAGAATGGTATTAATGCAAGTTAGACTTATTAGGTAAGTGACTTTGGAAGATTAGAGGGCTTCTAGGAAGTCCCGGGATCAAATTTAGGCTTTAGGGAAATTTTGGTTTTAGGTGGAAAAAACCTGGAAGTTGCAGGTAGGCCTTAAGAATAAAATATGAAGAAAATGACACAAGTGGAGTGTGTGGTGTAGTGGCAAAGTGACGCCACATAAGAGACAAGGGGGTGACGCCACAGGGAAGGAAGGAGGTCCAAGGTTCAAGTCTTGGCTTTGCATTTTGGTTTCTTTTTGCCTGGATCTTAGAATTTGGGCCATAGTTTATATTTAGTTGCGCATGGTTTAAGACATAAGAGGAGCTTGTGGCCAAGTGGTTAGCGGCGTGGATTATGTTGCAAGGGAGCCTGGGTTCGAATCTCATGAGAAGCAAGGGAGTATTTATTTTGCGGATTGGACGACAAGAGTTTCAGTTGAATTTAAACTCTACTGGCGAAGGGATCCCACATCGGAAAGACACAAAGAATGAAGGTAAAGAGCTAGCTATATAAGGAGCATTCCAGGAGGAGAGTTAAGATACCTTGGTGGGCGTTTGGGCACAGGAGTGGTCGCAGCGCGGTTTAGCACCAGAGTCCTATCAGGTGTGTAACTCTCTCTACTTTAGTTGTAGAGCGGCAAATGCCGAAGTGCCGGTCACGGCAATAGTAGCCACACGAGCGTGCGAGCGCACGTGTGGGGCTTCGACGAGATAGTTGAGGCCATCAGTAGTATTCTTGTGAGTTGGGCCGAAGTAGGCCCAAATAAGTAAATTGTATGATTGTTTAGTATATGTTGAACTAGTCTAGGTGGAACTTATATACGTGGCTAGATTTGTGCTAGGTGGGCCGCACGAGCGTGTGGGCCCGGATGGGCCGAAATCGGGTTTTAGGCCCAATCGTCCGGTACGACCAGAAATGGTAGCTGAGTCACTGGTGGCAACATTAGGCCTTTAGAAAGGCCATTGCAGGTGAGAATTTACGAAAATACCCTTGGTGTGTAAATTACGAAAATACCCTTGGTAGGTAAAATTGCGATTATACCCTTAGAGGTAAATTTGCTTGATTTTGTTGTTTTATGTCTATCGGGTTACGATGGTAATTCATGTTATTCTTATATTTGATATATGTTTTGCATACATGACATACTGCATACACGAATTATTATGTTTGCATGGGGTTGGGGATATGATAATGGAAAGGGGAAGTGTTCCGGTGGTTTTACCACAATATACGGTGACTTATGTCACATATTATGAATCCGGTTACTTATGTCACATATTATGAATCCGGTGACTCTGTCACATTATCTGGTGGCTATGCCACGTTATAAGGGCAATGTGCAGTTGACTGCAGCGACTGCCTTCGAGGGTGTGTAGCGGATGGAGGGTCGATTTAGTAATCCCCACTGGTGTGATTGGCAGGTACGGGTGGTGTGTAGCGGATGGAAATTTAGGCTGGGTTTGGGTTTTGCATCATTTGGCTTGTGTTATCTGCTATACTGTGATGTTAGGGCTACGGCCTGATTCGATTTATGTGTGCTTCCGCCAAGTATGTTATTGTGAGGGCTAAGGCCCAATCTGCTTTTGTGGGCTTCGGCCCAGTTATCACTCGTAAGGGGAATTGCACACTGAGTTTTCGTAAACTCACACCCTCTTTTTAAATGTTTCCGGTAATCAGTAGATCGCAGATTTGGGAGCCGAGGCAGACTTGTGGTGGCCCTACAATGTTTTCTCGTAAACTCGGTTCTTTTATTTAAACCTACTTTTAATTTTGGGATTTTGTTATATAATAAGGCCTTTGGTATTTTATTTGCTTTTAGCTTTCAATTTGGTAACTGTTTATTATTAAATATTCAATATGGGATTTTCCTAAAATGATAATAAACCGTTTTTTATTCAAAATTACTTAAGCTCGATTTTCACAATAAATACAATTTTATTCAAATTAATAACAACTTTGCAACATGGGCATTGAAATGAATCGGCTTTTATAAACAAACCATAAAACGTGGAGTTTCAAAAAGAATACGAACTTTTTAACGAACGCACAGTTTTTTTGACATTCCTTTCATGTGACACGCCATATCCAGTCGTAACGTCCAGGCCGGGTTTGGGGTGTTACAATTATGGTATCAGAGCCTAGGTTCAAAAACTCAGCTGTGGGTTTGGGTTCAAAAATGTTTTCAAAGGATGGTTTGGAAAATGGTTTACAAAAATATATATCTATTTTCTGGAAGTATGGCACCCGAGTCACCTGCACCAAATCCGTAAGTTTCCTTTTTACTATATTCTATTATATGCTGAATGATTGTATTTATTCTGCGATGTGTGGATGTGATGCTTGAATATAGGAGTTGTATGTATGTGGGAAAAAGAGTTGTTTGCTCCGGTGTTGGATAGTTGGTTATGTGAAGGGGTTCCAAGATTTAGTTAGAAAGGGTATTAGTGTTATTAGAATCAGAGTGCGCAGCGTGGGCGTAGTGTTGTAAGTTAGGATGTACGACTGTTAGCTAGTTGGAAATTTTGAGGACGAAATTTTTTTAAGGAGGGTAGATTTGTAACATCCTGAAATTGGGCCTAGTAGGATTGAGCCCAATGGGCCTTAGGCGTAGTAGCGTTTAAAATTTTAGACAACGGTATTAATGCAAGTTAGACTTATTAGGTAAGTGATTTTGGAAGATTAGATGGCTTCTAGGAAGTCCCGGGATCAAATTTAGGCTTTAGGGAAATTTTGGTTTTAGGTGGAAAAAACGTGGAAGTTGGCAGGTAGACCTTAAGAATAAAATGTGGAGAAAATGACACAAGTGGAGTGTGTGGTGTAGTGGCAAAGTGACGCCACATAAGAGACAAGGGGGTGACGCCACAGGGAAGGAAGGAGGTCCAAGGTTCAAGTCTTGGCTTTTGCATTTTGGTTTCTTTTTACCTGGATCTTAGAATTTGGGCCATAGTTTATATTCAGTTGCGCATGGTTTAAGACATAAGAGGAGCTTGTGGCCAAGTGGTTAGCGGCGTAGATTATGTTGCAAGGGAGCCTGGGTTCGAATCTCATGAGAAGCAAGGGAGCCTGGGTTCGAATCTCATGAGAAGCAAGGGAGTATTTATTTTGTGGATTGGACGGCAAGAGTTTCAGTTGAATTTAAACTCTACTGGCGAAGGGATCCCACATCGGAAAGACACAAAGAATGAAGGTAAAGAGCTAGCTATATAAGGAGCATTCCAGGAGAAGAGTTAAGATACCTTGGTGGGCGTTTGGGCACAGGAGTGGTCGCAGCGCGGTTTAGCACCAGAGTCCTATCAGGTGTGTAACTCTCTCTACTCTAGTTGTAGAGCGGCAAATGTCGAAGTGCCGGTCACGGCAATAGTAGCCACACAAGCGTGCTAGCGCACGTGTGGGGCTTCGACGCGATAGTTGAGGCCATCAGTAGTATTCTTGTGGGTTGGGCTGCTTGGGCCACGATGGGCCGAAGTGGGCCCAATGGGCCCGTGGGCCCAAATGAGTAAATTGTATGATTGTTTAGTATATGTTGAACCAGTCTAGGTGGAACTTATATACGTGGCTAGATTTGTGCTAGGTGGGCCGCACGAGCGTGTGGGCCCGGATGGACTGAAATCGGGTTTTAGGCCCAATCGTCCAGTACGACCAGAAATGGTAGCTGAGTCGCTGGTGGCAACATTAGGCCTTCGGAAAGGCCATTGCAGGTGCGAATTTACGAAAATACCCTTGGTGGGTAAATGATGAAAATACCCTTGGTAGGTAAAATTACGATTATACCCTTAGAGGTAAATTTGCTTGATTTTGTTGTTTTATGTCTATCGGGTTACGATGGTAATTCATGTTATTCTTATATTTGATATATGTTTTGCATACATGACATACTGCATACACGAATTATTATGTTTGCATGGGGTTGGGGATATGATAATGAAAAGGGAAAGTGTTCCGGTGGTTTTACCACATTATCCGGTGACTTATGTCACATATTATGAATCTGGTTACTTATGTCACATATTATGAATCCGGTGACTCTGTCACATTATCTGGTGGCTATGCCACGTTATAAGGGCAATGTGCAGTTGACTGCAGCGACTGCCTTCGAGGGTGTGTAGCGGATGGAGGGTCGATTTAGTAATCCCCACTGGTGTGATTGGCAGGTACGGGTGGTGTGTAGTATGGAAATTTAGGCTGGGATTGGGTTTTGCATCATTTGGCATGTGTTATCTGCTATACTGTGATGTTAGGGCTACAGCCTGATTCGATTTATGTGTGCTTCCGCCAAGTATGTTATTGTGAGGGCTAAGGCCCAATCTGCTTTTGTGGGCTTAGGCCCAGTTATCACTCGTAAGGGGAATTGCACACTGAGTTTTCGTAAACTCACCCCCTCTTTTTAAATGTTTCAGGTAATCAGTAGATCGCGGATTTGGGAGCCGAGGCAGACTTGTGGTGGCCCTGCAATGTTTTCTCGTAAACTCGGTTCTTTTATTTAAACCTACTTTTACTTTTGGGATTTTGTTATGTAATAAGGCCTTTGGTATTTTATTTGCTTTTAGCTTTCAATTTGGTAACTGTTTATTATTAAATGTTCAATATGGGATTTTCCTAAAATGATAATAAACCGTTTTTTATTCAAAATTACTTAAGCTCGATTTTCAAAATAAATACAATTTTATTCAAATTAATAACAACTTTGCAACATGGGCATTGAAATGAATTGGCTTTTATAAGCAAACCACAAAACGCGGAGTTTCAAAAAGAATACGAACTTTTTAACGAACGCACAGTTTTTTTGACATTCCTTTCATGTGACACGCCAGATCCGGTCGTAACGTCCAGGCCGGGTTTGGGGTGTTACAATTATGGAATCAGAGCCTAGGTTCAAAAACTCAGCTGTGGGTTTGGGTTCAAAAATGTTTTCAAAGGATGGTTTGGAAAATGGTTTACAAAAATATATATCTATTTTCTGGAAGTATGGCACCCGAGTCTCCGGCACCAAATCCGTAAGTTTCCTTTTTACTATATTCTATTGTATGCTGAATGATTGTATTTATTCTGCGATGTGTGGATGTGATGCTTGAATATAGGAGTTGTATGTATGTGGGAAAAATAGCTGTTTGCTCCGATGTTGGATAGTTGGTTATGTGAAGGGGTTCCAAGATTTAGTTAGAAAGGGTATTAGTGTTATTAGAATCAGAGTGCGCAGCGTGGGCGTAGTGTTGTAAGTTAGGATGTACGACTGTTAGTTAGTTGAAAATTTCGAGGACGAAATTTCTTTAAGGAGGGTAGATTTGTAACATCCTGAAATTGGGCCTAGTAGGATTGAGCCCAATGGGCCTTAGGCGTAGTAGCGTTTAAAATTTTAGAGAACGGTATTAATGCAAGTTAGACTTATTAGGTAAGTGATTTTGGAAGATTAGATGGCTTCTATGAAGTCCCGGGATCAAATTTAGGCTTTAGGGAAATTTTGGATTTAGGTGGAAAAAACCTGGAAGTTGGCAGGTAGGCCTTAAGAATAAAATATGGAGAAAATGACACAAGTGGAGTGTGTGGTGTAGTGGCAAAGTGACGCCACATAAGAGACAAGGGGGTGACGCCACAGGGAATGAAGGAGGTCCAAGGTTCAAGTCTTGGCTTTTGCATTTTGGTTTCTTTTTACCTGGATCTTAGAATTTGGGCCATAGTTTATATTTAGTTGCGCATGGTTTAAGACATAAGAGGAGCTTGTGGCCAAGTGGTTAGCGGCGTGGATTATGTTGCAAGGGAGCCTGGGTTCGAATATCATGAGAAGCAAGGGAGTATTTATTTTGTGGATTGGGCGGCAAGAGTTTCAGTTGAATTTAAACTCTACTGGCGAAGGGATCCCACATCGGAAAGACACAAAGAATGAAGGTAAAGAGCTAGCTATATAAGGAGCATTCCAGGAGGAGAGTTAAGATACCTTGGTGGGCGTTTGGGCACAGGAGTGGTCGCAGCGTGGTTTAGCACCAGAGTCCTATCAGGTGTGTAACTCTCTCTACTTTAGTTGTAGAGCGGCAAATGCCGAAGTGCCGGTCACGGCAATAGTAGCCACACGGGCGTGCGAGCGCACGTGTGGGGCTTCGACGAGATAGTTGAGGCCATCAGTAGTATTCTTGTGAGTTGGGCCGAAGTAGGCCCAAATAAGTAAATTGTATGATTGTTTAGTATATGTTGAACTAGTCTAGGTGGAACTTATATACGTGGCTAGATTTGTGCTAGGTGGGCCGCACGAGCGTGTGGGCCCGGATGGGCTGAAATCGGGTTTTAGGCCCTATCGTCCGGTACGACCAGAAATGGTAGCTGAGTCGCTGGTGGCAACATTAGGCCTTCGGAAAGGCAATTGCAGGTGCGAATTTACGAAAATACCCTTAGTGGGTAAATTACGAAAATACCCTTGGTAGGTAAAATTATGATTATACTCTTAGAGGTAGATTTGCTTGATTTTGTTGTTTTATGTCTATCGGGTTACGATGGTAATTCATGTTATTCTTATATTTGATATATGTTTTGCATACATGACATACTGCATACACGAATTATTATGTTTGCATGGGGTTGGGGATATGATAATGAAAAGGGGAAGTGTTCCGGTGGTTTTACCACATTATCCGGTGACTTATGTCACATATTATGAATCCGGTGACTTATGTCACATATTATGAATCCAGTGACTCTGTCACATTATCTGGTGGCTATGCCACGTCATAAGGGCAATGTGCAGTTGACTGCAGCGACTGCCTTCGAGGGTGTGTAGCGGATGGAGGGTCGATTTAGTAATCCCCACTGGTGTGATTGGCAGGTACGGGTGGTGTGTAGCGGATGGAAATTTAGGCTGGGATTGGGTTTTGCATCATTTGGCATGTGTTATTTGCTATACTGTGATGTTAGGGCTACGGCCTGATTCGATTTATGTGTGCTTCCGCCAAGTATGTTATTGTGAGGGCTAAGGCCCAATCTGTTTTTGTGGGCTTAGGCCCAGTTATCACTCATAAGGGGAATTGCACACTGAGTTTTCGTAAACTCACCCCCTCTTTTTAAATGTTTCAGGTAATCAGTAGATCGTGGATTTGGGAGCCGAGGCAGACTTGTGGTGGCCCTGTAATGTTTTCTCGTAAACTCGGTTCTTTTATTTAAACCTACTTTTAATTTTGGGATTTTGTTATGTAATAAGGCCTTTGGTATTTTATTTGGTTTTAGCTTTCAATTTGGTTACTGTTTATTATATGTTCAATATGGGATTTTCCTAAAATGATAATAAACCGGGATTTTCCTAAAATGATAATAAACCGTTTTTTTATTCAAAATTACTTAAGCTCGATTTTCACAATAAATACAATTTTATTCAAATTAATAACAACTTTCCAACATGGGCATTGAAATGAATCGGCTTTTATAAACAAACCACAAAACGCGGAGTTTCAAAAAGAATACGAACTTTTTAACGAACGCACAGTTTTTTTGACATTCCTTTCATGTGACACGCCAGATCCGGTCATAACGTCTAGACTAGGTTTGGGGTGTTACAATTATGGTATCAGAGCCTAGGTTCAAAAACTCAGCTGTGGGTTTGGGTTCAAAAATGTTTTCAAAGGATGGTTTGGAAAATGGTTTACAAAAATATATATCTATTTTCTGGAAGTATGGCACCCAAGTCTCCGGCACCAAATCCGTAAGTTTCCTTTTTACTATATTCTATTATATGCTGAATGATTGTATTTATTCTGCGATGTGTGGATGTTATGCTTGAATATAGAAGTTGTATGTATGTGGGAAAAATAGCTGTTTGCTCCGGTGTTAGATAGTTGGTTATGTGAAGGGGTTCCAAGATTTAGTTAGAAAGGGTATTAGTGTTATTAGAATCAGAGTGCGCAGCGTGGGCGTAGTGTTGTAAGTTAGGATGTACGACTGTTAGTTAGTTGGAAACTTCGAGGACGAAATGTCTTTAAGGAGGGTAGATTTGTAACATCCTAAAATTGGGCCTAGTAGGATTGAGCCCAATGGGCCTTAGGCATAGTAGCGTTTAAAATTTTAGAGAACGGTATTAATGCAAGTTAGACTTATTAGGTAAGTGATTTTGGAAGATTAAAGGGCTTCTAGGAAGTCCCGGGATCAAATTTAGGCTTTAGGGAAATTTTGGTTTTAGGTGGAAAAAACTTGGAAGTTGGCAGGTAGGCCTTAAGAATAAAATATGGAGAAAATGACACAAGTGGTGTGTGTGGTGTAGTGGCAAAGTGACGCCACATAAGAGACAAGGGGGTGACGCCATAGGGAAGGAAGGAGGTCCAAGGTTTAAGTCTTGGCTTTTGCATTTTGGTTTCTTTTTACCTGGATCTTAGAATTTGGGCCATAGTTTATATTTAGTTGCGCATGGTTTAAGGCATAAGAGGAGCTTGTGGCCAAGTGGTTAGCGGCGTGGATTATGTTGCAAGGGAGCCTGGGTTTGAATCTCATGAGAAGCAAGGGAGTATTTATTTTGCGGATTGGACGGCAAGAGTTTCAGTTGAATTTAAACTCTACTGGCGAAGGGATCCCACATCGGAAAGACACAAAGAATGAAGGTGAAGAGCTAGCTATATAAGGAGCATTCCAGAAGGAGAGTTAAGATACCTTGGTGGGCGTTTGGGCACAGGAGTGGTCGTAGCGCGGTTTAGCACCAGAGTCCTATCAGGTGTGTAACTCTCTCTACTCTAGTTGTAGAGCGACAAATGCCGAAGTGCCGGTCACAGAAATAGTAGCCACACTAGCGTGCGAGCGCACGTGTGGGGCTTCGACGCGATAGTTGAGGCCATCAGTAGTATTCTTGTGGGTTGGGCTGCTTGGGCCACGATGGGCCGAAGTGGGCCCAATGGGCCCGTGGGCCCAAATGAGTAAATTGTATGATTGTTTAGTATATGTTGAACTAGTCTAGGTGGAACTTATATACGTGGCTAGATTTGTGCTAGGTGGGCCACACGAGCGTGTAGGCCCGAATGGGCCAAAATCGGGTTTTAGGCCCAATCGTCTGGTACGACCGGAAATGGTAGCTGAGTCGCTGGTGGCAACATTAGGCCTTCGGAAAGGCCATTGCAGGTGCGAATTTACGAAAATACCTTTAGTGGGTAAATTACGAAAATACCCTTGGTGGGTAAATTAGAAAATACCCTTGGTTGGTAAAATTACGATTATACCCCTAGAGGTAGATTTGCTTGATTTTGTTGTTTTATGTCTATCGGGTTATGATGGTAATCCATGTTATTCTTATATTTGATATATGTTTTGCATACATGACATATTGCATACACGAATTATTATGTTTGCATGGGGTTGGGGATATGATAATGAAAAGGGGAAGTGTTCCGGTGGTTTTACCACATTATACGGTGACTTATGTCACATATTATGAATCCGGTTACTTATGTCACATATTATGAATCTGGTGACTCTGTCACATTATCTGGTGGCTATGCCACGTTATAAGGGCGATGTGCAGTTGACTGCAGTGACTGTCTTCGAGGGTGTGTAGCGGATGGAGGGTCGATTTAGTAATCCCCACTGGTGTGATTGGCAGGTACGGGTGGTGTGTAGCGGATGGAAATTTAGGCTGGGATTGGGTTTTGCATCATTTGGCATGTGTTATCTGCTATACTGTGATGTTAGGGCTACGGCCTGATTCGATTTATGTGTGCTTCCGCCAAGTATGTTATTGTGAGGGCTAAGGCCCAATCTGCTTTTGTGGGCTTAGGCCCAGTTATCACTCGTAAGGGGAATTGCACACTGAGTTTTCATAAACTCACCCCCTCTTTTTAAATGTTTCAGGTAATCAATAGATCGCGGATTTGGGAGCCGAGGCAGACTTTTGGTGGCCCTGCAATGTTTTCTCGTAAACTCGGTTCTTTTATTTAAACCTACTTTTAATTTTGGGATTTTGTTATGTAATAAGGCCTTTGGTATTTTATTTGGTTTTAGCTTTCAATTTGGTTACTGTTTATTATTAAATGTTCAATATGGGATTTTCCTAAAATGATAATAAACCGTTTTTTATTCAAAATTACTTAAGCTCGATTTTCACAACAAATACAATTTTATTCAAATTAATAAAAACTTTGTATCATGGGCATTGAAATGAATCGGCTTTTATAAACAAACCACAAAACACGGAGTTTCAAAAAGAATACGAACTTTTTAACGAACGCACAGTTTTTTTGACATTCCTTTCATGTGACACGCCAGATCCGGTCGTAACATCTAGGCCGGGTTTGGGGTGTTACACATTTGACAGAATGTGTGTTTATATACACTTGTTTGAATAAGATAATCGAAAAAGTTCGTGTAACATGACTATGTATGTTAATTAGCTTGAAGTGAATTATGTAAATGTGATTATATGATGTTGGTGATGAATACAAAGTCATATGTGTGTATTTATGAGAGTCAAGTCAGAAGCTTTACGACCTCACCCCCTTACCAGTGTTGTTTTATAACGAAAATTCATGAGAACCATGTAGAATAAGTCCATAAATGTGAAACTAAAAAGTTTAGTGGTGAAATAATTAGTAATGCATATAGAGATAAGAATAGTTTGGAATGTGGAAACAATTTTGGAAGGATATCATAATGTTTTAAAGATTATACAGATTATGCAATGTGATAGATAAAGGAGAAGTTAGTCTCGGCTAATCGACTTATTCAGATATGATGTCTAAAGTATGTGTTAGCTGAAAATTTTCCCGAATTGATTTTCGTTAGTGAGTGGAATAATACGGGGTTCATGATGACAGAATTAGTCAAAGAAATGATATTTGAGTAGTAAAGATGTCTGTGTGTGTGACAGTTATAGTTGAAATGAATATTATGATCTTTTCTGTGTATTCTATATATTCTTTTATCCCCAGAGATATGTGTGTGATTGTTCAGTTTCTGATGGAGTTCTTACGTTGTGAGAAGCTAACTATGATGTTAGACGAATGCCCTGTTGGTCTGGTCGGTTTATGATTGGTATTTCTTTATCTCTTCAGAATTCTATTTAAATATGTTGGAATGAAGTTGAGGGTAAAAATTTATGTCAGACTATTCTTATGTTTCTACTGATTATGGTTTTGTTTTATATATACGAAAAATATATTATCTCTGTTATGATGGAAGTCCAGAGTCGGTAAGCATTGTTTTTTTTTTCTGCTGGGTTTCTCTGAGGAATCATCAGGATCTCTGTTATTTTCTTGTGAGTTATGTATATTTAATCATGCCTCAACTAAGAGAATAAATTTTGTGTATTCACGAGTATGAAGACAGATAGTCTGAATGAAGAAATTATATTCTACAAAGCATAATACAGAGATATGCCTATTGTATTATTCTAACCGGATGATGTTATTATAAGTTAAATTTGTTCTGATTGGAAAAGTTATCACATTTGTGAAAGTTTGAATGGTCTGGGTATACTAACAAAGTTAAAGCAATTGAAGGTATTATTAACTGAAGCTCTAGTTCTAAGTTCAGTTGGAATTGAGTAATGAGTTTATAATTTTTTCAGTGATGCACTAGTGAATGGATTAGAATGAGTCTTATTGCTAGAATATTTAGTGATGTTGGGAATTAAGAGAAAGATACTAAACCACTCTTCTGGTAAGATTTTCGAGGACGAAAATCCTAAAATGGGGAGAAATGTAACATCCCGAATTAGGGCCTAGTCGGAATAGTGGTTTCAGGACCACAAATTCGACGTAAGAAAATTTATTTTTATTATATTTTTATGGTCTACAATTTCATGGAACAATTTCGTGAAAATTTTGTTCGAAAATTTTGACGTTTGGCCACTCAATTTAGTCAAAAGGACTAAATTCTAAAAAGTGCAAAACTTGAGTTCTAGAAGTTAGAGGTGTCAAATTGCTATGAAATTTTATAGTAGAGGTTCTTAAATGGTAATTAGCCCATTGGTTAAATTTTTTGACAAAAATGGATATGGTATATGTTAAATAAGATTTTTTTTTGTAAGGGCATTTTAGTCCTTTTGTAAATTAAATGAATTAAAAACAAAATTAAAATGCCAAATTTGTCCATCTTCTTCATATGGATGAAATTTACCAAGGGAAGACATGACTAGGATTTTCTTAACTTTCCAAGCTAATGGTAAGTCCGTTCTAGCCCCGTTTTCAAGTTATTTACGGTTTTAGAGTCCCGGTAGCTCGATTTAGCTTATGCTACCAATAATTCATGCTAGGGTTCATCTTTGGAAAATTACCCATAGGTGAAAAGTGTGTATTTTGATGTTTTATGGTAGAATATGAAGCTTAAAATTATGTTAAACAACTTTTACTAAGCGATTTTAAGTGAAAACGAGTAAAACGACATAATCGGTAAAAATACCTAATGTCCATAAGTCTATGTTAGAGTAAGAATTTGATGTTTCCATAGAAGGGAAAAATGATCATCATGTTGTAAAACATAAGAATAAGGGTTGAAGTTTAATTTTCGAGTATTGGGGCAAAAGTGTAAATATGTAAAAGTTTAGGGGCAAAATTGTAATTTTGTAAAAGTTTGAGTTAGGGACTGTTTTGAGTAGTACATTAGTTAAATAAGTGAAATGTGATGTTTTAGACCCTGAAAAACAAGATTTGGACCTAGAACGGGAGAAAAACCAAAAATCGAGAAAGTTGGTAAATTGTCGTTTTTGGATCCGAGGTAAGTTGGTGTGTAAATAATAATGCAATAATGTCGTAATGTATGTTTGAAACCTAAATTGTGGTATGAAATTGATTTTGTTGAATTACATGATTTGTATATTATGTTGGTGAATTGATTTAATAATAATGTTTATGATAAAAGGTGACATAGGTGACATGGAAAATGGGTAGCAATGTTGTGCTTAAAGGTGTTTTCTATGACTATGGTTATTATGTGAAATGGAAAGTTGATATGTAAATAATGAATTTATTTTACTTGTTCAATAATTATTTTGCTAGATATTATGGAAATCATTGGGTGATAACTATAATATGAAAATGTATGGAATGAGAAATTCTCGATTGAACCTTCGGAAAACTGAGAGATACGGACAATATGTAGCTAGGTCACACGAGTGATAAGGGACCTTCACCGTGTGCACAAGAAAGCTATGAGATGGCAAAATTTGATATGTAGCTAGGCCACATGGATGATAAGGGACTTTCACCATGTGTGCAAGAAAGCTACAGGATAATAATTTCATATGTAACTAGGTCACATGTGCAATACTGTGTGTGTACCATGTGTACAAGAAAGTTACGGGTTATGAGTAGCTAGGTCACATGAGTGGTTCCTAGTGTTGGACAACATGTAGACAAGAAAGCTACGAGATGGAATGGCTAGGTCACATGGGTGATAAGAGACCTTCACCATGTGTACAAGAAAGCCGAGTTATGTGTAGGTGGAGCTATGTGCTGAGACCACCAAGTATCGGGTGTTTTTCGAAGGGGTTTAACGAGATAAATTACTAATGGTGATTGGTATGATCATGTTATGAATAAGTGCAATAGTGAATGTGATCAATTGAGAAATGTGGCAAATGTACGTGTGAGCAAGGGTGCATGTGACTATGTGTATATGTGCATAATGTGTTTGATATGTGATACGTGATTGAAATTGTGGTAAGGCTGATATGGTGTGAGCGCCATTATGAGTACTCGTAAATATTGGTGATGATTAGTCATTTGTTTGGCTAGTATTGAACATGCTTGGTGTTATGTGTGCATATATGGAAGTAATATAAAGAAAGCATGGGAGAGTAAAATTTTCAATAAAATAGATTGAAACAACAGCAGTTATGTGATTTTGAAAAATCACCATAAATAGTAAAAATTGAATTGTATGTTGGATGAGATATTTATTTAAAGCTTATTGAGTCTATTTTCATATAAAAGAAACATAGAAAGCAAAGGATTTGTATATTTTGAGATATTTAGATTTTTGTTAGACTAGTTCAGAGTGATTTCGAGATTCCCTGTTCTGACTTGGAAAAATCATTGAAAATTTTAAAAAAATAATTTTGGGACATAATTTATATGGTTAGATTCCTTATTGGGTCTAGTTTTATAAGAAATAAACTAGAACATATTTGAATTTTGTATGAAAAGATAATTAAATTTTAGCAAAGAATGGTCGGAACTATTGGACAGCAGAATAGGGGAGACTTTGAAGAATAAACTGTACTAATTGGTTAAACCAAAATTTTGAAAATTTTATGGTAATAAGATATTTGAGTCTAATTTTAGGAAAAATTATCGGATCTTAATTTGGAGTTCCGTATCTCAAGATATAAATAATTTAGTGACTGTGACTCGAGTAGACAACTTGAGATGAACATGAATAAAAAGTGAAACTATGTGCAATTATGATTGTATTATCTTGAGAACATATTGTGAAGATTTATAAAAGCCTATTAATAAATCACTTATTAGTTACATACTTAATTACTAAGCTTTGTAGCTTACTTCCTTTCATTTCCCATATCTTATAGGGTTGTATGCTAACTCGAGTTGGAGATCGCCGGAGATGTAATCACACTATCAAGCTATCATCGTGGGGTAAAAGTGAATACAAACCTCTTAAGTTTATGGCATGTATAAGGGACTTAGTCATTTGTATATGTCATAATTGGTTTGGCTTAAAATGTTGGCCTTTAATATTTTGCAGTTCATTTTGTATAATTTGGATGAAATTTTATGACTCGGTTTAATACATTTACAAGTATATGTGTTTTGGTAATGCCTCGTAGCCTATTCCGGCGTTGAATATGGGTAAGGGGTGTTACATATGGTTTGTTATATATTTGGCATTGTGACTTTGCTTATTTTGGTTGATTTGGTTGTGTATATATGTATGTGTGCAAATGGCCTTTGTTATGCATTTAGTAATTGCTATGTAAATGCTTATGATGAATGGTTGTTGTGAAATGGTAATTTTAGTATTATACAATTATAATTGAGAATTGGTATGTTTGTGATTTAGGTAAAGTGATGCGTAAATGAAAGTGAATATTTAAGTGACTTGAGAATGTGAAATTGGCATGAATGGAGTAGCATATATTGTGGTACATGTGTGTCTTATTGATTTTTGGTATTGAAATAGCATAAATTATGCTTGGTTGAGATTGATTGAATGCCTATTTATGCCATGTTATGTGCCAATTGGTTTAGTATAGGTGTATGAAATTTTGGTGAGAAAGGTGGCTTGGAAAATAGCCCATTTTTGTCCACACGGGCAGAGAGGCAGGCGTGTGTCTCAGCTGTGTGTGGCACATGGTTAAATGACACGACCGTGTGTCCCCTAGTGTTTAATTAGAAACAAAGTCAGTATGCTCCACACAGCCCAGCACACGGGCGTGTGACTTGGCCGTGTGACATAGGTCAGTATACCCTACAGGTTTGGCACGACCTAGCACACGGCCTGACACACGGACGTGTGAGGCCATTTTGAAGGGCACACGGGCTGGTCACACAGGCGTGTGGTTGGCCATGTGACCCAAGTCAGGGAGTTACATGAGGTCGAACACAGGCGGGGACACGGCCATGTGATCCTATTTCAAATGTCCACACGGCCTGTGACACGGGCCTGTGTCCCTTGTATTTTTAAAAAAATTATAAGTTTTCTAGAAGTTTCCTAAGTTATCGGTTTAGTCCCAAACCACTCCTAATGCATGATTCGAGCCTCGTAGGCTCGTATTAGGGACAATGTAATGAATTATGAATAATGTTTGCTTGGAAATAGAAAATTTTTGTGAAATGTATGTTTATGTACGAAATAAGTTTGGTAATGCTCCGTAATCCTATTCCGGTATTGAATACAGGTAAGGGGTGTTACATTTATTCATATCAGAGCTACAGTTTAGTCGATTCAAGAACTAACGTAGCGTATGTGAGAGTCTAGCTATACACGCCATATATAACATGTGATAGTGTGATATCTCTTGACAGTTTAAAACGTGTTTTCTTATAGTAAATGAATCCCAATCGAGCTATGGCTGATGATGTTGAGAGTAATACGCGAGCCTCCATTGACGGAGTAGCGCAATCTGAGTCGAGACCCATATCGGGTACTCATGTAGGAGAGGCCAAGAAAGCCTTCTTCCAAATGATGAACGAATGGTTCACTGAGTTTGTCCGAACTAATCCGACTACTCAGCAACCTCCACCCCACCTATTCCTGAACCAGTCCCCGTAGCTCCTCAAGGTTTGGAACCTTTACGATTGAGTATGCCACCAGTTGATAAAATCTGAAAATAAAGGGCTGATAAGTTTAAAGCTACAGTTGATGACAATCATGAGAGAGCCGAGTTTTGGCTTGAGAATACGATCAGAGTATTTGATGAACTATCTTGTACACCAGCTGAATGTGTAAAATACACCGTATCACTTCTGAGAGACACTACATATCAGTGGTGGAATACTTTGATATTTGTGGTACCGAGAGAATAGGGCACGTGGGAATTCTTTCAAGCCGAGCTCTGAAAGAAATACATCAATTAGCGGATTATTGATAAAAAACGTAAAGAGTTTCTTGAGTTGAAACAGGGTCGAATATCTGTGACCGAGTATTAAAGAGAGTTTGTGAGACTCAGTAAATATGCTTGAGAATGTGTTTCCATTGAGGCAATTATGAGTAAAAGATTTGAAGATGGGTTGAATAAAGACATCAGATTGCTAGTCGGGATTCTAGAGTTGAAAGAATTTGTTGTGTTAGTCGACAGAGCATGCAAGGCGATGAACTGGGCAAAGAAAAGAGAAAACTTCATTTCAAAACTAGATTTTAGAGAAAGAGGTCGATGAGCAAACCATATCACTCTTCATCAAAGAAATCACGGGATTCGTGTAGTTGTTCGACAGCTTCAGTGGGATATTCAAATAGAGATCGTGGGAAACAATACACAAGTCTTAAAGCTCAGGCTAATTCAGTGTCGAGTGTGGATAGTGTGAGAAACAATAAACCCGGGCATCAACAGTGTGGAAAGAGACATTTTGGAGACTGTTGGATGAATAATAAAGGTTGTTTTAAATGTGTTTGAAAGATCACTTCATTCGGGATTGTCCTGAGTTACCCGAGAAAGATAGATTTCAGAATGCAAGATCGAGTAACACAATTGCTAGAGGGAGACCACCTAGAAATGCGGGAAATGTGACAGTAGCAAAGGAATGGCAAAGAACTCTGCTGTGAGATCTTAGGCTAGAGCATCAGCCAGAGCTTATGCTATTCGCGCTCACGAAGATGCTTCGTCACCTGATGTTATCACCGGTACATTTTCTCTCTATGACACTAATGTAATTGCCTTGATTGATCCTAGATTGACTCATTCATATATCTATATGAATTTAGTGTCTAGTAAGAGTTTGCCTGTTGAGTCTACTGAATTTGTGATTAAAGTATCGAACCCCTTAGGCAAGTAGGTCCTAGGTGATAAAGTTTGCAAGAATTGTTGTTTGATGACTCTAAGGTACTGTTTTTCGACAAATTTGATGCTTTTACCGTTTGGTGAATTCGATGTAATTTTGGGTATGGTTTTGTTGACTCTCAATGATGCTGTTGTGAATTGTAGATGAAAGACCATTGAATTGAAATGTCAGAATAGTGAAATTCTTTGAAATGAGTCAGATAAGTCGAGTGGATTGCCTATTGTGATATCGTCGATGTTAGCTCAGAAATATGTGAGAAAAGTTTGTGATGCTTACTTTGCATATGTACTGGACAAAAAAGTGTCTGAATCAAAGATTGAATTAGTACCAGTGGTTTCTGAATATCCAGATATGTTTCCAGAAGAGTTGCTTGGGTTGCCACTGATCATAGAAGTTGAATTTGCTATTGAATTAGTACCGGGAACATCACTGATATCGATAGCTCCGTATAGAATGGCTCCAACGGAATTGAAAGAGTTGAAGTCTCAGTTACAAGAGTTAACAAATAGAGGTTTTGCACGACCTAGTTTTTCGCCCTTGGGTGCACCAGTGTTATTTGTAAAGAAAAAAAGATGGGTTGATGAGATTGTGTATCGATTACCGTCAGCTCAACAAGGTTACAATTAAGAATAAATATCATTTGCCGAGAATTGATGATTTGTTTGATTAGTTGAAAGGAGCAATAATATTTTCGAAGATTGATCTGATATCTGGCTATTATCAGTTGCGAGTTAAAGATTTGGATGTACCGAAGACTGCGTTCAGAATAAGGTATGGGCATTATGAATTTCTTGTTATGCCTTTCGGATTAACTAATGCTCTTGCAGTTTTTATGGATTTGATGAATCAGATCTTTAGACCGTATTTAGACAGATTTGTTGTTATATTCATTGATGACATTCTGATCTATTCCCGATATGAGTTTGAGCCTATTAAACATTTAAGAATTGTATTACAAACATTGAGAGATAAGCAGTTGTTTGCTAAATTTAGTAAAGGTGAGTTGTGGCTCCAAGAAGTTGGATTTTTGGGGCATATTTGTTGTAGTGGAATGTATACAAGTTGATCCGAATAAGATTTCAGCAGTTGTTGACTGGAATCCACCAAGAAACGTATCCAAAATTAGAAGTTTTCTAGGATTAGCTGGCTATTATCGTCGTTTTGTAAAATGATTCTTGATGATTGCTACACCAATGACTAGATTGATACAAAAAGATGTGAAGTTTGATTGGTCCGAGAAATGCCAACAGGATTTTGAACAGTTGAAAGCATTGTTAACAGAAGCACCAGTTTCGGTTCAGCAGGAGTCAGGTGAAGAGTTTGTGATTTCTAGCGATGCACCATTGAATGGTTTGGGATGTGTATTGATGCAAGAGGGCAACGTGATAGCTTATGCTTCTAGAAAATTAAAGCGGCATGAAAAGAAAATTCTGATGCACGATTTAGAGTTGGTCGCTATTGTTTTCGCTTTGAAAATTTGGCGACATTATTTGTTCGGTGAGAAGTGTCATATCTTTATCGACCACAAGAGTTTGAAGTATATAATAACTCAAAATTATTTGAATCTGGGACAATGAAGATGGCTCGAGCTGTTGAAAGACTATGAATTACTGATTGATTATCATTTGGGGAAAGTGAATGTAGTCGCGGATGCTCTGAGTAGAAAATCTTTGTTTGTTTTGCTGGCGATGAACACACAGTTAACTTTTTCTAATGATTGTTCGATTTTAGCTAAGTTAAAAGCTAAACCGTTATTCCTTCAGCAAATTTGTGAAGCTCAAAAGTGTGACAATGAATTGCAAGCTAAAAGAGTGTAGTGCGAGTCGACTACAGATTCAGACTATCAGATCGAATCCGATGATTGTTTAATGTTCTGAGGTAGAATTTGTATACCAAAGAATTTCGAGCTTATTTAGAAAATTCTACATGAAGCACACAGTGGTTGTTTATCTGTTTATCTGGGGAGTATTAAAATGTACAATGATTTGAAACAGTTGTACTGGTGGTCGAGCATGAAACGAGACATTTCAGAGTTTGTGTCGAGATACTTGGTTTGTCAACAAGTTAAAGTCGAACATCAAGTACCTTTGGGATTATTACAGCCTGTGATGATACCAGAGTGGAAATGGGATAGGGTTTCAATGGATTTCATAACGGGGTTACCCCTATCTCCAAAAAACAAAAATGCTATATGGGTTGTCGTTGATCGTTTGACGACACATTTTTATTCTGGTACGTACAGACTTTTCGCTTGATAGACTAGCTATGTTGTACATCACTGAGATCGTTAGATTGCATGAGGTTTACATCACGATTTTGGAAGAAATTGCAAGAAGCTTTGGGTACGCTGTTACACTTTAGTACTGCTTTTCATCCGCAAACCGACGGTCAGTCTGAGAGAGTAATTTAGATTCTAGAAGATATGCTTCGTTGCTGTGTTTTTGATTTCGAAGGCAATTGGGAAAAATATTTATAGTTGGTTGAATTCGTGTATAACAACAGCTTTCAATCGAGCATAAAGATGGCACCGTACGAAACATTGTATGGTCGCAAATGCCGAAGTCCGCTGTACTGGATCGAGCTTAGTGAGAAAAATATTCACGGGGTTGATTTGGTTTGAGAGACTGAAGATAAAGTGAAAGTAATTCGTGACAATTTCAAGCAGCTTCAGCTTCAGATCGACATTGAATTTCAAATCGGTGGCAAAGTATTTTTGAAGGTATCTTTGTGGAAGAAGATTCTTCGATTTGGTCACAAAGGCAAATTGAGTCCGCGATTTATCGGGACGTATGAGATTATTGAAAAAGAATAGGGCCAGTGGCATATCGACTAGCTTTACCTTCAAAATTAGAAAAGATTCACAACGTATTTTATGTTTTGATGTTGTGTCGGTATAGATCAGATCCATCACACGTAATTTCTCCGTCAGAGACTGAAATTCAACCTGATATGACGTATAACGAAGAACCGATCAGAATTCTACCTCGAGAGATTAAAGAGTTGAGAAACAAAAACATAGCTTTGGTGAAAGTTTTGTGGCAACGTCACGGGGTTGGAAAAGCTACATGGGAACCCGAGGAAGCTATGAGAAAATAGTACCCTAACCTATTTTCTGGTAAGATTTTCAGGGACGAAAATTCCTAAGGGGGAGAGTTGTAAGAGCCCGTTTTTAGTCAAATCAGAATAGTGGTTTTGGGACCACAAATCTGAGGTTAAAATAATTATTTTATCATCATTTTATTGTCTACAGCATGAAAGTATGATTGTGTGAAAATTTCGTTAAGAAATTTTATCGTTTGCTAGCTTAATTCGATAAAAAAGACTAAATCGTGTAAAGTGTAAAACTTGAATTCTATTAGCTAAAGGTGTTTAACAGTTATGGATTATTAAAGTGGAGGTCCTTATGTAGTAATTATCCCATTGTTAATCTGAATGGACAAATATGGGCATTAATTAGGTGATTTTAATGGTTTATTAATAAGGTTAAAAACGTAATTTAGTAAATTAAATAAGTAAATTAATAATACAACAAAAGCTATCATCTTTCACTCATCTCTCCCACCAAAATTAGGAAGATAGAAACCACCATGGATGCATGCTAGGTTCGGCCAAGCTTACAAGCTCATTTGGTGAGTGAATTTTGTTTCGTTTTTAATGATTTCTATGTTTTTGAGATCATTGTAGCTTAATCTAGTTAGCCCAGGGACTAATTTGCAAAATTGTTAAAGGTTTAGGTTTTTTCTATTGATGAATGTACATGTATTTTGATGTTTAATGATAGAAAATGTATGCTTGTTGTTAGATAAACAACATTTATAAAGTGATTTTTGATAAAATTGCCAATTAGGGATTAAATTGTGAAATGTGTAAATTTTGTGGTTAAATTGTGAAAAAAATAAAAAATTTGTGCTGCTATGGGGTTACATGAAATTCAGCTAGCATGGGTAGGGATCTAATTGCATGAATTTCAGTCTTTATGAGTTAAGGACTAAATTGTAAAAATGTTGAAATATTAGGGGTAAAAGTGTAAAGTTGCCATCATGTAATTTTTGGGCTAAATTGAATAGAATGATAATTAAATAAACTAAATGTTATTACATATAGATCAAGAAAAGTGAAGTTCGAATTTAGATCGGGGGAAAAACAAAGTTTCGGACTAGTCGACCTATTTCATCGTTTTTGCATTCAAGGTAAGTTCGTATGTTAATAAGGATTAATATAATTGTGTTTTAAATGCTTTATTATTGAATTATTTGCAAATACAACCTTGCGGATATGTTCGACGATGATTCAGCAAATGAGAAATCCCAATTGAACCTTAGGAATAGATTAGGATACGAATGACATATCATTAAGGGTTATGTGGTTTGGGTGCTGGTCCGTACGTCCTACCAATGGCTGAGTTATCCGGCATGTTATGCGGATTCTCGTCAGCTTGTGTGAGCAACACCGTGTAGCTACGTCATGACTGTCAGCTTGTGTGAGCAGACCCGTTGATAGCTCGAGAGTGAGCATTAAATGAGATATGAGTTTGAGATAGCTTCGGCTATGTATTTGGCACTTAGGGTGCAAGATTCTCGAGTATCTGATAGTATTCCAAATGGTTCAACGGGTATATCGAAGATATGAAATGGTGAGAAATATATACGTGTGAAAGTTTTGAGTGCAAATGGCCTTTGTTATGCATTTAGTAATTGCTATGTAAATGCTTATGGTGAATGGTTGTTGTGAAATGGTAATTTGAGTATTATATAGTTATAATTGAGAATTGGTATGTTTGTGATTGAGGTAAACTGATGCATAAAAGAAAGTGAATATTTAAGTTACTTGAGAATGTGAAATTGGCATGAATGGAATAGCATATATTGTGATACATGTGTGTCTTGTTGATTTTTGGTATTGAATTGGTATAAATTATGCTTGGTTGAGATTGATTGAATGCCTATTTATGCCATGTTATGTGCCAATTGGTTTAGTATAGGTGTATGAAATTTGGGTGAGAAAGATGCCTTGGAAAATAGCCTATTTTTGTCTACACGGGCAAAGAGACGGGCGTGTTTCTTAGCTGTGTGTGACACACGATCAAATGACATGGTCGTGTGTCCCCTGGTGTTTAATTAGAAACCAAGTCAGTATGCTCCATACGGTCGTGTGACTTGGTCGTGTGGCATAAGTCAGTATACCCTACAGGTTTGGCACGGCCTAGCACACGGCCTGGCACACGGGTGTGTGAAGCTATTTTGAAGGGCACACGGGCTGGTCAGACGGGCATGTGGTTGGCTGTATGATCGGAGTCAGGGAGTTACACGGGGTCAGACACGGGCTGGGACATGGCCATGTGATCCCATTTTGAAGGTCCACACGGCCTGTGACACGGGCGTGTATCCCTTGTATTTTGAAAAATTTTATAAGTTTTCTAAAAGTTTCCTAAGTTATTGGTTCAGTCCCGAACCACTCCTAAAGCATGATTTGGGCCTCGTAGGCTCGTATTAGGGACAATGTGATTAATTATGAATAATGTTTGTTTGGAAATGGAAATTGTTTGTGAACTGTTTGTTTATGTATGAAAAAAGTCCGGTAATGCTCCGTAATCCTATTTCGACATTGAATATGGGGGAGGGGGTGTTATAACACCATATATGGAATGCTCCAAGTTTTGGGTTAAAATTTCTGTGTCACGACATGTAGACATGGTGTCGCGACAAGGGCCCAAAATTTGAAATTATTTTTTTGTTCGATACGTTGTGTCGCTACAATGAGGTGCAGTGTTGTGACATGGGATGGAATTTGAAAATATTTTAGGTTCGAAGTGTGGTGTCTGCAAATAGACGGGTTAGGTTGTTATATAGATTTGCTATGAAGTAGGTAAGAACTTTAAGGATCATACCCAAGGATGGTGAGTAGGATTAAAGTTAGCCTAAACGCAAATAGAAATAATTAGTAGTTTAAGTAAATTACATTACGATAAAACATAAGGGAAAGATTTTGGGGATTTTATAAATAAGGAATTAAGAATTGCATAAATAAAAGGGACTTCGAAAAACTAATTTCTAAACCCAAATAAAGACATGGGTGATCAGCTCACTTCGGTAGTCATAATCAACTGTTGTCTCAAGTTTTCTTGTTCAATCAACTAGTTAATACCCTAGTAAGATCTTCCGATTTGTCCACTGAAATACTGAGTAGGTAAGAACTACTTATCTTCTGACCTCATAGTCCAAATTAGTTCAGGGTTAAGTTGTTCATGGATAGGCCATACCAAATTTGGGTTAATTCCCACCTTGATGACTTCTTAGGGTTGTCAGGCTTATGGTTTAGATTTTTCCTTTCCTGAATAGCTGATCCATTAAGAAATACCTACAAAATAGTTATTTATTCATACCTTTACTCGCAATCCCCCATAAGAGGATTAGTTCCTCATCGAATCTAGAAACATAATAAACTTGATGATATAGATATGCATGAGAAATAAATCAAGAATAAAGTTTAGAGAATCCTGATTGTATTTGATTGATGAAGCACAAAAGTTCTAAACTTTTGATTGCTTCTACAAATCAAGTTCTCCGAAGAACACGAATAAAAAGAACTGGAAAGAAATCTAAACCCTAAGAGAAAGAAAGAAAGAACTAAAAATTAAATTACAAAGAAAAACTTAGAATATCAAAAAACTGTTCGTTAACAAGTGTTTAAGAGCATATTTATAGAGTTAGGGTTGTCTTTGTCCTTAACCCTAGGTCAGCTGACACTCTCATATTTAACTTGTAACATCTAGGAATTAGGGGCTTTGCGTTTACTATGATTCTGTGTGTTGGGTATGCCCTATCTGTTAATTTATTATGTTTGGAGGCCCCGGGAAGGCTCGGGGTTAAGTCGAAGCCTTGGCCAAAATTTCAATTCTGGGCACTTTAGGGGAGAGCTAGCTGAGGCAGGTTTTAAGTATTATAGTTTGGGTTTGATGTCACAAGAAGTGCTATAGTAAAGTGGCAAGGAGGCGCCACTTGAGAGGCAGGTGAGTGACGCCACAGGGAACAGTGAAGGAGCAGGTTCAAGTCGCACAGTTTACATTTTTGGGAATTCATTTTGGCGTCAGGGTGAGTGGTGATGGATTCGGCTAGGTACCTTGAAGAGGGGGTGTTGAATTGGTCAAATGTTTTGAATAGGTGGACAAGAGTGAAAAGTGGGATTTGAAGCTTTCAAACTAATTCGAATGAGGGGTTGAGAGTGAATGTAGCAAATGAACATGGAGTGGGTAGCTAGTTGTGTTGTTGGCCGAAAGTGGGGTGCTTGAAGGGGGAGGATTTCGGTTTTGTGCTTAGTGAAGGGTGTGCCGAAAATCATTAGGAGTTTTAGGTGCTTCTTTTGGTTCTTTGGTGCATAATCGGTCCTTAAGGAGAGTGGGGAGTGCCGAAATTTGGTAAGCTTTTAGAGCTCTTTCGGTTCTCTTCTTGTGACCCTATTTCCTTAAGCTGAAATCGTTAATGAACCTTCATTCTTGTCTTCTCTGACTTGCAACCGAACCTTAGTTGCATTCTACCCATTTTCTCCCACTTTTCTCCTTCTTTCTCTTTAAGCCGAGAACCTCTTAACCCTTGCCGAAGAGGTAAAACGAACTGAGAGACAGAATAGGGATAAGGATTGGGATAAGAATAAGAGAAGCTTTGGGTCATCAGGGTCATCGGGAGGTTTTCAAAAGAGGCCTAGGTTTGATGGGCCAGCTCAGGTGGTGAGGCCTGCGACAATGGGTCAGTTTCGGTCATGTGCTTTGTGTGGGGGAAGGCATCCTGGTGAGTGTAGGAGGAGAAGCGGTGGACGTTTCAGGTGTGGATTTATGGGTCATATGATTAAGGATTGTCCACAAGTAGAGCAGGTGCGGCTAGTTGGACAGAGTTTTGATCAGTTCAGGAGGGATGGTCAGCAACCACAGAGGGGTCGTAGTCCAGCTAAAGGAGGAAATGGTTTCAGTCAGGGGCCTGGAGCACCGGGCAGAGGTGCTGGGAATACAGAGCCAAGACAGCTCGGGTTAGTTTAAGTAGCCAGACGCTGAGAGGAGGGTGATGCACCAGATGTCATAATGGGTACGTTTCTCATTTACGGTTTTCCTTTTACTGCGTTAATTGATATTGGGTCAACGCATTCCTATGTTGCTAGTGTGGTGTCTGGAAATTTAAACATGAACTCTAAAATTGCGTCTAGGAAGATGACTGTACTTAGCCCTTTAGGACAATCTGTAGGAGTAAACAAACTCTTTAGGAGTGTGCGCCTAGAAGTACAAGGGTTGGTTTTTCTGGCTGATTTGATGGAACTGCCGTTTGGGGAGTTTGATTTAATCTTAGGAATAGATTGGTTGGTAAAATATAGAGCAAACTTGGATTGTGCTGCTAAGCGCATGGTGTTAAGGACTCCTGAGGATAATGAAGTTTTAGTTGAAAGAAGTTACCTTTCTGGGTCATGTGGTATCTGCAGAGGGGATTAGGGTTGATCCCCGGAAGATTGAAGCTGTGTTGGACTGGAAACCACCTAAGTCCGTGGCTGAGATTCGAAGTTTCTTGGGATTGGCAGGTTACTACAGAAGGTTTGTTGAGGGATTTTCCTTAATTGCGGCACCCTTAACTAAGTTGTCGAGGAAAGGGGTATCATTTGTTTGGACTGACAAGCAGCAGGAAAGCTTTGAGAAGCTAAAGAGGATTTTAACAGAGGCTCCGGTTTTGATTCAACCTGAGGCCGGGAAAGAGTTCGTGGTTTATTGTGATGCTTCACACACGGGTTTAGGGTGTGTGTTAATGCAAGATGGGAAGGTTGTTGCGTATGCGTCTCAACTGTTAAGACCGCATGAGATAAACTATCCCATGCATGATCTGGAGTTGGCTGTGGTAGTGTTCGCTCTGAAGATCTGGAGACATTACCTGTATGGGGAGAAGTCTGTTATCTACACTGACCACAAGAGTTTGAAATATCTTCTAGCTCAGAAGGAGTTGAATTTAAGGCAGCGAAGGTGGATTGAGCTATTGAAGGACTATGATTGCTCGATAGAATACCATCTGGGTAAAGCTAACATGGTGGCTAATGCATTAAGTGGGAAGGTAATAATGAATTTAAGGGCAATGTTTGCTCATCTCAGTCTGTTTGATGATGGAAGTTTGTTAGCTGAACTCCAAGTGAAGCCGACGTGAGTAAGTCAGATTAAAGAGAAGCAATTATCAGACGAGGTCTTGAGTGCTCGACTTCAGCAAGTGTAGAATGGTGGGGTAGAGGATTATAGTCTAAACAGTGATGGGGTTTTGTGTTTCCGTAAAAGGGTCTGCGTGCCAAAGGATGTGGAGTGGAGACAGATGATTCTTCAGGAAGCGCATAATAGCCCTTACGCTATGCATCCTGGAATGAATAAGATGTATCGGGATCTGCGCGAACAGTTTTGGTGGCCTGGATTAAAGTGGGAAATTATAGAGTTTGTGGGAAAGTGTTTAATGTGTCAGCAGGTGAAAGCAGAGCATCAGTTGCCTTCGTGGTTATTACAGCCGGTGAAGATTCCACGATGGAAATGGGAGAAGATCACGATGGACTTTGTTAGTGGGCTACCTCTTAGGCCTACTAAGAAAGATTCGGTATGGGTGATTGTTGACCGGTTGACTAAGTCCGCTCATTTCATACCTGTTCGTGTCGACTATCCTCTGTAGAATTTAGCTAAGCTATATGTGGCGGAGATTGTGAGGCTTCATGGGGTACCAATGTCGATCATATCGGATAGAGACCCCAGGTTTACGTTGCGTTTTTGGAAGGCGTTGGATCAGACATTGGGTACAAGACTAGACTTTAGCATAGCTTTTTATCCACAGACTGATGGTCAGTCTGAGAGGGTAATTCAGATCTTGGAGGATATGTTGAGGGGTTGTGTCATAGACTTCAATGGTAGTTGGGAGGACTTCTTACCATTGGCAGAATTTGCATACAACAACAGCTACCAGTCTAGTATTCAGATGGCGCCCTATGAAGCGTTGTATGGACGGAGGTGTCGTACTCCTACCTGCTGGACAGAATTGGGTGAGCGTCAGATGTTGGGTCCGGAATTAGTTTCGGAGACAGATGAGAAAGTCAAGTTGATTCGGACTCGATTGAAGGAAGCGTCCGACAGGCAAAAGTCGTATGCAGATCTGAAGCGAAAGGAAATAGAGTTTGCAGTGGGTGATCAGGTTTTCTTAAAAGTTTCACCGTGGAAGAAAGTGATGAGGATTGGACGGAAGGGCAAGCTAAGTCCCAGGTTCATCGGGCCTTATCGGGTATTGAAGCGTGTGGGACCAGTGGCGTATAAACTTGAGTTGCCTTCAGAATAGAAAAAGATACATGATGTGTTCCATGTCTCGATGTTGAGACATTACGGTTCGGATCTGACTCACATTGTGCCAGTAGAGGAGATCGAGATAAGACCAGACCTGACCTTCAAAGAGGAACTAGTGCAGATCTTAGATCGAGACGTTAAAGTGCTGAGAAGGAAATCAATCCCTTTGGTCAAAGTCTTGTGGTGGAACCATGGTTCAGAGGAGGCCACATGGGAGCCAGAGGAGGTTATGCGTCATCAATACCCTCATCTCTTTTGACCAGGTAATTTTGAGGCCAAAATTTCTTCAAGGGAGGTAGAACTGTAACATCTAGGAATTAGGGGCTTTGCGTTTATTATGATTCTGTGTGTTGGGTATGCCCTATCTATTAATTTGTTATGTTTGGGGGCCCTGAGAAGGCTCGGGGTTAAGCTGAAGCCTTGGCCAAAATTTCAATTCTGGGCATTTTAGGGGAGAGCTGGCTGAGGCAGGTTTTAAGTATTATAGTTTGGGTTTGATGTCACAAGAAGTGCTATAGTAAAGTGGCAAGGAGGCGGCACTTGATAGGCAGGTGAGTGACGCCACAGGGAACAGTGAAGGAGCAGGTTCAAGTCACACAGTTTAGATTTTTGGGAATTCATTTTGGCGTCAGGGTGAGTGGTGATGGATTCGGCTAGGTACCTTGAAGAGGGGGTGTTGAATTGGTCAAATGTTTTGAATAGGTGGACAAGAGTGAAAAGTGGGATTTGAAGCTTTCAAACTAATTCGAATGAGGGGTTGAGAGTGAATGTAGCAAATGAACATGGAGTGGGTAGCTAGTTGTGTTGTTGGCCGAAAGTGGGGTGCTTGAAGGGGGAGGATTTCGGTTTTGTGCTTAGTGAAGGGTGTGCCGAAAATCATTAGGAGTTTTAGGTGCTTCTTTTGGTTCTTTGGTGCATAATCGGTCCTTAAGGAGAGTGGGGACTGCCGAAATTTGGTAAGCTTTTAGAGCTCTTTCGATTCTCTTCTTGTGACCCTATTTCCTTAAGCCGAAATCGTTAATGAACCTTCATTCTTGTCTTCTCTGACTTGCAATCGAACCTTAGTTGCATTTTACCCATTTTCTCCCACTTTTCTCCTTCTTTCTCTTTAAGCCGAGAACCTCTTAACCCTTGCCGAATTCTCTCAAGCTCCTTTTCCCTTCTTTTTGTTTTATTTCTTTTCTCTTCTACTCTAAGCCGTAGCACCCCCTTTGCTTCTCTTCTCCCTTTTTCTTGCTCCATTCTTCATAGCCGAAACCCCATCCCTCATTTCTTTCGTGACCGAATCATCATCTACTACCATTCATCACTTTGATTTCTTTTGCTTTAGCTGAATCTCCTAGCCCACTTCTTATTGTTTCTTCACAATCAAAACACTTTCTATTTATTTCTCATTTTCTCATTTTGTTCCTTTGGTGTTGACCGATTGTCAGAGTTGTGATCTATACCTTCTGCGTTTCTTTTTTCCATCTATAATTTTGTTTTTGCCTAATCAAGCCAAAGCTGAATCTGCACCCTTCTGTCGACTTTGTGGATAGCCGAACATAGAACTTCTAATCGTGGTAGAGGGACATGTCTTCATCATCTCTTCTTCGTGTGGCCGCTTTCTAGGGGGTGTTAGGAATTCAGGGATTCTTTAATCCAAGTCTGTTAGTTCCGATTTCTATCAATTTAGGTAAGAACTTCTCCGCTTAAGTGTCTATTCTTTTCACTTTCATCTCATTCAATGCCTTAACTCGGTCTTCTAACCAAGATCTTTTTCATGGAAGCGAATACCAGTCAAGCAAAGGAGGAGGTTGGACCCATAGTCCCAGCCCCTAAGTTTAAGCGACGTGCGGTATCGGCAGTGCGAGACTGGCCACCGGGTTGTGGACCGGCGTCAGAATAGAATAGGTAGATTGCAGTCGTTCCCTCTTCCGAGAGTGTCGATAGTATTGAGAGCTTAGTTCTCCTCGTATACAGGTGTGTAATTTTCACACCTTTCTACTGTTACTTTTAAGCATGTTTATGTTCTGTTAAATGCCGAAACTTCGGCATTAGTTGTTCTTTTACACATGGTGAGTAAGAGCAGGACATCAGGTTAGTGACTTTTATCTATACTAAATATGTAGTTGTACTGACATGATTATTAGCGCACTCTGAGCATTCGATACATGTTGAAATCTGTTGCATGCATACATCATGATTTTATGTTGCATGAGGGGATATGCCATGAATAGAAGGGCAAGTGTATCTGGTGGCGTTTGCCATTTCAGCCTGGTGACTCTGTTACAACTCTGATGATCTGGTGGCTCTGCCACACTTTGTTTCTGGTGGCTTTTTGCATTTCAGCCTGGTGACTCTGTCACAACTTTGGCGATGAGCAGCTTGACTGACATCGATGGTGTGTAGCGGTGAGGGTTGATTGTAGAAATCCTCATTGGTGTGATTGGTTGGTACTGGTGGTGTGTAGTGGATGGATATTTAGGCTGGGTTTGGGCTCTGCATCATCTTGCATATGTTATTCTACTACTTCGTACTGTAGGGCTAAGGCCCAAACAGATTTCTAATGGGCTTCGCCCAATGTGATTATTAAAAGGGGGCTAAGGCCCAAATGGTAAGTGGTGGGCTTGAGCCCAACAAAGGTGCTTGGAATTGCACACTGAGTCTCTTGACTCACTCTGTTTGCTTAACATCTTTGCAGGTGATACATAGTCCAGTGGACCAGGCCGGAAGGGACTACGAGGTGGCCATGCTTGGTTTTATTGGTTAGAATTCTATTCCCTTTTTAAATTTTTGGGATTTGATTATGTAATAAGGCCACTTTTAAATTTGGTTTAAATTTCAGTTTCAAGTTTTAGACGCTTCAAATCTAAGAAAATTGATAAGGTGTTTTATTCACCGAAATGCGACTAAAGTTTTTCTTATAACTTAATTAACGATTTTTTTTTTCAAACGGATTTCCACAACACACCTCTAGCTTAATCGAATGTAATAATAGGTGTTGCAAATGGCACCTAATCACACAATTCTGTCTAATTAAATTTTTATTGGGTTTTCAATTGAACCACGAAACTAGGGGTTTTAAAAAAATGACTTAAAAATCTTCCGAAATTCGTAATACTTTATAAATTCTTTCTTAGTGACATGCCAGATCTGGTCGTGATGTTTGGGCCGGGGGGTGTTACATAACTTTTGATTGTGTATACCAAAACGCCCTTGGCTCATAAGTCTTTCTTGTACAGGATCGCTGTCAGGTTACCCTAGTGTCTGTTTTGGGATATTGAAGGAAGCTCAGGTTCAAGGTGTCTTTAGGGGTGTGTCGCAACATCCAATGGCTGTGTCGCGACACCGAAGGCAGTTTTGAGATTCTTGTATTATGCTCCCTATGTTGCGACATCGAGCTTCTCGTGTTGCAACAAGCGACTAGTATTGAGTTTGTACACCCGCTGACGATCTCCCGCACGCTCACTAAGCACATTAGCTCACCTTTAGGCCTTATTTGGCCCCTAAGGTCAATTAAAGACTCCAAATACACTTTTTACTAGATTTAAACTAAACTATAAAAACTTAACTAAAATGTAATGAAAATGCTTATATTCAAGCTCCACAAGTGCAAAAACTAGTTTGATTTGGTACACCAAATTACGGCAGATTAACGACACCGCCCGAATTTCAAAAATATTAGGAGTTTCAAAGTTTATTGTTTCAACACTAAGGTTTGGTGTTGTGACACTGCCCTTATTTTTTTCTATTTTTAGGTTTTTTTGGGCGTGTTGATGCGTCCGTTTTATTCCCAATTTCAATTAGGTCCCTAATAGGCACCCTCTAGCTGCCAAATGCCTCTATCCTACTTTAATTAAAACTTTTAACCTAATTCAAATCCCCAAAAAAAATCCCGAAGTTAAAAATGTACAGCATTTACAACAATTTCTTTCACAGTTTTATAAACAAATTAAGTGTGGCTACAAGACTCATCCGGTAGCCCTTGTGTTCCATGCATCGCCATTTTTCTCCGTTGGTGATCATCTTGGTCCTTCCAACAACCAACTTTCCTTATAGGGTCTTTCCACTTGTTACGTTCTCGTGATCCTTTGGTATGCACACACATCGAACTAGAACTGTGCCTTTGACCAAGGTTGTTAGGGGTGCTAAAAGAAATCACGTAACAATCCTCCCCTACTTCATTTTTGTATTCCGCATTTTGGGAATCATGGACACATTTGAATACATTTATTTTGCCATTGATCTTCATTATTAACTCATTTTTTTTCAAGATTAATGATCGATCTAGACGTATCCAAAAATTGCTAACCCAACGGAATTGGAATGTCTTGGTCTTCCTTGAAGTCGAGGAGAGTGAAATCAAAAGGGATTATAAAACCCCTAACCTTAATCAATAAACCTTCAAGTACACCTTCGGGGTGTGTAAGAGATCGATCAGCTAGTTGTAGTATAATTGCCGAATTTTTCAGCTCCCCCAATCTAAGTTTTAAATATGTGGAGAGAGGTATCAAATTTATTCTCGCCCCTATGACACAATGGGCCTTACTAAAATGTTTTTTCCTTATCTCCACGGGAATTGCAAAACTTTCTGGATATTTTAGCTTTAGGGGTTTTTTCGGGCAATTATGGCATGATAAGAAGCGTTTTCCACCTTTATTACCTAAATAATTCACTTCCTCCGATTGGGTCTCTGAGTACAACGTTTATCTTCGAGCAGCATCACTCATCGATGGCTTAACAATGCTCTCTAAATGATGTAATTTTTCTAGAATTTGTTTATACTTATCATCTTCCTTGACCACCTTAGTCATTGATGACATTTGGCTATATGAAGAGCACTCGTTAGGCCACATGTATGAGTTCATCGCCATGTCCTCGATCAATTGGCAGGCTTGCTTGTAGGTATTGTTCATGAAGGCCCCGACCGATACGCCATCTAAGTTGGCTTTTAAGCTCCCATGCAATCCATTATAAAAAATTGTAATTGACGCCAATCTTGCATAACATGGTGTGGGCATGTCCTAAGCATCATTTTGAAGCATTACCACGCTTCGTATAAAGTCTCGCATTTGAATTGTTGAAAATTAGCAATGTCGCACCTTAATTGGATGGTTCCTACTAAGTCATCCCATGTCGTAATGGAACTCGACTTTTGGGAATTGAGGCATTCATATGCATTGTCACAAAGCGAGAATAAAAATAACTAGAGGATTGCCTTATCAGTCACTCCATTCTATTTAAGGTCTTCCATCAATGCTGGAATGCTGGTTCAGGTCTCATCTAGATGGTGGTCATCTTAATTTCAAAACTACTTGCGTTAAATTCAGGCCTCTCAATACTACCTCGTACAATGTCTAAAGTAGGTAGCGTATATTTGTGTAATGTTCACTCTTATTGAGCCATCAGTGGCTCTTTTTGGAATTGTGCCGGTGGTTCAATCTTTTCTTCAAATAATAGGTTACCATGCGGCAAGTCAGCCACTACTGGTGGATTGTTTTGCATTTGCTTATGGGTTTACCTTAATATTCTCTCTGGTTCAGGATCTGGCTCGATTGGAATAGGTCTACTCCGAGTCATAACTAAAATCAAAGAGAATTTGAAATAAACTAAAATCAAATAAACTAAATCAAATAAAAAAAACCATATTTATAATCCTAAATTTTCCTATTTATCCTCTCAAATGCAGAAAATTAAATTCAAGTCTAATGTCGAAACCTCCCCGACAATGGCACCAACAACTTGACCGCCACCAGACGCGCGAGCGTCTGGACTGAAAATACTGCAGTAAATAAATATCTATTTAATCAGCGGTGTTCGCAAGTATACGGGTCAAGTTATAGTATAGTCAAGAATGTTACAACGAAACACTCTGGGAAGCAGTCCAAGGATAGTACCCAAGGGAGGTCAAATTAAACCTAAATTAACTCTCTACACTAATAAAGCTAAATAGTACTAATTTAAAATTATATTATGAAAACCAAATTAAAATTGATTAATTAAACTAATATAAAATTATCTAAAACTAAAACTAACCAATTAACAATCGAAATAAATCCAATAAAACAAACAGGAGATAAACTCACTCTAGTGCTCCTAATTAAATTCAGAATTTAGGTTTTATCGAGTTAGTTATTAATTAACCAGTTATTACCTCTCAGCCTCTAACTAATTAACTAATTAACCAGTACATGCTTACCTTTTGGCCTCAATTTCTTGACCGAGATAAATTATGATTTACTCGGAAAAATTATCTCTCTATCTCATTTATCCTAAATTACTTCCTAGGGGTGTCACTTCCTAAGGTTTAAACGCACATAATTTAGACCAACTAACTCGTATTTGAACCCTAATTCATCTATTAAGTAGTCACACATCTATTCATTAATCTCCCTAAGGAAATTAGCTACTCATGGATCTAGATGCACTAATCCCTAAACTCATATTTAACATTTAAAACAACAAATTAAATAAAAGTCGAGAATAAAGAAATGAGCTTGTTTTAATATGATTTGTGCTCAAAGGTGAAATCTCCTTTAATAGTTACGAATATCACTTCAATTGTAATTGGAATCCACAAGGAAATAATTAAAAAACTATTAAATTAAAGGCTTGGATCGAAATTCAATCCAAGTTAAACAAGAACGGAAAGTAATTCAAGGTCTAAATTGAAAGAAAAGAAAAACTAAAGTAAAACCCCTAAAAATAACTAAGTGGCTCACTAGGCTAAGCCTCATTAAATGAGACTTAACATGCCTATCTATAGAGTTTATGATTAGACTTAATTAGGGTTACTAAACAACATAAAAATATGATTAAGTTACATTGTGTGAACAAAAATACCCTAGCTTAATTTTCCTAACAATAACTCAGTGTCACGACACCACAGGTGTAACGGCCCGTTCGATGGAGTTTTTGTCGAGTTACTATTTGGCGTGTATTTCTTTACACTAAGGGTAGAAAATGAGTAAGTTAGTGGAGCATTTGTTTTTGGATTGTGTAACGTATTTTGTGGGATTCGCCATTCAGTGAACTCCAAGTTTTGGCAAACTCTGAGGTTTGGCAGACTCTTCTGTTAAGTTATTTGCCAACCCGAGATGTTGTGGGTGAATTCGTTAGTTTGCAGCTTGATAGGTTTGTTTCGTGGTTGGTATATGTTATGATGATCTTATATGTGATGTTGGAGTTTAGTTGAGACCTAGTTAGAATTGAACTAGTGTACTGTAGATGATTTGATACTTTGTTATTTCTTCTTGAACATCTAGAGCAGTTGTGGGATTCTCTGACTTTTCACTAGGTTTTGTTCCTGGTTGTCTGTATATATAAGGATATCAAGCTAGCATGTTTTTAAGTTTTGATTTTGCTTCTTCATCTTTTTTCCTTGCATTTTTGCTAAAACTTTAGAAATATCTAAGTTAGAACTATTAACGAGGTGCTTCCAAAATCTAGTTGGCGCCATTGTTAGT
Organism: Gossypium australe; assembly: GCA_005393395.2. Taxonomy (NCBI): domain Eukaryota; kingdom Viridiplantae; phylum Streptophyta; class Magnoliopsida; order Malvales; family Malvaceae; genus Gossypium; species Gossypium australe. Next base: position 58,052,391 of record CM016614.1, read on the forward strand.
ACCCGTTTACTGGTAATTTCTAGTAAACCCTTAGGTTATTGTCGAAGGTGTAACACCCTTACCCCGTATTCGTCGCCGGAACAAGGTTATTGAGCATTACCAGAATTTACAGAACAATTACAGACAATTCATGTCATTTACTATTCATATCTGAAAATAATCATACCTTCCCTTGAATGGACCCTCGAGACCCAATTTAAGTATTAGAAACAAGTGGGGACTAAACCGGGAACTCAGAGAATTTTTTCACGAAATGTCAAAATTTTTCTTATATATCGGGGTCGCACGCCCGTATGAGTAGGCCGTGTGGCTCACACGGCCAAGAGACATGCCCATGTCTTAGGCCGTGTGGGTATTCGATGTGAAGCACACGACTGTGTCCCAGCCCGTGTCCTTACTCGTGTAACTCTCTGACTTGGGTTACATGGCCAGCCACACGCCCGTGTGCTAGGCTATGTGGTCAATTTAATTTTTGAAAATTAGGTGCAGGATTCACACGGCCAAGACACATGTCTGTGTTCTAGGTCATGTGACACACACGGCTGAGACACACACAAGTGTCTATGCCATTGTGTCTAATTCAGAGCATTTTGTTTCTCAATTTTAAGATACAAGGGATACACGGCCAAACCACATGCTCATGTGTCAGGGCGTCTGTCACACACGGTCAAGACACACGTCCGTGTGTCTACCCGTGTGGACAAAATAAAGCTATTTCCTAGCTTTATTTCTCACCCAAAATTTGCCAACAACCTACACAAAAACTTGCAAACATATACCGACCAATTCAAGCATTATAACCAAGCCAACTCTGACATCTAACATGATATATTATCACATGCATTCATGTGTTCCCAAACTTACCTTTGTAATATATATACTTTCCATAATTCAATTAAATCACACCAAGTACACATGTATTAACCATGTGATAACCTCATATATATATATATATATATATATTCACTAAACATATTATCATTAGCCATTCCAATAGCTAGATTACAAACAACCATGTACATGTTAACATTAGACAAGTTAGTCTATACATGCCATTAGACCAAAAAAAAGTTTTCTATTTATACGAAAATGGGCTGAAGGATAGTGTGATGATGCTCTGACCGACTCCAACCTTTACGAGCTTCTGAGAACTATAAAATAGAGAAAAGAAAACCAAGTAAGCATTTCAAATGCTTAGTAAGTTCGTATAATAGGAATTTAATTTACCATATATTTACATTTAAGATAGCTTACAAAAATGCATCCAGGCAATTTGGCTTATACCCTAAAACACACAACTTCACCAATCATGTAAGTCAAGTAATTTACATAATACCAAGAACATGGATGAGCTCATCATTTAATGACTTTCATATACATATGCTTTCCATATCATTATTCCATATTGCATGTGCATTTTAATGACAAATCATTTCAAGTTCAGTTTAGCCATGTCAGAACCTTACCTGTTGAATTTATTTGAGATATCGATGGATACGCTCATATAGTACACTTTACTGTACAAAACTAAAATTCGTCAATACATATTCAGAGGTACCAGGGCACATAATCGGGGAGCACACTCACGAGCCTTGTAACGGGAAGCTCACACAGAGCCATTTCAAGAAGCTCATAAAGAGCCTATCGGGAAGCCTATCCGGGCTATATAACGAGAAGCTCATAAGAGCCATAATCGGGAAGTTCACAAAGAACCATATTGGGAAGCTCACGAAGAGCCTATCAGGAAGCTCACAAAGAGCCATGTAACGGGAAGCTACGGATAGCCAATGTAGGGAAGTTCAAGCGAGCACTATCAGGAAGCTCACTAAGAGCTAATTTAACAGGAAGTTCATGAAGAGCCTATAATCAGGATGCTCATAAGAGCTAAGGTGTGTCCACAAAAAAATTAGAATCACAACCTATAGGGACGCACCGGAGGAGCTATTTTCGGGAAGCTCACAAAAACCATATAATAGAAAGCTCGAGAGGGCTTATAACGGGACGCTCTTTCGGGCTATGGTGTGTCCGCAACATATACAGGACCACGACTGTAACAGCCCATTTTTGGTCAAATCGAAACAGTGGTTTTGAGACCACAAATCTGAGGTCAAAATATTTATTTTATTATTATCTTAATGTTTACAACATGATTTAATGATTGTGTGAAAGTTTCGTTAAGAAATTTTATCGTTTGGCTAGTCAATTCGATAGAGAGGACTAAATTGCGTAAAGTGTAAAACTTGAGTTTTGATAGCTAAAGGTGTCTAATAGCTGTAGAACCTTAAAGTAAAGGACCTTATGTTGTAATTAGGCCATTAATAGCATGAGTGGAGATATATGGACATATATTAAGGTGTTTTGAATGGTTTTATATAAGGTTAATATAGTAATTTACTAAATAAAGATTAAATAATTAAAAAAAATACATATTGTTTCATTCATCTTTCTCCCAACCAAAAATAAGAAAGTAAAGAAGCCATTGGTGAGATTTGAAGGTTCGGCTAATGCATGCTTCAATTGTAAGTGATTTTTGACCTGGTTTTTAGTGATTTCCATGTTTTTGAGTTCGTTATAGCTCAATCTATCTAGCCCGTACCTTCGATTTCAAAACTGTTCAAATTTGTGAGAGTTGCCATTGATGTATATATGTGTTCTTTGATGATTTATGATGAATTGTGAATATTTGATGATAGTGATGCAAGTATGGTAAAGTGATTTTGAGTAAAAATGCAAAATAGGGATTAAATTGAGAAATGTTGAAACTTTGAGGTTAAAATGTGAAATAAATGAAAAATATGGGTTGTTAGGGGTATAATGGTAATTCGGCTAAGCGTGGGTGTTTTGAAATTTGCATGATTTTTTGATTTTGTGTAGTAAGGACTAAATTGTAAAAATGTGAAAGTTTAAGGGCTAATGTGTAAAATAGCTCAAATGTATATTTTTGATTGAATTAAATAAATAGATGATTAAATAAGTTAATTTTGAATATATTTAGATCAAGAAAAGCGGAATTCAGATCTAGATCAAGGACAAACTAAAGGTATCGACTAATCGACGATTTCATCGTTTTCGAATCGAGGTAAGTTCGTATGTGATAAATTTCATTTTAAACTTATATTAAATGCTTTGATATTGTATATGATGTGAATACGAGAGTTTGAATAAGTTCGACAATGACTCGATGGTAATTCAGTGTTTGAAATCCCGGTTGAACTTTAGAAATAGTTTAAGATACTAGTGACATGTCATTAAGGGATACATTGAGTTGGCTTCGGGCCATGATATTAGCACCTCAGGTGCGAGTTATACCAATTTGGCTTCGGGCTATGAATATCGACTGATTTGGCTTCGAGCCATGATATCAGTACTTCGGATATAAGTTACCTTGATTTGGCTTCGGGCCATGGTATAGATACTTATCATGTGAGACCTTTGAGTATCCGACTTCTATTTCAAATGGTTCAACAGGTAAATGAAAGAGGTGGATGAGTATGAGATTGATGATAAATGATATAGTACGTACATGAATTATATAAGTTTCAAATCGGAGAAACTTGTGAAGGTAGTATATAATCTCACAATTTAGTATTTGAAAGGTTTGTTAGCTAATGTAAGCTACATATTGGTGTATTCAAATTATTGAATTATATTTATGCGATTGCATTAAGTTTATTTCATACGAGCTTACTAAGCTATAATGCTTACTTTGTGTGTTCCTCTGTGTTTTATAGTTTTCAAAGCTAGCTCAAATTCGGGGATCGTTGGTGATCGCTTCATAGGGACTTTGGAATTTTAATATATGGCATGTATAGGGACTTTGGTCATTTTGGTTATGACTTGATAATGAATTTGGCCATATGAATTGGCATTGTAAATGTTTATGTTTTGGTATGTATATATAGACATGTGTGATGGCTTATTTTGGTTTATGTGGTAAGTTTGAATCATGTACATATATGTATGATTATGTCTTGTGAATTGAGTTGGTTGATGGTTGTGTGATGATTGATGATTATAAGTATTATGAGTGTTAAGTTGATGATTTGTGATTATTAGTATGCTTATGAAATTAGCCCAAATAATGCATATCTGTTAATGGTCATTTTAATGATTTGAGAAGACAAGGATTGGTATGAATTTAGATGGCAGTATGTAGTATTTATGTTTTGTATTCATTGGTGTTGGAATGGCATAAATCATGCTTGATTTGGAATTGAATTATATGTCTATTGATGCTATATTTTGTGTCATATAAATTTTGTAGATGTGCTTAAGTTTTGGCGACAAATTGGCTTAGTAAATAGCCTATTTTTGTCTACACGGGTGAGAGGTGTTACAATAACCAATTAGGGAAGCTTGTATCCATCGATTCTCATTTATCCAAACGAAATTTAACATTTATCAGACATTATTGAATATTCAAGCAATTTCATATACATGACAATTATACAATTCACATATACAACATTTGATTCAAACATATAAATGTACACAATTTAGTTATACAAACTTACCTCAACACTTGCTCGCATACAAAAATCTACTAATCTGACACTTTTTCTTTTCCTCGATCTAACTTTGTATTTGAGTTTTCCGTATCCAATTAATCCAAGAAAGCTTGCTTTCTCTTTCCTAGGGTTTCCATGTATATTTTGGGGAAGATGGTGAAAATAAGATGATATTTTCTATTTAATTAGTTATCATCTTTTAATTTTTCTCATTTCCAATTTAATCATTATCCTTACTATTTCTTCCATGGATGATTCATAAAAAATATCTACTAACTTTTCTTCAATGGTATAATTACCATATAAGGACCTCAAGTTTTGAATTCTATAGCTATTTGATCCTTCTAGCTACTAGAACTCAAATTTTGCATTTTATTCAATTTGGTCCTTTCCCTAATTAGACACATAATCAGTAAAATTTTCTTATCAGAATTTTTATATAACATTCCTATCATAATGCAAGCCATGCAATAATATTAAAATAAATTTTCTTTATAGTTCAGATTTGTGGTCCCGAAACCACTGTTCCGATTTCACTGAAAACGGGCTGTTACAGAAGGAATTTACGTGATTACAGTAATGCATGCATTATTTTTAAAATTGTTTGTAAGGAAGAAAACTTCCTGATTCTAGGCTGCATCCTACCGATTCATGCATACATGTCAAATTTCGGTAGTTTGATGGTCTGATAGATGTATTTGTCTCTCTTTTAGCTTAAAAATCTAATGAAGGTCCAAGTAACAAAGACAAAGGACCTGCTAAGTAGAGTACTGTGTTAGATTTTCTGGTGAGTTCCTTTTTACTTCCATGGGTTATAAATTCTTTTGTTGTATAAATTATGTAATGTAAGCATTTCCTCTCAATAAAGAAATGTGCAATTTTTGGTTAAATGGTGTTAAACCAATATTATCAGTGTGAGTATGGTCAGTTCAAGTTTATATTTCGATGTAAACACCCTCTTTATTTTATGAGCCCAGTACCTTTTATATGTGAACTGTGATATGTGATGGAAGAGAAGGGGATATGTTGGTAATTCCTCCGGTAGGGCAACTATATTGCAAACCAGACTGGTGGATCACGAGAAAACATGCTCAATTGGACATATCTTATATGAGGAGTTAAGGAGGTTTATGCATACAGATATACCTGATGGATATGACTTTGATTCTGAATTCTGGGTCTGAAGCTGGTACAAGGATGGGTTATGTATAATTGTGCTTGTCTTATATGTTATATTTAAGTTGGCAGATAGTGACCTTCAGTGTATCATGTTAAGTTTGCGTGTTAAGTCTGTTTGAGTTATGTGAACGTCGGTGGGCATACTGTGAATAGTGCGACTTAAACTCTCTGAAAGGTTGAGTAACAACATGAATATTAAAGCTTGTCTTCCAATGGCATCTCTATATATTGATTTTGTTTTCTTTATTTATGGAACTCACTAAGTACGTATGAACTTACTCTGTTATCTTTTCCTTCTTAGGTGTGTTGATAAAAGGAAGAAATTCTGTTGAAGGGGACTATGCCAAAGTTGTTAGAAGTGGGCCACTTGCCTATTTTTTGTATCATGCATGACCTTTTGGAGGGGTGGCATGTAAATCTACTTTGTAATCAACTTGTATAATGATTTACAACTTTTTTCAAGACAATTTTATGATAACTTTTATAAACTCACGAAATACATATATTAAATCTAGTGAATCTTGATTTATGAGATTGTCTTTTTGGCATATATGCAAAATGGTTACAAATTTTGTTTAAACCACCAATGATGCACTTGAAACTATTGTATGGGAATAACCCATCTTGTATTTTAAATATAACCTTGAATACTTTTATAAAGCTTCTACTAGATGTTTGTCTAAAGATATTTTTCTTGGCGTATTACCATTTTGATTGTTGTTCATTGCGATACGGAGGTATACGTTGAGACCTTAAAACTTGTTAAAATTTTCAAATATTTTTGTCAAACCCAAATGGTTTTACGTTGTGACATACCATACCTGGATCTAGAGATTGGGTTGGGCGTGGGTGTTACAACAGGATCGGTATCGCGACACTGCCTTCATTTTTTAGGTATTTTGGCTTTGAAATTCAAAATCCAAAGTCAAATCGGAGTACAAGGCCTTATTACATCCAACAAAAATAAAGCAAGTAAAATCATGTCTTTTGAAACAAATAATAAAACTTCTATGTAACTTGTAGTGTGGCCATCTCCGAGTCCTCTCCCATGTCGAGCCGTTTATTGAGGATCACCTGAAACATTTAATAAAAAGGGGGTGAGTTTCGAAACTCAGTGTGTACGACCCTTGGTAATCCAATCATCATACAATTATCACATTGGGCCTAAGCCCTATCAAATCAACATACAAATATTAATTGGGCCTAAGCCTATCAAAATCAGTGGTCTTGGGCCTTAGCCCATAATGACCTTATACCACATCAGAGTCACATGAATGCAATGCACCCATCCCAAATCCAACCCTGCACATCATTTCCCTTCCAACCCTACACACCTATGGGGATATAAATATCAACCCACCCATCCCTACACACCAAAGGTAGCACCAGCTGCGGCACTACTCAAACGTTGCAGCAAAGCTGCTATAATGGGGTTAAAGCCACCGGTGGATCCACAGTCATCAAGCGACTATGCGATCTTCAAATCTTCCTCCGTATCATCATAACCCAACCAAGTGCAACATATATTCCATGAATGCAACATACACATTTTCACACATTCGACACTTAGGGGTATTTTTGTCATTTCACTACCCAAGGGTATTTCTGTAAATCTACTCTACAGGGGTATTTAGGTAATTTTGCTAAACATGGGTATTTTGTAAATTTTGTAAACCAGGGATATTTTAGTAGTTTCGCAAATTAAGGGTTTTCTGGTAATTTTACAAATCAGGGGTATTTTAGTAATTTCACAAATCTAAGGATATTTTGGTAATTTCCAAATCAGGGGTATTCTAGAAATTTTACAAATCAGGGGTATTTTAGTAATTTCACAAATCTAAGGATATTTTGGTAATTTCCAAATCAGGGATATTGGTCCTTCTCGAGTTTTAGTTATGAACTTTTGCCCATTAACAAGTCCTTGTGGCTAAAATGAACAAACACTATGCACCAGGTAGGATTCCAGAGAAAAGGAGGTGAGCCGCTAGGACCGCTTAGGTACCAAGCTCTCCCTAGATCCAATCCTAGACATGCATATGTCTGTTGCCGCGCTCTAACCCAGCGACTTGTCCACGGACACATTTAATTATTAGATTAATTCTTATGTGGTTTAAGAGTTGTTCAGAACTAGGCCTAAAGTCCATTAAACCCTAGCGTAGTTGTCTACGTCCCCATAAAGCCCATCAAGCCCAAATCACATCCTTACGGCCCATTAGGCCCAAATATCATCCATATGGCCTATTAGGCCCAAAACAATTCTAGATCATGTAACATGCATGACTAACTCAATTCGTATAACCAACCAAACAATTTCATCAAACTTAGCCTCAGGGCCCACCGGACCCAATTAGCTACTTTTGGCTTTTCGACTTTCCGGCATTCCCGATATCGTGTGTGTGTAGTGTTTGTACACACCTGATTACTGCGACATGCTATTCTATCCTTAGCCTTGATCCTACAACCAACCAACCTTCAATCAACCACTCATACTTAATCAAAATATTTACTCAAAAGCCGAAACCTTACCGTAACCTTACCATGTGCCACCGGGTCCTAATAGCCCTTTCTTAGCTACTAATCACAAGTATCCTCTAGATCTGCACTCACACATACATAATCAAAATTAGAGTGACTCATAATCCACACAAGTCACCCCTATAGATCATACACACATTCGGCCATTCACTTAAACCATAATCGAGTTGAGTACACTTACCCTTGGTAACGATCCTACCACGCTTGCGATCTTTGAACCTTGTCCTTGCTATCACAGAGTTAACAACAGGACAGTTAGATAGCCCTTCAGCTTTTAACAAAACGTACAAAAGAGGTTAATCGAATACTTACCAAAACCCCTTTTGATCCTATGGCCTAGATAGCTATTAACAAGATCCGACTTTTAACACTTGACTGAGAGTAGGTAACAATCGATTTGTGGAGGAACAACCACCAATATTCGGCACCAATAGGAATTTAGGCAAGGGAAAGATGGTGATAATTCGGCAATGAGAAAATTCAGCTTATGGGAAGATAGAATGGGAGAGAAGAGAGAAGTATTGAAAACCGAAAGAGCCCTCCAAAAGAATGCGACACAAAAGGATTCGGCTTTAGGAGATTTCGGCAATGGGAAAATTTGGCTATGGGAGGAACCGATTGATGGGAAGAAAAGAAAGAAAAAGAATAATGGCAACTCAAAGAACCCTTCAAAGGATTCGACACTCTCCTTTTATAGCCACAAGCCGAAAACACCTTTCCCCACAGTCCCATTCGGCACCAATTCCTCCCTCTCCTCATCTCCTAACTTTTCTCTTGATAACACCTTAATCTTATCTGAAATTTCCTCCATTATCAGTTCACAAGACCACTCAAACACTCCAACACAAGAGCTCAAATTCAACACAACTCTGGCCGTCCACTTATGCAAAAAAAACACTCCAAGAATACCACTCCTAAGGCTCGAACCTTGTACCTCCTCAGCTGACAATCACGCCACCTTATAGATCCCCAAGTGACGCCACTTGCCACTGGACCACAGCCCATTTGTGTCCTATTTTCCCCTTAATCTGCTTAAGAGGCCTAATGCCTGAGACTAGGGTCCACTAAAGCAAGAAAAATAAATTGTTCCCTATGGTCTTCCCTATCCCTAAGACTTCAAATAACCTCCAAAGCCCACATGCCAATTGTTATTTTCTCGTTCACTTAAAAAAATTCTGAGACCCAAAGCCCAAAGCCCAATAGGCCCAATACTTCTAGGCCCAAATTTAGGGCGTTACATATGTAAAGCTCAAAAAAATGATAGTGAGATACATGTTAAGAGAGCTCAGTGTGAATCGGGAAATAACTCTAATTTTTGGGTTGGTTCAGACGGTTGTTTGATGTTTCATGATAGATTTTGTGTACCTAAAGATGATGAGTTGATCCGAAAAATTTTACATGAGGCACATAATGGTTGCTTGTCAGTACATCCAAGTAGCATCCAAGTAGCACAAAGATGTATAATGATTTGCAGAAGTTGTATTGGTGGTCGGGTATGAAAAGAGATATCTCTGAATTTGTTATAAAATGTTTGATCTATCAACAAGTGAAAGTCGAGCATCAAGTACCTTCGGGATTACTTCAGCCAGTGATGGTTCCCGAGTGGAAGTGGGACCGAATTACAATGGATTTCGTAATGAGGTTACCTATACTCCGGAAAAGAAAGATGTTGTGTCGGTTATTGTTGATAGATTAATGAAATCGGCTCACTTTATACCGGTACATGTTGATTACCCACTTGACAAGTTGGCTGAGCTGTATATTGCTGAGGTGGTGAGATTACATAAGGTGCATATATCCATTATCTCAGATATGGATCCAAGGTTTACTTTGAGGTTTTGGAAGAAGTTGTAGGAAGCCTTGGGTACAAAATTGAATTTTAGTACCTCGTTCCACCGGTAAACCAATGGCCAGTCCGAAAGAATGATTCAAGTTCTTGAGGATATGCTCTGATGTTGTGTTTTAGAGTTCGAAGGTAGTTGGGAAAAATATCTACCTTTGGTTGAATTTTCCTACAAAAACAGTTAGCAGTCGAGCATACGGATGGCGCCATACGAAGCATTATATGGTCGCGAATGCCAGACTCCTTTGTATTGGACCGAGCTTAGTGATAAGTAAATTCACGGAGTTGATCTAGTTAGAGAAACTGAGGAGAAAGTGAAAGTGATCCGTGATCCGTGATAGTCTGAAAGTTGCTTCAGATCGACAAAAGTCATACGCGGATTTGAAAAGGAAAGAAATTGAGTTTCAGGTGGGTGATAAAGTATTCCTGAAAGTATCCCCGTGGAATAAAATTTTGAGATTTGGTCGAAAGGGTAAATTAAGTCCATAATTCTTAGGGCCGTATAACGTTATTGAGAGGATTGGACCAATAGCTTACCAGTTGGCCTTGCCGGTAGAGTTAGCGAGAATACACAACGTGTTTCATGTGTCGATGCTACGATGATATCGTTCCAATCGTTCACATTTGATTCCTCCGACCAGAATTGAGATACGACTAGATATGACCTATGAAGAGGAACCAATTAAGATTTTGGCTCGAGAGGTCAAATAGTTGAGGAAAAAATGTATAGCCTTAGTGAAAGTGTTGTGACAAAAACATGGAGTAGAAGAGGATACATGGGAACCGGAAGAACCTATGAGAGAACAGTACCCAAATCACTTTACCGGTAAGATTTTCGGGGACGAAAATCTCTAAAGGGGGAGAGTTGTAACAGCCTGATTTTGGGGCTAGTCGGAATAGTGGTTTCGAAAAAACTAATCCAAGATGAGAGAAATTACTTTTAATGATTTTATATGTGTTATATCATAATTATATGGGTGCATGAAAATTTTGGTGTATTAATTTTGGTGATTGCATGTTTAATTGCGAAAAGGGACTAAATCGAATAAAGTGCAAAAGTTTCATTTTGCAAGATGGAGGTGTCTAATAACTATAGAATATTAAATGGGAGGTCCTTAAAGTGCAATTAGGCCTTCCTAAAGGTGATGGCCGGCCAAGGGGGACAAGAGCATTAAAATTGGTCAATATTTGGTGACATTAGGTGACTTAATGAATAAAATAAGAAAAAAATAAAGAAAAGCCTATCATATTTTTCATTTCTCTTCTTCTTCCACCAATTTTTACACTCAAGAAGGGCCTTGGGAGCTTGAAAATTTCAGCTACTTATTCTCCTTGCTAGTAAGTGATTTTATTGATTTTTCTTGATAATATCTATACTTTTGGAACCCCTAAAGCTTAAGCTAGCTAATGAGAGGACTATTTTGCAAAATGGTTGAAAGATTAGGGATTTTCCATGAGAGTGCTTATGTTGTTTGCTGAGTATTCATGGAAGAAAATGAACCTTAGTGGGTTAAAGAACAACCTTTGTGAAAGGACTTTGCATGAAAACTCCTAATAGGACTATTTTGTAAAAGTTATAAAATAGATGATAAAGTTGTGAAATAGTTGAAATTGTGAATTGTTAAAAGAGTAATAAATGTTCAGCTAGGCTTGTTTAATGAGGAAATTTGATGAAAAACAATTTACGAGCCTAGGGGTAAAATCATAATTTTGCCAATGTATAAGGGCAAAACGGTCATTTTTGCCAAAGTAGAAATTTTGAAGTGTTTGGATTTATGTAGTGATTAAATGAGTAAATTTTTTTTATTATAGATCAAGAAGAACGCGGAATGAACCTTGACCGGGGAAAATGCAAGGTTTCAGACTAAACCGCAAATTAACATATTTTGCACCGAGGTAAGTTTATGGTAAATAATACATCCCTATTACGTATGTTTTAATTATTAATGTATTGTGTGGATGTAATTGATTATTGATGAGAATTTTGAAATAGTAGAAAATGTGAAAATTCTCGGATGAACCTTCGGAAGAAAAATATGGGTACGGATAAGTATCCGCAAATATGTAAACTTTGGTGGGGTATGTGCGATACCACCTTGTTGTTTATTAACGATGGGCTGAGTGCTATACCATCGTATATTTTATCATTTCGGTGGGATGTGTGCGATACCACCATAATTATCATTGTTGGTGTGCTGTGCGTGATACCACCCTATTATTGATTTAATGGTGGGCTGTGTGCGAAACCACTGAGTATCTTGTATCATTCCAAAGGGTTCATCGAGAAACTTGACTAAGTGAAAATATATGTGGCTTTGTGGTGATAGTGCAGGGCATAAGTACAAGTAAATGTGAGCAATGTATATGATATGTGGTTGGGATGTGGTAAGAGTTGAGATGAGTAAGCATGATTATGAGAATATGAATTATTCTTACATAATATGTAATGTTTTTGATTGATTAGCATATGGTATGATGCTTATTGTTTACATATAGACTTACTAAGCTTAAAGCTTACTCCCTTCTCTTTTCCCTTGTTTTATAGTGTCGAAGAGCCAGCTCGGGATACGGAGATAAGCAAAGGATCACCCACACTATCAGCACATCTTGGTATAGTTAGATTTAACATTTTGAGTATAGCATGTATAGGGACTAGACTTAGTTGAATGTCATATTGTTTTGGCCAAATGTGTTGGCTCATTCAAAGATGAACTCTTTTGTATAAGGCCATAGTTGATGGCTCTTTCTTATTAATCTATATGAAGTTGGGGTTATTCATGAATGTACAAGTTGCATAATTGGTTTACTTAGTTTATTTATGCATGAATGGGTTGAAGGATTGATATGATTTATGTTTGTATGAGTGGGGTGATAGAAAGAGCTTGGCAAATAGCCTTGTTCTTGTCCACACGGGCGTGTGTCTATGCCGTGTGTGACACACGGTCAGACTCATGGACGTGTGGTTAGGCCGTGTGTCCCCTTGCATGCTAGGTTTGCAAGTTAATATGCTCAGTAGTAAACACATGAGCGGAGACACGACTGTGTGTCTCAACCTTGTGGAAGGCACGGCCATGGACATGGGTGTGTACCCAGGGCGTGTGAAGTCTGCACCTGAAATTAGGAATTTAATTCGCCACACGGCCGAAGGACACTGGCGTGTGCCTTGGTCGTGTGACATTTTTGGGGTAATGATGTTAGAAGCAGAATGCCAAGGTTTTTGCACATGGGTTAAGACACGGGCGAGTTGAGGCAGTGTGAGGGACATGGGCGTGTGTCTGGCAATGTGAAAACCTTTGTAGGTTTGAATTGAAAATAAATCCACACGGGTATGGAACACAGGCATGTGATTTGCCAACGAGCGTGTCCCTTCTTCCACACGGGCGTGTGGACTGTTTAATGAAATTTTTTGAAGTCTTTTGGGGATCTTTTAAAGAGTTCGATTTGAATCCGAACCATACCTAAAGTTTGTTTTAGGCCTCATAGGCTTGTTTAAGAGATGTTACGAAAAGTTTTAACTTCGAGTGGAAAGTCATGTCTCGGTATTGCATAATCGTTGGTGTATAAGTGTGGTAATGCCTCATACCCTATTTATGCGTCAAATACGGGTAAGGGGTATTACAGGTAATCCTGATATAATACCTCTCGAGTATACGTTATGATTAGGGTTTAGCCTAGACTGGTAATCCTAATCGAGCTCTTCTGAGCATACATTATATGAAGGATTTAGCCTGGACTGGTAATCCTGTTATATGATATGTGGCTCGAGAGTGTGTTCCTTGGTTCAGTGCCCTAATGGGTACCCTTGAATAAGAATTGACGGGTTATCGAATCGTACACCTCGAGTGTACTACTTGAGTATCCATCGGAATTTCAATGATTCAACGGACACAACTCTTGACCTGGTATGAGTATTTTGTGTTGAAATGATAATGAATTGAAAGAATATTTCTTGATGAGCTCATCTATGCTTACTTGATTGATATGAAGATTTTGGTGACTAACATGTTTGATTGAATACATGTGTTCAAGAAAATTTTGCCAATGGATGGAAAACATGATATTGTATGCTTAGATTTAATAAACGAAATTGGTAAGTTTAGTTTTCGTTATACGAACTTAGTAAGCATGTGATGCTTACTCCGTTTTAATTTCCCTATTTTGTAGTGCTCAGAAGCTCGCGGAGGTTGGAGATCATTGGAGCATCGTCACACTCTCAACTAGCTTATTTTGGGTATACTTAGTAAAATTATTTTGGTATAATGGCATGTATAGGACAACTTGGCCAATAGTGGCTTGAAAATGATGTTTTGTAACCTAGCCGTTGGAATGGCTAGTAATGGTTTATTTTGGTATGATTAAGTAGGCTATTATGATATATTCATGTGTGTTATGTTAAGTATATGTGATCAAATGATATTAAAGCATAAGTTAATCCAAGGTAAGTTTATAAGCACATATGCATGCAATGGCATGCCATGATGAATGATGGAATTTGCTTAAATTGAATGCTTGGAATGGTTTAATTGTACTTGGTATGTTTTAGTGCAGGTAAATGGTAAATTTGGGTGACAAATGAGGATAGGAAATGGCTTTATTTTTTCCACATGGGCTACACACGGCCAGCCCCATGGGCATGTGGTCCGGCCATGTGTCCCCTGCATCTTAAAAATGAGAAATAGAATGCTCAGAATTGAGCACACGAGCAGAGACACGGGAGTGTGTCTCAGCTGTGTGGTTGACACGGCCTTGAACACGGGCGTGTTACATGGCCGTGTGAAAATGGCACCTAATTTCGAAAATAAAAATTTGCCAGCACGGCCTAGCATACGAGCGTGTGACTTGGCCGTGTGACTTAAACTTCTTCATGCCTTAGAAGTCAGAGAGTTATACGGGTTAAGGATACGAGCATGTGTAGTCACACGACCTGACCACATGGGCGTGTCCCTAGACCACACCGGCGTGTGGGCACTGTATGTAAGAAAAATTTTGGAATTTTACAGAAAATTCCCTGAGATACTGATTTAGTCCCGATTCATTTCTAATGCTCATACTGGGCCTCGAGGGCCCATTTAAGGGACGTTATGTATAATCTCGTTGAATGAATAGTGATTAACATAAAATGTCTGTAAATGTTTCGAAAATTTCTGGTAACACTCCGTAACCCTATTTTGGCAACGGATACAGGTTAGGGGTGTTACAAGTGGTAGTAGTTGTGTTTGGAACAAATGAGCGACTATAGATTGATGTGTCAGCCACCAAGGGGTGCTGAATCAATTTTAATTTCTAGCCACATGTAGGTTTTATTGTGAGAGCCGTGTGGGATATAAATAATAGTGTGGCTGATGTAGTAGGGGTTCTTCTTTCTTTCTTCTGCTTCGTTTTTATTCTTTTACCCCAACAAGAGGGAATAACCTTGTCGAAGAAGAACCAGCAAGTGTTTGAATAACAAGGTCGTGGAGTGTAGTGAAAGACTTGTGGTGAAACTAACTTCTTGTGGATCTTCTGTGAGTATCCAATTTGTGTGAGTTTTCTGGGAGTCTACTCTAAGTCCCTGTATACTTTTAGTTTTCGGATTGTCATAGTTAAGGGTTATGAATTTAGGTAAAATTGTCTCCTTTGAACGTGGTAAGTTGTTGCACGTAACCATCTGCTTGTGCATGTAAGTGATAAGAAATAAGTACAACTTCCTTAGTGTGCAAACTCGGTATCCGAATATGATAGGTCACTGGTAGGGCATGTTAGTTGATAACCAGATTGGCCTATGTACTAGGTTACTAGTAGGACATGTTAGTTGTCAACCATGGCAAAGAGCCCTGATCTCGTGTGAAAACATGCATATGTACAAAATAGCATGGACTAAGACATTATTTATGAAGTGTAAATATGGGATCTGAGGTTAGCACAAGGAGGGGTTTGGAAAAGAGTAAAAAAAATATAAATCTGGATTTGTTGCATGTAATGCGTGTTTTATATATTCGAAGTGAAGTATGAGACCTTCAAACATAAAGGTAGATTATGTAGGTGCATTGCATAGTATTATTGCATGATAAGTATTAAGTATTAATCTTATTTAATGTGTTTTGGACGAAACATATCTGTTAAGTTGTAGTGCTTGACATATTCTATCCACCAAAAAAGAGTTATACTTAGTAGGCGTATAGATACCCGTCAATCGTTTGTCTGAGAGGATAGAGTAATTATTTGTTCTTTTAATGTTAATAGAACTATTCTCTAGGAAAGTAGTTGCGGATTGTATTCGATAGAGTATAGAGTTTGCCAAGGATAGGTACCTGTCATTGTTGTATGTAAGAGGGTATAATTATAGTTGCCTCTGTGTGAAGTCTATTGACTTATTGCTATTTATATAGGTACATATATACGTTCAGTTAATCATGTCCATGGAATTTGATTAGAAAGGGTTGAGCATTTTTATTTCTAGAGCTCACTAAGTTCTTTCGAACTTACTCCTATCACCGTATAGGGCTTGTAAAAGGGACTTAGCCAGAAAAAGCGACCTCTATTGTGAGCCTCGCCTCTATTTTGGGTGTAACACCCCTCACCTGTATTCAACGCCCGAATAGCGTTATGGAGCATTACCGGACTTTTAAATCAATTAAACATTCATTTCAAATCCATTTTCATATTTCATGCAACTATTATCCAAAATTAATCATGATGTCCCTAATATGAGCCTACGAGGCTCTAAACATGTTTTAAGAGTGGTTTGGGACTAAATTGATAACTTTGGAAATTCTTAGAACACTTAGAAAATTTTCTCAAAAACAGGCGACACACGCCCATGTAGCCCGACCGTGTGTCTCACACGACCAAAGACATGCCCGTGTTGCAAGCTGTATGGACATTCGAAATGGGAACGCATGGCTATGTCTAACACCCCAAACTCGGCCCATACGTTTCGACCGGATCTGGCGTGTCACGGGTTGTACATTGAAAAGTTTTGCTTTCTTGGTTTTTGGAAATCGTAAGTTAATTAGACACCGTTTGAATAAATAAGTGACATTTGAAAATAAAACCTTGTATTATTATTATTCCGTATAATTAAACCTTTGACATAATTTCAGGAGTTGCAAATATTAAAAACTACTTAGATGAATATAAACTATGAGGCCTTATTATATAAATATTCCCAAAATAATAAATAAAAGATACTTAAAGAAAATAGAAAATAATCTATGGCAATAAAACTTGATGGTCCCTCGAGTCTGTCTCGGCTGCCATGTCCACGATCTACTGCTCATCTGAAAGAGTAGAAAAAAATAATAGGGTGAGTCACCAAGACTCAGTGTGCAAATCCCGAAAACACATAAAAGGTATGGGCCCACAAACACATTATGGGCCTTAGCCCATACAAAATGGCAACAATCATAATTACATGATAAATAATAAATGATGAATGGCCCAACCCAAACCTAGAAATCCATCCTCTACACACCAACCCGTACCAACCATCACACCTCGGGGATTTCTACAATCAACCCGCCAACCGCTACACACCATATCGATAGCTGTGCTGCCTGTCTTAAAGACCGATCACTGTGTGACCTATGTGGCAAAGCCACCGATCGCCATGCGACCTTAATAATACATCGTAGCATTTCGACAGCTGAGCTGCCTGTCATAAAGACCGATCACTATGTGACCTATGTGGCAAAGCCACCGATCGCTATGCGACCTTCTTCCCCTTCATCATATCCATCCCATCCCATGCATACATACATGCAAAATCAAGCAATGTATTACCTAAAAGATTTCAGTTTATCGCATACATCGATACACATAGAGAAGTTTCTATGATTACGTACCTGGCATCCCTTGCCTACCCTTTTTGGGTAATCCGACTGTCTATACAACCTTTTTCCGGCTTTTAGCCCATAACATACATAATACAGTTTAATTAGTGTGTTAGAGATCTACACACCTGATTACCGTTAGAACAAGAAAATACATAAGAGATCTACTTCAATTCCCGATGTCGCCCAACAAAAAAATACATAAAACCATTAAACCATTAGCTTTTCGGCTTTGTCTTCCAAAAACTGAAAGAGAAAGTGAAGAGATAGGAAAATCGGTACTCACCTTAACACAAAGAATTCGACTACCCCTTTGAGATTCTGGCTTTTTGAGAAGATCAGAAGATGATAGGAATGAGTCTATGTAGATTCGGCTTTTAATGAAGAAATCAGCAGGAAAAAGAACAGAGAATTTCGGTAGACCAGAGGTAGGTTCGGCTTTAGCAAAGATCAAAAGAAAAGAATATAGAAAAAGGATTATGAGGTTTCGGCTTTTAGAAGAAAGAAGAGAAAAGAACAATGGAGTTTCGGCTTTTGAATCAAAGTGAAGATGAGGGAATAGGGTTAGGAATTTCGGCCTTTACTAAGAGAAGAAGAGAAAGAAAAGATGGAAACCCTAAATGCCGAAAAATAAAGAAGAGAACCCTCACCTGACTATTTAAAGTTTTGGCACTCCTACTAACCAAAAGCCGGAATTGCCCTCTTTTGACAACTAAAACCAGTTATTTAGCAAGGGAAATTTCGGCACCCCTTAGCCATATCAGAAACCGATTTCTCCTCCCCCTCAAAGTTTGAAATTCGGCCACCACTTAGCCTTGCAGATAATTCCTATCTTTTCTCCTTTATCTTCCATATTATCAACTATAATATCTACATTATCCCATTCACATAAATCCTCCTATTTTTTAGCCTTGTTGCCGTCTACTCCACCTAACCCTAATGCTGAAAATTAGCTAACTTAAATTAGAAGAATTGGGCTCCATGAAACTTAAATTTGGGCCCCTTACTCCCTTGTGTGGCGTCAACTCCTTGCTCCCTAAGTGGCGCCACTGACCACTGGGCCACAAGCCCATTTTGATATTTTAAACTCAGATACCACCTTTTAAACCCTATAGTGCCCAAACTAAAATTTAACTAAGGCTTCAGCCCAGTCCTGAGCCCAATTTGGACCCCTAATGCTCAAATTAACTCATTACACATATTCACCCATAAAATGCATAGGCCCAAAAATTCAGGATGTTACAGTTCTATCCCCTTAGAGAAATTTCGTCCTCGAAATTTCCAACTAACTACTAATCGTACTACCCAAGTCTCACCACTATGCTTTCGTTGCGCACTCTAATTTAATAATATATAACCATTGCACGCAAACAGTTTCTATACCCAAAAATATAGCATCCACACAAAACATACCCGACTTAATGGTGATTGAACAATCCCAAGCCTTATGCTCCTCAGACCCCCATCTTAAACACGTTCCTGACTTCCTCCAACATTCACCCGGATGACGCCTTCTGCAATATTCGCAAACCCGAAAGTTTGGACTACCTTAACACACTTAACAGAGCGAGACTGCAACCCTAGAAAACTACGATCTCTTTTTTTCTTACAGTCCACGCACCTAACTTGAAGTGTTTCACTGATTTCTTTAACCTCCTTCAGTACCTCCCTAACTAGCTGAGTCAGCACATCAGTCCTAACACTTCCACGGCCTCGGCCGCGGCCTCTTCTTCCTCTCCTAGCGCTCAACATTGATTCTCGTAGTATCTGAATTAGAAATTTATGAATTATTAATTTTCTTCCACTGATTAACCCCGAACAGTCTTATGGAAAGTTGTTTTTAAGAGTAGTTCTTTCGAATTCGTACCTATCTACAGTTTCAGTCTCAGATTTATCTCCTAATTCTAGAAACCACATACATTCAACCATCACACAACAACAAACATATAACATCCATGAACTCACATTCATCACATAAGGGTATCTTCGTTATTTCACTACCCAGGGGTTTTTCTGTAGTTTTGCCCTACAGGGTATTTTCCAAAATAGAGTATCTTGGTGATTTTCTTCGAATTAGAGGTAATTTGGGTACTTTTTTTTTTATAAAGAAGGAGTACTTTGGAAAATTTAATTTTGCAAACCGGGTTACTGTTGTAAATCTAGGGATTTTCGGGTAAATTTGCAAAACATGGGTATTTTATAAAATCACGGTTGTTTTGGAAATTTTCACAAACCACGGGTATTTTGGAAATTTTGCCAATCACAGTGTTTCGGTAATTCACAGATTTTGGTAATTTTACAATTCTGGGGTATTCTGGAAATTTTTACAAATCAAGTGTATTTCGGAATTTTACAAAACTTGGGGGTATTTTGGTTGCGAAATAGGGTGGCCGGTCCCTTTCAAGTTTTAATTATAGATTTTGGCCCGTCAACAAATCCTCGTGGCTAAGGTGAACAGTCACTACGCACCAGGTAGGATTCTAGCGAAGAGGAGGTGAGTCACTAGGACTGCTTGAGTACCAAGCTCTTCCTGAATCCAATCCTAGACATGCGTATGCCTGTTGCCACACCCTAATCTCGCGACTTGTTTACAGGTTTGTTTGGTTGGATTAAATCTTATGAATTTAGAGAGTTGTTTAAACTAAGCCTAAAGTCCATTATTGTCTAATATACTAGCATACGTCCATCAAGCCCATCAAGCGCAACATGTATATCACATCAAGAGTTAGAATACTTACCTGCGTGGATCGGGTGCCTGTAGACTCGAAGGCCATAGATTCAACCAAGACATTTTTTTCCAAATTTAAATCAACTTTACAAAATACTACTAGACCCATCTCACAGCCTGAGTTTTGAACTGGGCTCTGATACCAAAATGTAACACCCCAAACCTGGCCTATACGTTTCGACCGAATCTGGCGTGTCACGGGTTGTACATTGAAAAGTTTTGCTTTCTTGGTTTTTGGAAATCGTAAGTTAATTAGACACCGTTTGAATAAATAAGTGACATTTGAAAATAAAACCTTGTATTATTATTATTCCGTATAATTAAACCTTTGGCATAATTTCAGGAGTTGCAAACATTAAAAACTACTTAGATGAATATAAACTATAAGGTCTTATTACATAAATATTCCCAAAATAATAAATAAAATAAACTTAAAGAAAACCGAAAATAATCTATAGCAATAAAACTTGATGGTCCCTTGAGTCCGTCTCGGCTGCCATGTCCACAATCTACTGCTCATCTGAAAGAGTAGAAAAAAATAATAGGGTGAGTCACTAAGACTCAATGTGCAAATCCCGAAAACACATAAAAGGTTTGGGCCCACAAACACATTATGGGCCTTAGCCCATACACAATGGCAACAATCATAATTACATGATAAATAATAAATAATGAATGGCTCAACCCAAACCTAGAAATCCATCCTCTACACACCAACCCGTACCAACCATCACACCTTGGGGATTTCTACAATCAACCCGCCAACCGCTACACACCATATCGACAGCTGTGTTGCCTGTCTCAAAGAACAATCACTGTGTGACCTATGTGGCAAAGCCACCGATCGCCATGCGACCTTAATAATACATCGTAGCATTTCGACAGCTGAGCTGCCTGTCATAAAGACCGATCACTATGTGACCTATGTGGCAAAGCCACCGATCGCTATGCGACCTTCTTCCCCTTCATCATATCCATCCCATCCCATGCATACATACATGCAAAATCAAGCAATGTATTACCTAAGAGATTTCAGTTTATCGCATACATCGATACACATAGAGAAGTTTCAATGATTATGTACCTGGCATCCCTTGCCTACCCTTTTTGGGTAATCCGACTGTCTATACAGCCTTTTTCCAGCTTTTAGCCCATAACATACATAATACAGTTTAATTAGTGTGTTAGAGATCTACACACCTGATTACCGTTAGAACGAGACCCTCTAAGTCGACGCTATCCGTAGCCAACACCACCGCTATCTGCCTAAGGTGTTGTTCAGAAGCTAGTAACGAAACATTAGGTTAAGGCACAACTAACGAAAAGAAAACGGTTGATCATCTTAAGGAGAATTGAAATCCTTACCTTGAAATCCCGAAAAGTGATATAAGATTCAGGGACTAGTGTTTCTAGCTTTTAGATCTAAGAGATCTACTTCAATTCCCGATGTCGCCCAACAAGAAAATACATAAAACCATTAAACCATTAGCTTTTCGGCTTTGTCTTCCAAAAATCGAAAGAGAAAGTGAAGAGATAGGAAAATCGACACTCATCGTAACACATAGAATTTGACTACCCCTTTGAGATTCCGGCTTTTTGAGAAGATCAGAAGATGATAGGATTGAGTCTATGTAGATTCGCCTTTAAATGAAGAAATCGACAGGAAAAAGAAAAGAGAATTTCGGCAGACCAGAGGTAGGTTCGGCTTTAGCAAAGATCAAAAGAAAAGAATGTAGAAAAAGGATTATGAGGTTTCGGCTTTTAGAAGAAAGAAGAGAAAAGAACAATGGAGTTTTGAATTTTGAATCAAAGTGAAGATAAGGGAATAGGGTTAGGAATTTCGGCTTTTACTCAGAGAAGAAGAGAAAGAAAAGATGGAAACCCTAAATGCCGAAAAATAAAGAAGAGAACCCTCACCTGACTATTTAAAGTTTCGGCACTCCTACTAACCAAAAGCCAGAATTGCCCTCTTTTGACAACTAAAACCAGTTAATTAGCAAGGGAAATTTCGGCACCCCTTAGCCATATCAGAAACTGATTTCTCCTTCCCCTCAGAGTTTGAAATTCGGCCACCACTTAGCCTCGCAGATAATTCCTATCTTTTCTCCTTTATCTTCCATATTATCAACTATAATATCTACATCATCCTATTCACATAAATCCTCCTATTTTTGAGCCTTTTTGCCGTCCACTCCACCTAACCCTAATGCTGAAAATTAGTTAACTTAAATTAGAAGAATTGGGCTCCATGAAACTTAAATTTGGGCCCCTTACTCCCTTGCGTGGCGTCACCTCCTTGCTCCCTAAGTGGCGCCACTGACCTCTGGGCCACAAGCCCATTTTGATATTTTAAACTCAGATACCACCTTTTAAACCCTATAGTGCCCAAACAAAAATTTAACAAAGGCTTCAGCCCAATCTTGAGCCCAATTTAGACCCCTAATGCTCAAATTAACTCATTACACATATTCACCCATTAAATGCATAGGCCCAAAAATTCAGGATGTTACACTATGTCCCAGCCCGTGTCTGACCCCGTGTAACTCTCTGACTTGGGTCACACGGCCAACACACATGTATATGTGCCTTAAAAATGGCCATACACACCCGTGTGCCAAGCCGTGTGCTAGGCCGTGTCAGACTTGTAGGTTATACTGACTTATGCCACACGGCCAAGTCACACGCCCATGTGTGAGGCCGTGTGGAGCATACTAACTTTATTTTTAATTCAACACCAGGGGACACACGGCCGTGTGCATGACCGTGTATCAAACATGGCTGAGACACACATCCATTTCTCTTCCTGTGTGGACAAAAATAGGCTATTTGCCAAGCCATTTTGCCACCCTACTTGCACAAATCTATACCAAATCAAATTGCACAATTCATGGCTTAAAATAGGCATCTAAATTAACCAATTCAAACATATTTCATGCAGATTCTATACTCCTATTCTCCATACACACAAATCACAAAACATGCTATATCACTTATACCAAATTCACATTTATAATTCAACTAATTATACACTTCTAAACATACATCATTTTGCACCAAAATCATAAGTGTGTAACTACTCTAATATCAACCATTTAATATCCACATTGCAAACCATACATACACTCTTATATACACAACCAAACCAACCAAATTAAGTCAATTCTCATGGCTTTATATACAAACCAAAACATAAGCATTTACAAGCCAATTCAAATGGCACAACTCATTACCAAACTAAATAACAAAATGACCATAATCCTATACGTGCCATATAACCATAACATAAACTTAAAAGTACCAAAATGATAGTTGGATAGTGTGACAAAATCTCCGACGATCCCCAAATCTGAGCTAGCTTTAAATTCACTATAAATATAGAAAAATAAACAAAGTAAGCTTTAGAGCTTAGTAAGCTCGTATGAAATAAACTTAAACTAAACATAAATACACAATTCAACAATTTGACTGTACCAACATGTAGCACACATTAACTAACATACCTTTCACATCTTTACTCACATGATTATATACAAACTTCACAACTTCTTTGATTTAAGGTTTATACAATTTATGTACATACCTATACCATCCCGTATCCATCTCATACTCAACCACGTCTTTCATTTACCCATTGAACCATTCAAAATACTATCGGATACATGGGAAACTCGCACCTGAAGTGCCACATATATAGCCAAAGCTATCTCAATCACTTATCACATATATGCTCACTCTCAAGCTATCAACGGGTCTGCTCACACAAGCTGTGGGTCAAGACGTAGCTACACGGTGCTGCTTACACAAGCTATCAAATAACTGCAACACATATCGGTATACTCAGCCACCTGTAGGACGTACAGGACCAGCACCCAGATCACATAATCGTAATAAACCCTAATGACATGTCACTATATCCAAATCTATTCCTAAGGTTCAACCGGGATTTCACACTTGCCGAATCATCGTCGAATCATTATCGAACATGTCCGTAGTCTCGTATTCATAGTTTTTGCAATATCAAAGCATTAAAAACATAATTATAACAATGCTTATTACATACGAACTTACCTCGGATGTAAAAACAACTAAACTGGTCAATTAATCGAGAACTTTGTTTTTCCTTTGATCTAGATTCGAGTTTCACTTTTCTTGATCTATATGTAGTCAAATTTAACTTATTTAATCATCACTCTATTCAATTTAGTCCAAAATTCACTTTAAGTCATTTTTACACAATTGCCCCTAATGTTTCACATCTTTTACAATTTAGTCATTATTTCATTAAAACACACATTAATGAAATTCAACCACAACCCATGCTAGCTGAATTACAAATAGGTCCCTAGCGGCCCATATTTTTCATTTATTTCACATTTTAACCTCAAAGTTTCCACATTTCACAATTTAATCTCCAATTTGCATTTTCACTAAAAATCACTTAACAAAACTTTTATAACTATCATCAAACATTCAAAATGTATCATCAAACTTCAAAATACATGCTTATTCACCAATGGAAACTTTCTAAATCTTTAACAATTTTTCAAATTAGCCCCTGGGCTAGATCTAGTTGCAACGATCTCAAAAACATAGAAATCATTAAAAACCGAACAAAAATGGACTTACATGCACAAGAGAGATAGGTCGAATGTTCAAGAGCTCAAAAGTGGGGTTTTCTCCTTAGTAAAATCGGTGGAGAAGATGAATGAATAGAAAATGTCATTTGTTTTACTAAATTTTAATTTTATTACTAAATTACTTATTTAACCTTAAGTTAAAACATTAAAACTACATAATGCATGTCCAACTTTTTCCACTTACTTTAATAATGGTCTAATTACAACATAAGGACCTCTAATTTTGGATTCCATAGCCATTGAATGCCTTTAGCTAATAAAACTCCACTTTTACACTTTACGCGATTTAGTCTTTTTTATCAAATTGACCGTTCAAACGATAAAATTTCTTAACAAAATTTTCACACAAATATATTATCATGCTGTAAACATTAAAATAATAATTAAATAATTATTTTGACTTCATATTTATGGTTCCAAAACCACTATTTTGATTTGACTAAAAACAGGGTATTACATTGGGGTGGCGTGAAATATCAGTCTTGTATTTTGAACAATGTATATGTTTCTTACTATGAATATATTTTACAATCTTTTTGGAGCACCTCGAATAGCATGTTGGCAAATAGTATTGAAGTACCCTGCTTTTTCAATTATGGTTCAATAGTTTCTACTATTTTTTTATTGCAAATTGCCAAATGTTTTCCTACGTTTTACAAAAATTATAAAAATAAAAAATCAAGTTTAAGCTTGTTTTCTGTTGTAATGTAACAGCCAGTTTTTACTCAAATGAGAATAGTATTTTTGGGACCATAAATCTGAGGTCAAAATGATTATTTTATTATTATTTTAATGTCTATGGCAAGAAAATATGATTGTGTGAAATTTTCATTAAGAAATTTCAGCGTTTGGTTGCGCAATTTGATAAAAAAGACTAAATCGCGTAAAGTGTAAAAGTAGTGTTTTATTAGCTAAAAGTATTAAATAGCTATAGAACCATAAAGTGAAGCTCCTTAAGTATTAATTAGCCCAAAATGGAGTTAGTGGAAGTTAGTGGCTTGGTATTGATGTGAATATTAAAGATATTAAAGGTTAATTTAGTAAATTGGTTAATTTAAGTTAAATTAATAAAATAAAAATTATAATTTGGTGTTATCTTCATGCTTTCGTCAAAATTAGCCATTTTAGGGCTTAAATTTCGGCAAACCATTATTCTTCAATTAGGTATGCATTTTTAATCCGTTTCTAATTATTTTTATGTTTTTGTGATCGTTACTTCGTATTCTAGCTAGCCCATACCCTAAATTTCGAAACTGTTAAATATTTATCATGTTGCCATTTTTGAATGCTTGAGTAATTTGATGATTTATGATAGATTTGGAAGGTTTAATGTTAGATTAATAGCTTTTGTAAAGTGATTTTTGACAAAAATGTCAAAAAGGGGGTTAAATTGAGAAAATGTGAAATGTGGTGGTTAAAAGTGTGAATAAATTGAAAATATGGGTAGCAAGTAACATGTATTAAATTTGGCTAAGCATGGGTTTGTACTAAATTGCATGAATTTTCAATTTTATGTAATAAGGACTAAATTGAAAAAATGTAAAAGTTTAGGGGCAAATGTGTAAAATAGACCAAATGTGTGTTTTGGATTGAATTGAATAAATAGAAGAATAAATAAGTTGATTTTGATTACTTATAGATCAAGAAATGAAGAATTCAGACTTAGATCGGGTAAAAAGCAAAGTAATTGAATAGTCGGTCCGTTTCGTCATTTCCGTACACGAAGGTATAATTGAACTTGAATGTGTAATTATTCAATTGATGGATAGTATTGAGATTTCATTTATTCTATGGCTAAATGTGATGAATTTGATTTAAATGTACGATTTAAGTCGACGAGATACTAAATAAGACCATAGCTGGGCTATGGCAATCGGATAATAAGACCATAATCGGGTTATGGCATGTGAATGTAAGACCACAGCAGGGCCTTGGCAATGTATGTGTAAGACCATAGTTGGACTATGGCATCGGAAAATTAACGTACTCATATCGTAAGCATTTATAAACTCGAAGTGATTCGATAATCAAATTGGTGAGAATAGATATGTATCAGTACAGGTATGTACAGAAAACTGTTCGAATGGTGAATTAAAAGAAGATGATAATTGTAACACCCCTTACCCGTGTTCGACGCCGGAACAGGGTACAAGGCATTACCGAAACAAAACATATACAGTCGTACTAAACCAAGACATAAAATTTACATCCAAATTTAAAACTTTTCATTTTTCATCACACACTCATTCAACCTAGTCATGCATCTCATAAATTGCATCATCATAAACATATAACTTGATCAATAATAGCCAACATCAGTGGCCTTATACAAAATGAACTATCAAATAACATAGGCCAACATTTTAGGCCAAATCAATTATGACACATAACAAAATAACCAAGTCCTCTATACATGGCATAATTCAAAATATTGATTTCAAAATACCAAAAGAGAGTTGATAGTGTGGATGGATCTCTAACAATCTCCGAATCCTGAGCTAGCTAGGTGACACTATAAAACAAGGGAAAAGAGAGGGGAGTAAGCATATAGCTTAGTCAGTAAGTATGTAAATAATAAACAAATTACTAACATGCTTTCAAAAATAATACAATCATAACTACATATAGATTCACCATTTATTCAAGTTCAAACAAGCTATTTATTCGGGTCATAGTCACTAAATTATTTTTATCTGGAGTTACGGAACTCCAAATTAAGATACACTAATTTTAATTGAAACTAGACCCACATATCTCCTTGTAATATCCGGGATTTAGGGGTTATGCGTTTTAACTTGAATGTATGTGGTAGCGTGCCTATGTGTGGTTTGAGTGTGTTTGGGGGTTTTGGGAACCTTGGAATATAGGTAGGTGACTTAGAAAAATAATGGATGTTTAAGTCTTAAAGGGGAGCTAGGTAAGTGAGGCCTTAAGAAAAGTTGTGTGGGGTTTTAATCACAAGAATTTAGTTGGCAAACTGGCAACGGAGGTGCCACTTAGGGCCTTAAGAAGTGACGCCACAAGCAGTGTGAGGGGGGCTTAGGTTCGAATCTCATGGATGGCAATTAGGTGACTTTTATTTTTGCATTTGTATGGCATGTGTTGGTCAAACTTTAATTAAGGTAAGGTTGGACTATTTTCTTTTATGGATAGTAGACTAAGGAAAAAGGCAAGTGCTAACTTAAGGAATGAAATCTTAAGCTTATGGTAAGTTAGGGGGACATAAGGCTTGATGTAGGGAATGATGTTTTGGAAATTTCTTTTATGGTCTATTGACCATGTATGTGGACGGTATGGAGGCTAGGGGGGTTGGCCGATTATTGAAAGGAATTAGGGGATAGTTGGTCAAATTCTTTAGCATTTTTTTTTAGCACCATTTTCTTTTCTCTCCAAAATCTCACTCCCTAGCCGAATATGTCTTGGGCAATAGGTAAAGTTTTGCTTTGGTTTTGGCTATTATTCTTGACCAAATTGATATTATTTTCTTTTCCTCTCAAACTCTTTTCCTCCTTGTGCCGAAAGTATACTACCATTGAAAGGAGCATTTTTCTTTCATCTTATTTCTTTTTATTTCTTCTTTGGCCGAATGTACACCAATTTCAAAAACTTCTTCTTTGATTCATTCTCCTCCATAACCGAAACCATATACCATTTTAGATTATTTCTTTTCTTGTTCATCTCTTCCATTCTTTTCTTTTCTTTTTACTTTGCTTTGGCCGAATCTCTCTTTCTTCCAAAAGTTCATCATTATCGAATCTCTCTAAACTTCATCTCTTTTCTTCTTATTTATTAAGGGCCGAATCTCTCTTTGTATGCAACAAGCACCATCTAGCCGATTTCTTCATCTCTTTCTTCTTCAAAGTCAATCATTCATCTTTATAGCCGAATATCTCTATGGTTTCATACAAGGGTGCAATCGATCTCAGCGTTAGTGGAGGATTTCGGGATTTTGTTGTAGCCGACGGTTAGAAGGAAACCTTTCGGGATTCGGATATTCAAGGTAAAGCAAGTGTAATCTTAGGCCAAAGGCCATGTATTTTGGTTCATTAATGTTAGAAATCGAATCTAACATAGTTGCGTAGGATAAGTTCAACAAATCGCAAGGTGCAAATTGTGTAGGCTACGGGGTTCGGGTTTAGGCGACTTTTGCTTATAAGGTGTGTAGTTATCGCACTGCTCTCTTGTTGTTTGCATGTGTTGTTTTATATATGTGTATAATATATGTGTGGTGGCCGAAAATATGGCAGAGATGGTGACTACCCATGGTGGGTAATCGGTTAATCAGGTCAGTATTTAATGATATTAATCTACCTGTGATTTATGTGTAAAATTGTGGTAAGTATGCGATGTATACTCATCTTAACATTGTTTTGTCATGAAACATATATATATATACATGGGGACTGGGATGTGAATATTGAAGGACAGGGTGTACATATTTATGTACGTGGTCCGATGTTAGCCTTGAGCTACATTGGCGCTTGATGTTGGCTATGTGCTTCATCAAGGTGGGGTGCTGGCTATGTGCCACATCGTGGGCGGATGATAGCTGTGTGCATCACCGTGGATTGAGGATGACCTTGAGTCACCTTGTGGATACAGATATGTGGGGTCACTTAGGTGATCGGTGGCTAAGCCACGGCCATGGGCAGCAGTCTGCCAAGGAGGTGTGTAGCAGTTGGAGGGAGATTTAGTAATCCCCTGGTGTGTGCGGCAGGTAAGGGGTGTGTAGCGGATGGACTCTAGGTTGGGTTGGGATTCATTTTGCATGATTGATTATGTGGACTGTGTGGATGTGGGCCAAGCCCACTTGTGGAGGCATGTGGAATAACTATACACTGAGTCGGTTTGACTCACCCTATTTTTTTTCAAACATTACAGGTGATACATGAATCTTGGACCGGGCTGGAGTGGATACGAGGTGGCCATGCAGAAGATGTTTATTTGTTTTATGCACTTTATATTTTTAGTACTTTTGAGTAAATCTTTATTGTAATAAGGCCACTTAAAGTATTTGGGAACTTTTTATGGTTTGAAGTTAAATTGTTATTGTACTAATAACTGGAAATGATTTTTGGAACCTATTTATATCTTAAAAACTTATATTAAAGTTTTAAATCCGGAAATTTGTAACAACATAATTTTTACTTAAGAATTTTAAATGTACAATGTTTTATAAATGACGAAAAATTATTATGTTTTCACTCTTATGACAAATTCTTTTCAAACTTTTTCCTCAGTAGCATTCTAAATTCGGTCATGGTGTTTGGGTTGGGTTTGGGGTATTACAATTTGGTATCAGAGCCTGGTTCAAAACTCGGCTTTGCGGGTTTTTGGGCTAAAAACATTTTTTTTCAAAGATGGGCTTTTCAAAAACATAGACTTTCATGAACTATTTCAGGTTTATTTTGGCATGGCACCTGTATCTCCGGCCCGAAGTCCACCAGGTAAGTACCCCTAACTACTGAAGTGATTGGTATGTGAAACTTTATGGGCATTATGGGATCGTAGATTAGTAGAGTAGGAGCTATTGAACCCTAGGACTAGTTTACTTCAACACAAAATACATAAGACTTAAGTGCAACCAAACAAACCTGTGAGTAAGTCACTGAGTTAGGGTGTGGCAATGGTTGTGCGCATGCCTAGGATTGGATTCGGTGGGAGCTTGGTATTTAAGCAGTCCTAGTGACTCACCTCCTCTTCACTCGAATTCTACCTGGTGCGTAGTGACAGTTCACCCTTAACCAAGAGGACTTATTCACCGGCTTAACCCGATAATTAAAACCCGAAAGGGACCAGCTACACTGTTTTGTAAAAACTACCTTAAGATTTGAAAATGACCAGAATATTTCGGTTAAAAAAAAATTCTAAATTACCCCTGATTTATAAAATTACCAAAATAACCCCGATTTCTGAAATTTCCGCAATACCTTTGATTTGGAAAAATTTTCAAAATAACCTCGAGTTTTGAAAATTTCAGAATGCCTTCGATTTATAAAGATATTTTTTACCCTGATTTATTACTAAAATACCCCTATAGGATGAATTACGAAAATACCCCTGGGTTGGGAACGGCAAAATGCCCAAAGCAGTGTAGTGAATGTTGTTGATGACTGAATGTGACTCTTAGAATTAGAGTAGAAAACTTGAGATGAAAACTTTGATTGATCGAAAGAACTACTACTAATCTTCTTTACATAAAATTGTTCGCGGGTAATTAGTGGAACAAATAACTAATGCATAAAATTTCTTAAATCAGATTAAATCGCGATAGTAGACATGAGTTCTAGGGGACGTGGTCGTCGTGGACGCGGCAGAGGCAGAATGGCTGTGTCAGAACCAGTTGGGTCATTCCGAAAATGAGGCTCTGCCACCGGCTGTAGGGGCGGAATTTCAAGAGCAAACTGGAGGAGATGATGCAGTATCGCAGGCTATGCTGCGAGTTCTAGAGCGAGTAGCGGGAGCTAGTATGGGTAATGGGGCTCGAAAGTCAGTAGCTGAGAGACTTAGATCAAATGGAGCCGAGGTTTTTAGGGGAGTATCTAGGGTAGCTCCGAATGAAGCGGAGTACTGGTTAGAGGCAGTCGAGAGGATCATGGACGATTTGGACTGCACTAGAGAGGAAAAGCTGAAAGGTGCAGTTTCGCTGCTTCGAGATGAGGCCTACCAGTGGTGGCTCACTGTTAAGGAGAGTATCCCTGCGGATCGAGTGGATTGGGGGTATTTTAAGGTTAAGTTTGAAAGGAAATACGTTGGAGCTAGCTACATCGATTCTCAGAGAAAGGCGTTTCTGAATTTAGTACAACGAAATAAGTCGGTAGCTGAATATGAAGCGGAGTTTCTGCGGTTAAGTCGGTATGCTAGAGGGATTATAGCTACTGATTACGAGCGATGTGTCAGATTTGAGGATGTGTTGCAAGATGAGCTGCGAGTGTTGATTGCTCCGCATCGAGAGAGGGACTTTGCAGCCTTAATGGATATCGGGTCAACTCATTCTTATATTGCTAGTAAAGTATCTGGAACTTTGAGTGTGAACTTTGAGACTGTACCTAGGAAGATGATGAGGAAGGGTTCCAAGAGTTAGTTAGAAAGTACATTAGTTTTATTAAGATCAGAGTGCGCAGCAAGAGCATAGTGTGGTGAGTGAGGATGCAAAACTGTTAGTTAGTTGGTAATTTCGAGGCCAAAATTATTTTAAGGGGGTAGAACTGTAATATCCGGGATTTAGGGGTTATGCGTTTTAACTTGAATGTATGTGGTAGCGTGCCTATGTGTGGTTTGAGTGTGTTTGGGGGTTTTGGGAACCTTGGAATATAGGTAGGTGACTTAGAAAAATAATGGATGTTTAAGTCTTAAAGGGGAGCTAGGCAAGTGAGGCCTTAAGAAAAGTTGTGTGGGGTTTTAATCACAAGAATTCAGTTGGTAAAGTGGCAAGGGAGGCGCCACTTAGGGCCTTAAGAAGTGACTCCACAAGCAGTGTGAGGGGGGCTTAGGTTCGAATCCCATGGATGGCAATTAGGTGACTTTTATTTTTGCATTTGTATGGCATGTGTTGGTCAAACTTTAATTAAGGTAAGGTTGGACTATTTTCTTTTACGGATAGTAGACTAAGGAAAAAGGCAAGTGCTAACTTAAGGAATGAAATCTTAAGCTTATGGTAAGTTAGGGGGACATAAGGCTTGATGTAAGGAATGATGTTTTGGACATTTCTTTTATGGTCTATTGACCATGTATGTGGACGGTATGGAGGCTAGGGGGGTTGGCCGATTATTGAAAGGAATTAGGGGATAGTTGGTCAAATTCTTTAGCATTTTTTTTAGCACCATTTTCTTTTCTCTCAAAAATCTCACTCCCTAGCCGAATATGTCTTGGGCAATAGGTAAAGTTTTGCTTTGGTTTTGGCTATTATTCTTGACCAAATTGATATTATTTTCTTTTCCTCTCAAACTCTTTTCCTCTTTGTGCCGAAAGTATACTACCATTGAAAGGAGCATTTTTCTTTCATCTTATTTCTTTTTATTTCTTCTTTGGCCGAATGTACACCAATTTCAAAAACTTCTTCTTTGATTCATTCTCCTCCATAACCGAAACCATATAGCCATTTTAGATTATTTCTTTTCTTGTTCATCTCTTCCATTCTTTTCTTTTCTTTTTACTTTGCTTTGGCCGAATCTCTCTTTCTTCCAAAAGTTCATCATTGTCGAATCTCTCTAAACTTCATCTCTTTTCTTCTTATTTGTTAAGGGCCGAATCTCTCTTTGTACGCAACAAGCACCATCTAGCCGATTTCTTCATCTCTTTCTTCTTCAAAGTCAATCATTCATCTTTATAGTCGAATATCTCTGTGGTTTCAAACAAGGGTGCAATCGATCTCAACATTAGTGGAGGATTTCGGGATTTGGTTGTAGCCGACGTTTAGAAGGGAACCTTTCGGGATTCGGATACTCAAGGTAAAGTAAGTGTAATCTTAGGCCAAAGGCCATGTATTTTGGTTCATTAATGTTAGAAATCGAATCTAACATAGTTGTGTAGGAGGAGTTCAACAAATCGCAAGGTGCAAATTGTGTAGGCTACGGGGTTCGTGTTTAGGCGACTTTTGCTTATAAGGTGTGTAGTTATCGCACTGCTCTCTTGTTGTTTGTATGTGTTGTTTTATATATGTGTATAAGATATGTGTGGTGGCCGGAAATATGGCAGAGATGGTGACTACCCATGGTGGGTAATCGGTTAATCAGGTCAGTATTTAATGATATTAATCTACCTGTGATTTATGTGTAAAATTGTGGTAAGTATGCGATGTATACTCATCTTAACATTGTTTTGTCATGATACATATATATATACATGGGGACTGGGATGTGAATATTGAAGGACAGGGTGTACATATTTATGTACGTGGTCCGATGTTAGCCTTGAGCTACATTGGCGCTTGATGTTGGCTATGTGCTTCATCAAGGTGGGGTGTTGGCTATGTGCCACATCGTGGGCGGATGATAGCTGTGTGCATCACCGTGGATTGAGGATGACCTTGAGTCACCTTGTGGATACAGATATGTGGGGTCACTTAGGTGATCGGTGGCTAAGCCACGGCCTTGGGCAGCAGGTCTGCCAAGGAGGTGTGTAGCGGTTGGAGGGCGATTTAGTAATCCCCTGGTGTGTGCGGCAGGTACAGGGGTGTGTAGCGGATGGACTCTAGTTTGGGTTGGGATTCATTTTGCATGATTGATTATGTGGACTATGTGGATGTGGGCCAAGCCCATTTGTGGAGGCATGTGGAATTACTATACACTGAGTCGGTTTGACTCACCCTATTTTTTTCAAACATTACAGGTGATACATGAATCTTGGACCGGGCTGGAGCGGATACGAGGTGGCCATGCAGAAGATGTTTATTTGTTTTATGCACTTTATATTTTTAGTACTTTTGAGTAAATCTTTATTGTAATAAGGCCACTTAAAGTATTTGGGAACTTTTTATAGTTTGAAGTTAAATTGTTATTGTACTAATAACTGGAAATGATTTTTGGAACCTATTTATATCTTAAAAACTTATATTAAAGTTTTAAATCCGGAAATTTGTAACAACATAATTTTTACTTAAGAATTTTAAATGTACAATGTTTTATAAATGACGAAAAATTATTATGTTTTCACTCTTATGACAAATTCTTTTCAAACTTTTTCCTCAGTAGCATTCTAAATTCGGTCATGGTGTTTGGGCCGGGTTTGGGGTGTTACACTCCTTACCATAAAATTTACAGAATTTTTGGTTTAGCCAATAAGTACAGTTTATTCTTTAAAATTTCCCCTGTTTAGCTATCTGACAGTTCCAACCCCACTGCACTAAAAACTAAATATCCCATCGTACAGAATTTGGATAATGTTTCTATTTGTTTCTCTTGAAATTATACTAATTAATAAATTTAAGAATATAAATTATAAACCATAATTATTTTTATAAAATTTGTAATGATTTTCCAAAGTCAGAACATGGGATTCCGTCATCATTCTGACCCTGTCTCACAAAAATTCAAATATCATAGAAAATGAAATTCTTTTCTTTACACCGTTTCTTTTATATGAAAATAGACTCATTCAGATTTAATTTCATATCTTATTCAACCTCTAATTCGATTTCCACCATTTTTGGTGATTTTTTAAAATCACACAACTACTGTTGTCCAAAACTGTTTTGTTGCTAAATTTACTCTTTCATAATTACACTTGCTCTATTTTATCTTACCGAAGGTTCGATCAAATATCGAGCACATTGTTCATAAATTTTCACACTTATATGTGCACTTATTCATCACATAGTCATATTCAATTACACTTATTCATTACATGATCACATGTATTTTCACTTAGTCAATTTCCCCGTTGAACTCATCGGAATAATAATAGATACACGGTGGCCTACACATAGTACCACCCTTGTAGCCGAAGCTATCTGGTGCACATAGTAGCCTGCACTTAGTACTACACATGTGACCAAAACCATCCCTTACACATAGTAGCCTGCATTTAGTACCACAAATGTGATCAAAGCTATCGGGTACTCATAGTAGCCTGCACTTAGTACTACACATGCTACCTATCTGTCTGGTACACGTAGTAGCCTGCACTTAGTACTACACATGTGACCTAAAACCATCTCGTAGCTCTCTTGTACACATAGTGGCCTACACTTAGTACCAGACATGTGACCTAGCTACCTCATTCGTATCTTTTTTTGTTCCAAAGGTTCAATCGGGAATTATCACTTTTCAACATTTTACCAATTCATAATTTACATCAAATAATTACTCCATATTCAGCCATATCTCATATAATATAACAAAATATTAGAACATAATTAAAAACGATGTATTATTTACATACAAACTTACCTCCGTAGCACAACCGGTGAAAATGACTTATTAGTCATACTCTTTGTTTTTCCTCCGTTCTAAGTCTGAATCTCGTTTTCCTTGATCTATAACAACACATTTAACTCATTTATTCATCATGCTACTCAAATTAGCCTAATGTAACACCCCAAACCCGGTCAATACGCCACGACCGAATTTGGTATGTCACTAAGGAAAATATTTTGAAGAAAAACGAGTTAACGATTAAATTTTGTGAAAAACTCATTGAAATTCTTTATTTGTAGAAAATAAGTTAAAACTGAAATTTACTTTGAAATTACATAAAACTTTAAAATAAGTAAATTAATCATAAGTTAGAAAAGGCTATATCATTTTAAGAAAAACTCGAATTATTACTTTGAAAACCATTTGCATTTGATTGTAGAAACTTAATTTTTTGAAAATCATTTAAATTATTGAAAGCACTTAAGTTGTTAAAATTATCAAATGATTTATGTTACCCGATGGTAACGTTTTAAAAACCATCGCGTTGTGTAGTTTAGAAAACTTGGTGCTCAATTTATTGTAATAATCAAGAATTTATAACCATATTTAAAACATAATCAAAACATAAAAATAATCCAAAACATAATTTAAAGAGGCCTTATTACAAACCCATAAAATATGAAAACCAAATTAAAGTAAAGTACCCAAATGGAAGTTCATATAAAACCAACTTTTATTGCATGGCCTCCTCGAGTTCATCCGGCTCCAAATCCGCGATCTCACGAATCACCTGAAATGATAAGGGAGAAGGTGAGTCACCAAGACTCAGTGCATATTCCCTCTCCTGGTTAATTGCCACATACTTACACAGGTTATAACAAAGCAATATATATGTATAATGCACCCAACCTAGCCATCCATAACTCCTTTACTACCCCGTGTGGTACCAAACCACTGGTGGTGCCAAACCACTGGTGTCCAAAGACACAAATGTGATACCAAATCACTGGTGAGCGAAGTCACGAATAATCCATCTGTGGGGCCAACCCACGTGTGATACCAAATCACTGGCAGACGATCCCATATCTCAAAAGTGGGGCCAACCCACGGTGGTGTTAACCACAGGGACAAGTCGCTATGAGGTGCCAAACCTCTGGTGTTCGAAGACACGAATGTGATACCAAATCACTGGTGGTGCCAAACCACTGGTGGTGCCAAACCACTGGTGACCGAAGTCACAAATCATCAAGTTGTGGGGCCAACCCACGTGTGATACCAAATCACTGGCAGACGATCCCATATCTCAAAAGTGGGGCCAACCCACGGTGGTGTTAACCACAGGGACAAGTCGCTATGAGATGCCAAACCTCTGGTGTCCGAAGACACGAATGTGATACCAAATCACTGGAGATACCAAATCTCTGGGGTCCGTCGACACGATATTAATCTTCCCCCTCCTCTCATATTGCCCATACCAATGCAATAGATAACCAAATCATGTTAATACACTTTAATATGAATCATATAATAATACCATAAATCATAGATCATGATTTCAATCCACATGTATTAACAACATATCGAAACGGACTTACCCGAATCCTCATTCATACCATCAAGGTATCATATCCAAAACTCATCGTTTTTCCCACTTTCATAATATGATTAGTTATAAAACACACATGAATACATATATAATCCAAGTTATAAAGTGTGTAAGATACACACCTTTCACCAAAGCAAAACTAACTTCCGAAGATCCGATCTACCGCACTAGATCCTTGTCCTACAATCGGCCATATCACAATATTTTAATGAAAACCATTCGGCCAACAACATATCTTAATCCAATAAAACCTTAGGCTTCCTCAACCAACTTTAAAAGTATAGAATCCTTACCACTTGACTTACCAACTCCGATTCGCTAAAGGAATGACTTAAATCGATTGTTTCCGAAATCCCAAAGAGCCTAAGAGAATAATCAAATCCTAAAAATGGTTAGAACCTTGCAAAACAAAGCCCAAAGATTCGGCTTTTGGCCACAAGAAAATAACTTGGAAAAGAGAAAAGAATTGAAAGAAAATCGGCCATGAACACTTACCCTTTTCCAAAATCGATTGAAGAAAAATCAAAGATAATCTACCCTTGAATATTCGGCCAAAACAAAGACTAAAAGAAAGTACAAGATTCGACTATGGTGAAGTGAAAAAAGAAAAGAAGAAATAGAATGGAAGTAAATGTTTTATCTTTGAACAAAAGAAAAAGAAATGGTATTTGAGATGGAGAAATATTCGGCCAAGAGAGTGTAAAAGAAAAGTGTTTATGAACCAATGTCAAAAAGAAAAGAAAAGAGAGATGTGGGAGAGATGAGATTCGGCCAACACCTATTTTGCCTAAAAGAAAAGTGCAAAAATACCAAAATGAAGTTTTGGTTTCAAAAGCAAAGATGAAAGAAAGGAAATAGCATTTTTGGTTCAATAAAACAAGAGCTAAAACAAAAGCTAAATTTGCACAAAATGCACAATAACATTCGGCCAAAGAAAGGGTTTTTTTTTTTAAACAAGGGTTTTGCAGAAATTTTGAAAATCGGGGTTGTTTCGGTAATTTTGAAAGTTAGGGGCATTTTAGTAAATTTTCCCAAATCAGGGTATCTTACTATTTTGTAAAATAGAAGTTTTTGGTATTTTTGTAAAGTAAGAAAATCTTATTAAAATTGAGGACTGTAACACCCTAAATTAGGGGTTGTTTGTAACTTAGCTAATTCCCCATGTGTGTGCCTGAAGAATAAATATTATGATTTATTTGGCGTATTTTAGGGTCAGAATTAAACCCGAGTTAGGCCTGATCTAGTGTTAGAATATTTTTTTTTAGTACCATAAAGGAGGGAGCTAGAGGAGAGAAGGCTTTAATAAAATTTTTGGGCGAGTTATGACACAAAGTAGGCCTTGGCAAAGTGGCTACAAGGTGCCACTTAAGGGCTGGAAGCAACGCCAGAAATGGCCTGGGTTCAAGGCACGGCAGCAGCAAGGGGGTGTTTTAAATTTTGGGTTTGGCGTTACAAATGGAAGAAGGCCTTAAAATTAAATGTTGTGGCAATTTGGCATGAAATTCAATGAGGCCGAGTGGCCTGGGCGTTGGTATAAGAGAGGGCTGCGGTAGTAGGTCCTGCGTTCGAACCGAAGCAGCGGTGGGGATTTTATCTCTTTTTCTGTTTTAGCAGGGAACTAAGGAAGGAAGGCCTAAAAGAATTTTGGTGCGTTTTGTATCATAAAACAACGCCTGGCCCAAGTGGCCTGGGGCGTTACTTGGCTGCTGGATTCCCCCAGGTCCCATGTTCGAACCCAGCGTGCAGCAGCGGTGGTTTTATTTTATTTTGCTGACGTGAAAGTGGAGTGGCCTGCACATGTTTTTTTGCTTCTTTGTTGAGCATTCGGCTGGAGTTTGGCAAGCACATGGATTCCTTGTTTTTTTTATTTGATGGGATAATATGAGGATAATAATTAGTTTTTAAATTGGATTATTATTATTTCTAAGGATAATAAAAGATAATAGTAGATAAAAGGGATATTATTTGGATTAAATTATGATAAGTTGGCAGAGAAAAAGTAGGCATTTGTTAATTCAAATCCTTTTGAATTATTTCAAATCTAGTATTGGCTGAATTTTGAATTCCTTAATGGGTTGGACGGCAAGGTAATTGGGGGAGGGTGCCGAATGCCTATAAAAGCACCTATGTACCATCTTATTTTTTTCTTTTCTTCATTTGATGCATAGCCGAATTCTACCCTTCCCAATATTCCATCTTTCAATTCTTTTTCATTCCCCGAAAACCATTCTCCTTTTTCTTAGCCTTTTGCCGAATTCTCCACACTTCCATATCTCATCTATTTCTGTTCTTCTTAAACCGAAATCCCTATATTTTTCCTATCTCTCATAGCCGAATAACCTCCACCCTTGTTGCCGAAATCTCCTTCCCCCTATTAAGATTCCTTGTGGCCGAATATCAGGAAGACAGAGGTGTTCTCGGGATTTCTTGTGGCAATCGATTAGTGATGGTACTCAGGGATATTTCAATCAAGCCTTCATTTGTTAATTGTCGACGTTGGTAAGTGGTGGTAAGGGCCTATTGTTAATGGATTATTATTTTAAGTGATTAAAAGCCGAAGGCGATTGACATTGTCCAATGACTGATTATAGTTTGTGAACCAGATTCGTGATTCGGGTGCTAAAGCTAGTATTCAAAACGAGTAGGTAAGATTCGGGTTCAAAAGATGACCCCTTTTTATTAATTGGGTTGGCCGAATAGGCCATAATACTAATCCCATGGTTGGCCGAATATAGGTGTAGAGAGATCTGGTGTGGCCGACCTGTCTTTTCGGGATTTAGAGCATTCGGTGGTGACAGGTGTGTACATACACACTTACAATTAACTATATGTACTAGAACTGTTGTGTGTGCTAACCTGATCTATGTAGATTTGGATTTAATACCATGAATGGTATAAGCAAGGATCCGGGTAAGTCCCTGATTGATTACATGATTTTTATGATGCTTTTGGAAAGCATGAGGTGTTGTTTATGATTAATGATAAATTTGATATATGTGATTGAACTTATGATGGCATGAATATTGTAATTATTTGATACGGGTTGATGAGAGGAGGGGGCAGTGATGTTCGTGCCGACGGGCACCAGTGTTTTGGTAACACACTGTGACTACGGTCACCAGAGGTTTGGTACCTCCAGAGGTTTGGTACCTCAATGCGTCTCGTCCCAGTGGCTTAGCACCACAGTGGGTTGGCCCCACATATCATATAAGGGATTGACGCCAGTGATTTGGCATCACACGATGGGTTGGCCCCATCAATCGATTGTGTCTATGGACACCAGAGGTTTGGCACCTCCAGTGATTTGGCATCACCTCTGTGACTATATGTCACCAGTGGTTTGGCACCACCAGTGGTTTGGTACCACAACGGGGTAGACAGTGGCGTTTGGTTGGCTAGGTTGGGGCACATAATATTATGCACGTTAATTGTTATATGTTGTGTATGAAAATGTTTAAAATCGGGGGAAGGGTTACATACTGAGTCTTGGTGACTCACCTTCTCCTTTACATTTTTCAGGTGACACGTAGACCGCGGATATGGAGCCGGGTGGACTAGAGATGGCCATGCAGTGGACTTGAATTGATTGAACCTTAAACTTAGCTATTTTATATTATTATTGGTTTATTTTTATTTTGGATGTAATAAGGCCTCCATATACTTTATTTTTGTTATTTTTCATATGTTGGTTACTTTGTTTTAAACTATAC
Organism: Gossypium australe; assembly: GCA_005393395.2. Classification (NCBI taxonomy): domain Eukaryota; kingdom Viridiplantae; phylum Streptophyta; class Magnoliopsida; order Malvales; family Malvaceae; genus Gossypium; species Gossypium australe. Next base: position 58,093,804 of record CM016614.1, read on the forward strand.
TATTAAAATTAAATTAAAATCACATGTTTTTCTAAATTAACACGAAATGTTTTATCGTGCCATCGGGCACATTTGAAATTTGCATAAAAACTTGACTCAATTAAATTTCCAAACTAAATCTAAGTATGGTTTCGGCAGGATAACCAAAAACGAGAAGTTTTCAACAAAACTTAAATTGGTTTTTAAAACAGTTTTCAAAAAGTTTATCTCCGTAGCAAACCAAATTCGGTCATAATGTTTGGGCCGAGTTTAGGTTGTTACAAAGTTGGTATCAGAGCCAGGTTCAAAGCTCGGCTGTGGGGGGCCCAAGGCCCAAAAATGTTTTGGTAGGCCTTATGGAATGATTTTTGATTTTTGAACAGCATGGCCCGAGTCTCCGGCAACTATCCGCCCAGGTAAGTACATCTAAACCTCTTTGTGAATTATATTCTGTAGAAGGGTAGGAAGCATGGAACGTAGATAGACTTATAGAAACTTGAACCCTAGGATTAGAGTACTCAAACACACAAACCAAACATAAGACTTAAAGAACTAAACCCACTTATGACTTAGTCACTGAGCTAGGGTGTGGTAACCCCTGTACGCATGTCTAGGAGTGGATCCGGAAAAGCCTGGTACTTAAGCAGTCCTAGTGACTCACCACCTCTTCGCAGGAATCCTACCTGGTGCGTAGCTTCGGTTCACCCTAACTCAAAGGGCTCAGTGGTGTGGCAACCTCTGTGCGCATGTCTAGAAAGGTTCGGTGGGAGCTTGGTATTTAAGCAGTCCACGTGACTCACCTCCTCTCCATTCGAATCCTGCCTGGTGCGTAGCTTTGGTTCACCCTGACCAAGAAGGCTCGGTCATAGGCCAAACACAGTGACTAAAACCCGAAAGGGAACTAGCCATGTTTTGAAAGGAACGAAACAACAAGAATCCTAATGTTTTCGAAATTTTTGCAATAACTCTTTCAAATTTGAGAACATCATTTTTACGTTTCCTTGAAAAACTTGATTTGTGGAAAATTACAGAAATGCCCTTAGGGGTAAAATTACCAAAATTCCCTCGGTTCATAAAATTTCAACTCGATGGTTTTGCCCAAAATTTTGATGATTTTACAAAATTTAAAAAAACCCTGCTTTGCAAATTACCAATAAAATATTTTGGTTTTGGAAAAATTACGAAAACGCCCTCAGATTGCAAAATTACCAAAATACCCCTGGTTTCCAAAATGATGCCATAATTTCAAATTTTACAAATTTTCAGAAATGCTATTCAATTTTAGGAATTTCAAAGTGACCTGTTTTATTAAAGTTTTGAAATCTCTCGGATTTTATTACAAAAGTACCCCTGTAGGAAAATGACGAAAATACCCCTGGGGTAGAAACCGGACAGAAAGGTCCGAAGAGTGTATAGGTATGGAAAGTATTAGGGAATGGATGTGCCCTTTTGTGTGAACTAGGGTAGAAGACTTAAAACATTGTGTGATCGAAAGAATCCCTATTGAACTTTTCATAAAATTCTTCGCGGATAATCAAGTGGAACAAATTATTAACCCATAAATTTTTTCTTAATCAGATTAGAAGCGCGTTAGATAGAATGAGTTCTAGAGGACGTGGCCGACGTGGACGCGGTAGGGGAAGAATGATCGTATCTGAACCTGTTAGGTCAGGCCAAGGTTCTGAGAATGAGGTACCACCGCCACCACCACCCCCGACTTTTGGAGCTGAGGAGCAGGATCAGACAAGGGGTGAGGCAGTATCGCAAGCGGTGTTGCGAGTTCTCGAGTTGGTGGCTGGGGCTGGTGGAAATCTAGGAGCTCGGAAATCAGTTCCCGAGCGAATTCGGTCTAATGGAGTTGAGGTGTTCTGAGGTGTGTCGGGAGTAGCACCTAGTGCAGCAGAATACTGGCTGGAATCTACGGAAAGGATCATGGACGATCTGGACCTGTCCAATGAGGAGAAGCTGAAAGGAGCGGTGTCGCTTCTGAAGGATGAAGCGTACCAGTGGTGGCTCACTGTCCGGGATGGTGCCACGGCAGAGGACCTTACATGGGAGTACTTTAGAGTTGCTTACCAGAAAAAGTATGTGGGTACCAGCTACACGGACGCGCAGAGGAAGGCTTTTCTGGGATTAGTGCAAGGAGCTAAGTCTGTGTCGGAATATGAGGCGGAATTTCTAAGGCTGAGCAGATATGCTAGAGGCATCGTGGCTACGGAACATGAGCGCTGTGTCCGCTTTAAGGACGGGCTTAGAGATGATTTGAGGCTGCTGATCGCTCCGCAGCAAGTCCATGAGTTTTCGTCTCCAGTGGAAAAGGCTAAGGTAGCCGAAGGGATCAAGGAGACCGTAAGACAGAAGCGTGATAGGAACAACCAGAAAAGAGGCTTTGGATCGCTTGGATCGGGCAATAATGTGGAGAAGAGGGCTAGAGTTGGGGAATCAGAAAGAGCCACAAAGCCTGCTCAGTGGCCACCTCAGTGTGTTAGATGCGGAAAATCCCACTCAGGGGAATGTTTGGCTGGAAGTCGAGGGTGCTTTGGGTGTGGATCATTGGATCACCGTGTAAGGTACTGTCCTCGAAAGTTAGCTAAGAATCAACCAGAGGGTCAGAACCGTGCTCAGGTTAGAAATGAAGGACCACCACAGAGGGGTCGAGGTGCAGCTAGAGATAATGCTAATGGTAACGGGCGTGGCCGAGGTGCTGAAGGTGCAGAGGCGAGGCAACCAAGGTTGGTTTATGCAGTTGGCCGTCGCGAGGAGGAAGATGTGCCAGACATGACAACGGGTAAGTTTCTTATTTTGGAGATACCCTCAATTGTCTTGGTTGTAGTTACGTTAGTTCATTCTCATGATTGCTAGTAAAGAGTATGGAACCTGGATTATGAACGTAGGGAATGTGTAGAAAGTATGATAGTTCTTTAAGATCAGAGTGCGCAGCAGTAACATAGGATGACGAGTTAAGGATGCACGATTGAGCGATAATAAGTAATTTCGAGGACGAAATTATTTTAAGGGGGTAGAGTTGTAACATCCTAAATTAGGGGTTGTTTGTAACTTAGCTAATTCCCCATGTGTGTGCCTGAAGAATAAATATTATGATTTATTTGGCGTATTTTAGGGTCTAGAATTAAACCCGAGTTAGGCCTGATCTAGTGTTAGAATATTTTTTTTAGTACCATAAAGGAGGGAGCTAGAGGAGAGAAGGCTTTAATAAAATTTTTGGGCGAGTTATGACACAAAGTAGGCCTTGGCAAAGTGGCTACAAGGTGCCACTTAAGGGCTAGAAGCAACGCCAGAAAGGGCCTGGGTTCAAGGCACGGCAGCAGCAAGGGGGTGTTTTAAATTTTGGGTTTGGCGTTACAAATGGAAGAAGGCCTTAAAATTAAATGTTGTGGCAATTTGGCATGAAATTCAATGAGGCCGAGTGGCCTGGGCGTTGGTATAAGAGAGGGATGCGGTAGTAGGTCCTGCGTTCGAACCGAAGCAGCGGTGGGGATTTTATCTCTTTTTCTGTTTTAGCAGGGAACTAAGGAAGGAAGGCCTAAAAGAATTTTGGTGCGTTTTGTATCACAAAACAACGCCTGGCCCAAGTGGCCTGGGGCGTTACTTGGCTGCTGGATTCCCCCAGGTCCCATGTTCGAACCCAGAGTGCAGCAGCGGTGGTTTTATTTTATTTTGCTGACGTGAAAGTGGAGTGGCCTGCACATGTTTTTTTGCTTCTTTGTTGAGCATTCGGCTGGAGTTTGGCAAGCACATGGATTCCTTGTTTTTTTATTTGATGGGATAATATGAGGATAATAATTAGTTTTTAAATTGGATTTTTATTATTATTTCTAAGGATAATAAAAGATAATAGTAGATAAAAGGGATATTATTTGGATTAAATTATGATAAGTTGGCAGAGAAAAAGTAGGCATTTGTTAATTCAAATCCTTTTGAATTATTTCAAATCTAGTATTGGCTGAATTTTGAATTCCTTAGTGGGTTGGACGACAAGGTAATTGGGGGAGGGTGCCGAATGCCTATAAAAGCACCTATGTACCATCTTTTTTTTTTCTTTTCTTCATTTGATGCATAGCCGAATTCTACCCTTCCCAATATTCCATCTTTCAATTCTTTTTCATTCCCCGAAAACCATTCTCCTTTTTCTTAGCCTTTTGCCGAATTCTCCACACTTCCATATCTCATCTATTTCTGTTCTTCTTAAACCGAAATCCCTATATTTTTCCTATCTCTCATAGCCGAATAACCTCCACCCTTGTTGCCGAAATCTCCTTCCCCCTATTAAGATTCCTTGTGGCCGAATATCAGGAAGACAGAGGTGTTCTCGGGATTTCTTGTGGCAATTGATTAGTGAAGGTACTCAGGGATATTTCAATCAAGCCTTCATTTGTTAATTGTCGACATTGGTAAGTGGTGGTAAGGGCCTATTGTTAATGGATTATTATTTTAAGTGATTAAAAGCCGAAGGCGATTGACATTGTCCAATGACTGATTATAGTTTGTGAACCAGATTCGTGATTCGGGTGCTGAAGCTAGTATTCAAAGCGAGTAGGTAAGATTCGGGTTCAAAAGATGACCCCTTTTTATTAATTGGGTTGGCCGAATAGGCCATAATACTAATCCCATGGTTGGCCGAATATAGGTGCAGAGAGATCTGGTGTGGCCGACCTGTCTTTTCGGGATTTAGAGCATTCGGTGGTGACAGGTGTGTACATACACACTTACAATTAACTAAATGTACTAGAACTATTGTGTGTGCTAACCTGATCTATGTAGATTTGGATTTAATACCATGAATGGTATAAGCAAGGTTCCGGGTAAGTCCCTGATTGATTACATGATTTTTATGATGCTTTTGGAAAGCATGAGGTGTTGTTTATGATTAATGATAAATTTGATATATGTGATTGAACTTATGATGGCATGAATATTGTAATTATTTGATACGGGTTGATGAGAGGAGGGGGCAGTGATGTTCGTGCCGACGGGCACCAGTGTTTTGGTAACACACTGTGACTACGGTCACCAGAGGTTTGGCACCTCCAGAGGTTTGGTACCTCAATGCGTCTCGTCCCAGTGGCTTAGCACCACAGTGGGTTGGCCCCACATATCATATAAGGGATTGACGCCAGTGATTTGGCACCACACGATGGGTTGGCCCCATCAATCAATTGTGTCTATGGACACCAGAGATTTGGCACCTCCAGTGATTTGGCATCACCTCTGTGACTATATGTCACCAGTGGTTTGGTACCACAACGGGGTAGACAGTGGCGTTTGGTTGGCTAGGTTGGGGCACATAATATTATGCACGTTAATTGTTATATGTTGTGTATGAAAATGTTCAAAATCGGGGGAAGGGTTACATACTGAGTCTTGGTGACTCACTTTCTCCTTTACATTTTTCAGGTGACACGTAGACCGCGGATATGGAGCCGGGTGGACTCGAGGTGGCCATGCAGTGGACTTGAATTGATTGAACCTTAAACTTAGCTATTTTATATTATTATTGGTTTATTTTTATTTTGGATGTAATAAGGCCTCCATATACTTTATTTTTGTTATTTTTCATATGTTGGTTACTTTGTTTTAAACTATATTATTAAAATTAAATTAAAATCACATGTTTTTCTAAATTAACACGAAATGTTTTATCGTGCCATCGGGTACATTTGAAATTTGCATAAAAACTTGACTCAATTAAATTTCCAAACTAAATCTAAGTATGGTTTCGGCAGGATAACCAAAAACGAGAAGTTTTCAACAAAACTTAAATTGGTTTTTAAAACGGTTTTCAAAAAGTTTATCTCCGTAGCAAACCAAATTCGGTCATAATGTTTGGGCCGGGTTTGGGTAGGATAGTATGGAAATTTTAGAAACCAAGGGCATTTTAGTAATTTTACCTCTAGGGGTATTTAGGTAATTTTGTAAATCAGAATCATTTTTTGAAAAATTTTCAAAATAAATTTTGCTACAAATCAAAAGGGGTAATGTAGTGATTTTAAAAACTAAGGTTTTTATAAAACAGTATGGCTAGTCCCTTTCAGGTTTTAATTATCGAGTTTAGCCCGTGAATAAGTCCTCTTGGTTAGGGTGAACCGTAGCTACGCACCAGGTAGGATTCGAGTAAAGAGGAGGTGAGTCGCTAGGGCTTAAAAACCAAGCTCTTACCGAATCCACTCCTAGACATGCGTACAATGGTTGCCACACCTTAACTCGGCGACTTACTTCACAGGTTTGTTTAATTAGGCACTTAAGTCTTATGCAATTCTGTGTTGGAGTAGACTAGTCCTAGGGTTCAATAGATCCTAGTTCACTAATCTACGAGCCCAAGTATGCCCATATATCAATCATATAATAATTCACTCAACATTTAGAGGTACTTACCTGGTGGACTTCGGGTCGGAGATACAGGTGTCATGCCAGAATAAACCTGAAAAATTTGTGAAAGCCTATATTTTTGAAAAGCCCATCTTAAGAAAATGTTTTTGGGCCCAAAACCCTCAAAGCCGAGTTTTGAACCTGGCTCTGATACCAAACTAGTAACATCCCTCTCCCATTGCAATTTCTTTCTTTCTCTTCCTTTTTCTTTTCTCTTTCTCCACTCTAGCCGAATCCTTTTTGTTGTTACAAATCCACCATATTGCCGAAACTTCCCATACTCTTTTTGTTTTATCTTGGCCGAATATCAACAAGGGTAGGTCTTCATTTGGTCTTTTTCAATCGGTTTTGGAAGATAGGTAAGTGTTCATGGCCGTATTTTCCTTTCTCTTTTCTATGTCATTTTCTTAAGGGCAAAGGCCACTTTCTAATGCTTTTTGGTTTAGAGGCCGAAACTAATATGGTTCCATTTAGGGATTTCGGCAGACTTTTAGGTGCAAACGTGTGATCTCGGGATTTAGCCGACTGTGCCAAAGGTGCGTAGTTATCGCACTGTCTCTTGATTGTGTGTATGTGTTATATTTATGTATATGTGATATGATCTTAATGGTAGCCGAATTAAGGGCTAAGATTGTGAATACCCGTGGTGGGTGATCGAATACTCAGGTCAGTGATTTATGATATTAAATGATCATTGATGAATATATGAAATGTGATGGCATGTGATGCATAATTGTTCAAGTGATATGTTGCCATGATACACATATATGCATGGGACTTGGGATGTGACTATTGAAGGAAAGGGTGTACATTATGTACGTGGTCTGATGTTAGCCTTGTGCTACATTGGCGCTTGATGGTGGCTATGTGCTTCATCAAGGGAGGTGTTGGCTAGGTGCCCATCTCGGCGGATGATAGCTGTGTGCATCACCGTAGATTGAGGATGACCTCGAGTCACCTCGTGGATACAGATATGTGGATCACTATGAGATCGGTGGCTTAGCCACGGCCTTGGGCAGCAAGTCTGCCAAGGTAAGATATTTGGATCACTATGTGATCGGTGGCTTAGCCACGGCCTTGGGCAGCAAGTCTGCCAAGGTAAGATATGTGGATCACTATGTGATCGGTGGATTAGCCACGGCCTTGGGCAGGGAGTCTGCTAAGGTAGGAGTAACGGATGGACTCTAGGTTGGGTTGGGCTTCATGTTGCATATTTATGCATTTTGCATGACTAATTATGTGGATCAATGTGGATATGGGCCAAGCCCAACATGTGAAATTATGTGTATATATTGCCTTATCATCTGATATGTGATTGATGTGTGGATGTGGGCCAAGCCCATGTGTGGAGGCATGTGAAATAACTATGCACTGAGTCTGTTTGACTCACCCAATTTTTTTTTCTCAAACCTTTCAGGTGATTCATAAAGCTTGGACCGGGTTGGGAGTGGATACGAGGTGGCCCATGCAAAAGATAAATTTATTTGTTTTACACATTTTTCTTATGAAAGGTTATTTATTGTAATAAGGGCCATTTAAAGTATTTAAGGACTTTTATTATGTTTTAAGTTGGATTGTCGATTATATTATTATTTGAAAATGTTTTATTTTAAACAACTTAATTTTATTTGGAACTTTAATTACACAATGTTTTAGTAAAGGCAACAAATTTTTTTTATGTTTTTTTTTACTCTAAGTCAAAAGTTTTTCAAACGTTTTCCGTAGTGGCATTTCAAATTCGGTCATAGCGAATGGGCCGGGTTTGGGGTGTTACACCTAAATTCACATTTTGGCAAAATTTACATTTTTGCCTCTAAACTTTATCATATTTACACTTTTGCCCCTAGGCCCATAAAATGATTTTCATTTAATTTCTTTCTATTTTAAGCCTAGACGAACCATTTTCATACCTACAACAGCCCACAATTTCCACTAATTCACACTTTTATGACAAATTTTAAAACTTTTCCAAATTAGTCCTTTTAGGCATTTTCAAAATCACTTTATAAAAGTCGTTTCTCTAACCATAAACATGCATTTTCTACCATTAAACAAAAAAATACACACATATTCATGGTGGGTCAAAACCCTAGATTTTAACCATATCTCAAATTAGTGGTAGAAATAGATAGATCTTGTTACGAGAATTTCAAAAAACGTAAAAATCATTAAAAACGGGGCTAGAACGGACTTACAATCGAGCTTGGAAGCTTGAAAAACCCAAGCCATGGTTTCCCCTTGTGAAATTCAGCCATGGGGTTGAAGATGGATGAAAATTGGCTTTTAATTTTGTTTTTAATTCATTTTAATTACTAAATGACCAAAATCCCCTAACTGAAAAGTATTTTATTTCACCTATTTCATGTCCATTTTTGTCCAACAAATTAACCAATGGTCTAATTATCATTTAAGGACCTCAAATTTAAAATTTCATAACAATTGGATACCTCTAACATGTAGAACTCAACTTTTGCACTTTTTACAATTTAGTCCTTTTTACTAAATTGAGTGCCCAAAAGTCGAAATTTTCGAACGAAATTTTCATGAAATTATTTTGTGAAATCGTAGACCATAAAAATATAATAAAATAAATTTTTCCTCATCGGATTTGTGGTCCCGAAACCACTATTCCGACTAGGCCCAAAATCTGGCTGTTACAACTCTTGCCCCTTAAGGATTTTCGTCCCTGAAAATCTTTCCAGAAGAAGTTGCTTTCAACTTTTTATCATAATCACAATTTAATTTAGTTTCGTGCTCAGAGTTTTCTGTAGCTTTTTTTTTTCCATAATCGATAATATAACTCTCGGATGCTGAAATAATCATACGAATTTTCATCATCGATCAAACACAATCTAAACAACATTTCTCTTTCTCAAAGGATAAGAGAAATACCGATACGGGACCCATAGTATCTTTATCTCAATATAACGCCAATATCATCGTTGATTGTAACAATCTTGATTTTATTTGTTATTCGGCCTTTCCTTGATGACAAAAAAAATCTGGACACAAAAAAAAAATAAAAAATATCGAGTTTCATATCCGTATACCAGAACATTTACTTCAAATCACTGTACTTTTATCTTTCTTTGAATGAACAGATAAGATACTACGGTGAGATCTGAAAGAATACTCTCTGCATAAGCCCTGAGTTCCTCTGTATATAAATTCTATCTCGGAATATTAATATCAGTAATCAGATCTGATCGAAAAATTCAGAATTAAAAGTTGGTTCATACTGTATTCATTTAACTTACCACTTACCAACCCATTTCTGGGCTCTTTTGATTTATAACGGAAACTTCGGTTTAGCTTTCACTTTAGCTAGAATCAAAACACCATCAATTAAGTGTCCCCAAGTATTTCAGCTTTACCCGGAGGTTAGTGGGTATTCACGCACATTCTTTCAGTTAAGAGAAAACTAATTGGTACGTCCCTGTATCATGCTTTCAAGAATATAAATTCTTCACTCAGACTGTTCGTCTATAAACCTATATATGCACAACATCATTTCCGGACCAGAGGATAAACATAAATACACATAGCTTAATTTATCTTCTAACTGAACAGCTCATTCTGATTGAAACAATCGAGTTAATTTTAATTATTCAATAACATCCCACAATGATCACCTCTTCATGTTGTTAGGACAATTCAAACATACAATCTTTCATAGTTCTTTCAACATACCAGTCACAAATATTTACTAACTATATTAACTCAGACGAAACATAACATCTTGCTTGAACTCACTGATAACAATCAAAATTATCCGAGGGAAGAACATCAATATACAATTTGAACTTGACTGTCATAATCCACACTTTTGCTGATATCGACTTCAAAGATAAGCCACACTTGATAAATTAAACAATAAAGATGATAAGAAAACCGAGATGATGAAATCTGAGATATAAGACCATACTGAATGTCCGAGGACACCATCCATATGAAATAATAGATAATCTTGATGATTCTTCAGAGAAAACCAGAAGAAAGAGAAACACAATTCATACATTCTGAAATCAATTGTAACAGAGATAATATATATTCCATACAGATATAAACAGAAAAATAGCCAGAAGAAATAGAAGAATAGTTTCATATGAATTCACTGTCAACTTTTTATCTCAGACGTAATGGAATAGAATACCAATGGAAGATAAAGGAATGTCGATCATAAATCAATCAGGCCAATGATGCTTTCATCAGAAAACGAGCAATTACATATGCCTCTGAAAATGTATGAATACATAGAATACCCAGAAGAGATAGTCATAAATTACTCAACTGTAGCTGTCATACTCAAACATCTTTACAATTCAAACATCATTCCTCAAACTAATTCTGTCATCATTAATCCCATAATACTTCATTCATTAACAAAAATCAATTCAGAATAATTCCCAATAAGTACAGTCTTTAGACATCATACCTGAATGAGTCGATTAGCCGAGATTAACTTCTTCTCTAATCATGGCATTGTGCATTCCAAATAATCTCATAGCTTGCATTTAGTACTACACACGTGACCTAAAACCATCTCATAGCTCTCTTGTAACATAGTGACCTACACTTAGTACCACACATGTGACCTAGCTACCTCATTCGTATCTTTTCTATTCCGAAGGTTCAACCAGGAATTCTCACTTTTCAACATTTTACCAATTCATAATTTACATCAAATAATTACTCCATATTCAATCATATCTCATATAATATAACAAAATATTAAAATATAAATAAAAACGATGTATTATTTACATACAAACTTACCTCGGTAGCACAATCGGTGAAAAGGACTTATTCTCATATTCTTTGTTTTTCTCCCGTTCTAAGTCTGAATCTCGTTTTCCTTGATCTATAACAACACATTTAACTCATTTATTCATCCTGCTACTCAAATTATCCTAAATTCACATTTTGGCAAAATTTACATTTTTGCCTCTAAACTTTATCATATTTACACTTTTGCCCCTAGGCCCGTAAAATGATTTTCATTCAATTTCTTTGTATTTTAATCCTAGCCGAACCATTTTCCTACAATAGCCCACAATTTCCACTAATTTACACTTTTGTGACAAATTTTATAACTTTTCCAAATTAGTCCTTTTAGGCATTTTCATAGAAAATCACTTAGTAAAAGTCATTTCTCTAACCATAAACATGCATTTTCTACCATTAAACACAAAAATACACGTATTCATCATGGGTCAAAACCCTATACTTTAATCATATCTCAAATTAGTGGTAGAAATAGATAGCTTGTTACGAGGATTTCAAAAACGTAAAAATCATTACAAACGGGGCTAGAACTGACTTACAATCGAGCTTGGAAGCTTGAAAAACCCTAGCCATGGTTTCCCCTTGTGAAATTCGGCCATGGGGTTGAAGATGGACAAAAATTGGCTTTTAATTTTGTTTTCAATTCATTTTAATTACTAAATGACCAAAATGCCCCTAACTTAAAAATAAGCTATTTCACCTATTTCTTGTCCAGTTTTGTCCAACAAATTAACCAATGGTCTAACTATCATTAAAGGACCTCTAATTTAAAATTTCATAACAATTCGATACCTCTAACATGTAGAACTCAACTTTTGCACTTTTACAATTTAGTTCTTTTTACTAAATTGAGTGCCCAAACGTCGAATTTTTCGAACGAAATTTTCACGAAATTATTTCGTGAAATCGTAGACCATAAAAATATAATAAAAATAAATTTTTCCTCATCGAATTTGTGGTCCCGAAACCACTGTTCCGACTAGGCCCAAAATTGGGCTTTTATAATAATTGATGAGTTGCTTTGTGGTTAAACTTTATGTTATCTCATTGATTGAGGTTTCAATTGCAAATTGTATTATCTATTTGGAATTTTTAATGAATGATGTTGACTATTTCATATTTACATACGAACTTACTAAGCGTTATAGCTTTCCTTGTTTATTTTCTTCTATGTTTTGTAGTATATCGAAGCTAGCTCGGAACTGGGTGTAACAGTCTGATTTAGATCCTAGTCAAAATACTGGTTTTGGGACCACAAATCCGAGTCAAAAAAATATTTTAATACTATATTATGTGTTTTTAGTATGTGAATAGATATGTGTGAAATTTCTGTGATTTAATTTAATTGTTTGTGTGTTTAATTTTCAAAGAGGACTTAAATGCGTAAAATGTAAAAGTGGCTTTCTATATGTTAAAGTGCTTAATTGCTTTGATGACTTAATTATGGAGTCCTTATGTTGTAATTTATCTATTTAACTATCGGATGGACGGTTATGGGCTTTAATTAAATGGTTTTTCTTATTAATTCATTAAGGCTATTATAGTAATTTATGTAATAAAATGTTTTATAATATAATAAAAGTATGAAAATGGGCATTATGTTCATCTTTCCACTAAAAATACAAAAGAAAAATAAAGAAAGAAAGAACAACTAGGTTCGACTTTAGTTTTGGCTAAATTAAGGTATGTTCTGCTTCGGTTTTTGATAATTTCTACGTTTTTGTGATCCTTGCTTCGAGTACTAAAAAGCCCATGTCTTAATTTTTGAATTTGATGATGATTTTGTGTTTTGCCATTGTTGAAAGCTTGTGGTTTTTGTTGTTTGACGATGGATAATGAAAGATATGTGATAGATAAGTAAGTTTTGTTTTTGGATTTTTGATGAATTTGGGTAATTTGGACTAAATTGTGAAAATGTTATTTTGAAGGACTAAAATGTAAAATAAATGAAATGTGAAGACTTATGTGAGTATAAAGAACATTCAGCCAAGCTATAGTGTAGTTAAATTTTGAATATTTTGTGTTTTGTGAAATAAGGACTAAAATGTAAAAAAATGAAATTATAAGGGCTAATGTGTAAAAAGGCCTAATTATGTGTTTGTGGATTGAATTGACTGAATGTGTGATTAAATTAGTTAAATTTGAATTTATTTAGATCAAGAACAAAAGAAAGTGGAATTAGATCGGGGGAAGTCGAAAGTGGTTGAGTAGTCGATTTCATCATTCATTATCTGAGGTAAGTCCATAAGTGAATAAATGTGTTTAAAATGATATGAATACATTTTACAATATTGAATTGAATTGTATAATTATAATCATGTATTGCCAAATTGATATAAGCTTGGAATGACTTTTACCGAGATTGAATCGATTGAGATACGATGTCCGAAAGCCCCGTACAGACCTTGGGAAATAGTTAGGATTCATATGTCATGACATAGGATTCCGATATGTGATTTCATGTAAGACCACGTCTGGAACGTTGGCATCGACTTGTGTTTACGTGTAAGACCATGTCTAGGACATTGGCATCGTATTTGATTGGTGTAAGACCCTGTCTGGGACAGTGGCATCGATATGTGATTACATGTAAGACCACGTCTGGGACGTTGGCATTGTACGAGCCTTCTGACTATTCGAGTATCCTTAGTAAATCCGAATGGTTCAACGGGCATTATCGAGATGAGATCAAATGTGAAAACGAACTAAAAGGTTCAGGTATGTGCAATGTGATATGAATATGAAAGTAAGGTAAGTATATGTGTTTAAGATGAATATATGAATTAGGTATGATAGAAGAGAAATTTATATGTGCTTATGAGTATATAAGCATTTGGCCATTGATGTTAAAATGTTATGGTAAGTGTGATAATATTTGAGTTTGCAAGCATAATAAATATACATTTGGTTAAGGTTTAAATCCAAATGTTTAAATTGGTCATTATTTGCTTATGACTTACTAAGCTATGATAGCTTACTTTGTGTGTGTGTTTGTCATTGTTTTATAGATTATTAAAGCTACGAGAAGCTCGAGGATCGTCGAGGATCATCACCACACTATCGAACTTTCTTTTGGCACCTTTTGAAGTTGTATATATTAAAGTATGGCATGTATAGGCTAGAGAACTTTAGTTATGCTTTGAGATGTGTAAAAATAGCCATGTGATATGGCTTGTTAATGAATGTGGTTTTTGATGAGTTTTGTTCTTGCTTTATGATGCATAAATTGGATTGTTGGAATGTGCTCATGAATGGCTAAATGAAATTGTCTATATTGGTGTTTATGGTTGAATTGGGAAATTAAGATGATGAGAAATGCTAGGATTTGAAATGATTTTAGAAGAAATGTTAATCACATGTTTTGATGTGAAATTTATACTTTGAATTTGTATGTTTGAAATAGGTTTGCATATGGTGATGAATGATGTTGTTAAAAGTTGAATTATACATGTTTTGGTATGTTTGAATGCCTTTGGAGTATGAAATTATATTGATTTGGTGCTTGTAGGTTTGACCCAAATTTTGGGTGGCAATTTGGCCTTGCAAATAGCCTATATTTGCCCACACGGTTGAGCACATTAGCATGTGTCTCGATCGTGTCACTTAAGATTCTAATTCGAAACAAGTCAGACTAGCACACGGGCTAGACACACGGGCATGTGACGGACCGTGTAATTTAAGTTAGTGTCGCCCACGGGTAAGGCACACGGGTGTGTCTTCGGACGTCTGGACAAGTCAGTATATATGCCCTGTTTTGACACGGCTTGGACTCACGAGTGTGACTGATACCTGATAAACCGTAATGTGAACATATTTTAATCCCACATTTAACATACTTTTGGATGATTTATTCCCTGAATTGTGTAATTTGGTGCTCTTAATCCTTTGTGTTCATGTTTTATAATTAAGAGAGCACCAGAGGATGAAAAGAACGAGAAACGAGCCTAAAATGGAGTAAATGGGCCAAATCATGGAATTAACTCGGCCTGGGCCCAAGCCACACGGCCGTGCCACCTTAACAGACCCGAGCATTGCCTGGCCACGATTCACACGGGCGTGTGCCATAGGGCGTGTCCCTACTGTGATAAAGAAGAGTTTCATTCGGATTAGAGTACTTAGAGGCAAAAAAAGCCATTGCTAAAAGCCTATATAAACACCCTAGAGGCCAACCTTCAAGAGGGAGTCCAGTTAGGCCGAAAAGCCGAGCCAGAGAGGCCAGAATCGTGGAATTTACTCGAAGAAAGCCAGTTGATTCATCTCAAGAAGCCAGAGTTATACTCAAGACGGAATATCTTCTCTTCAATTCCTTCAGGGGGTTTTAGGGTTTTTCTAATGTTTTGTTTTATATTTTCTTTTGAGATGTATTCTTTTATCATTATGAACTAAACCCCTCAAATACCTGAGGGGGATGAAACCTAAGACGGATCTTGTTATTGTTTTCTGAACTATATGATAAATACTTGATTTGTTCTTAATTATGTGTTCTTAATTCTTGCTTTGATATTTCAGGATATTAACTCAAGTATTGATGTGCTTAGGCAGTGGAGCAAAAGCCCCTGTTTAAGAGCAGATCTAGCATAATTATGTAAAGTTGATCGCAACCCTAGAAATAGGATGACGAAAATCTGCCGGATTAGGGTCAAACCTAATATGGGAGTCCATAGATCGAGTTAATGCAATTCTAGGGGTTTTATTTAGAAGGAGATTTCAATTAATCAACCTAGGGTTAGATGTTAGTAGCCTCGAAAGAGGTATTAATATAAATTAGGGAATCCTACGGATCAGGTCAAGTGAATAAATAGTCTGGTTCAGAGTTAGATAACAAGTGAAGTCTAGGTGGATTCTTCCTCGGGTATTGTCTTAATCAATTGGTTTTTCCCGCAAGTATTTTCCCTAATTCATTCTCTTTTCCTTTGCATCTTTAGCTTAATAGTTAGTTAATTTTAGATTTAATAAATAATTCACTTTTAATTTAGGCTAAATAATAAAAAGAAAGTTAGTATTAGTACTTTTAGTTCCTTTGGGTTCGACAATCTGGTCTTGCCACTAAACTATACTACTGTTCGATAGGTGCGCTTGCCTCAATCGTTGTCATAGTTAGTTTCTAGGCTCGATCATTCTCTTTATAATTTTTTAAGACTCTGACATACGATCAATGCCGTGTGAGGCACACAGCCTACACACACGGGCGTGTAACCTCTATAACTTTGAAAAATGTTTGATTTTTGGAAAAATTTTGTATGAGCTCGATTTAGTCCCAACCCCTTTCCAATGCATGTTTAAGGTCTCGTAGACCTTTTAAAGGGACTTTATGTTTATGAGTTACTATGTGATGATGATGATGTATCTTATGTTGTGAAATGTTAGTAAAAGTTCCGATATGTCCGGTAATGCCTCTTAACTCTATTCCAGCGATGGTTACTGGTTAGGGGTGTTACATTTTATTGGTATTAGAGCTACGGTTTAGTCGATTCTAGGACTAACATAGCGCGTGTGAGTCTAGCTATACATGCCATATTTATAAACTGTGATAGTGTGATGATTCCTGACAATTGAAATGTGTTTTCATTTAGTAAATGGATCCCAATCAAGCCATAGCAGATGATGTAGAAAGTAATGCACCCACTCCTACTCAGGGGGCAACGCCGGCTGATTCTAGGCTGATTTCAAGTGGCCATGAGAGTGAGGCTAAACAAGCCTTGTATCAAATGATGAACGATTGGTTTACTCAGTATATCCGGACAAATCCGGTTGTTCCACAACCATCTCCCCCACCGATTCCTCCTAAAATACCTGTTATGCCGCAAGTTGTTGATCCAGTACGAATGAATAAGCCACCAATTGATAAAATTAGAAAATACGGGGCTGAAGAATACAGAGCCACTGTTGATGATGATGCTGAGCAAGCTGAATTTTGGCTCCATAATACTATTCATGTGTTTGATGAGCTATCCTGTACCCTTGACGAGTGTATTAAATGTGTTGTATCATTGGTTCGAGATTTTGCATACCATTGGTGGAATACATTGATATTCATAGTTCCGAGAGAACGAGTTACCTAGGAGTTCTTTCAGACTGAATTCCGTAAGAAATACATCAGTCAAAGATTCATTAGTGAAAAGAATTCCTTGAGTTTAAACAGGGTCGTATGACCGTAATAGAATATGAGAGAGAATTTGTGAGACTCAGTAGATATGCCAGGGAATGTGTATCGACCGAAGCAATAATGTGTAAAAGATTCGAAGACGGATTGAATGAAGACATCAAGAAATTAGTTGGGATCCTTGAAATAAAAGAGTTCGTCGTACTTGTTGAACGAGCTTGCAAAGTTGAAGAGCTCGGGAAAGAGAAAAGAAAAGCTGACTTTGAAGCTAGAGATATACATAAGAGATTATCGGGAAAGTCTTTCCAATAGGCTTCAAATAAATTCCGAGATGACTTTAGCCGTTCAAAGGCTACTACGGGTTATTCTAGACGTGATCAGGACAGACCACCTGTGAGTTTGAAAGCTACCTCAGTAGCTAGTGTTGGTAACGACAGATCAAATCAACCAGAGTGTAAACTGTAACACCCCTTACCCCGGTTCTACGCCGGAACTGGGCCCGAGGCATTACCAAATTAAAACTTCATAATTACCACTTAGGTTCATCATGACTACTCTCTTAATTCACCTCAACAACCTCATTTACGACTTGCGAGGTCTTACTCGTACACTTAAGGGCTCTCGAGACTATTCCCAAACTTTTTCAAAACTTAAAATTTGACTCTTTTTATACAGGGCTTACACACTCGTGTAAAAGTTCGACACGCCCATGTTCCACAACCGTGGTGAACACTGACTACACACACACGGTCTCAAAGCCTAGTCACACGCCCGTGTTCGACACCCGTGTTCGACACTGACTTGAGCCACACGGTCTGGACACACCCGTGTACCACCACCGTGTGACGATTCAAATTCCAATTTCATGATACAGATTTCACATGGCCTGAGCGCATGCCCATGGCCAGGCGCTATGTTACACACGGC
Organism: Gossypium australe; assembly: GCA_005393395.2. Classification (NCBI taxonomy): domain Eukaryota; kingdom Viridiplantae; phylum Streptophyta; class Magnoliopsida; order Malvales; family Malvaceae; genus Gossypium; species Gossypium australe. The sequence continues at coordinate 58,111,985 of CM016614.1, forward strand.
CTAGACACACACCCGTGCGTCTACCCGTGTGGACAAGAACAAGGCTATTTGCCAAGTTCTCAACATTCCCTTGACTCCACTACATAATTCCATTCAACATACATATAAACATCTCATAATTCAACATGAACTCTCATAGATAACTTTGAAATTTCATAAATGGTAAAATGTGCCATCATTTTTTGGCAATTTACGAAATAAATGTCTTAACAAGAGCCAATACACCTTTGGCCAAAATAACAAAATAATCTAACTAGTCTAGTCCCTATACATGCCATACACAAATCACAAAGTCTAATTATACCGGAGTGAGCAGATAGTGTGGGCGGTCTTTTGGTTATGGCGTATCCCAGCTCGGCTCTTAAGCTCTATAAAACAAGGGAAAGAAAGGGCAGTAAGCTTTAAGCTTAGTAAGTTTACATGTAAACAATTTAACATTTCAACATGAATTCGAACAATGTCATAGCATTATACACTAAGCGAGATACAATCCACATTCATGATCATGCTTACTCGTTTCCTCCATTCACACATTCCAACCCCATCAGAAGCCTATTACATACATTCATTAACGATTTCCCTGCACTTAGCATCACAAGGTTACATAATACAACCCATCTAAATCCACTACTAATAGTCAAATTACTCGGTGGTTTCGCACTTAGCCCACCAAAAAAGTTAGTCACGGTGGTATCGCACATAGCCCACTGAATGGTAAATAGACGATGGTATCGCACATAGCCCATCGTAATTAAGCACCATGGTGGTATCGCACATAGCCCCCCGAATGGTAAATAGACGATGGTATCGCACATAGCCCATCGTAATTAAGCATAATGGTGGTATCGCACATAGCCCACCGAATGGTAAATAGACGATGGTATCGCACATAGTGCATCGTAATTAAGCATTCATACGATAATTATTCGATGATTACCAAATTCATTCCACTAGAACCACATATGTTCTAAATCATGCCATACACTAATTAGCAACATAATGTTTACGAAAACATACATTGCTTATACATAAACTTACCTCGATGCAAAAAGTGTTAATCAACGGCTTATTCCATCACCTTGCCTTTTCCGCGGTCAAGGTTGATTCCATGTTCTTCTTGATCTATAACAATGAAATTCAATTCGTTTAAATCATCCTATGATCATAATACAATGAAATCTATACTTAGGCAAAAATGACCATTTTTCCCTTACACTTTGGCAAAATTATGATTTTGCTCCTAGGCTCGTAACTCATTTTTCAATACATTTTCTCAACAATCAAGCCTAGCTGAACATTTATTTCTCTTACAACTACTCACCATTTTCACCATTTCATGCATTTATGACACAATTTCATTCTTTGCATTTAAGTCCCATTTTGGTGTTTTCATGCTAACACCTATCACAAAAGTTGTTTCTCGTCTCCCTAACCTTCGTTTTCCTCCCTAAAAACTCAGCTAACAACATAATTTCTCTCATGGTAAGTCCCTAGACTTTCAACCATATCATAAATTAGTCCCCTCATTAACTAGCTTAAGCTTTGGGGACTCCAAAAGTACAAAAACCATTAAGAAAAACCTCAAAAATTACTTACTAGCAAGGGAGATAACTTGGCAGAAAGTTGAACCTCCAAAACTCTATTACTTCTTCAATTTTTCGGTGAAGAGAAGATGGGTGAATAGTGAAAGATGATAACATCTTTTACTCCCCTTATTTTATTCATTTTTACCACCTAATGTCCACTACATTTGACCAACATTAAAATCTTGTACCCCTAGCTCCTATATGGCCGGCCAACACTCTTAATATGGCCTAATTGCACTTTAAAATCCTCCAATTTACATTCTATAGATATTAGGTACTCCTACCTTATAAAACAGAACTTTTTCATCTCATGCAATTTAGTCATTTTTCTCCATTAAGCATGCTATTACTAAAATTAAAGTACCAAAATTTTCATATAGCCATATATTTATGCCATAACACATAAAATAATTCTAAAATAATTTTCCTCAACCTCGAATTGGTGGTCCCGAGACCACTGTTCTGACTAGCCCCAAAATCGGATTGTTACATAAACACTGTGGTAAACGACATCCCATCAGTTGTAGTGTAACATCCTGAAATAAGGCCTAAACGGAACAATGGTTTTGGGACCACAAATTCGATGTTGAGAAATTTATTTTATTTATATTTCTATGGTCTACAATTTCACGGAATGATTTCGTGAAAATCTCATTCGAAAATTTTGACGTTTAGGCACTCAATTTAGTCAAAAGGACTAAATTGTAAAAAGTGAAAAAGTTGAGTTCTACATGTTAGAGGTGTCCAATTGTTATGAAATTTTAAATTGGAGGCCCTTAAATGATAATTTGACCATTGGTTAAGTTGGTGGACAAAAATGGACATGGATGGGTATGTTTCAAAAGATTTTTTAAGGGGCATTTTGGTAATTTAATGAATTAAATGAATTAAAAACAAAATTTAAATGCCAAATATGTCCATCTTCTTCATTAAGATGAAATTACAAGGGTTCTCCATAGCTAGGGTTTGTTTCAAGCTTCCAAACTCCATAGTAAGTGGTTCCAAGCCCCGTTTTTAATGTTCTTTACGTTTTTAGAGTCCCGGTAACTTGATTTAGGTTATTCTAGTAATAATTTAACCTAGGGTTCATATTTGGAAAAATATCCATAGGTGAAATGTGTTTATTTTGATGTTTTATGATCGAATATGAAGGCTGAAATAATGTTAAACAACTTTTACTAAGCGATTTTACGTGAAAACGAGTAAAACAACATAATCGGTAAAAATACCTAATGTTCATAAGTACATGTTAGAGTGAGAATTTGATGTTGCCATAGAAGAGAAAAATGATCAGCATGTTATAAAACATAAGAATAAGGGCTGAAGTTTAATTTTCAAGTATTGGGGTAAAAGTGTGTAATTTTGTAAAAGTTGAGTTAAGGACTGTTTTGAATAGTACATTAATTAAATAAGTGAAATGTGATGTTTTCGACCCCGAAAAACAAGATTTGGACCTAGAACGGGAGGAAAATTAAAAATCGAAAAAGTTGGTAAAATGGCCGTTTTGGTATCGAGGTAAGTTCATATGTTTAATAAGCATTTAATGATGCAAGTTTGAATGTTAAATTGAAATTTTAGTTATGAATACTTTAGTATTGATTTCCCAATATAATTATAATGTTCGATATTGACTCGACATTTTAATGGATGAATTGGTAAAATGTTGAAAAGTGGGAATTCCCGGTTGAACCTTTGGAATAGAAAAGATACGAATGAGGTAGCTAGGTCACATGTGTGGTACTAAGTGCAGGCCACTATGTGTACAAGAGAGCTACGAGATGGTTTTAGGTCACATGTGTAGTACTAAGTGTAGGCTACTACGTGTACCAGACGGATAGGTCGCATGTGTAGTACTATGTGCAGGCTACTATGCGTACCAGATAGTTTCGATCACATGTGTGGTACTAAGTGCAAGCCACTATGTGTAAGTGATGGTTTTGGCCACATGTGTAGTACTAAGTGCAGGCTACTATGTGCACCAGATAGGTTCAGCTACAAGGGCGGTACTATCTGCAGGCCACCGTGTATCTGTTATTATTCTGATGAGTTCAACGGGAAATTGACTAAGTGAAAATACAATGTGGCTATGTAACGACTAAGTGTAATTGAATATGATTATGTGATGAATAAGTGCAAGTATATGCGTGTAAACTTATGAGCAATGTGCTCGATATGTGATCTAACTTTGGTAAGATTGATACGGAGTAAGTGTTCCAATGAAAGTTACTATAAAGAAAACATGAAAGAGTGAAATTTAGAAATAAAATAGTTTTGGATAGCAGCAGTAGAGTAAATTTGTAAAATCACCAAAAATGGTAGAAATGGAATTAGTAGTTGAGTAAGATATGAAATTAAAGCTTATTGAGTCTATTTTCATATGAAAGAAATGGAGAAAGAAAATAAATTCTTTATTTTGAGATATTTAGATTTTTGTGAGACTGGTTCAGAGTGATTTTGAGATCCCCTGTTCTAACTTGGAAAAATCATTAAAACTTGTACAAAACTAATTTTGGGACATAATTTATATGGTTAGATTCCTTAATGAGTCTAGTTTCAAATGAAACAAATTTTAACATCATTTGAATTTTGCACAAGGGGAAAATTGATTCGTAGTGAAAAGTGGTCAGAATAGTCAAATAGTGAAATAGAGGAGATTTTAATGAATAAACTGTACTAATTGGCTAAGCCAAAAAATTCTAAAAATTTTATGGTATGAAGATATGTGAGTCTAGTTTTAGGGAAAAATATGCGGTTTGAAATTCGGAGCTCTGTAGCTCAAGAAATAATTAATTTAGTGACAGTGATTCAAGTAGATAGATTAATGTGAACATGAGTAATAAGGTATAAGCATGTGATTTAATGATTGTATCAATTTGAGAACTTGTTGTGAGGATTTGTCATGTTAAGGCTTTGATAAGGCTACAAATGAGTAAGTTAGGAAAGTAAGAACTTAGCATTATTTATGCAAGTTATGACAGCTTAGTAGTAAGCTAAATTCATTGCTAATGCTTATTATTTTTACATGTGAACTTACTAAGCTTTATAAACTTACCCCCTTTTCTTTCCCATGTTACAGAGTCCTACTAAACAAGCTCGAGTTGGAGGTCGTCGGAGATCGCTTCACACTATCAAGCTATCTATGGGTATCTTTATTTATAAATGATTTAAGTTATGGCATGTATAGGGACTTGACTAAGTCATTTTATATATGTGTTAATTAATTTGACAAAATGTATTGTTAAGTCTGGTAATGCCTCGTACTCAGTTTCGGCATAGGATACGGGTAAGGGGTGTTACATGCAGATTGAATGATCGAGCTTACTTTAAATGTGGATCGATGGATCATTTTATTCGTGAATGCCCTGAATTAGCTGAACAAAATACAGTAAAGAATGCGAGACCGACTAACATGTCAGCTCGAGGTAGACCACCTAGAAACATGGGTAATGTGAGTGGCAGTCAAAGAGGAACTAAAGATACAACTGTTAGATCGGAGGCTCGTGCACCTGCCAGAGCTTATGCTATTCGCACCCACGAATAAGCTTCGTCTCCAGATGTGATTACTGGTATTTTCACTCTCTATGATACTAGTGTTGTTGCATTGATTGATCCTGGTTCGACTTACTCTTATGTATGTGAAACTTTAGTATCCAGTAAGACTTTACCTGTTGAGTCCATTGAGTTTGTGATTAAAGTATCGAACCCCTTACGTCAATGTGTTTTAGTTGATAAGGTATGCAAGAATTGTCCACTGATGATTCGAGATTCATGTTTCTCAGTTGATTTGATGCTATTGCCATTTGATGAATTTGATATAATTTTGGGTATGGATTGGTTAACTTTACATGGTGCTATTGTGAATTGCAAACGGAAGATTATTGATTTACGGTGTCAGAATGATGAGATTATTTGGATTGAGTCTAATGATCTGAATGGTTTGCTGGCAGTGATATCTTTGATGTTAGCTCAAAAATATGTGAAAAAGGGATATGAAGCTTACTTTGCTTATGTGCTTGACTCTAAAGTGGCAGAAATGAAGATTGAATCAGAACCAGTTGTGTATGAGTATTCAGATGTGTTTCCTGAAAAATTACCAGGTTACCACCAATCTGAGAGGTAGAGTTTGGTATTGAGTTAGTACTGGGGACGACTCCGATTTCGATAGCTCCGTACAGAATTGACCGACTGAATTAAAAGAGTTGAAGACTCAGTTGCAAGAATTAACTGATAGAGGCTTCGCACGATCGAGTTTTTCTCCCTAAGGTGCACCGATTTTGTTTGTGAAAAAGAAAGACGGAACTATGAGAATGTGCATATACTACCGACAACTCAATAAAGCATATATCCTTTGCCACGTATTGAGGATTTGTTTGATCAGTTGAAAGGGGCTACAGTATTTTCTAAGATAGATCTGAGATCAGGTTACTATCAGCTGCGAGTTAAAGACAATGATGTGCCGAAAACTGCTTTCCAAACTATTTATGGACACTATGAGTTTCTGGTTATGCCTTTCGGACTTACTAATATACCTGTTGTTTTTATGGATTTAATGAATCGGATCTTCAGACAATATTTGGTTCGATTCGTGGTCGTGTTTATAGATGACATATTGATCTATTCCCGTGATGAATCTGAGCATGCTGAACATTTGAGATTAGTGTTATAGACTTTGCGTGATAAGCAGTTATATGCAAAGTTCAGTAAATGTGAGTTCTGGTTACGAGAATTCAGTTTTCTGGGACATATTGTATCAGCATCAGGTATTCAAGTTTATCCAAACAAGATTTTGGCAATACTAGATTGGAAGCCTCCAAGAAATGTATCTGAAGTTCGAAGTTTTCTGGGATTAGCTGGTTACCATAGACGGTTTGTGAAAGGTTTCCCTATGATTACAACCCCAATGACGCGACTACTTCAAAAAGATGTTAAGTTTGAGTGGTCTGAAAAGTGCCAGAAAAGTTTTGATCAATTGAAAGCTTTGTTAACCAAAGCTCCAGTGCTAGTTCAGCTAGAATTGGGTAAAGAATTTGTTATCTATAGTGATGCATCTTTGAATGGTTTAGGCTATGTTTTGATGCAAGAACGCAAAGTTATAGCTTATGCCTTGAGACAGTTAAAGCCACATGAAAAGAACTATCTGACGCATGATCTGGAATTGGTAGCTTTTGTGTTTGTGTTGAAAATTTGGCGCCACTATCTGTTCGGTGAGAAATGTCACGTTTATTCTGATCACAAAAGTTTAAAATATTTGATGACTCAAAAAGGTTTGAATCTACGACAGTGAAGATGGTTAGAGTTGTTAAAAGATTACGAGCTTGTGATTGACTACCATCAAGGAAAAGCGAATGTTGTTGCTGATGCTTTGAGTCAAAAATTGTTGTTTGCCTTACATGCGATGAATATACAGTTGGCCCTATCTGATGATGGTTTGCTAGTAGCTGAGCTAAAAGCGAAACCGTTATTTATTCAACAAACTTGTGAGGCTCAGAAAGTTGGTAACGAATTGATAGCAAAACGGGCTCAATGTGATATGAATATTGATTCAAGGTTGATGCTGAAGGTTGTTTGAGGTTCAAAGACCGAATATGTGTTCCGAGAAACCCAGAGTTGATTTAGATGATTTTAAAAGAAGCTCACAGCAGTCAGTTATCTGTTCACCCAAGTAGTACAAAAATGTATAATGATTTGAAACAACTTTACTTGTGGCATAGTATGAAACGAGACATTTCTGACTTTGTTTCGAGATGTTTGATATGTTAGCAAGTCAAAGCTGAGCATCAGGTTCTATCTGGACTACTTCAACCGATTATGATACCTGAGTGGAAATGGGATAGAGTCACAATGGATTTTGTATCAGGTTTGCCTTTGTCATCAAGTTATTGTTGATAGATTGACTAAATTGGCTTTGTTTCGGTTCGCACAGATTACTCGCTTGATAAACTTGCTGAGTTGTACATATCTCAGATTGTAAGATTGCATGGAGTACCTATTTCTATTGTTTCGAATAGAGATCCAAGATTCACATCACGATTTTGGAAGAAACTACAAGATGCACTAGGTATGAAACTACACTTTAGCACTGCTTTCCATCAGCAGACAGATGGTCAATCTGTATGAATCATTCAGATCCTTGAAGATATGTTGAGATGTTGCATACTAGAGTTATAAAGTATGTGGGAATGGTACTTGCCATTGATTAAATTTGCTTATAATAATAGCTTTCAATCGAGTATCAAAATGACACCTTATGAGGCTTTGTACGGTCGAAAATGTCGAACACCTTTATACTGGACTGAGCTCAGTGAGAATAAGATACATGGGGTCGATTTGATCAAAGAGACCGAACAGAAAGTGAAAGTGATTCGCGATAGTTTGAAAGTCGCGTCAGATAGTCAGAAGTCATACGCAGATTTGAAACGAAAAGATATTGAGTTTCATATCAAGGACAAAGTGTTTTTGAAAGTCTCACCGTGGAAGAAAATACTCTGATTTGGTCGTAAAGGTAAATTGGTCCGAGATTTATTGGGCTGTATGAGATTACCGAGCGTATTGGGCCGGTTGCTTACAGACTGTTGTTGCCACCTGAGTTAGAAAAGATCCATAACATATTTTATGTTTCGATGCTTTGACGATATCGATCTGATCCATCGCATGTAATCTCTCCATCTGAGGTTGATATTCGATCTAATATGACATACGAGGAAGAACCGATCCAAATTTTCAATTATGAAATGAAAGAATTGAGAAATAAGAAAATTTCTTTAGTAAAAGTCTTATGGCATCGACACGGGGTGAAATAAGCTACTTGGAAGCGTGAGGATGTTATGAGAGAACGATACCCAAACCTTTTCACCGGTAAAATTTTCGGGGACGAAAATCCCTAAGGGGGGAAGAATTGTAACAGTCCGGTTTAGACCCTAGTCGGAATAGTGGTTTTAGGACCACAAATTCGAGTCAGAAAAATATTTTAATATTATATTCTGTGTTTTTAGTATGTGAATTGATATGTGTGAAATTTCTGTGATTTAATTTAATTGTTTGTGTGTTTAATTTTCAAAAAGGACTTAAATGCATAAAATGTAAAAGTGGCTTTCTACATGTTAAAGTGCTTAATTGCTTTGATGATTTAATTATGGAATCCTTATGTTGTAATTTAGCCATTTAACTATCGGATGAACGGTTATGGGCTTTAATTAAATGGTTTTTCTTATTAATTAATTAAGGCTATTATAGTAATTTATGTAATAAAATGTTTTATAATATAATAAGAGTATGAAAATAGGCATTATGTTCATCTTTCCACTGAAAATACAAAAGAAAATTAAAGAAAGAAAGAACAACTAGGTTCAACTTTAGTTTTGGCTAAATTAAGGTATGTTTTGATTCGGTTTTTGATAATTTCTACATTTTTGTGATCGTTGCTTCGAGTACTACAAAGCCCATGTCTTAATTTTTGAATTTGATGATGATTTTGTGTTTTGCCATTGTTGAAAGCTTGTGGTTTTTGTTGTTTGATGATGGATAATGAAAGATATGTGATAGATAAATAAGTTTTGTTTTTAGATTTTTGATGAATTTGAGTAATTTGGACTAAATTGTGAAAATGTTAGTTTGAAGCACTAAAATGTGAAATAAATGAAATGTGAGGACTTATGTGAGTATAATGAACATTCAGCCAAGCTATAGTGTAGTTAAATTTTGAATATTTTGTGTTTTGTGAAATAAGGACCAAAATGTAAAAGAGTGAAATTATAAGGGATAATGTGTAAAAAGGGCTAATTATGTGTTTGTGGATCGAATTGAATGAATGTGTGATTAAATTATTTAAATTTGAATTTATTTAGATCAAGAACAAAAGAAAACGGAATTAGATCGAGGGAAGTCGAAAGTGGTCGAGTAGTCGATTTTATCCGCCGTTATTCGAGGTAAGTCTATAAGTGAATAAATGTGTTTAAAATTATATGAATACATTTTACAATATTGAATTGAATTGTATAATTACAATCATGTATTGTCGAATTGATATAAGCTTGGAATGACTTGTGCCGAGATTAAATCAATTGAGATACAATGTCCGAAAGTCCCGTACGAACCTTAGGAAATAGTTAATATACATATGTCATGACATAGGATTCCAATATGTGATTTTGTATAAGACCACGTCTGGGACGTTGGCATCGACTTGGTTTACGTGTAAGACCATGTCTAGGACATTGGCATCGTATTTGATTGGTGTAAGACCCTGTCTGGGACAGTCGCATCGATATGTGATTACATGTAAGACCATGTTTGGGACGTTGGCATTGTACGAGCCTTCTGACTATCCAAGTATCCTTAGTAATTCTGAATGGTTTAATGGGCATTATCGAGATGAGATCAGATGTGAAAACGAACAAAAAGGTTCAGATATATGCTATGTGATATGAATATGAAAGTAAGGTAAGTATATGTGTTTAAGATGAATATATGAATTAGGTAGGATAGAAGAGAAATTTATATGTGCTTATGAGTATTTATGCATTTGGCCGTTGATGTTAAAATGTTATGGTAAATGTGATAATATTTGAGCGTGTAAGCATAATAAATATACATTTAGTTAAGGTTTGTTTGATTTGGTTAGTTGATTTAATGCAAATGTTTAAATTGGTCATTATTTGCTTATGACTTACTAAGCTATGATAGCTTACTTTGTGCATGTGTTTGTCATTGTTTTATAGATTATTAAAGCTACGAGAAGCTCGGGGATCGTTGAGGATCATCACCACACTATCAAACTATCTTTTGGTACCTTTTGAAGTTGTATATATTAAAGTATGACATGTATAGGCTAGAGAACTTTAGTTATGCTTTGAGATGTGTAAAAATAGCCATGTGATATGGCTTGTTAATGAATGTGTTTTTAGATGAGTTTGTTGTTGCTTTATAATGCATAAGTTGGATTGTTTGAATGTGCTCATGAAGGGCTAAATGAAATGGTCTATATTGGTAAGTTTATGGTTGAATTGGGAAATTGAGATGATAAGAAATGCTAGGATTTGAAATGATTTTAGAAGAAATATTAATCACATGTTCTGATGTGAAATTTATGCTTTGAATTTGTATGTTTGAAATAGGTTTGCTTATGGTAATGAATGTTGTTGTTAAAAGTTAAATTATGCATGTTTTGGTATGTTTGAATGCCTTTGGAGTATGAAATTATATTGGTTTGGTGCTATTAGGTTTGACCCAAATTTTGGGTGGCAATTTGGCCTTGCAAATGGCCTATATTTGCCCACACGGTTGAGCACACGAGCGTGTGTCTCGACCGTGTCACTTAAGTTTGTAATTCGAAACAAGTCAGACTCGCACACAGGCTAGACACACGGGCGTGTGACAGGCCGTGTAAATTAAGTCAGTGTTGCCCACGGGTCAAGCACACGGGCGTGTCTTCGGTCGTGCGGACAAGTTAGTATGTATGCCATGTTTTGACACGGCTTGGACACACGGGTGTGTCTGATGCCGTGTAAGGCACACGGCCTACCCACACGGGCGTGTGACCTCTGTAACTTTGAAAAATGTTTGATTTTTTGAAAAATTTTGTATGAGCTCGGTTTAGTCCCAACCCCTTTCCAATGCATGTTTAAGGTCTCGTAGACCTTTTAAAGGGACTTTGTGTATATGATTTACTATGTTATAATGATGATGTATCTTATGTTGTAAAATGTTAGCAAAATTTTCGATATGTCCGATAATGCCTCTTAACCCTATTCCGGCGATGGTTACGGGTTAGGGGTGTTACACCGGGGATCGTCAGAGACTTCATTGCACTCTCGGACATCTATTTTGGTACTTTTGAGTTGTGTATATAAGGTATATAGCATGTATAGGCTTGAGTCATTTTGGTATGTTTGATGAACATGTATTTTGGGCCATTTAAGTTGGCTTGTGTTGATGAATTTACTAATGTATAAAGATGTGTAAATGGCTTTATTTTGAGTTAGGTAATTGACCTATAATGAGTGAATGAGGTTGAAGTGATAATGCATGTTTGGAATGGTTTAATTAAATGAATCGTATATGTAAATTATGTCTAGTAAAGCAAGTTGAGTTGATAGGTATTTGAATAGGTAAATGGCATTGAATTGAGTATTGAAATGGTTGAAATGGATATAGTATCATTGTGTATTGGTTGATGACTTTTGGCTGCATATTTATGTCTTAAATTGGTACCAATTGAGCTTGTATAGGTATATGCAAAATGGGTGGCAAAATGGCTTGGTAAATAGCCTATTTTTGTCCACACAGGCAGAGACACGGGCGTATGTCTCAACCGTGTGTGACACACGGTCATGTTACACGGTCGTGTGTCCCTGGTGTTGAATTTGAAATCAAGTCAGTATGCTCCACACGGTCTCACACATGGGCGTGTGATCGGCCGTGTGGCACAAGTCAGTATACCCCCTAATTGGCACACGGCCTAGCACACGGGCGTGTGACTTATCCGTGTTGCATAAGTCAGTATACCCTACAGGTTTGGCATGGCCTAGCACATGGCCTGGCACACAGGCATGTGAGGCCACTTTGAAGGGCATACGGGCTAGACACACGGGTGTGTGGTCGACCGTGTGACCCAAGTCAGTAACCTCACTTGTTAGGACACGAGCTGGCACACAGCCATGTACTTCCATTTCGATTGTTCACACGGTCTGTGACACGGGCGTGTCTGATGGCCGTGTGAGACACACGGCTTGGCAACACGGGCATGTGTCCCCTGTTTTGGAGAAAAATTTTCTAAGTGTGGAAAAGTTTATCGAGTTATCAGTTTAGTCTCGAGCCATTTCTAATGCATGTTAAAGGCCTCGTAGGCTCGTTTAAGGGACATTATGATTGGTTATGATTGAATTGTTTTTGAATTGATAATTTGTTTTATGAAATGTATGTTTATAAGTCTTGTAAGTCCGGTAATGCTCCGTAACCCTATCCCGGCGTTGAATATGGGTGAGGGGTGTTACATGTAACGCCTTAGTCCACCAGCTGGGGGTTAGGGTGTTATAAGTTTTGGTATCAGAGCATAGTTGAGCTAATTCTTAGAGAACTAAAAGGCTAAATCACGCCCTGATATGCATTTTACATGTTTCTGGCTAGTCCCTTGTAGTTTTGCTAAATTGGGTTTGTGTATGTAGTTTAGAATGTCTTCGAATTCCTATGATGTTGTTGGTGAAGGAATGAATATAAGTATTCCTCAGACTTGTGGTTCGAAACCTTTGGCTGATCCAAAAGCAACTGGAAATTCTGCGAAAGACACTTTTGTCAAGATGATGGAACGATGGTTTAACCAATTTATGGGAACTGCTCATGTGCCTCTACCCCAACCTCAGTTTCAGTCAAGAGTTGCTCCACCAAGAGCATCTATTCCAGCTGTAGGAACTGCGAAATAGTTTCAAGGAGATACGTAAGCATGGTGCTAAGGAACTTTTAGGGGATAAGGGTGATGACCCCGCCGTAGTGGAACAATGACTATCTCACGTAGGAAGGGTGATTGCAGAGCTAAAATGTACGCCGACGGATAGTCTATTATGCGTTGTTTCTTTATTAGAGGGAGGGGTGTATTAATGGTGGGAAACATTGATAAGCATGACCCCGGAATGAAAGGGGACAGTGTTTGAGATTAGAAAAGAACCTTATTTTTTTAAAGCTGAATAAATTAATATTGTTTTACTATTTTTTTATTTTTTTATCTAGATGAAAAAGTAATTTCCTCACCCATTATCAATGGAATCATTTTCATTTGTTTGAAAAAGTAATTTCCCCACCCATTATCAATGGAATCATTTTCATTTGTTTGTAGGAAAAAAACTTTAAGAGAGTATTGACTTTATTAGGAAAGTGAACAATATTTTAGAAACTAAACATAAGAATAACGTTCCAAGATTTTTTTTTTTTTTTTGAGGAAAATTAGTACTTTTCATATACCATCTGCCCTCTTAGTTAGAGATGACAAAATGGGCTCGAGCCTGAAAATCCACTCATGCTGATCTGAGCCTGTAATGATTCGAGTTCGAGAAAGCCTAAGCTCGAGAAAATTTGAGCCTAAAAAAGCCTAAGCCTGAGAAAATTCAAGCCCGATAGAACTCGAGCTCGAGACTGTAATAGACCTGAACTCGAGACCAATCTTGTTCGAACTTGAGATAAATCCGACTCAAAGCCTGAAAAGGTCTAACTTTATAACTAAATAGCCATAATAGATATTAATAATTAATATAAATTTATGATATTACTTAAAATATAAATAAATGAATTCTTTATTTTTTTTTGAAAATGTATTGATAAGCATTACATATTTATATTAGCATTTTATTAATAGGAAAAGTAATTAATAATAATTTTTTATTTTAAATTATAAACTGAAATAATTTTTTAAAAAACATTAATTTAATATAAAATATGTTTAATACTATAATTATATATGTATAATGAATATATAAAATTAATAATTATTAAAATCTATAAAATTGAACTTTAATGATAATATAATAATTTATTATATAACTACTATTGAAATCGAAACTGATTACCTAACCCAACCTTAAACCGATATATTAAATTAGAATGTTTCTAATACATAAAATAATAAATAATATAAAATATTACTTGAAATATTAATACATATATAACTATTATAATAAAAGATATAGTATTGAATGATATTATAATGTATAATCATTGATGCATATATATAACCTATTACTATATTGTATGATATGATATATCATCATATAATATAGGAGGACTAACTTTAAATATAAGAAAAGTATAGGGACTTAGAGCATATTTCAACTAGTATAATTATAGACAATAATATAATAATAAGTAACATATAATGTAGTAGTATTATATATAACTACTATTATAATATAGATTATAATAAAAATTATAATATTACATGATATTATAATATTAATCATTTATGCATATATATAAACTGTTAATATATGATATGGTATAGCATTATATAATACAGAAGGGGGTTAACTTTCAAATGTATGAAAAGAATATATAATAATAATAATTAATATATATAATGTACTACTATTATATATAACTATTATTTTATTATAGATTATAATAAAATATATAGTATTACATGATATTATAATTTTTAATCATTTATGCATATATATAAACTTAATATATATACTATATGATGTGATATAGAATTATATAACATAGGAGGGTTAACTTTTAAATGTACGTAAGTATAGGGACTTAGAGCAAATTTCAACCAGTATAATAAACAATAATATATGATAATAATTAATATGTTATGTATTACTCTACTATTATAGCATATGATACAATATTAATGGAATAATATATTTTATAAATATAAATATAATAACTATTATTATATTATAGATTATAATAAAATATATAATATCAATAGTTATGAGTAATTGAGTATATTAAAATACATGTTTATAATTATAACTAACAATATATAAAATATTATTAAAAATTAATATTTTAATAAAATATTATTTTTAAATTAGATTTGAATTGGTCTTTAACTTTTACAAATTGTATTTGGGTATTGAATTTAATTTCTTTTTTATTTTGGACTTGAGATTTGGGCTATAATTAGTTTGTTTTGAGTTTGGGTAATAATGAGTATATTATTTAGGTTTGGGTGTAGTATAATATATTTGGGTTTTGGAATAAATATTTTAGAATATGAATATTAGCTTTATAAATTTAATAAGAAAGATGAAAAGTTATTCAATTGTTAATAAAAAGTTATATAATATCATACGGTAATAAATTTTACCTACAATAAGTATTCTAATTATTTTATATAAAAATAACTGTGTTACATATATAATTTATACTTTTTGTAAGATAAATTTGAATTATGTTGTCATCATAAAAAAGTTGAATGAGTTATTACATTTAAAATTAAAATATTTAAAAATTAAAAAATTCAAAATTATTTGAATCAGTTAAAGCCTGCCCTGCTCGATCTGAGCTCGAATCAAAAAAAATATTCAAGTCCAAAATAGTCCGAACCCGTAACAGATCTCAGCTCGAGAAAGCACGAACTCAAACTTATCCGAACTCGAAAAAATCTAAATTCAAAGTAAGCCCAATTTGAGCTCACCTAAGCTCGCTTGTTTAACAGTTATATTTTTAGTCTCATGCCCCCTTTTAAAAAGATGACATCTTTAAGATAAACAAAATCTACTATTTGTAATTGCACATCATTATTATCTTAAATGAATCTCTAATTTTATTGTTTATATCAAACAACAAAATTGGTATTATCATTTAAAACTTTGATTGAGTTGATATCACAAGTCAACTAAACATAAATTTAATTGAGAAATGTTAAAAAAAAAAATCATTGTTTTTACATAGTTATATTCTTATGAGGGTGTTTTTGATTAAGGTGTTGTTTCACGAACTGAAAAGTGAAGTGTTGAAAACATAAGTGTTGAAAATTAAGTATTGAAAATTTAAGTACTAAATTTAAGATATAAATTTTGTTTGGTATATTACTTAAAATTAATTTTGAAATATAATTAGATTGTTTGATAATATAAATATTAAATTATAAAAATATATATTCTACATTTTATCTTTTATTTTTAAACATTTTACCATATTCTAAACCAAAAACAAATTTTTTAAAGATAAAGTTTTTATAGGATAACATAATATAAAAATAAATAAAATTGAGTTAATTAAATTTTTTCTCCATTTAAGTGATAAGTAGGTATTATTTCCCACACTTTTTTGTTCAAAAAATTCTATTGGAGTATTTTTATTTTTGGATTATCAAACATGTGTAAAATATTAAACCATTGAAAATATTAAACTTAGGTCAACCGAATACTAATTCAATTAGGTTTGACGAAAAGACATTATTTTTACAAAGTTAGTTATGGTATTATAAGGGTCTTTTTGCCTTTATAAGATATTTTTATATAAAGTAATATCAAAATTATACATAAACTTTATTTTAATGTATAATGTTATATGTAAATTTTAAAATTTTGTAATTTTATAAATGAAATTTTACTTTGATTCAAATTTTACAAACTACTAGCAACATTATCAACATAGCACAATTTTTCGTTTATGTATTCCACACACAATTATATTAATTCAATATGAAAAAAATATAAATATATTTATTTTTTAAAATATGTACAATTGAATCAAAATCAAAGTTTAATGTGCACATTTGAATTACAACTAAAATTTCATGTACATAATTGTACTAAATCAAAGCTCATATATCGAATTGCACATTGAAACAAAATTCATATGTAATTTTGATATTTATCCCTAAAATAAATAAAATCCTGCAAATGGAAAATCTTTATTTGATATTTTATATAAACTTTTAACAATTCAAACTTTCCCATAATTTTTTCTACTCAAATCATGGATGGGTATAACATAATGGGTAGTATTGTTTGATTCAACTCATTAGATTTCACAATTTCATATACGGAAAATAGGTAAACACTTATATACCTCAACTGAGACGAAATTCATGAAATATATAATGTGTGTCTACTGACTACTACGGTTACACACCTCACTCGATATTCGAAAGGTCAAACTTATTTTCCAACTTACCCTTTAGGCATCTTTTCATTAATAGAAAACTTGAATCCAAAATTCAACTGAGCGGACTTCCGGTTTTCGATCCAACTACTTTACTTTTCATACTCAAGTGTGAGCGAAATACCTAGAGATGAAAACTCTATGTCCCACACCCTACGGTTATTTTACATTCTCTCCTTTAATTGAGAAAAGCAAAAGGACCTTAGCAACACTTCGATGGCCAACTGGTTTTTCAGATCAGAACGGTTTCCAACTTAAACATCTAATGGGTTTCAAGATAAATTTGCACCAATACCGCTGACAAGCATGCAAAACAAATGGGGAACGAAACTGGTTTTGGACTTGAAGCACATAAATCTCGTCAATGGTGCGAATATATACAAAATCAGCAATCCATTTACATGATTGCAGCCCTTGGCATGAGTCCTAAACTTGATGTTGATCAAACTAGAGAGTGAGTGTTAGATACAAGTAGGCATTTGATACGAGTTCACTAAATTTTTTCGTAGTTGTTCCATATATTAGAAGATTATACCCTGACTCATATACAGGTACATGTTGGGAAAATGAACAGTTGGAATACCATAGCTTAAAGTCTACACTACAGCAGTCATTTAATCTAAGGACATGGCATGAATCCTACACTTAATATGAATAGAAAGGATCAGAATTCAGCCAATCACCCAATTAGTACTTTTTTTTATTGAACAACAGCATTTATATTCGCCAAAGAACTGAATTTTTTTTCAAAGAGCCACCAAAAATAACACAGAGCTAAAATGACTGAAACATTCATGTACATATATTGCTTACTTACAGAGTAACAAACAATAAACTCTCTTTGCTCTGAGTATACTCAAATTCAACTTTAATCCATGGCTGCCTGTTTCGAATTATTGTTCGACTCAGTCAATTTATTATCGGCCAGGGAACCGTCGTCTGATTGAACTTTCACGAATTGTCTGCTACGTTGCACTCGGATTGGTCTTCCCATGAACATCTACAGAATCACAACTTATCAGTCTCTTGATTACAAACAAACAAACAAAAAGGCAGATTAATACCATCGAAACGGCCACACCCAATTCGAAAAATCAGACAAATAATCTAGAAGTTACAAAAAGAAGAAATTACCTTCCCTTGGAAAGCAGACATTGCTGCATCCGCTTCTTTCTTGGATTTGAAAGAGACAAAGCCATAACCAGATGACTTTCTTGGACTATCATGAAATATAACTTCAGCAGAAACAACATTAGCACCCTCAGAACTGAAGAACTCTTTAAGATGTTTAGCCCTTACTTCATATGAAAGATTTGCTACAAACAAGTTGAATGCTGGCACTGGCTGGGGTTTCTCAGGTGGAGCAGCTTTCTTCTTTTTAGGTTTAGCATAATTGAGCCTTAAAGTACGACCCTCTAATTCCTACATCAGTTAACAAAAAGGAAAAGAAACCCAATTTATCAGTAGTTAGCCAGGGGAAATTACCTCATACACACACTTTGAGAGCACTTGTTAAACTAGTATTTAAGGAAATATATCTATTAAATAAATATGCTTACATATGACTCAAGATTATTAAGAGCCGCAAGAGCCTCCTCAGGCGAAGCCATTGAAACAAATGCCAATCCCCTATTTCTGGTCTTGTTATGCATAGAAAGCTAAGCCAAACACAATTAAGAAAAAATAACATCAATATTTCAACCACAAATCATAACCTAAATTTAAGAATAGAAAAATGTTGAGAAAAACCTCAACATCTACGACTGTGCCGTATTTCTCGAACAAAGAACGAATGTCTTCAACGGTACAACGCCAAGGTACGTTCTGGGCAATCAATCTAGTATTCAAAAACTCTTCTTCTTCTTCTTCTTCTTCTTCTTCTTCTTCTTCTTGTTTTGCTTCTAAAGCAGGGTCTTGGGTAGTGGCAGAAAAATGGAGGACGAAACTGGTAAACGGTGTAGTTTTGAAGCGAAGAGTAGTAGTGAAAGGAGAGAATGGAGGAAGAAAACAAGTGGAAGAAATGTTTGGGATGGAGCTAAAGTTATTGGAGATGGATTGAGGTTTATGTTGGAGAGGAAAGAGAGAAAATTGGTGGGGAAGACGAAGCAGAGCCATGGGAGAAAAGGCCGATGTTTGAAACAGTGATTTGGTTTCTTTGAGGTTTTTGAGAGGGAGAAGTGGAATGGATAACGGATTAAGGAGACTATCGTTTCGGGAGGCAAAAACTATCTCAGGGTAGCTATAAAGAATCAAAAGGTGTAAAATACGCGGCAGTTCTTTGTTATAGGATAGTAAAATCTCTCGAAATAAATGTTTTTTTTTTTTTTTGTACGATTTGGGGAGAAAAAACCTATTGAACAAACTATAGTATTTGTTTTAGTTATCTAATTTTTCTTTTAAATTGATTACCTAAACTATAATTTGGTAATCAATATTCTCTCATGTTAAAAAAATTCGAATTAATCAAATTATAACACGTAATACTTTTATTTATAGTCCTTTTTAATATTTTCACTTTTTTCTTTTTTGTCTCATTTTCTTTTATATTTTCTTTCTTTTTTCTCTTCCTTTCTTCCCTTTCTTCTCCTCCTACTAATAGAAGAAGTAGTTTGCCTTTTTTTTTTCTCCTTTCTCCCATCTTCTTCTTCTCCCACTAATAGAAGAACCAATTTGCTTGATGGAGGGAGGGAACTCAAGAAACTAGAAAGAAATGAGCAATAGAAGAACCTTAAGACCGTGAAACATACCTAAAAACTAACTATTCACATACAAAATGTATTCATTCCTTATATAGACATATTTAGTGACCTATGTTTTGTTTGTTAATTGATACATTAAAAACCATTTCAATTTAAAAAGGGCTAAGGTTGCGACAAAACAATTTTGTTGGTTGCGTTGGGAATTTAGATTGATTTTTGCAGATGATGATCATTAATTTGCAGACGAGTTGTGGCGTATATTAAAGTCGCTTCAAAATGAAAGATAAAACATGGAGAGAACTAAAGAAACCAAAAATAAATGAGTAATGAAAGAACTTTAAGACCACAAATTTTGGTTAGAGTAGAGAGGGGGGAAGGGGAAGGGAGGAAAAATATGAAGATGGAAGGAGAGATGGAGAGAGAGGGAGAAGATGGAATGGGAGTGGGAGGGAGAGGGAGATATTTTTATTTTATTTAGTATTTTCAATTTTGTAGTTAAGTTAAGACTGAATACTTTTTTTATCAACATATGTCACTTCTTATTGGTCGCAATGGTTTTTTTTTTTAACGGATGTAACAATAGGGGCCAACATTGGCTAAGGAGTTATAGTTTATGTATTCGGTTTAACCGAAAAAAATGTTTAGTTACTTAACTTGAACACAGGGCATAGTTTAAGGGCCTTATGTTCAATTAAACCAAAAAATAAAGCAATTTTAAGTTCTGAATTATTTGGAAGTGGTCAATTTCACCCCCTATAAGGAAACTTATGTCATTTAGCTTGTTCTCTCACAGTGGAAGTAGAACCTCGCTTGAGTATTTCCTGCTCTTTTTCAGTTGGTTTTCTTAGATTGTTTCTTATTTTTGTAGGTTTGGGTGTGGATTCTCTATTTTATGGTTCCAATGTTTCTTTTACTTACGACATTCCCTCTCTATTACTAGCGCGGTCTTGTAGGTTTGTTTTGCTTTGTTTGAAACTCTTTTATAGAACTTTTTTTGACAATCAAGGGTTTTTTGTGTTTTTCTGAATTGGAAGCTATGGGTAGGCTTAATTTTAATCTCATTGAGGGCTTTTAGCTCACCTTGGTTCACAATTTCCTCTATTCAACTTTTCACGGGGTTCCTCAACATGTTAGCAATGTCCTTTTTTTAGGGTAGGGTCTTGATTTAGGTTATCAAGTGCTTTTCTTTAGCGGATTACTATGAGGCTTCTAAAGCTAGCCTTTGATTTGATTTCTTGGTTAGTGATTCTTTCTTGGTTAATATATCCAAGTCTTAAATGTCTTAAGTATGCTTTATTCCAATGAGAATTTACCAGTTCAATTTCAAGCTATGAGTACATCTTTGGTTTGATAAAATAGATATTATTTTCCAACCACTCATAATAGATAATAATTTTTTTATGAATTGCAATACCTTTAATAAATGTCATGACGTAGCCATCATGAAATAAACAAGTGATCTGCCACAATTCGTTGTGGCAAATTAGACTACTTTCAGCATTTAATGAGCTTGATTTCAATTCGTTTTATGTTATTTTGTTTCGTTTTCATTTTAGTAGCTTAGACATAACTATTAGCAAAATAAGTGTTTTTATGTACTTTATAGTTTTTCAATGACCTATTAGGTCAGCTTGGGCCTTGGGAATGACTAATAGGCTATTTGAGTGTGAAGGGTGCCATTTTAAGCCCCAAAATACAAATGAAAACAACCATGTCGCAACATTGGCATCCAGTGTCGTGATACTGAAGATCGAATCAAAAAAAAAAAATCCTGGAACACCAGAATTGGGTGTCACTGTAACATCCCGAAATAAGGCCTAAACGGAAAAATGGTTTCGGGAACACAAATCTGATGTTGAGAAATTTATTTTATTTATATTTTTATGGTCTAAAATTTCACGGAATGATTTCATGAAAATCTCATTCGAAAATTTTGACGTTTGGGCACTCAATTTAGTCAAAAAGACTAAATTGTAAAAAGTGCAAAAGTTGAGTTCTACATGTTAGAGGTGTCCAATTGTTATGAAATTTTAAATTGAAGTAGAGGTACTTAAATGGTAATTATACCATTAGGCATTCATGGACAAAAATGGACAAATATATGTAACACCCCAAACCCGGTCCAAACACTACAACCGAATCTGGTATGTTACTAAGGAAATTTTATAAAAAAAATGTGGCACTTTGGAAAACGATTATCAGGTTTTAAGTATTTATACCGAAAACTTAATAATTTATTAAGTCATATAAGATATAAGTTATAAAATGCCTTGGTGAATTTTAAATAAAAACCGAAATTTTATACATGTCTTAACTTAATTCGAACATAAAATGTAAATGCCCAGTAATAAAAGCCCAACATAAAACCAAAACATAAATAATAGTCTAGTGGCCCAAGGCCTTATTACAACGAAATTTAAAACCCTTAATCAAAAATATTAAAAACAATATTCTAAGTAAAATCTTCTGTTGGATCAAGTATTCTCTCGCGTGGCCACCTTGCGCTCCTCTCCAGCCCGGTCCGATGCACTAGGTGCTACCTAAAATTGTTAAAAATAATAGGGTGAGTCGTGAGACTCAGTGTGCAACCCTCATGCACCATTAGATTTGGGCCTTAACCCCACAGAACATATAACAGAATATAATATATCAGAAAATATGCAAAGCCCAACCCAAATCCTAGGTTTCCATCCGCTACACGCCACCCGTACCAGCCATTCACACCATTGGGGATTTCTACAATCAACCCACACCGCTACACGCCATTGATGGCAGTCTTGCTGCTCATCGTCAGATCATGGCCGTAGCCACTACAACAGGTCATGGTAAAAGCCACTACAACAGGTCACGGCAAAAATCGCTACAACAGGTCACGGCAAAAGTCGCTACAACAGGTCCTGGCAAAAGCCGCTACAACAGAACACTTCCCCTTTCATCAAACCCAACCCCATGCAATCACAAAAAATCGGCATATTCATATTATTTAATCAGAACATTCACTAGAATGACAGGGATCACTAACCTGGTGATTTGCTTCTACCCTCTTTGGGTTTCAATCGTTATGCCGGGATTTCGACATTAACCAGAATATAACAGATTAATAAACATATTTTAACAGGCAATCTAAATGCTATGGAAGTGTTACACACCTGATATCGCATAGTTTTACTCCCTTAGTTAAATCCTTACTATCTGGATCTACAACCCTTAGTCTAAAATCTTGCTCAAAAGCCGGAAGAATACGAAGATTTGGGCTCCCCTACATTCGGCCAAGAATTAAGAAATGCCTGAATTTATACGTTAAAAATTAGTAGATCTCCTTACCTTGAAATCCCGAAAGTAACACGATTCGAGTGTTACTGAACTCTAACTTAGAGATCTAAGCAAATGAATCCCCTTCAAATCCCGGAATGCCGCAAATGAGAGAAAACACGAGATTAACCAACTATTTAGCCATTCGGCTATAGTCTGCAAAAGCTGAAAAAGATCAAAAGAAAACCCAAATCGATACTTACCTCTATAGAAGGTTTCGACTATCCATTGTAGAAAGATTCGGCAATCGCAGAAGAAGATTGAAGCATAGAAGATTAGAGATCTAGGAGTTTTTGGCTTTTTAAGGAAATCCCGAAAAGATGAACTAGATGTGTTTTTCGGCTTTTAGAAGAATTGAATGAGGAGTTTTGGCTTTTAGTGAATGGGAGAAGAATAACAATGGAGATCAGAAGATTCGGCCAAAAACGAAATTTTAAAGAGGAAGAAAGAAAAGGTGAGAAAACAATGGTGATTTTTGGCTTTTGGAAGAGAAAAGATGAGAAAAGAAAACAAGTGAGATGGCCTTCAAATTTTCGGCACAGGAAGGGAAGAAAGAGTAGGGTTCCAATGCCAGAATTGATTAGCTATCCCCCCTATTTATAGAAATTTCGGCACTTACCTATCAAAAACCGAAAGTGCCCTTCCTAATAACTAAAAATTCTACAAATAAAAAGGGAAAATTCGGTACCCATATATACTAAAATAAATAAATAAATAAATAGAATAGAATAAACCTACACCCCCTAATCGACTCAAACTTATCACCAATTAAATTCCTTTATTATCACTAAATTTTATCTTCAATCCTCATCCAAAAATTCCATTACTAGCCAAAAATCCAATTTGAATTACATTCAAATTGCTTCCCCCGAACAGCAGCCATCAATTGGTGTTTTGGTCCACTTCAAACACCTTCCCACGCCAGCAGCAAAATTTCAAGTTATTGCGCACAAGGCAACTCGAACCCAAGACCTACAGGAACCACCACACGCTACCAGCCACTGCACCACAACCATTCTTGTGATATATTCCGTTGTTAACTTCTTTTAAAGCCTATTTTCCCAGCGACCGAATCATCCAAAGAAATCTAAAAATATTAACCAACACCCAGCTTCGAACCTCTGACCTCTTCACTATGACACACTCCCTTTGCCACTGCGCCGCCCGTTTCATTTGAGTCATAATTTCTTCCCAATTAATTATCAACCTTTATTCCGTGCTCCAGGTTTACTTAAAAAAAAAACCCAACATTTCGCGCACAACGCGACTAGAACCTTGCTCCCCCCTCCTGCTCCTATCGCCTTTGCCACTGGGCCAGGCGTTTCCTTGTGTCATGAAACAGCCCCAACTAATTATAAGGCCTAAACTCTGGCCTTCATACTAACATATGCGAAATAAAATTTTTTTGCCATACCCAAGACTTGAACCTTTAACCTCCAGCTTATTGAGAACGCCCCAAGCCACCAGACCACCTACTTCATTGGGTTATCTTCAACCTAAAAATATTTTAAAAGCCTTCTAGCTAAAACACCAACCACTCTTAAGGGTAAAACAAAATTTTTGCTAAATCCCTTGATTGAGCCTAGGACTTTTCCAACACTACCAACCCTTCCTAAATCACCTAAAAATTAAACTAAACATGCAAATCATAATTTTTTTATCACACTTAATTCATTATTCCCTTTTTTTTCTGATCGACAAAAATCCATTTTCTGAACACACGAAACCCATTTATTCTAGGCCCAAATTCAGGATGTTACAGTTCTACCCTCCTTAAAGAAATTTCGTCCTCGAAATTTCCAACTAACTACTAATCGTACTACCCAAGTCTCACCACTATGCTTTCACTGCGCACTCTAATTTAATAATATATAAACATTGCACGCATACAGTTTCCATACCAAAAAATATAGCATCCACACAAAACATACCCGACTTAATGGTGATTGAACAATCCCGAGCCTTATGCTTCTCAGACCCACATTTTAAACACGTTCCTGACTTCCTCCAACATTCACCAGTATGACGCCTTCTACAATATTCGCAAACCCGGAAGTTTGGACGTACCTTAGCATGCTTCACAGAACGAGACTGCCACCCTCGAAAACTACGATCTCTTTTTTTCTTACAGTCCACGCACCCAACCCGAAGTGTTTCACCGATTTCTTTAACCTCCTTCAGTACCTCCCTAACTAGCTGAGTCAGCACATCAGTCCTAACACTTCCACGGCCTCGGCCGCGGCCTCTTCTTCCTTTTCTAGCACTCATCGTTGATTCTCGTATTATCTGAATTAGAAGTTTTATGAATTATTAATTTCTTTCACTGATTAACCACGAACAATCTTATGGACAGTAGTTTCAAAAGTAGTTCTTTCGAATTTTAACCTATCTACAGTTTCAGTCTCAAGTTTATCTCCTAATTCTAGAAACCACATACATTCAACCATCACACATCAACATACATATAACATTCATGAACTCACATTCATCACATAAGGGTATTTTCGTCATTTCACTACCGAGGGGTTTTTCCGTAGTTTTGCTCTACAGGGTATTTTTTTTTTTTCAAATAAAGTATCTTGGTAATTTTCTTTGAAGTAGAGGTACTTTGGTACACATTTTTTTTAAAGCAAGGGTATTTTGGAAAACAATTTTTTTTTGCAAACCGGATTCTTTTGTAAATGTAGGGGTTTTCGAGTAAATTTGCAAAACATGGGTATTTTATAAAATCACGGTTGTTTTGGAAATTTTCACAAACTAAGGGTATTTCAGAAATTTTGCCAACCGGAGTGTTTCGGTAATTTTCACAAATTTTGGTAATTTTACAATTCTGGGAAATTTTCACAAATCAGGTGTATTTTGGGAATTTTACAAAACTTGGGGGTATTTTGATCATTTTACAAATCAGGGGTAATGTAGTAATGTCGCAAAATAGGATGGCTGGTCCCTTTCGGGTTTTAATTATAGATTTTGGCCGGTCAACAAATTCTCATGGCTAAGGTGAACAGTCATTACACACCAGGTAGGATTTCAGCGAAGAGGAGGTGAGTCACTAGGACTGCTTAAGTACCAAGCTCTCCCTGAATCCAATCCTAGACATGCGTATGCCTGTTGCCACACCCTAACCCATCGACTCGTTCACGGGTTTGTTTAGTTGCATTAAGTCTTATGGAATTTAAAGAGTTGTTTAAACTAAGCCTAAAATCCATCAATACTATCATACTAGTCTACATCCATAAAGCCCATCAACCCAACAAGTATATCACATCAAGAGTTAGAATACTTACCTGCGTGGATCGGGTGCCGGTAGACTCGAAGGCCATATCTTTTTCCAAATTTTTTTTTTCAAATTCACATCAACTTTTCAAAACACTACTAGACCCATTTCACAGCCCGAGTTTTGAACTGGGCTCTGATACCAAAAAGTAACACCCCAAACCCGGCCCAAACACTACAATCGGATCTGGTATGTCACTAAGGAAATTTTATAAAAAAATGTGGCACTTTGGAAAACGATTATCAGGTTTTAACTATTTATATCGAAAACTTAATAATTTATTAAGTCATATAAGATATAAGTTATAAAATGCCTTGGTGAATTTTAAGTAAAAACTGAAATTTTATACATGTCTTAACTTAATTCGAACATAAAATGTAAAAGCCCAGTAATAAAAGCCCAACATAAAACCAAAACATAAATAATAGTCTAGTGGCCCAAGGCCTTATTACAACGAAATTTAAAACCCTTAATCAAAAATATTAAAACAATATTCTAAGTAAAATCTTCTATTGGATCAAGTATTCTCTCGCATGGCCACCTTGCGCTCCTCTCTAGCCCGGTTCGATGCACTAGGTGCTACCTGAAATTGTTAAAAATAATAGGGTGAGTCGCGAGACTCAGTGTGCAACCCTCATGCACCATTAGATTTGGGCCTTAACCCCACAGAACATATAACAGAATATAATATATCAGAAAATATGCAAAGCCCAACCCAAATCCTAGGTTTCCATCCGCTACACGCCATCCGTACTAGCCATTCACACCATTGGGGATTTCTACAATCAACCCACACCGCTACACGCCATTGATGGCAGTCTTTCTGCTCATTGTCAGATCATGGCCGTAGCCACTACAACAGGTCATGGCAAAAGCCACTACAACAGGTCACGGTAAAAACTGCTACAACAGGTCACGACAAAAGTCGCTACGACAGGTCACGGCAAAAGCCGCTACAACAGAACACTTCCCCTTTCATCAAACCCAACCCCATGCAATCACAGAAAATCGGCATATTCATATCATTTAATCAGAACATTCACTAGAATGACAGGGATCACTAACCTGGTGATTTGCTTCTACCCTCTTTGGGTTTCAATCGTTATGCCGGGATTTCGGTATTAACCAGAATATAACAGATTAATAAACATATTTTAACAGACAATCTAAATGGTGTGGAAGTGTTACACACCTGATATCGCGTAGTTTTACTCCCTTAGTTAAATCCTTACTATCTGGATCTACAACCCTTAGTCTAAAATCTTGCTCAAAAGCCAGAAGAATACGAAGATTTGGGCTCCCCTACATTCGGCCAAGAATTAATAAATACCCGAATTTATACGTTAAAAATCAGTAGATCTCCTTATCTTGAAATCCAGAAAGTAACACGATTCGAGTGTTACTGAACTCTGACTTAGAGATCTAAGCAAATGAATTCCCTTCAAATCCCGGAATGCTGCAAATGAGAGAAAACACGAGATTAGCCAACTATTTAGCCATTCGGCTATAGTCTGCAAGAGCCGAAAAAGATCAAAAGAAAACCCAAATCGATACTTACCTCTATAGAAGGTTTCGACTATCCCTTGTAGAAAGATTCGGCAATCGCAGAAGAAGATTGAAGCGTAGAAGATTAGAGATCTAGGAGTTTTTGGCTTTTTAAGGAAATCCCGAAAAGATGAACTAGATGTGTTTTTCGGCTTTTAGAAGAATTGAATGAGGAGTTTCGGCTTTTAGTGAATGGGAGAAGAATAACAATGGAGATCAGAAGATTCGGCCAAAAAGGAAATTTCAAAGAAGAAGAAAGAAAAGTGAGAAAACAATGGTGATTTTCTGCTTTTGGAAGAGAAAAGATGAGAAAAGAAAACAAGTGAGATGGCTTTCAAATTTTCGGCACAGGAAGAGAAGAAAGAGTAGGGTTCTAATGCCAGAATTGATTAGCTATCCTCCCTATTTATAGAAATTTCGGCACTTACCTATCAAAAAACCAAAAGTGCCCTTCCTAATAACTAAAAATTCTACAAATAAAAAGGGAAAATTCGGTACCCATATATACTAAAATAAATAAATAAATGAATAATTAAATAGAATAAACATACACCCCCTAATCGACTCAAACTTATCCCCAATTAAATTCCTTTATTATTACTAAATTTTATCTTCAATCCTCATCCAAAAATTCCATTACTAGCCAAAAATCCAATTTGAATAACATTCAAATTGCTTCCCTCGAACAGCAGCCATCAATTGGTGTTTTGGTCCACTTCAAACACCTTCCCAGGCCAGCAGCAAAATTTCAAGTTATTGCGCACAAGGCAACTCGAACCTGAGACCTGCAGGAACCACCACATGCTACCAGCCACTGCACCACAACCATTCTTGTGATATATTCCGTTGTCAACTTCTTTTAAAGCCTATTTTCCCAACGACCGAATCATCCAAAGAAATCTAAAAATATTAACCAACACCCAGCTTTGAACCTCTGACCTCTTCATTATGACACACTCCCTTTACCACTACGCCGCCCGTTTGATTTGAGTCATAATTCCTTCCCAATTAATTATCAACCTTTATTCCGTGCTCCAGGTTTACTCAAAAAAAAAAACCTAACATTTCGCGCACAACGCGACTAAAACCTTGCTCCCCCCTGCTCCTAACGCCTTTGCCATTGGGCCAGGCGTTTCCTTTTGTCATGAAACAGCCCCAACTAATTATAAGGCCTAAACTCTGGCCTTCATACTAACATATGCGAAATAAATTTTTTTTTCCATACCCAAGACTTGAACCTTTGACCTCCAGCTTATTGAGAACGCCCCAAGCCACCAGACCACATACTTCATTGGGTTATCTTCAACCCAAAAATATTTTAAAAGCCTTCTAGCTAAAACACCAACCACTCTTAAGGGTAAAACAAAATTTTTGCTAAATCCCTTGATCGAGCCTAGGACTTTTCCAACACTACCAACCCTTCCTAAATCACTTAAAAATTAAACTAAACATGCAAATCATAATTTTTTTATCACATTTAATTCATTATTCCCTTTTTTTCCGATCGACAAAAATCCATTTTTTGAACACACGAAACCCATTTATTCTGGGCCCAAATTCAGGATGTTACAATATAGGTAGAAAGAACCAAAGTTTTTAATGAAGGGTAATTTAGTCATTTGGTAATAAAAAGAAATTAAAAGAGAAAAAGGTGGCAAAATATGCTCATCTTCTTCCTTAGGCTGAATCTTCAAGGGGGACTCCATAGCTAGGGTTTCCAAGCTTCCAAGCTCCATACTAAGTCAATCCAAGCCTCGTTTTTCATGTTATTTACGTTTTTGGAATCCCGGTAACTCGGTTTAGCTTATTCTAGCAATATTTTAACCTAGGGTTCATATTTGGAAAAATACCCATAGGTGAAATATGTTTATTTTGATGTTTTATGATAGGATATGAAGGCTGAAATTATGTTAAACAACTTTTGCTAAGCAATTTTACGTAAAAATGAGTAAAAAACATAATCGGTAAAAATACCTAATGTTCATAAGTACATGTTAGAGTGAGAATTTGATGTTGCCATAGAAGGGAAAAATGTTCAGCATGTCCTAAAATGTAAGAAAATAGGATGAAGTTTAATTTTCGAGCCTAGGGGCAAAATTGTTATTTTGTGAAAGTTAGGGGGCAAAAATGTAATTTTTTTCATAGTGTGATTTTTGGACTAAATTGAATAATGTGAGTATTAAATGAGTTAAATATGTTATTATAGATCAAGAAAGACGAGGAATTGACCTTGATCGGGGAAAAGAAAAGGTTAAGGACTAAATTGCAAATTTTGCCATATTTTGCACCGCGGTAAGTAGTATGTAAACAATTCATTATTTTTATTGACGTTTTATATTTCAGCATGTTTAATGTATTGTATCTGATTTTTGAATCATAATTAACTATTGAAAGAATGAAATAAAGTGTTAAAAAGTGAGTTATTTCCCGTTTGAACCTTCGGAATCGAAAGATGTAATTGGAATGTAGCTAGGTCACATGAGTGGTACTAAGTGTAGGCCACTATGTACACATGAGAGCTACAAGAGATTTCGTATATGTAGCTAGGTCACATGTGTAGTACCGAGAGTACGCCATGTGTACAAGAAAACTATATGTAGCTAGGTCACATGTGTGGTATATGGTGTGAGCCACTATGTGTACAAGAGAGCTACGAGAAGGCTAGGTCATATGAGTGGTGCTAAGTGAAGGCCACCATATGTACAAGAGAGCCAAAATTATGAGTACAATCAAGCTAGGTCACATGAGTGGTATTGAGTGAAGGCCACTATGTGTACAAGAGAGCTTCGATTTCAAAGGTGGGCTGTGTGCGAAACCACTGCATATTCGTTATTATTCTGAAGCGTTCAACGGGAAAACTGACTAAATGAAATTATGTGAGATGTTGTAGTGATAAGTATTGTATATGTATGTGTAATGCATGAGCAATATGCTCAATATGTGATTGGAAATTGGAATGATGGTTATAGGTAAGTAATGAATACAACTAAAGTGAAAGAAAGCAAAAATTTATAATAAAACTGTTTTGGACAACAGCAGTGAATTGAATTTGAAAAATCACCAAAAATGGTAGAAATGGAATTATAAGTTGTATGAGATATTTATTTAAAGCTTATTGTGTCTATTTTTTATATAAAAGAAACATAGAAAGTAAAGGAATTGTATAGTTTGAGATATTTAAACTTTTGTGAGACTAGTTTAGAATAGTTACTTGATCCCCTGTTCTGTCTTGGAAAAATCATTACAAATTCTAAAAATATAATTATGGGGTATAAGTTATATAATTGAAATTGTAACACCCCAAACCCGGCCCATGCATTTCGACCAGATCTGGCATGTTATGGAACACATAACACTTTAACGGTTTTAGAAAGCACAAGTTAATTAGTTAATATTTGAATAAAGAAGTGACTTTTTGAAAATAAATCTTTGTATTATTATTAAATATAATAAAACCTTTGACACAATTTCATAAGTTGCAGAACATCTTTAAAAAAAACAAATAAAGAAACTACTTAGATGAACATAATCTATGGAGGCCTTATTACATAAAAAATTTCCAAAACTATAGACTTGAGAAAAACCGAAATAATCAAAAATAGGGAAATCAAAACTTGATGGCCCCTCGAGTTTGTCTCAGCTTCCATGTCCATGATCTACTGCTTATCTGAAAGCGTAGAGAAAAAGGAAAGCGTGAGTCACCAAAACTCAGTGTATAAATCTCAAAGCACACATCGACCGGAGCCCACAAACACATTATGGGCCCTGGCCCATACATAAAGGCAACAATCATGATTATATATCAAATAAAAAATGATTAATAACCCATCCCATCCTAGGGTTCCATCCTCTACACACCATCCCGTACTAACCATCACACGTTGGGGATTTCTACAATCAACCCTCCATCCGCTACACACCATAACGACAGCCGAACTGCCTATTCCTGATGTTCAGGAAATATTAAACGTGGCATAGCCACCGATCACTATGTGACCTAGCATTTATATTTGTGGGTTTTCTACCACCGATCACCAAGTGACCTGTCATGCACTTCCCCTTCATCATATCAAAATCCCTCCCCATGCATACACACATAAAGAAAACATCATACAGGCTTACATATATTTCGATACACATAGAGAGTTCTATGTTTACGTACCTGGCATCCTTGCCTAACCCTTTTAGGGTTCCATTCGATTGTCTATACAGCCTCTTTCCGGCTTTTTAGCCCACAACATATATATAGACATACATACAGGATTAATAGTGTGTTAGAGATCTACACACCTAATTACCGTTAGAATGATGCTTTCTATGTCGACGCTATCCGTAGTCGACACAACTGCTATCTGCCTAAGGTGTTGTTCAGAAGCCGATCCACAACCAAGTGGCCAATCTCGAACGGCAGATATTGCTCGTTTCTTAAACTTAGGGATTCTCTCCTTTGCCTGATCCATGTTTAATTCCATCCAAGTCCTTATCAGAACTACTATCACCATATTTGATCGTTAATCCTCATCATAAAGTTAAGATCTTGTATAAAATGAATAAATCTAGTAGAAATCTAGGGGAAAATCTCCTTACCTTAAAATCTTGAAATTGGAGACTAGCTATTTTCGGCTTTTAGATCTAGTTGACCAAGCTTCCTTCAAATCCCGAATTGCCGCCCAACATAGAACCATTAAACTTATTAGCTTTTCGGCTTTTACCTTTCAAAAACCGGGAATAGATCATGAGAACTAATCAGAAGTCGATACTTACCTTGGCACAGGAGGTTCGGCTAGCACTAGAGAGAGGATTCGACAATGCCAAAGGAAGTTTTAAATGCTGGAATAGATAAAACTAATTCTCAAATAGGATGAATAAAGAAAAACTATGGAGATTTCAGCTTTTTAGAGAAATCGGCTCAATGGGGAAAAAGAATGGAAAAGAGGTTTCGGCTTTTGAAGAAATTGAAGAAAAGAAAATTGGAGAGAGAGAGAGGCTAAGGAATTCGGCACAAAGAAAGAAGAGAGAATTAGGGTTTTAAATGCCAAAATCAAGGAGCTATCCCTCCTATTTATAAAGATTTCGGCACCTCTTGTATAAAACTGAAAACGCCCTTCCTAATTAATTAAAATTCAAGCTAAATGAAAGGGAAAATTTGGCACCCATTTGCCATGCAGTAGTCAATTTCTTTACTCCTTTAAGTGATGGATTTTCGGCCATCACCTTCCTTGTAGATAGGCTCCTATCTTTTCTCCTTTTTATCTTTTAAATTATCAATTATAAAATCCATATAAATCCTCCTATTTTTGAGCCTTGTAGCCGTCCACCTCACCTAACCCTAATGCAGAATTTAGCTAACTAAAATTAAAAGATTTGGGCTCCATGAAACTTAAATTTTGGGCCCATAAATCCCTTGTTGTGGCGTCACCCCTTGCTCCTTTTTAAGTGCCAAAAATGGCCTAAAAACATGGGCTCCTTGCGGCCAAAACTTAGGCCTCTTTAATTGTTAATGACGCCACCTTCAAATTCCCTTGCAGTGCCACCTATTGTTGGGCCACTAGCCTACGTTAATATTTTAAACACAATTACCACCTTTTAACTCTATAATGCCCAATCAGATAATTTAACCAAGGCCTTTGCTTAATTCTGAGCCCATTTTGGACCCCTATTACTTAAATTATCATATTAAACATATCCCTACACTAAACGCATAGACCCATTAATTCAGGATGTTACAGAAATCCTTAATGAGTCTATTTTCAAATGAAATAAATTTTATCATCATATGAATTCTGTATATTGATAAAATTGGTTCGTAGTGAAAAGTGGTCAGAGCAGTTGAACAGCAAAACAAGGGAATTTTTAATTAATAAACTGTACTAATTGGAAAGGCAAAAAAATCTGAAAATTTTATGGTGAGAATATACATAAGTCTAGTTTTAGGAAAAATTTACGGATCTTAATTTGGAGTTTCGTAGCTTCAGATAAAAATAATCTAGTGACTGTGACTCGAATAAACAGCTTGCTCCAAACTTGAATAAATGATGAAATTGATTTTAGATTTGATTGTGTTGTTTTGTAAACTTACTAAATCCATTATTAGTTATTTACATACTTACTTACTAAGCTTTGTAGCTTACTTCCCTTCCTTTCCCATATCTTATAGGGTTGTATGCTAACTCGAGTTAGAGATGGCCAGAGATGTAATCACACTATCAAGCTATTATCATGGGGGTAAAAGTGAATACAAACCTCTTAAGTTTATGGCATGTATAGGGGACTTAGTCATTTGTATATGTCATAATTGGTTTGGCCTAAAATGTTGGCCTTTAATATTTAGTAGTTTATTTTGTGTAAGGCCATTGATGTTGGCTAGTTTTATTCAAGTTGTATGTTTGTGATGATGCATAATTTGGATGAAATTTTAGGACTTGGTTTAATACGTTTACAAGTGTATGTGTTTTGGTAATGCCTTGTACCCTATTCTAGCATCGAATACGGGTAAGGGGTGTTACATTTAGTGGTATCAGAGCTATGGTTTAGTCGATTCTCGGACTAACATAGTATATGTGAGTCTAGCTATACATGCCATATTACTATTCGTGATAGTGTGATATCTCCCAACTCTGACGAAATTATTTTGTTAAGACAGAGATGACTTCTAACCGAGCTATTTTTTTTATAATGCTAATAATGATATTGAAATGATTGAGACTTGCTTATGATGTGTCGAAATTTGGAAAGGTATGAATAGAAGTTCACGATACATATGTGTTAATGTACGAAATGAGATAACCACAAGTTAAGAAATGTGAAAAGTGGAATGAAATGAAAGTTTATATGGTGATAAGCCCATCCATGTTTGTTTGGCATGCATATGACGTTATGTGCCCAACATATTTGATTAAGTGAATACGATAAGTAAATTTACTCAAATTGACAGAATGTGTGTTTATGTACACTTGTTTGAATAAGATAATCGAAAAAGTTCGTGTAACATGACTATGTATGTTAATTAGCTTAAAGTGCATTATGTAATTGTGGTTATATAATGTTGGTGATGAATGCAAAGTCATATGTGTGTATTTATGAGAGTCAAGTCAGAAGCTTTACGACCTCACCCCCTTACCAGTGTTGCTTTATAACGAAAATTCACAAGAACCATGTGGAATAAGTCCATAAATGTGAAACTAAAGAGTTTAGTGGTGAAATACTTAGTAACGCATATAGAGATAAGGATAGTTTGGAAAGTGGAAACAATTTTGGAAGGATATCTAAATGTTTTAAAGATTATACAGATTATGCAATGTCACAGATAAAGGAGAAGTTAGTCTCAGCTAATCGACTTATTCAGATATGATGTCTAAAGTATGTGTTTGCTGAAATTTTTCCCGAATTAATTTCGTTAGTGAGTGGAATAATACAGGGTTCATGATGACAGAATTAGTCAAAGAAATGATATTTGAGTAGTAAAGATGTCTGTGTGCGTGACAGTTACAATTGAAATGAATATGATGATTTTTTCTGTGTATTCTATATATATTCTTTTATCCTCAGAGATATGTGTGTGATTGTTCAGTTTCTGGTGAAGTTCTAATGTTGTGAGAAGCTAACTATATGTTAGACGAAAGTTCTGTTGGTCTGGTCGGTTTATGATCGGTATTTCTTTATCTATTTGGAATTCTATTTAATATGTTGGAATGAAGTCGATGGTAAAAAAAAAAAAATTATGTAAGACTATTCTTATGATTCTACTGATTATGGTTTTGTTTTATATATACGGAAAATATATTATCTCTGTTATGATGGAAGCCCAGAGTCGGTAAGCATTGTTTTTCTACTGAATTTCTCTGAGGAATTATCAGGATCTCTGTTATTTTCTTGTGAGTTATGTATATTTAAACATGTCTCAACTAAGAGAATAAATTTTGTGTATTCATGAGTATGAAGACTGATAGTCTGAATGAAGAAATTATATTCTAGAAAGCATAATACAGAGATATGCCTATTGGATTATTCTAACCGGATGATGTTATTATAAGTTAAAGTTGTTCTGATTGGAAAATTTATCACCTTTGTGAAAGTTTGAATGGTCTGGGCATGCTAACAAAGTTAAAGCAATTGAAGGTATTATTAACCGAAGCTCTGGTTTTGAGTTCAGTTGGAATTGAGTAATGAATTCATGATTTTTTTTAATGATGCACTAGTGAACGGATTAGAATGAGTTTTATTGCTAGAATATAAAGTGGTGATTCTAGAAAGAAAATGAGATGGAAACACTATAGATTTCGTATCTGAATTATCTTGATCTCTGAAAAGGAAGATGTTATCGGATTGTGATTGATCGTTCGTGTATAGATTTCTTGTTTAACAAACCAGTCGAGTATGATGTTTCTGGGATTATTCGATTATGCGAAGTATCAGTCTCCATTATTTCGGATTGAGATCCAAGGGTTATATCCCAATTATGGAAAAAGCTAAAGGAAATTCTGACCACGAAACTAAATTAAATTGTGATTCTGATAAAAAGTTGACAGCAACTTCTTCTGGTAAGATTTTCGGGGACGAAAATCCCTAAAGGGGGAGAAATGTAACATCCCGAAATAAGGCCTAAACGGAAAAATGGTTTCGGGACCACAAATCCGATGTTGAGAAATTTATTTTATTTATATTTTTATGGTCTATAATTTCACAGAATGATTTCGTGAAAATCTCATTCGAAAATTTAGACGTTTGGGCACTCAATTTAGTCAAAAGGACTAAACTGTAAAAAGTGCAAAAGTTGAGTTCTACATGTTAGAGGTGTCCAATTGTTATGAAATTTTAAATTGAAGTAGAGGTACTTAAATGGTAATTATACCATTAGGATTCATGGACAAAAATGGACAAATATAGGTAGAAAGAACCAAAGTTTTTAATGAAGGGTAATTCAGTCATTTGGTAATAAAAAGAAATTAAAAGAGAAAAAGATGGAAAAATATGCTCATCTTCTTCCTTAGGCCGAATCTTCAAGGGGGGACTCCATAGCTAGGGTTTCCAAGCTTCCAAGCTCCATACTAAGTCAAACCAAGCCCCGTTTTTCATGTTATTTACGTTTTTGGAATCCCGGTAACTCGGTTTAGCTTATTCTAGCAATATTTTAACCTAGGGTTCATATTTGGAAAAATACACATAGGTGAAATATGTTTATTTTGATGTTTTATGATAGAATATGAAGGCTGAAATTATGTTAAATAACTTTTGCTAAGCAATTTTACGTAAAAACGAGTAAAACAAAATAATCGGTAAAAATACCTAATGTTCATAAGTACATGTTAGAGTGAGAATTTGATGTTGCCATAGAAGGGAAAAATGTTCAGCATCTCCTAAAATGTAAGAAAATAGGATGAAGTTTAATTTTCTAGCCTAGAGGCAAAATCATTATTTTGTGAAAGTTAGGGGGCAAAAATGTAATTTTTTCATAGTGTGATTTTTGGACTAAATTGAATAATGTGAGTATTAAATGAGTAAAAAATGTTATTATAGATCAAGAAAGATGAGGAATTGACCTTGATCGAGGAAAAGAAAAGGTTAAGGACTAAATTGCAAATTTTGCCATATTTTGCACCGCGGTAAGTAGTATGTAAATAATTCATTATTTTTATTGACGTTTTATATTTCAGCATGTTTAATGTATTGTATCTGATTTTTGAATCATAATTAACTATTGAAAGAATGAAATAAAGTGTTAAAAAGTGAGTTATTTCCTTTTTGAACCTTCGGAATCGAAAGATGTAATTGGCATGTAGCTAGGTCACATGAGTGGTACTAAGTGTAGGCCACTATGTGCACAAGAGAGCTACAAGAGATTTCGTATACGTAGCTAGGTCACATGTGTAGTACCGAGAGTACGCCATGTGTACAAGAAAACTATATGTAGCTAGGTCACATGTGTGGTATATGCTGTGAGCCACTATGTGTACAAGAGAGCTACGGGAAGGCTAGGTCATATGAGTGGTGCTAAGTGAAGGCCACCATATGTACAAGAGAGCCAAAATTATGAGTACAATCGAGCTAGGTCACATGAGTGGTATTGAGTGAAGGCCACTATGTGTACAAGAGAGCTTCGATTTCAATGGTGGGCTGTGTGCGAAACCACTACATATTCGTTATTATTCTGAAGCGTTCAACGGGAAAACTGACTAAATGAAATTATGTGAGATGTTGTAGTGATAAGTATTTGTATATGTATGTGTAATGCATAAGCAATATGCTCAATATGTGATTGGAAATTGGAATGATTGTTATAGGTAAGTAATGAATACAACTAAAGTGAAAGAAAGCAAAAATTTATAATAAAACTGTTTTGGACAGTAGCAGTGATGTGAATTTGAAAAGTCACCAAAAATGGTAAAAATGGAATTATAAGTTTTATGAGATATTTATTTAAATCTTATTGTGCCTATTTTTATATAAAAGAAACATAGAAAGTAAAGGAATTGTATAGTTTGAGATATTTAAACTTTTGTGAGACTAGTTCAGAATAGTTACTTGATCCCCTGTTCTGTCTTGGAAAAATCATTACAAATTATACAAAAATAATTATGGGGTATAAGTTATATGATTGAAATCCTTAATGAGTCTATTTTCAAATGAAATAAATTTTATCATCATATGAATTTTTTATATTGATAAAATTGGTTCGTAGTGAAAAGTGGTCAGAGTAGTTGAACAGCAAAACAAGAGAATCTTTAAAGAATAAACTGTACTAATTGGAAAGACAAAAAAATCTGAAAATTTTATGGTGAGAATATACATAAGTCTAGTTTCAGGAAAATTTACAGATGTTAATTTGGAGTTTCGTAGCTTCAGATAAAAATAATTTAGTGACTGTGACTCGAATAAACAATTTGCTCCATACTTGAATAAATGATGAAATTGATTTTAGATTTGATTGTGTTGTTTTGTAAACTTAATAAATCCATTATTAATTATTTACATACATACTTACTAAGCTTTATAGCCTACTTCCCTTCCTTTCCCATATCTTATAGGGTTGTATGCTAACTCGAGTTGGAGATTGTCGGAGATGTAATCACACTATCAAGCTATTATCTTGGGGGTAAAAGTGAATACAAGCCTCTTAAGTTTATGGCATGTATAGGGGAATTAGTCATTTGTATATGTCATAATTGGTTTGGCCTAAAATGTTGGCCTTTAATATTTAGTAGTTTATTTTGTATAAGGCCATTGATGTTGGCTAGTGTTATTCAAGTTGTATGTTTGTGATGATGCATAATTTGGATGAAATTTTATGACTCGGTTTAATATGTTTACAAGTGTATGTGTTTCGGTAATGCCTCGTACCCTATTCTGGCATCGAATACGGGTAAGGGGTGTTACAGTCATGGGATTGGCTCGATATTGCAACACTGGAACCTAGTGTCGCAACACCGGCTTCTATGTGACCAAAAATTCTTGCATGCGAAGGCTGCGATTTTTAGGGAAATTAAGGGTCATTTTTCAACCTAAAACCCTAATTGACATTATAATTGAAATGAAACTGTAGTCATTTGGATTTTACCTAGTTTTTGCCTATATAAACAACCTTATAACCTTATTATAAGGGGAGTCGACCTAGGGAATCACCCTAAGGAGCTGTCCTACATATTTCATACTTTTAATTTTAGTTTTCAGTTTTCTTTCGTTCTTTAGTTTTTATTTTAGTTTTCTTATGTTCGCTTGATTGAAACTTTTCTATTCCGATGTGAAGACGTTTGCGAATGAAAATTGTTCTAGAACCACGTTTCAATTTAATTATTAATGAACATTCTCTTTATTCCCTTATCTTTGTTCCTTTATTTATATTTCATTAACTTGATCAACTAACGTTGTATGGGTATTAGGATAAATTCTCGTGCTTATTTTATATCTTGCATGATTCAATTATGGAACTAATTAATTGATTGAGTATGGAATTGATTATTCAAGAGACTTAGTATATTACGGAGTGTTGCGCCTAATAGAATATCTAGATAGGTGAGATCGAGAGGGTATCTTGTCAAGTATAACTTGTGCCAGGTGGTGAGACTGATAGGGTATTTGTATGCCTAGGAAGAGATCGAAAGGGTGACGTAAGTGGTAATCATTAGAAAAGATGAGACCTAACAAGTATTTTTAGCTAAGGGTGATAAAGTCTCAATTAAGGTTAATCAATGGCTTAATTAGATAATTAGAGATTTAATTGATCATAGGTCGGGAGCTCGCAACGTCGACACTAGGGATAGTAAATTCCATTAGGTTATTTAAGGTTAATAAATTTAATTAGTTTAATTAATATTTTAATTCTGCATCAACACTACTAATCAATGATTCGATTAGATTAGTAATTATTTTCGGTAATTAATTTAGTAACAAAATTCTTCAATCCGCAATCCCTTGGGTACAGTCCTTAGAAGACTTTCCATGTAACACCCCTCACCTGCATTTAGCACCGGAATAGGGTTACGTAGCATTACCAGACTTATAAAATAATTTAACTTTCAGTTCACATACATTTTCAATTTCAAATAATCATCATTCAACAACATGAATATCGTCCCTAGTATAAGCCTACGAGGCCTAAAACATGCATTCGGGGTGGTTTGGGACTAAACCGATAACTTAGGAAACTTTAAGAACACTTAGAAAATTTTGAAAAATACAGGGGACACATGCCCATGTGGCCCGGCTATGTCACAGGCCATGTGGACATTCGAAATGGGATAACATGGCCATGTCCCAGCCCGTGTCCGACCCTGTGTAACTCTCTGACTTGGGTCACACGGCCAACACACACGCCCGTGTGCCCTAAAAATAGCCTCACACGCCCGTGTGCCAGGCCGTGTACTAGGTCGTGCCAAACCTGTAGGGTATACTGACTTAGGCCACATGACCAAGTCACAAACCCGTGTACTGGGCCGTGTGGAGCATACTGACTTGATTTTTAATTCAACACCAGGGGACACACGACCGTGTAATCTGACCGTGCGTTACACACGGCTGAGACACACGCCCGTGTCTCTACCCTCGTGGACAAAATAGGCTTTTTACCAAGCCAATTTGCCACCCAAATTTGCATATACCTACATCAACCCAAATGGCACAAAACATGGCATAACTAAGCATTTAAATCATCTCCAATCAAACTCAATTCATACCATTTCAATACCAACCATTTCAAGTCACACAATTACCGCAACACACCAATCAATTTCATACCAAAACTCACTTTTACAATACAACAAACTAACTAATTCCAAATATGCATTATTTGCCTAAATTCACTAGCATACCAATTTTTATAAGTCAACCATTTGCTACCCATATATCTATTATCAACAAGCATCTTATAACCAACATCCAACACATCACACAAGCCATATGCACATATATATATATATATATACATGATCAACTATATCAAAATAAGCCAACTCCATGGCTATATACAAACCAAACTTTAGA
Source organism: Gossypium australe (assembly GCA_005393395.2). Taxonomy (NCBI): domain Eukaryota; kingdom Viridiplantae; phylum Streptophyta; class Magnoliopsida; order Malvales; family Malvaceae; genus Gossypium; species Gossypium australe. The sequence continues at coordinate 58,153,489 of CM016614.1, forward strand.
CATTTACAAGCCAATTCAAATGGCTAAATCCATTATCAATCCATAACCAAAATGACCCAAAATCCCTATACATGCTATATACTTAAAATACTTCAATTCAAAAGTACCAAAGTGATAGTTGGATAGTCTGATGAAGTCTCCAATGATCCCCGAATCCGAGCTAGCTTGATTTCACTATAAAACACGGAAAAATAAACGATGTAAGCTATAAAGCTTAGTAAGCTCGTATGAAAATAATAAACAAAATTCACCATTTAGTTACCGTTCAAAATATGCATATAACATACTACAAAATATATATAACCATAATGTTAACATATATTCAATCATCTATTTAACCATGAACTCAATTCTTTCATATGTTCAATGCATATTCAGTTTCCGTACATACCTGTATTGATACGTATCTATTTCTCACCATTTCATATCCTTGATATACCCGTTGAACCATTTGGAATAATAAGGATACTCAGGAATCTCGCACCCTAAGTGCCAATATATATAGCTGAAGCTTTCTCAATAAAATATTGTACCGAAGTGCCAATACATAGCCGAAGCTATCTCAATATCATATCTCAATAATGCTCACTCTCGAGCTATCAACGGGTCTGCTCAACGGGTCTGCTCACACAAGCTGACGAGAATCCGCAACACATGCTGGATAACTCAGCCATCTGTAGGACGTACGGACCAGTACCCAAAACAATAATAATCCCTAATGACATGTCATTTGTATCCTAATCTATTCTTAAGGTTCAACCGGGATTTCACACTTGCTAAATTGTCGTCGAACATGTTCATATAGTCATAATCACAATTTATGCAATATCAAAGCATCTAAAATACAATTATAAGCTTATTACATACAAACTTACCTCGAATGTAAAAACGATGAATTAAGTCGATTAATCCAAAACCTTGTTCTTTCCTCGATCTAAATCCGTATTTCACCTTTCTTGATCTAATTGAAATCAAAATTAACTTATTTAATTATCACTCTATTCAATTTAGTCCAAAATACACTTTAAAGCCACTTTACACTTTTGCCCCTAACATTTCACTTTTTTACAATTTAGTCCTTATTTCATAAAATCACAACTTCATGCAATTCAACCAAAACTCATGCTAGCCAAATTTCAATTAGGTCCCTAGCAGTCCATATTTTTCATTTATTTCACAATTTAACCATACAATTTACACATTTCACGATTTAATCCCTAATTAGACATTTTACTAAAAATCACTTAACAAATGTTGTTTATCTAACAACAAACATGCATTTTCTATAATAAAACATCAAAACACACCGAAATTCATCAATGGAAAAACCCTAAACCTTTAACAGTTTTGCAAAATAGTCCTTGGGCTAGCTAGATTAAGTTGCAACGATTTCAAAAACATAGAAATCATTAAAAACGGGATAAAAAATTGTACCATGCAAGCAATAGATGATAGCCGAACTTCCAAGCCCTAACAATGGCTTTTTCTTTCTTCCAAAATCGTGAAGAAGATGATAACCAACATCATGCTTTGTTTTTCTTTAATTTGTTAACATTTATTACTAAATTATATAAATAACCTTAATATGTAACAATTAAAATTACCTAACCATGCCCATCTTTGTCCACTCAAATAAATAATGGACTAATTGCAACATAAATCCCTTACCTATATAATTTCATGGCTATTTAATACATTTAACTATTAGAATACAAGTTTTACATTATACGGGATTTAGTCCATTTTATCAAATTAAGCACTCAAATGATAAAATTTCTTAACGAAACTTTCACACAATTATTATATCATGCTGTAAACATTAAAATAATAATAAAATAATTATTTCAACTTTTGATTTGTGGTCCTGAAACCACTGTTCCGATTTGACTAAAAATGGGCTGTTACATTCCAAGTGTTTCATTCTAAACAAACTATATTACAATTTGACACATGTACTTGCGGACACCACTGCTTTATTCGATACCTTTTTATTGCAGTATTTCCAGTCCTAACGTTCGCACGTCTGGTGATCAAATTGTTGGTGTTGTTGCCGGGGATTGCGACAATGAAAATTGTTATTAAACTAATTGGTTTGTAAAATAATACTAGTCAAAAGATATATGAGTTAGATATTGTATCAATTTTGAATTATTTTTATTTTGATTATTTTTATTTATTTAATTTTTTTAGATACCTTGTCGACTATTTAATTTAATCATGGATGTAGTTGATAATGAATTTGATGATGATAACAGTTGGGACGAGGAATGTGAGAGATCTGCATGGTACGATGATGAATGGTATTACAACGAAGGATCAAATTGGGCAATCAGAACTTCAACAAACCATTGGAGTTTAGATGAAGATAACAATGTGACTGAATTTTCAACTGAACCTCATGGTGAGATGTATGGGATATCTTCGCGGTACAAGGAAAGATACGTTAATGAAGGACCAAGCTGGGAAAATGAAGCTTTTGTGAGTTATGACGGAGAATACGGTGTGCCTGGATATCAACCCAACAAGAATTGGGCTTATCATGGATGATAATGTATACTGAAATTTGTATGAGCAACAGAGGATCAATAAAAGATCATGATGGTTAAACGGAGCCTCGACAAACTAGTGGAGTCATTATCGAAGATGTGGAGATTACGAATATTAATTCAAATTTCCTCTAGAGAAGGATGAATATAAGTCTTTTCGCCTTAGTCTAGAATCTAAAGCGAAATCAGAGGAAGCCCAAGAACAATTAGGCTAGTTAAAGACACCTGAATATCCAATCGAGCTCTCTTGTAATTCGTGTGAGATAGCCTCGTGCAAACAAACCACTTCAACCTACACTGAAGATGTGGTGGAAATAAAAGAACCGCTGGTGTAAAGATTGGAAATGAAAAAATCACTGAAATAATAGATGGAGTCGTAGAGTTATTTTGAAGAGATCAAATATGATGTTCCCAACTTTGATAACGAGAAGCACTGTGTTGTCGTCAACCACTCTGAATTAGATGATAATAGTTAGTAAGAGTTTGGATCCGGAGACCATGAGGAGACATTGAATATAACTGAAGGCATCTCCAATCCAATTAACATAAAGATAAACATAGTCGTAGATGTAGATGTAGAAATAGATCTAATCACTAACATGGAGCTTAACCATAATCTAAATGAAAGTGTAGACAAGCCAATGTGCTTTCTGGTAAAAACCGAGGAGGAGGTGCCAACTGAAGAAATTGACGAGTTCATCTATGTAACATACCGTTTTTTAGTGGTACCAGAAATGGTGGTTTCGAAACTCTGATTTCCCAATGATCGAGTCAATAAATATTATTTTATAATGTTTATGAGTCTATTATAAAGTTAAATTAAGTTTTGGTCCAGTAATTTTAGCGATTGAATAGTTAATTAAAGAAAAATGACTAAATTGTAAAAGATGTAGAACTTCATCACTATTAATTATTATTAGCCAAAGTGTATAAGTAAAATTTGTTTAAGGATTTGAATGGTAATTATACCATTATATTAGTTAATGGACAGTTAAGGGTTGTGATTAGTTAAATTTAATGTTTATTAAAATTGTAATTAATTAAATAACACATAAACGAAAAGAAATTTAATATATAATTTTCCTTAACTCATCTTCCCACCGAATTGAGAAACCAAAGAAACACCATTTTTGAGATTAAGGTTTGGCCAACAATAGATTCAAGCATGTAAGTGATTTTTCTATTTGTTTCTCGTAAATTTTATGTTTTGAGACAATTGTAGTTTAATCTAGCTAACCCAAGGACTAATTCATAAAACTGTTAAAGATTTCAAGACTTTCCATTGATGATTTTTTTTGTGTTCATGAGGTTAAATGAAAGATTTGTAAGCTTGGTTATTGATTAGGATTGTTTTGTGAAAAATATGAAAATATGTAATGTTTAGTATGTAAATTCTACAAAATTTTAGTATGTGAGGGCTGATAAGGGATGAGGTTACAATCAATTTTGTATCTTGGGGTGTGACTGTGAAAATTTAAATAGTTTCGATTTTAGGGACTAAATTGATCAAAGTGTGAAAGTTCAGGGAAAATTTGTAAAATAAATTTTATAAGTCATATGCATAAAATGAGCATGGTAATTTTTTCGAAATTGATAAGTTGAATTTAACTATTATATAGATCAAGAATTGAACCAATAGGAGGAAAATCGGGGAAAAGCAAAAATCGCAGAATAGTCCCTACAAATTTGCTCGTTAGCCAAATATATTAGGTAAGTTAGTAGTGTATTAAGATGTGTTTGTACATATTATTTGTTGTAGGATCTCGATAATATAATTGTAAATGTTGTGCAATGAAAGCTAAGGTGATTGCAGACTATGTAATATCCCTAAATCGGGTCTAGTAGTTTCAGGTTCTGAGCTTGAAACTAGGAATTTATAGGGTTCCTAGTAATTTTTAATTTAATTTATGAGGTTAATTTCATCTAAAATCGATTAAACAATAATCCGAAAAAATAAAAATATTTTTGGAAAATTAATTTTAAAGTAATTAAATAATTATTAGTGAAAATAATTAATTTAGGTTGAAAAAGAATTTTAAAATAATTTTTATTGGAGGTTAATTTGAGTTAAATTTAAATATTAATTAAATTGGGTTTAATAGTTAAAAAAGGGGAAATTTAGGGTATTTATTTGGCAAATAAACCTTAATATTCAGAATTTTGGAGGGAAAGGATCAATTGGTAAGGTAAGGGAAATATGGGAGTGACCATTAGGCAAATTCCCTAATTTTTAAATTCTGGCGGGTTGTTTTAGTTTTAAACACAATGTATCTAGCCTACTTTTCACACCATTCACATTAGATTAGAGAGCTTTAAATTTCGTTTTCTTTGCATGGTTTTAAAGATCTATCATCAAAGAATAGATCCAACTAATTTTCTTCTCAAAATACTCTCTCAATTCACCCGAAATTATTCTCAAACATAGCAAAAAATATTCTGAAATTTCTTAAGCTTCTTAAATCAAGATTTTCAATCAACTAATTTTGTAACACCCCAAACCCGGCCTAGATGTTAAGCCCGAATCTGGTGTGTCACATGGAATTTTTTTTTTTCAAACCATCTTTGAGATTGTTAAAAACTTATTTGAGAATTACAGCCTCTTTGTTAAAACCCAAAACACTTAAGCAATTGTTATTTACTTGAAAACGTAATTTTCTTTAAAAACCTTTTTGGTTGTGAAAATATATTTGAAATAAACAATTTACGAAAATGGGACGTTTGGGAATAGAGTTGCAGAAGCATTTTGAAAGAAAATCCGAGGCCTGATTACAACATTTAACCCAAAATAGTAGAGTAATAAAATAAACAAGAAAGAAGTCCGAAGTCCAAATAAACCATTTCTAAAGTATGGTCTCTATCGAGTCATCCAAGGCCCAAGTCCACGTCACTGAGCATTACCTGAAAAGGTTAAGAGAAAGGGGGGTGAGTTACAAGAACTCAGTGTGTAATCCCCTTACCATCATCCACTGGGTCGGAACACACATAGCAATATTTTGGGCCTAAGCCCATTTACAATTATAACATAATAACATGTATATAATATGCATATGATATGCAAATCCCAAACCAAACCTAATTTCCATCGGCTACACACCACCCGTACCAACCAGCACACCTGTGGGGATCAAGTCAACCCACCCCGCCAACACACCAATCGCAGGCATAAAGCCATTTAAAATGTTTGTGGCAGAGCCACCGAACTGGATTGTGGCAGAGTCACCGAACTAGATTGTGGCAGAGCCACCGAACTGGATTGTGACAGAGTCACCGAACTAGATTGTGGCAGAGCCACTAGCACTTCACTTCAATTTTATCCCAACCCATGCAATCATGTATGCATATACAAAGCATAACAATATTCATAGAATAATTTCATCATAAGGACCATAATACAAGTTGGCCCATTAAGCAATCTAGCAATTTGGCCCATTAATCAATCTTAACAATTTGGCCCATTAAGCGACCTAGCAAATTTTGGCCCATTAGTCGATCTAGCAAATTTTGGCCCATTAATCGATCTAACAAAATTTGGCTCATTAATCGATCTAGCAAATTTTGGCCAATTAATCACATGAGGCCTTTTTTTTTTCAAATTTCACACTTGGCCAATTTATCAAAATAATTCATATGGCCCAAAATATCACTTTTTAACAAAATAACCCATTAAGGGCAAATTCGTAACTCCCACAACCTTAATACCGGTTTCATGCATTTACACAAAAAGTGTTATTGTACCGTATTTTTCGATTTTACAAATTTTACGATTTATTCTAATGCTTACGGTATAATATCTAACCCATGAGATAAGTGTGAAGTTACACACTCTGGCCCATATCACAAATATCAAACTGCCCATATATCAAATATCACATTTGGCCCATAAAGGGTATTTTCGTAATTCGGTCCATAGGGACATTTCGTAATTCGGCCCATTAGGGGCATTTTCGTAATTTAGCCCGTAAGGGCATTTTTATAATTCGGTAATTATACCCACTAAGGGTAATTCGGTAATTTACTCTAAGGGAAATTCAGAAATTTTACCCACCAAGGGTATTTCGGTAATTTTGCAACTTAGGGGTATTTCAGTAATTTACCCTCTAAGGGTATTTCGGTAATTTTCCCTCTAAGGGTAATTCAGTAGTTTTACCCACCAAGGGTAATTCGGTAATTTACCTTCCAAGGGTAAATTCGGTAGTTTTACCCACCAAGGGTAATTCGGTAATTTACCCTCCAAGGGTAATTTCGGTAATTTCATATTCAACGGTGTTTCCGAAGGCCTACTATCGCCTCGAGTGGCACAGAATTCTATTTGGGTCTCTTCGGAACTATTGGGTCAAAAATCCATTTTAGGCCCAAACGGGGTAATTTCGCAATTCTGGACTTAACTACTAATTTGGGCATAAAAATTTAAAACTGTCTATCTGCATCATACTGACTAAATTGATTATAACTCGAGTTAGGAAACTTGAAATTTAGATCCGTAAAATTTCCTTGAAACTAGACTCATATATCTCCTTACTGTAATTTTCCAATATGTATATGGAAGGGTATGAGATTACACACCTTATTCGGAATCCGTAACGCGATGCTCCCCGCAACACCAAAAATCTGAGTCACCTATTACGAGGGATAGGTTTTTGATTGAACCTTTGATAAAGTACTTCGAGACCTTGGAACCAGCATAAAATCTCTCATGGCAAGTCCCTAGACTGTCAACCATGTTACAAATTAGTCCCCTCATTAGCTAGCTTAAGCTTTGGGGATTCCAAAAGTACAATATTTTTATCAAGCAAGATCATAAAAATCACTTACTTGTGAGGAGAAATGTTTGCTGAAAATTTTGTGCTCCATAACCCTTATTTCTCTTCAATTTTCGGTGGATGAAGATGTAGGAATAGTGAAAAGATGATAACATCTTTATTCCTCTTATTCTATTCATTTAAAACACCTAACATCACCAACTTTTGACCAAAATAAATGCTCTTGTCCCTATATTTTTTTTTGGCCGGCCTACTCATTTAGACAAGGCCAAATTGTACTTTAAGGACCTCCAATTAATATTTCTTAGTCAATTTGCACCTCTAGCAATTAAAATTAAACTTTAGCACTTTATGCGATTTAGTCTTTTTTTCGAAATTAAGCCCTCAATTGCTAAAACTGTGACACCAAAAATTTCATGCATGTTTATAAACATGTTATACACATAGAATAACATGAAAATAATTTTCTCTATCCTCGGTTTAGTGATTCCGAGATCACTATTATGACTATCTCTTAAATCGGGCTATTACACCCTCCATGCATTTTTTTTCACCTACCCCATTCTTTTCAAATCTCATCATTATATATATTTTTTTTCACCTACTCCATTATTTCAAATTCCATCATTATTATTTTCCCACTTCTTTATTATCCTTTTTCTTTTATTTCTTTCCTTTCTTTTTCCTTGTTTTCCTCCTTACCTTATCTTTTTAGTTATCATTTCATTTTTCTTTTATTTCTTTCCTTTAATAATGTCATGGTTGACACTTGGAAGAGCACACAAAAATAAAACCAAAATTTGCAAAAGATGGGATTTGAACCTCTTCCCTCAAGGTACTTCACTTGATGCCATAACCTCCTTGCCATATGCTCATTTATGCTAGCAATTTACTCTTTTATTTCCATAAGCCTTGATGCCACTTACTATCTCTCCTTAATAGGCTTAATCACAAACTTTTACTAAGGCCCAACTTGAACTCGAACCTTCATAGAACCCCGTAACTTTCTAAAATCATCTTTTTAATAAGTCCAACTTGAAATAATGCCATTCTCTTGTTCTCAAAATTTTTAAACACTCCTACGCCCAAGGCCCAATGGGCCCAATCCTACTAGGCCTAATTTAGGGATGTTACAATTCTACCCTCCTAAAAAAAATTTCGTCCTCGAAATTTCCAATCAACTACTAAACGTACCGCTCAAATCACATCACTATGCTTTCGCTGCGCACTCCGATCTTAATAACACTAATGTACTTTGAACAAAATCTTGAGTCCTCTTTCACAACCAAACATCTAACCATGGAAGCAAGCAGTCATCTACCACTTATACTTAAAATTTTTCTACACTCAATCATCACATCCAACCAAAACATACCTAACTTGATGGTGATAAAACAATCCCGAGCCTTATGCTCCTTAGACCCGCATCTCATACATGCTCCTGACCTCCTCCAGCATTCTCCCGGATGACGCATTTTGCAATAATCGCAAGCCGGAAAGTTTGGACGTGCCTTGACATGCTTTACGGAACGACACTGCGACCCAAAAGAATCACGATCTCTTTTCTTCCTACAGTCCACACTCCCAACTCGAAGTGCTTCACCAATTCCTTTAACCTCTTCAAATAACTCTTAACTAATTGAGTAATCTCATCAACCTTAGTTCAATCATGAGATCCCGTCTCAGCCACTGACAGTGCCAGCGCCCTCCTTTCGGGCACATGCCTCAGTGCTTAAGGTCTAGCCCTAGCACTTCGGCCTCTATCACGTCCACGTCCTCTAGCACTCATGTTCACTAATGTCGATTTAATCTGATTATAAGTCTTATGAATCAATATACTATTCGATGTTTATTAAACAATGTCTTATGGAGTATAAGAGTTGAAGTGCTTTTCGCAAAACGCATCCTAGAGTCTCAATCTCTATAGTTTTTACTCCTATAGCCAAAAGTTCTAGAGTATTTCTACGGTCATATCACAATAATCATAATCATAAAATGATAACATATACTTACTTGACTTGGTGCCGGATACTCGTGGTGCCATACTTCCTTTAAAACATATAATTCAAACAGCTTTGGAAAACATTTTTGAACCCAAACCACAACCGAGTTTTGCAAACTGTGCTCTGATACCACTTAATTGTAACACCACAAACCCGGCCTAGACGTTAAGCCCGAATCTGGTGTGTCACATGGAATTTTTTTTTTTCAAACCATCTTTGAGATTGTTAAAAACTTGTTTGAGAATTACAGCCTCTTTGTTAAAACCCAACACACTTAAGCAATTGTTATTTACTTGAAAACGTAATTTTCTTTAAAAACCTTTTTGGTTGTGAAAATATATTTGAAATAAACAATTTACAAAAATGGGACGTTTGGGAATAGAGTTGCAGAAGCATTTTGAAAGAAAATCCGAGGCCTGATTACAACATTTAACCCAAAATAGTAGAGTAATAAAATAAACAAGAAAGTAGTCCGAAGTCCAAATAAACCACTTCTAAAGTATGGTCTCTATCGAGTCATCCAAGGCCCAAGTCCACGTCACTGAGCATTACCTGAAAAGGTTAAGAGAAATGGGGTGAGTTACAAGAACTCAGTGTGTAATCCCCTTACCATCATCCACTGGGTCGGAACACACATAGCAATATTTTGGGCCTAAGCCCATTTACAATTATAACATAATAACATGTATATAATATGCATCTGATATGCAAATCCCAAACCAAACCTAATTTCCATCCGCTACACACCACCCGTACCAACCAGCACACCTGTGGGGATCAAGTCAACCCACCCCGCCAACACACCAATCGCAGGCATAAAGCCATTTAAAAAGTTTGTGGCAGAGCCACCGAACTAGATTGTGACAGAGTCACCGAACTAGATTGTGGCAGAGCCACCGAACTAGATTGTGATAGAGTCACCGAACTAGATTGTGGCAGAGCCACTAGCACTTCTCTTCAATTTTATCCCAACCCATGCAATCATGTATGCATATACAAAGCATAACAATATTCATAGAATAATTTCATCATAAGGCCCATAATACAAGTTGGCCCATTAAGCAATCTAGCAATTTGGCCCATTAATCAATCTTAACAATTTGGCCCATTAAGCGATCTAGCAAATTTTGGCCCATTAATCGATCTAACAAATATTGGCCCATTAATCGATCTAGCAAATTTTGGCCCATTAATCGATCTATCAAATTTTGGCCCATTAATCGATTTAGCAAATTTTGGCCCATTAATCACATGAGGCCTTTTTTTTTCAAATTTCACACTTGGCCAATTTATCAAAATAATTCATATGGCCCAAAATATCACTTTTTAACAAAATAACCCATTAAGGGCAAATCCATAATTCCCACAACCTTAATACCGGTTTCATGCATTTACACAAAAAGTGTTATTATACCGTATTTTCCGATTTTACAAATTTTACGATTTATTCTAATGCTTACGGTATAATATCTAACCCATGAGATAAGTGTGAAATTACACACTCTGGCCCATATCACAAATATCAAACTGCCCATATATCAAATATCACATTTGGCCCATAAAGGGTATTTTCGTAATTCGGTCCATAGGGACATTTCGTAATTCGGCCCATTAGGGGCATTTTCGTAATTCAGCCCGTAAGGGCATTTTTATAATTCGGTAATTGTACCCACTAAGGGTAATTCGGTAATTTACTCTCTAAGGGAAATTCAGAAATTTTACCCACCAAGGGTATTTCGGTAATTTTGCAACTTAGGGGTATTTCAGTAATTTACCCTCTAAGGGTATTTCGGTAATTTTCCCTCTAAGGGTAATTCAGTAGTTTTACCCACAAGGGTAATTCGGTAATTTACCTTCCAAGGGTAAATTCGGTAGTTTTACCCACCAAGGGTAATTCGGTAATTTACCCTCCAAGGGTAATTTCGGTAATTTCATATTCAACGGTGTTTCCGAAGGCCTACTATCGCCTCGAGTGGCATAGAATTCTATTTGGGTCTCTTTGGAACTATTGGGTCAAAAATCCATTTTAGGCCCAAACGGGGTAATTTCACAATTCTGGACTTAACTACTAATTTGGGCATAAAAATTTAAAACTGTCTATCTGCATCATACTGACTAAATTGATTATAACTCGAGTTAGGAAACTTGAAATTTAGATCCGTAAAATTTCCTTCAAACTAGACTCATATATCTTCTTACTTTAATATTTCCAGAATTTTTGGCCTAGCCATTTAGTACAATTTATTCCTTAAACTTTCCCTTGTTTCACTGTCCAATGATTCTGACCTCTCTTACCTTAATTTTAAATATCTCACTGTACGGTTTTCATATACTGTTCCAACTTGTTTCTCTTGAAAATAGGCTCACTAAGGAATCCATACATATAAATTATAACCCATAATTAATTTTTTACAATTTTATATGGTTTTTCTAAAACAGATCAGTGAACCCCAAAGTTAATCAGAACCAGTCTCACTAAAATCAAGATATCTCAGAATATAAAATTCCTTTTTATTCACCATTTCTTCCATTTAAAATAGACACAGTAATATTTAATTTGATATCTTATTCAATTTATAATTCCTTTTCTCCTATTTTTAGTGATTTTTCAAAAACACGTCACTGGTTCTAACCGAAACTGTTTTAGTACGAAATACGATTACCACTACGATCATACGCACACCCGAGTGATTACGGATGCCGGTTTTTAGTTTTCTTTGGTATTTCCACCGATTAATAGCATATTTCATACAAACTTTCAGAGAAGTGTGAGATTACACACCATTTCAGATATGTATATGGAAGGGTATGAGATTACACACCTTATTCGGAATCCGTAACGCGATGCTCTCCGCGACACCAAAAATCTGAGTCACCTATTACGAGGGATAGGTTTTTGATTGAACCTTTGATAAAGTACTTCGAGACCTTGGAACCAGCATAAATCTCTCATGGCAAGTCCCTAGACTCTCAACCATGTTACAAATTAGTCCCCTCATTAGCTAGCTTAAGCTTTGGGGATTCCAAAAGTACAATTTTTTTTATCAAGCAAGATCATAAAAATCACTTACTTGTGAGGAGAAATGTTTGCTGAAAATTTTGAGCTCCATAACCCTTATTTCTCTTCAATTTTCGGTGGATGAAGATGTAGGAATAGTGAAAAGATGATAACATCTTTATTCCTCTTATTCTATTCATTTAAAACACCTAACATCACCAACTTTTGACCAAAATAAATGCTCTTGTCCCTATATTATTTTTTGGCCGGCCTACTCATTTAGACAAGGCCAAATTGTACTTTAAGGACCTCCAATTAATATTTCTTAGTCAATTTGCACCTCTAGCAATTAAAATTAAACTTTAGCACTTTATGCGATTTAGTCCTTTTTTCGAAATTAAGCCCTCAATCGCTAAAACTGAGACACCAAAAATTTCATGCATGTTTATAAACATGTTATACACATAGAATAACATGAAAATAATTTTCTCTATCCTCGGTTTAGTGATTTCGAGATCACTGTTCCACTATCTCCTAAATTAGTCTATTACACCCTCCATGCATTTTTTTTTCACGTACCCCATTCTTTTCAAATCTCATCATTATATATTTTTTTTTCACCTACTCCATTATTTCAAATTCCATCATTATTATTTTCCCACTTCTTTATTATCCTTTTTCTTTTATTTCTTTCCTTTCTTTTTCCTTGTTTTCCTCATTACCTTATCTTTTTAGTCATCATTTCATTTTTCTTTTATTTCTTTCCTTTAATAATGTCATGGTTGACACTTGGAAGAGCACACAAAAATAAAACCAAAATTTGCAAAAGATGGGATTTGAACCTCTTCCCTCAAGGTACTTCACTTGATGCCATAACCTCCTTGCCATATGCTCATTTATGCTAGCAATTTACTCTTTTATTTCCATAAGCCTTGATGCCACTTACTATCTCTCCTTAATAGGCTTAAACACAAACTTTTATTAAGGCCCAACTTGAACTCGAACCTTCATAGAACCCCGTAACTTTCTAAAATCATCTTCTTAATAAGTCCAACTTGAAATAATGCCATTCTCTTGTTCTCAAAATTTTTAAACACTCCTACGCCCAAGGCCCAATGGGCCCAATCCTACTAGGCCCAATTTAGGGATGTTACAAATTTAGAGCGAATCAAAGGTAATCTTAAATCCTAAACTTTTTTTTATGAAGATTAAAAACATTTTTGCATGATTTGAGAGTCAATTAAAGGATTTTTTATCAATGTCATCTTCTTTAAGAGCTTAAGATGCTTTAATGGTGGATCTTGAATTTTGAGAGGAAATACATAAATCAATGGATGTTCCAACTCAAAATGGATCTATTAAAAGGTTTTTGGTCTTAATTATCAAGATTAAACATGATTTGTGAGTTAATTTGAAGAAATCCAAATTTTGTCATCTTCATGAATTGATTTTCCAGATTTTTGTGAAATTGATTTAAATGTGAAATTGATGCTTAGTTTATGCGCATTTGGTTTAGTATTGATGTTTGGAAGTGATAAGGAGGGCTGGAGAGATCGATTTTGTGAGTAATCAAGTTCTCGACTAGATGTTACAAATTTGGTAAGGTATCTTTGTGAAATGATTTTGATTAGCATAGTTAATTAAAGTTCGTGTTTAATATAGCTTTGGAAATGTGGTAATGTCTATTTTACCTCTGTTGAAGTTCCAAATCTTGAAGAGGACCAAGATAACCAGAATTGAAGCTTGGAATTGCCTAGTTGATCACTTGTTTTAATAGAATAAAATTGTGTGGTGAGTGTTTCCAAGGGTGTTTTGGTAAATTAACCCTCAATTATGTTTAATTAATACCTTAATTAGTGATTAAAATTAATTAATTATAGATGAATGGTTGATTTTGCAAGATTGGTATTAAATGTGCAAAATTTGAATTTGTGTTGAAAAAAATGGTACGTGAGTTTTTGGGTGGTGTTGTGCTATTTAATTAGATTAATTTTAAGGATGATTTTAAGCATGTGTATTGAAATTTTTTATCATGATATGTTGGTCTCACAATTGGTAATTGAAAATGGGAAATTGATGAATGAATTACTTGATTTAAATGGATGCTAAATGGCTATGTTACAAGTTATACATAATCATTTTGTCACATTAAATTGAGCACAATAATGATAGATTTATATGCTATGTTTGACTGAATATATTGGCAACATGCATGGTGGATCCATTGGATTTAGTTGGCATGCAATAGGGTTTGTAGGTGAGTACCTTTTTTATGACATTGTGAGCATATTAATGTGAGGGTGTTGAGCAGGAGTCTCCACTCAATGGGTTATTTGAGGCACTATAAGGGAGCGTGTGCTTCGGCTTGCTCAACTTGGTGGACTGTATTTGATATTTGTGGGTGTTCTGAGATCCATTTATCCGATGAATGATCACCCGATTAAGCCATGAGAAATGAATTCCAATATATTTATGTGTGATTGTTGCTATATCAGTTGATGATTGAATGCCATGAATAAATGATTTTTGGTATTGAAAATGCTTATGGAAATGTAATTGACATGTTTCTTTATTTTGGCTGATAATTGGTGATTGATTGGTTGTGAATTAAGCATGAATTGGATGCTAATCTACTTGTCATTTTTATTAATATTCACTGACCTTTTTAAAGCTCACACCCTCGCATTCGTGCAGATAATCGTCGGGATTGAAGAGCTAAGGAGCCGACCAAGAGAGTTCCAAAAGATCTAGGCTTGGTAGAGACTTTATTACGTATTGTAGAGACTGTAGTCAAGCATTGTGGAACTCGTGGGAATTCGTTGATTTTGATTGTAATTGGACTTTGGACATTTATTTTGGATGGTTTTATAATAACTTTGATGCATGTTTAAGTTTAATTACTGAATGGTTTACGATGTATTGTTGCTTGATAACACGATGATTGATAACACGGTGAGTGAAGCATGAAATTTATACTAACGATTGTTTAAATGAAGCTTCTATGGAGTGGTTTAGTAACGACTAAGGTACACCATTTGTTTGATTTATTCGATGTTTGATGTGTATGAAATTAATTGCCTAATTCTATTTAATCGATGCTTAATTGATGCCAATAAATTCAATTGAAGTTGTGTGTATATGTATGTTAGTTAATCGTGGTTAAATCGGGTTTAATTGGTCATTAAAATATGCAAATTGGATTTTAAAACGATTTTTTCGCAAAAATAGGTGCAGTGGTTTTCACACGGGCGTGTGCCTATCCACACGGGCGTTGTGAGGGGTTGCACACGGGCATGTGGGTAAGTGCCACAGGCGTGTGGAAAATGAAGCTATCACACACGAGCGTGTGGGATTTCCACACGGGTGTGCGATTTGCCAAAAAGTTTTTCACGACACAAACATGAGCATTTAATGGCACAAGGTTTGGGGGACACAGCCGTGTGGGTTTTGAGGGTTTGAATTTTTATCTTTTTAAATTGGTATTCTAATTTGTTTAAGTTACTATTTAGTCTTGAAAATTGATTAGTCTAATTAGAGCCCTAGATGAAAAGGAAACCTGGTAATAATTTAGGATTAGTCTCATAATGGGTAAAATTCGATAGAAACACACTTAATATGTAAATTGTAATAGGTCCTGATAGTTGGTATTTATTACGATTTAGTCCCTAATAGTAAAAATTGAATTAGACAGCAAACAAACTCCATTTAAGCTGAAATATTTAGGCTTGCATAATTTTGACTAAAAGAAGGTCGGCAAACGTTTAGATCATAGGCGATAAAATGAAGAAAATGCCCTTATATTAAATTACATTGGAAAAGTTTAAAATTGGCTCATAATTTGCTTCTGCATTAATAAATAACTAATAATCAGATAAGATTGAAGTGTTATAAGGTTGGGGGTGTGTCTTGGGTGGTCGTTAGCAGGAGAGTCAATTAGGTGGCTAATGTAACATTTTAAATTCGGGCCGGTCCGTTCAGGTCGGGTTTGGGGTGTCACATTTTTAATTACTTTAAAATTAATTTTCCAAAATATTTTTATTTTTTTAGATTATTTTTTAATCGATTTTAGATGAAATTAACCTCTTAAATTAAATTAAAAATTACTAGGAACCTCATAAATTCCTAGTTTCACACTCGGAACCCGAAAAATATACCCAAAACTACTAGACCTGATTTAGGGATATTACAAACTAAATAGTTAATTTTTAAATGCTTAGGTATATGAGTGATATTGGAACACCCTACACTCGGCCCAGTCACTGAGCCCAAGTAACAAGACGCTACACCACTGTCACAACATCACACATTACATAACGATTCATTAGCATGCAAACATCATCAAATTTGAACAATTATAGAGACTCGAAGCCAAGAATACCTTAGGCGACATTAAATAATGATAAATGTAAGAGGCCATTTTGCCCGGGCCCATGAAAACCAAAACGAAAAAACAAAAAAGGAAATAATAAAAATAATAAATTTCCTTTTACAGTCCTTTTACAAAGCCCAAATTTAATGGCCCAAATACTAAAACCTAACACCTAAACAGACTACCCAAACCCACTGACCCAATACCCCATTACACTCGAGCCCAAATCCTACCCAGACCCAAACTTAAAACTAACACGGCCCAAAAAGGCCCAAATGCCTAAACAGTTTTAGTAAGCCTCGGGTTTCTGAAACCCTAGGCGCCGCAAGTGCCCAGCCCCTTACGCCGCAATCAACTCCTCGCGCCCACGCCAGCCTTCGGTCGCACCGCAATCCGCGCACAAATTCGGCACCACCGCCGAGACCCTCGTCATCCTCCTGCACAAGAAAGGAAATGATAGCAGCAAAATATGGGAAAAACGGGACAAAATATTTTTTCCTTTTTTATTTTTTATTTGAGGGCTATAAAAGCCCTACAAAATCTGTAAAATGGGATAGAAGAATACAGAGAAAGATAGATACTCAAATATTCACAGAAAATAGAGATAAAATAAAAAAGCAGAGGTGATTTTTTTTTTATTTTTATTTTTATGCATATAAAAACTGTAAAATAATATATGAAAAAGGGGTTACCCTTCGACTCCGCTGGAAAGAAGAGGTTTTCAACCTCCGACCGCCATATCTGGCGGTGCTGACAGTGGCGCGTGAGGCGTGTGGGGGCAGTGGCTAGAGCTCTGACGATCGGAAGCCCACAAGGGTTTCAGAGGATTTTCGAAGTTTTTTTTTAAAAAAAGAACAGAATAGAATGATTTTTTTGGGTTAAAGTTGACTTATAGCTAACTGGAAACGACGTCGTTTTTGCTTAATCTAATAAGCATAAAACGATGTTGTTTTAAGGGAGGATCCGCGGGTTGACCCGAAAACCCGAGGAAGATCCGCGCGTTTTATAAAAAAGGGAAATTTACCCTTTTAGTCCCTCTGCTATTTCATTAAGTTTAATTTCGTCCAATTTAACCTTTTTTTTGAATTAGCCCAAAAACTTATACTTTGTTTCAATTTGATCCTCAAATTATTTAAAGGCTGGCAACAGAACGGCGCCGTTTAGGAGATAGGGCATAATTGCCCAGTAGGTCCCTACATTTAGGCGCGCGTTCCAATATCATCCTTTTTGCATTTTTAACCATTTTTATTATTTCAATTTAATCCTTACTCATTTGATTTTTATTTCCATTTTATTCCTTTTTTAATTTATATATTAAATTATTATTATTCAATATTATTCATATATTGTATATTATTTTAAAAAATATTATATATCAGTTATTATACTATATTTTTATTTTATACATTATATAGTATATTTTATATATAACCTTTAAAATATTTTATCCTTAATGTTGCATATAACATTGAATAATATATTATTTATTCTTAAAAATGTAGTTTTATATGTATTAGATTATTATAAATATGTTTTTTATTTAAAGTTATAAATTATTTATTTATTTTAAAATGTATTTATTTATTTTTTCAAAATATTCTTTTTATTTTTTATTTTGTAATATTTTTTTATTATTTGGTATATGTCATTGCATGAAAAGTTTAATTTTGCATGAGAAATTTTCATATTTATTTAGTGTTTTTTTTATTTGGTTATTCATTGCTTTATATATTCTATTTGTCCATATTCTTTCATTTATTTATGATTACTTTAGTGTGGTCATTTTTATTAGTCGATATTTTACATTATTATTTCTTTTATCGTCTATATTAATATGAAATGTTAGTATATCATTATTGCTTTTGGTATTTATGCTTGATGATGCATTAATGCAATATTTTCACATGGATCATTGTTTAAAATAAAATACATTTTGCAAAATTACTATATTTTATCTAAAAGTTTTTTTAATAAGACAATGTTTTGTATTTAGAAATTCGGGAAATAGTGCCCTAACGTGCTGGGTTTCGATTTTCCGTTTGACTAAATAACTAAATATCCTTTTAATAAAATTTTGTAAATCATGAGATGATTTTGGTTACTAGGGTTTAAAAATATCATGTCCTAACGTGCTGGATGTGATGTTTGTATTCTTTCGGAACAAAGAAATCTCAAATTTTAGCTCAAACTGTTCAAGTTTTTTAGAAATCATATTTTTAAATCTTTTCGAATTTTCAACATTAGGACATGATTTTATCGATTAGGTACCAATTTTTGGGCGTTATGAGGGTGCTAAACCTTCCTCATGCGTAATCGACCCCCGAACCCGTTTTCTCATATTTCGTGGACCAAAATCAAATGTTTTGAAATAAAACGTTTTGCAAGGTGATCCAATCACACCTAAGTAAAAAGGGATTAGTGGCGACTCCATTTCAGTTTTTAAAAGTTGATCCCCGTTTTCTAAAAACTTTAAAAATGGTTTCGACAGCTTGGCGACACCGCTGGGGATCAATAAGAGAGTCAAGCCGTAAAATCGATAATTTCATGTCCTTTTGTCCGAATTTAAAAATCTGATTTGAAACAACCATGATCCTTCTATTGCATGTGGTTCTAATTTTTAATATATCTCTCTGCATTACACTGCATGACCGTTGTGGCCGCACCCTTAAGTGGGAGCGAGAAGCTATGCCTTTGTGAGTTTTCACCTGTGCATGGGCTAGTGGATTGCTTCCGGGATACATCTGTACCTATGGCTTCGTGAAGTTTTCACTTCCGCATGGCCATAGGGAAATGTATCCCCCTGAACTGAGCTCGGTCCATATGAACCTATAATGGGTGAGGATCGAGGAATATGCTGGTTTAGGTACCTCAACTTTAGAACTAAACTGTAACAGCCCAGTTTAGACCCTAGTCGGAACAGTGGTTTCAAGACCACAAATCTGAGGTTGGAATGATAATTTAATATTATTTTCTGTGTGAATAGTATGTGATATAGTTTGTGTGAAAATTTTGTGTGGTAATTTTATCGACTATGTAACGAATTAAGAGAAAGGACTTAATCGCGTAAAGACTAAAAGCTGTGCTGAATTATAAGTACTTAAATGTTGTTGGCTTTTTAAGGTGGAGGCCTTATGTTGTTATTAAGCCATTAATAAAGATAGTGGATGGCTAAATGACAAATTAGCCTTAATAACTATTTGTTTTATATTTTAATGAAAGGGCAAATGAGTAAAATGTTAAATATGGTAATAATAATAAAACAAAAAGGAAATTGATAGGGGAAGTATTCATCTTCTTCCACCGATTTTAGAAAGAAAAAGAGGGGTTTTGGCTAGCTTTTGATTCAAATTCTAGGTATGTTTTGACTCGGTTTTTAATAATTTCTATGTTTTTGTAATCCTTGCTTTGTGCTCTACAAAACCCATGCTCAAATTTTGTGAATTGATGATGTTTATGAAATGTGCCATTGATGAAATGGTGAGGTTTGTGATGAGTGTTGGTGTTAAATGAAAGATATGTGTTTAATGAACATGTTTTGTTCTTGGAGTTTTGATGAATTTAGCCAATTAGGGCTAAATTAAGAAAATAACATTTTGAAGGATTAAAATATGAAATAAATAAAGTGTGAGGGTTTGTATGAACACAAGTAAAATTCGGCTAAGCATGGGTGCAAGCTAATTATGTGTATTTGATGATTTTATGAAAAAGGACTAAAGTGTCGAAATGTGAAAATGTGAGGCTATTGTGTAAAATGCCCTAAATATGTGTGTTTGGATTAAAATGAATGATTTGGTAATTGAATGGACTAAATTTGAATGTGTATAGAGCAAGAGAGAAGAGGTTTGGATCGAGATCGAGGCAAAGATAAAGTGCTCGATTAATCGACCACTTCGATAGTTCGACGTCCGAGGTAAGTGCGGTCATAATACGTGTATTTAGTTGTGTTTAATGTTATGAAATGAATGGTATGATATTGTTGAAATGTGAATGCTATGTGATAGATTGAATTAAATGGCACTAAGTGTGCGTATTTGGAAATGTGACCAAGATAAATAGCACTGTGTGTGCGGAGTAATATAAGCTTCGGCTTTGTGGTTAGCACTGTGTGTGCGATACCAATTCAAAATCGGTTTAATATGGATGCACACGTGTGAGATGCTAATTAAGCTTTGGTTAACTATTTAGGCACTAAGTGTGCGAATAAACTAAAGAAGGGACAAATGTTGATCGAAGTGATTCATGAGTACTGAGTAGCATAAATATTTGACAACTAAGTGTTGGCTAAGGTACGTTCGGAACCAATGTGGTTGATGAAAGTACGAATGAGTTTATGGAAGGTTAATTGAAATTATTAGCTTTGGATGATATGAGATATTAGATTTTGAAATAATCTATACGATGATATGTTTTGATTTAATGTATTTTGTTACGAACTTACTAAGCTTTTGAAAGCTTACTGTGTGATTTGTTACTCTGCTTTGCAGTGTCAGTACAGCTAGCTCGGATCTGGGAATCGTCAGCTTCTCAATCACACTATCGGCAATCTATTTTGGGTACTTTTGGAAAGATGTATATAGTTGAAATATGGCATGTATAGGTTAGTTATTTGGTACATATTTGAGGTGTGTAATTAGCCATGTGATGTGGCTAAATATATGGTTGCTTCAAGCATGAATGGCTTTGTGATATGAGGCATATTTTGGTATGGTTTATGGTTGAAGAGAATGATTTATCAATGGTAACTTTGTGTTGGTAAAATGCTAGTATGATTTAGTGAAATTGAGAAGGAATAATGCTTAGTATTGAATGTATTCAAGTTGTATATGTTAGCTTATAAGTTGATATGTTTGAAAGTGAGTTTGTATGAGTTGATAGATTGATCATATGATAGGAAATGGTTGCCAAAATGTGTGTATAAACATGCTTAAGTGTGCTTGTAGTGATTGACCCATGTGGGTGGCATTTTGGCCTTGCAAATGGCCTATTTTTGCCACACGGTTGTGGCACACGGGCGTGCCTAGTGACCGTGGGCGTAAGTCAGTATATGGCCTAAGAGCGCACGGCCTTGGCACACGGACGTGTCTACTGCCTAGTAGCTGTGTGACTTTTAACAGGATCGACCACGGCCAAAGTACACGGGCGTGCTTGGTGACCGTGGAGCAAAGGTCAGTTTTGACCACGGGGAGGACACACGGGTGTGTCCAGCATCTGTGGATGGTACACGGCCTACCCCCACGGGCGTGTATCCCCTGAAACCTAGAAAAGTTTTAAATTTACGAGAAGCTTCTGTATGTACTTCGGTTTAGTCCTGACCCCTCTCTAGCATGTGTTTAAGGTCTTATACACCTTAATAAGGGACTAATTGTTATGTTTGATGTATTATGATGATGATTGACTTTGTGTCATAATTGGGTTGTAAATAATCCTATTGTCTGGTAATGCCTCTTAACCCTATTCCGGTGACGGTTTCGGATTAGGGGTGTTACATTTTATTGGTATCAGAGCTATGGTTTAGTCAATTCTAAAACTAACGTAGCGAGTGGGACTCTAGCTATACATGCTATATATGAAATTGCGATAGTGTGATGAATTCTAACAGTTGAAAATGTGTTTTCATATAGTAATGGATCCCGATCGAGTAGTTGCTGATGATGTAGAAAGCAATGCGCCTGCTCTCGCTCAGGGGACAGCGCCGACCACATCTAGGCCGAATGATAGTGGTGAGGGAGGAGAGGCTAAGCAAGCCTTCTTCTGAATGATGAGTGAGTGGTTTACGGAGTTCGTTTGAATGAATCCGACTACTCCACAACCTCCACCCCCACAAGTACCTGTTGTACCATAAGTTGTAGATCCGATCAGATTGAATAAACGACCTGTAGACAAGATTCGAAAATATGGGGCCGAGGAGTTTAGGGCCACATTTGATGACGATGCTGAGCGAGTCGAGTTTTGGCTTGAGAATACAATCAGAGTATTCGATGAGATGTCGTTGAATCCTGATGAGTGCATTAAGTGTGCAGTTTCCTTGTTGAGAGACACGGCTTATAACTAATGGAAAACATTGATATCTGTGGTTCCGAGAGAGAGAATCACATGGGACTTCTTTGAAGTTGAGTTCAGAAAGAAGTATATCAGTCAGCGCTTTATTGATCAGAAACGTAAAGAGTTTTTAGAGTTGAAACAGGGCCGTTTGTCTATTACTGAGTACGAGTGGTAATTCATAAGATTGAGTCAATACGCGAGGGAATGTGTTTCGACCGAAGCTACTATGTGCAAACGTTTCATAGAGGGATTGAATGAAGACATTAAATTGTAGGTTGGGATACTTGATATATATGAATTTGTTGTGTTAGTTGAAAGAGCATGCAAAGCTGAGGAGCTCAGTAAAGAAAAGAAGAAAGCTGATTCTGAGGCTCGTGATGAAAGAAAGAGATCAATGAATAAGTTCTCTCAACCTTCAGCGAAGAGATATAGAGATGCAAGCAATCGTTCAAATGTTTCGTTTGGACATCCAAGTAGAGATCGTTCGAGATAAAGTACTGGTTTACGAATTCAAGCTTCGAATGAATCAAGTGTTGGTAGCGTTAAGAGTAACAAACTTGAATGCAGACAGTGTGGAAGACGACATGTGGGAGAGTGTTGGGGCAAGTACAACAATAGAGTTTGTTATAAATTTGGATCTCGAGATCATTTTATTCGAGATTGCCCAAAGATGGTTGAAGAAGAAAATGTTCAGAATGAAAGACCGAGTAATGTGACAGCTAGAGGTAGACCACCCAGAAACAACAGAAATGTGAGTGAAAGCCAGAGAGGGACAATCGATACAGTTGTAAGGTCAGAGGCGAGAGCTCCTGCTCGAGCCTATACTATTCGAGCGCGAGAAGAAGTGTCATCTCTAGACGTCATTACTGGTACTTTTACTCTATTTGATACTGATGTCATTGCATTGATTGATCCAGGATCTACCCATTCCTATGTGTGTATGAATCTAGTAGTGAATAAAACTCTACTTGTTGAGTCTACTGGATTTGGTTAGAGTGTCAAACCCCTTAGGCAAGTGTGTCCTGGTGGATAAGGTGTGAAAGAGTTGCCCATTGATGTTTCGGGATGCTTGTTTTATGGCTAATTTGATGTTGTTACCGTTCGATGAGTTTGACATAATTTTGGGTATGGATTGGCTTACTCTGCACAATGCCATCGTGAATTGTAAAAGAAAGAGTATTGAGTTGAAGAGTCAGAATGGTGAGATAATTCGAATTGAATCCAATGATATAAAAGGATTACCAGCTGTTGTATCTACGATAAAAGCTATGAATTATGTAAGAAAAGGTTGTGAAGCTTATTTGGCGTATGTGATTGATAAAAAAGTGTCGAAAAAGAAAGTTGAATCTGTGCCTGTGGTATGTGAGTTTCTAGATGTGTTTCCTGAAGAGCTGCCGGGATTACCTCCAATTCGAGAAGTGGTATTTGGTATTAAATTAGTGCCGGGAACCACTCCCATTTCTATAGCTCCGTATAGAATGACACCAACAGAATTGAAAGAGTTAAAATCGCAGTTGGAAGAATTAACTGATAAAGGATTTGCACGATCGAGTTTGTCACCCTAGGGAGCTCTTGTGTTATTCGTGAAAAAGAAAGATGGAACTATGAGAATGTGTATTGATTATCGACAGTTTAACAAAGTGACAATAAAGAACAAATATCCGTTGCCTCGTAGTGATGATTTGTTTGATCAGCTGAGGGGAGCTACAGTGTTTTCAAAGATAGACTTAAGATCAGGCTACTTTCAGTTGAGAGTTAAGGAAGCTGATGTGCCAAAAACTGCTTTCACATGAGGTACGGACATTACGAATTCTTAGTGATGCCTTTCGGACTAACAAATGCTCTTACAGTGTTTATGGATCTAATGAATAAGATATTCAGACCGTATTTAGATTGCTTTGTGGTGGTGTTCATTGATGATATTTTAATCTATTCGTGTGATGAGACGCATCATACTGAGCATTTGAGAATCGTGCTACAAACTCTACTTGAGAAACAATTATATGCAAAGTTTAGAAAATGTGAATTTTGGTTGTGCGAGGTTGGGTTTCTGGGACATATTGTATCAGCTGCTGGAATACAGGTTGATCTGAGTAAAATCTCTGCTATTTTGGAGTGGAAGCCTCTGAGAAATGTGTCTAAAGTCCGTAGTTTTCTAGGACTAGCGGGATATTATAGGCAGTTTGTGAAATGTTTCTCTATGATTGCGACTCCGTTGACGAAGTTGTTACAGAAAGATATTAGATTTGAGTGGTCAGAAAAGTGTCAGTAGAGTTTTGAGCAGTTGAAAGTATTGTTAACGGAAGCACCAGTTTTGATTCAACCCGAATCAGGCAAAGAGTTCATAGTTTACAGTGATGCATCGTTGAATGGTTTAGGCTGTGTGCTGATGCAAGAAGGGAAGTCATTGCTTACGCCTCGAGACAGTTAAAGCTGCAGAACTATCTGACGCATGACCTTGAGTTAGCTATGATTGTATTTGCGTTAAAGATTTGGCGTCACTACTTATTTGGTGAGAAATGTCATATTTATACTGATCATAAGAGTTTAAAGTATTTGATGACTCAGAAAGACTTAAATTTACGACAGAGGAGATGGTTAGAATTATTGAAAGACTACGAAGTGGTGATAGATTACCACCCAGGTAAGGCTAATGTGGTAGCTGATGCATTGAGTCAAAAATCGTTATATACTTTGCGAGCTATGTGTAATCAAATAGATCTGTGTGATGATAGTGCAGTTATAGCTGAGTTAAAAGTTAAGCCGATGTTCGTACAGCAGATTTATGATGCTCAGAAAAGGGATGTTGAAATGATGACTAAGCAAATTCTGTGTGAATCAAATGTTGAATCAGAATTTCGAGTAGATAGCGATGATTGTTTGCGGTTTAGAGATCAGATTTGTATTCCGAGAAATTCAGAGTTAATTTTGATGATTTTGAATGAAGCTCATAATAGTCATTTAACTGTGCATCCGGGGAGTACAAAGATGTATAATGATTTGGAACAGTTCTATTGGTGGCATGGTATGAAAAGAGACATTTCTGACTTTGTGTCGAAATGTTTAGTTTGTCAGCAAGTTAAAGCTGAACATCAAGTTTCGTCTGGTTTGTTACAACCGATTATGATACCTGAGCGAAAATGGGAAATAATTTCGATGGACTTTATGTCGGGTTTGCCCTTATTTCCGAGTAAGAAAGATGCAATCTGGGTGATAGTGGACAGATTGACGAAATTAGCTCATTTCATTCTGGTGAGAATCGATTATTCTTTAGATAAGTTAGCTGAACTGTATATCAATGAGATTGTGAGATTGCACAGAGTACCGTTATCTATAGTGTCTGACAGAGATCCAAGATTTACCTCGCGATTTTAGAAGAAATTACAAGATGCCTTAGGCACGAAATTGCATTTCAGTACTGCTTTTCATCCGCAAACGGATGGTCAATCCGAGCGAATCATTTAGATTCTTGAAGACATGCTCAGGTGTTGCATACTTGAATTTGAGAATACATGGGAAAAACATTTGTAATTGATTGAGTTTGCATACAATCATAGTTTTCAATCTAGCATTAAAATGGCACCATATGAGGCTCTTTATGGTCGAAAGTGTCGAACTCCATTGTATTGGTTCGAGCTGAGTGAGAATAAAATTCACTGGGTTGATCTTATAAAAGAGACTGAACAGAAAGTGGAAGTAATTCGTGACAATTGAAAGCAACCTCAGATCGTCAGAAGTCTTATGCAGATTTGAAACGAAAGGATATTGAATTCGGAATTGGTGATAAAGTGTTTCTGAAAGTGTCTCCGTGGAAGAAAATACTTCGATTTGGCCGTAAGGGTAAGCTGAGTCTGAGGTTCATCGGACCGTATGAGGTTATTGAACGAGTTGGGTCGACTGCTTATAGATTGAGATTACCCTCTAAGTTAGAAAAGATTCATAACGTGTTTCATGTGTCGATGTTACGACGGTATAGATCAGACCCGTCCCACGTGATTGTTCCTACTGAGGTTGAAATTCAGTCAGATTTGTCGTATAGTGAAGAACCGATCCGAATTTTGATACGAGAGACCAAAGAGTTGAGAAATAAGAAAATTTCTTTAGTGAAAGTCTTATGGCACAAACACGGAATTGAAGAGGCTACGTGGGAGCCTGACAACGTTATGAGAGAGCAACATTCACAATTATTCACTGGTAAGATTTTCGGGGATGAAAATCCCTAAGGGGGAAGAGTTGTAACAGCCCGGTTTAGACCCTAGTCGGAACAGTGGTTTTAAGACCACAAATTCGAGGTCGGAATGATAATTTAATATTATTTTCTGTGTGAATAGCATGTGATATAGTTTGTGTGAAAATTCTGTGTGGTAATTTTATCAACTGTGTGTCGAATTAAGAGAAAGGACTTAATCGCGTAAAGAGTAAAAGCTATGTGCTAAATTATAAGTACTTAAATGTTGTTGGCTTTTTAAGGTGGAGGCCTTATGTTGTTATTAAGCCATTAATAAAGATAGTGGATGGCTAAATGACAAATTAGCCTTAATAAATATTTGTTTTATATGTTTAATGAAAGGGCAAATAAGTAAAATGTTAAATATGGTAATAATAATAAAACAAAAAGGAAATTGATAGTGGAAGTATTCATCTTCTTCCATCGATTTTAGAAAGAAAAAGAGGGGTTTTAGCTTTGGTATTTTCGGCTAGCTTTTGATTCAAATTCAAGGTATGTTTTGACTCGGTTTTTAATAATTTCTATGTTTTTGTAATCCTTGCTTTGTGCTTTACAAAACCCATGCTCAAATTTTGTGAATTGATGATGTTTATGAAATGTGCCATTGATGAAATGGTGAGCTTTGTGATGAGTGTTGGTGTTAAATGAAAGATATGTGTTTAACGAACATGTTTTGTTCTTGGAGTTTTGATGGATTTAGCTAATTAGGGCTAAATTGAGAAAATAGCATTTTGAAGGATTAAAATGTGAAATAAATGAAGTGTGAGGGTTTGTATGAACACAAACAAAATTCGGCTAAGCATGGGTGCAAGCTAATTATGTGTATTTGATGATTTTATGAATAAAGGACTAAAGTGTCGAAATATGAAAATGTGAGGGCTATTGTGTAAAATGCCCTAAATGTATGTGTTTGGATTAAAATTAATGATTTGGTAATTGAATGGACTGAATTTGAATGTGTATAAACCAAGAGAGAAGTGGTTTGGATCGAGATCGAGGCAAAGATAAAGTGCTCGATTAATCGACCACTTCGATAGTTTGAAGTCCGAGGTAAGTGCGGTCATAATATGTGTATTTAGTTGTGTTTAATGTTATGAAATGAATGGTATGGTATTGTTGAAATGTGAATGCTATGTGATAGATTGAATTAAATGGCACTAAGTGTGCGTATTTGGAAATGTGACCAAGATAAATAGCACTGTGTGTGCGTAATATAAGCTTCGGCTTTGTGGTTAGCACTGTGTGTGCGATACCTATTCAAAATTGGTTAGATATGGATGCACTACGTGTGCGATGCTAATTAAGCTTCGGTTAACTATTTAGGCACTAAGTGTACGAATAAACTAAAGAAGGGACGAATGTTGATCGAAGTGATTCATGAGTACTCAATAGCATAAATATTTGACAACTAAGTGTTGGCTAAGGTATGTTCGGAACCTATGTGGTTGATGAAAGTACGAATGAGTTTATGGAAGGTTAATTGAAATTATTAGCTTTGGATGATATGAGATATTAGATTTTGAAATAATCTATGCGATGATATGTTTTGATTTAATGTATTTTGTTACGAACTTACTAAGCTTTTGAAAGCTTACTGTGTGATTTGTTACTCTGCTTTGCAGTGTCAGTACAGCTAGCTCAGATCTGGGAATCGTCAGCTTCTCAATCACACTATCGGCAATCTATTTTGGGTACTTTTGGAAAGATGTATATAGTTGAAATATGGCATGTATAGGCTAGTTATTTGGTACATATTTGAGGTGTGTAATTAGCCATGTGATGTGGCTAAATATATGGTTGCTTCAAGCATGAATGGCTTTGTGATATGAGGCATATTTTGGTATGGTTTATGGTTGAAGAGAATGATTTATCAATGGTAACTTTGTGTTGGTAAAATGCTAGTATGATTTAGTGAAATTGAGAAGGAATAATGTTTAGTATTGAATGTATTCAAGTTGTATATGTTAGCTTATAAGTTGATATGTTTGAAAGCGAGTTTGTATGAGTTGATAGATTGATCATATGATAGGAAATGGTTGCCAAAATGTGTGTATAAGCATGCTTAAGTGTGCTTGTAGTGATTGACCCATGTGGGTGGCATTTTGGCCTTGCAAATGGCCTATTTTTGCCACACGGTTGTGGCACACGGGCGTGCCTAGTGACCGTGGGCGTAAGTCAGTATATGGCCTAAGAGAGCACGGCCTTGGCACACGGACGTGTCTACTGCCTAGTAGCTGTGTGACTTTTAACAGGATCGACCACGGCCAAAGTATACGGGCGTGCTTGGTGACCGTGGAGCAAAGGTTAGTTTTGACCATGGGGAGGACACACGGGTGTGTCTAGCATCCGTGGAAGGTACACGGCCTACCCCCACGGGCGTGTATCCCCTGAAACCTAGAAAAGTTTTAAATTTACGAGAAGCTTCTGTATGTACTTTGATTTAGTCCCGACCCCTCTCTAGCATGTGTTTAAGGTCTTATACACCTTAATAAGGGACTAATTGTTATGTTTGATGTATTATGATGATGATTGACTTTGTGTCATAATTGGGTTGTAAATAATCCTATTGTCCGGTAATGCCTCTTAACCCTATTCCGGTGACGGTTTCGGATTAGGGGTGTTACATAAGCTACATATAGTATACCCTAAGAACCCACCTTAGGTATAGCTATGTCAAACCTTAGTAGTTACCCAGATAAGTGTTCATTTTACTTGTTTTATATTTTATTCTGTGGTACTAACTTGTTGTGTTTTATTTTTGTGCATGACATTTCGTGCTTTTAGAGGTATCGATTCATGGTCAGTTTCTAAGTTAGAAAGCTGGTTATGGAGAACGAATTCCTTGATAAAGTGGAAGATAATGCAGCTGTTTGCACATGGTCAAAGAAAACACAATTGGAGAAAGGGAATAGCTTAGCTGACGGATATGTGTCTAAACTATAGGATTTTACTCGTATTAATATTACGCAGAATGAGTTCCAAGAGTTGATAGAGACATGGACCCAGTGGGACGATGAGGCAAAGCAGCTGTTCTATCATAATTATGGCGATCTACCCTACTTGCTCGACATCAAGGTAGATAAACATCTATTCCGCGTTACGACTCAGTTTTGGAATTCTGCTTATAGATGTTTCGCTTTCGGGGAAGTAGATTTAGTGCCCACGCTGGAGGAATATACAACCTTGCTTCGCTGTTCGAGGGTCCAAGTCGAAAAAGCTTATTTTAGGGCTGCCAATGTCCAAACTTTTGTGAAGAAGTTAATGAGTATCACGGGGATGAGTGAACAGTGGGTTGCAGCTAGAATCCAAGAGAAAGGTGAGGGTAAATGCATACCTTGGGTAAGTTTGACGGACCTGATCCTAGCACATCCAGATGTAAAGAAGAAGATCGACGTCTTTGCCTTATGTATTTATGGTTTGGTAATTTTCCCTAAATCTCTAAGACATATAGATGAAGCAGTTACTGATTTATTCGACTGACTTAACAAAGGGGTCACACCTGTACCTGCGATCTTAGCCGAGACGTTCAGATCTTTGAATGCATGTCAGAGAGCTGGTGAAGGTAGATTCATTGGATGCACACAGTTATTATTGGTTTGGTTTTACAGTCATTTTTGGAGGGTTGATAGGGTTTCTTACTGAGTGTTATCTGGAAGTTATTCCCCTTTAAAGGAGGCCACAGCTACGACAAGGAGGGACGATAAATCAGAGGAAAAATGGATGGAAATTCTTCAAAATCTCCGAGAGGAAGATGTTGAGTGGAAAGCCCCTTGGATGGTTCCTGACGAAGTCCTTTATCGGTGCGGAAATTTTGATTAGGTACCTCTGCCTGGAATCTGGGGAGTTGTTGGATATGCACTATTGCTCGTACTAAGGCAATACAAAGCAAGACAGTTCATACCGGCGACATATGGGTTAGCTCAAAGTGAATTCTCATATAAGGGGGATAATTATAAGAAGAAGATTAGAGAGATTTCTGAGGCTTGGAAGCGGGCTCGCTGTATGAAGATATTAACTCGAGGACCGATGACAACCCTGGAATATAAGGAATGGTCGAGCAAAAGGATCCATGATAACATCCTAGGCCAAGCTTGGAAGGTGCTCGATCGATGAAGGAGTATTTACAAGTGGTCCCATCGGAGTTAGAGATTATAAAGCAAGACTTCGAGAGGCAAAGTTTAGAGCTCGGAAAGAGGATAGAGAAGCTAGAAGAAAAAAAGATGTACTTGAGGCTAGATGTGGATGTCCAGAAATCAGAGGCCGAGAAATTAAGAAAAGAAAAGAGGAAGATAAAGGAAGATCGAGATAGTTTGAAGACAAAATATAAGAAGATGCGTCTATCAATGAAGAATGCCAGATTGGGGAAGACTTCAGAACAATGGTAATAAGAGGTCTAAGAGGAAAAGGCCAAAGCTGACTATTGGGAGAGGAAGTTTCAAAAATGCAAGCGCGAAACGAGGCATTGGAGAAGAATTTAGCAGAAAGTCTAAATGAAAAGGGAGAATTAAAAGCTAGAGTGGCTGAAATTGGACGGTCTCTTCATCACCATCGAAGCCGTAATTCTGCAATCAAGCTAAAGTCAAGTCTGAACAAGATTGAGGAAATGAAGGGTAAGATTGAATAGTTAGAATCAGCATTGCACAGTTGTAAACTTCGGATTGAGCTTCTTCAAACAAGAGAAGGGCGTTGGAAGGAAGAACTTCACCATTCTCATGATCAAGTTAGAAGTCGGGATTACCTCATGGGTGAAGCAATAATTTAGATTCGAGAGGTAGCTGATCACCTACAGACTTTGACAGCACAGGCTGATATATTGAGCATGAAGTAGGAGCTACAGTCGGATCATGGTCAAGAGCTAACCTCTTTGTTTAGGAAAATCAGAACTTTGGGCCTTAGGGCGAAAGCATATTTATAATCTATTTTATGTAAAGGATTTTGTTTTCTAATAAAGTTTTCTAAAATGAAGTTGAATTAGAATCGATGCCTCTTTGCATTCATGCATTTGCATTACATCATATCACATGTATTTAAATCCATAAAGAGAGTCTAATTAGTTGAAATTATAACAGAGAGAAAAGAAGGCATAGAGAAAGAAAGAAAATCTGGAAACTGAACACCGTTACGGTACAGGCGCCAAAACAAAGAGTATGAATCAAAGACTTGAACAATTCCAGAGAGACATGCAAGACTAGATGCAAGAACAATTGGCAAAGCTCCAACAAGAAATGAGAGACCAAATGTTGGAAGCTCAAAGGAACATGATGGCTCAAATGGACCAGATGCTGAACGGGGCGATGGACAAAGGAAAAGGTCCCATGTCTATTACTGGAGAAGATGGCGAAAGCATTCCCCCAAGTTTCACCCCACCGCATGTACAACCTAAGGAGTATCTCCAAAGGCCACCTGTCACAATTAGGCCTCAACAGGGGCAAGCTGATACTAGACCGCCCATGAACTTCCAAGTCGACTCAGGATCTAACCCAGGAGATAACGCAGTTAATCTCGTTATCCCTGATTTGGATATAACAGAGAGGGAAGAGACAAGAACTGAATCCTCGAGGAAGTTAGAGGATCGCTGTAGATGGTTGGAAGAGAAGTTCAAGGCTTTGGAAAATGCCAATCATCATCATGGTATTGACGCAAAAGACTTGAGTTTGGTTCCAGATTCGGTGCTTCCTCATAAATTTAAGATGCCAGAATTTGAGAAGTACAATGGGACTAGCTGCCCTGAAGCCCACATCACTATGTTCTGTAGATGGATGACGGGCTACGTGAACAATGATCAACTTTTGATTCATTGTTTCCAAGACAGTTTAGTGGGGGCAGCGTCCAGGTGGTACAATCAACTTAGCCGCGCTAATATTAGCTCCTGGAGAGACTTAGCCCAAGCCTTCATGAAGTAATACAACCATGTCACAAACATGACGCCTGATAGAATCATGTTGCAAAACATGAAAAAGAAGTCAAATGAAAGCTTCAGGCAATACGCGTAAAGATGGAGAAAAGTTTCCAGGCAAGTTCAACCACCTCTCATAGAGAAGGAAACCACCATGCTTTTAATTAATACTTTGAAGGCACCATTTATCACTCATATGATAGGAAGCACCACCAAGAGCTTTTTAGATATAGTGATGGCAGGAGAAATGATCGAAAATGCCATAAAAGGTGGAAAGATTGAAGCAGGGGAAACCAATAGAAGGTCTATTCCTAAGAAAAGGGGACAATGAGGTGAATAATACGAGTAAATACAACAAAGGGTACTCAAAGGCAATCACTGTTCGCTAGCCGAAAGTAGTAACTGTTGGGCAACAAGGGTCGACAAGACAAGAATCAGGCCCAAGGCAAAATTCTGAAAAGCTCCAATTTACGCCAATTCCAATGACGTATAAGGAGCTATATCAAAGTTTATTCGACGCGCATGTGGTGTCCCCGTTTTATCTTAAGCCCTTACGGCCCTCATATCCTAAATGGTATGATTCAAACGCTCAATGCGATTACCATGCGGGAATAATGGGGCATTCAATAGAACACTGCACTGCCTTTAAAAAGTTAGTCGAGAGATTTATCAAGATGGGGATTATGAAGTTCGATGATTCACCTAGTGCGGAGAATCCATTACCAAACCATGGTGATAAGGGGATAAATGCGATTGGGGAAAATGTTGTGAGAAGGATAAAGGAGGATATCTCGAAAGTGAAAACCCCGTTAAGAATGGTCTGGAGGGAAATGGTAAGAAAAGGACTGGTATTGCCCGATTGTGAGAAAAGATGTGGAGAAATAAGGGACTACTGTGTGTTCCACAAAGCAGAAGGACATGAGATCCAGGAATGTGCTGAGTTCAGGGTCTTGGTGCAAAGCCTTATGGACGATAAGGAATTGGAGTTTTATGAAGAAGACTCAGAGGGAGGAAACATATATGCAATCGAAGAAGAATTGACAAAGCAAAAAGTCAATTATCAGAGGATCATTATTTCTCGACCAAGAAATATGGAAGGTGGAACACAAATCGCGTCTAAAGTCATAATCCAGAAACTTGTTTCCTTTCCTTACAAGGATAACAAAATGGTGCCTTAGAATTACGACTGTAACGTGATAATACCTGGAGGGGAAAACTCAGCTAGCACTTCCAAGGAGGTCCAAAGTGAGGGATTCTACACACGAAGTGGAAGGCGTTACGACTCGGTAAACATCAGAACAGAACCAACAAGGTCAAAGACTGTGCCAATTGAACAAGAGAAAGGACCTGAGGCCCTTATGAATGAACCAGTGAAAGAAGAAGAGGCTAAAGAATTTCTAAAATTCTTGAAGCACAGTGAATACAGCGTGGTAGAGCAGCTGCGCAAGCAACCAGCTCGCATATCAGTGCTAGCCTTACTCTTAAGTTCAGAAGTGCATCGCGAAGCGTTGATGAATGTGTTGAATGAAACTTATGTTACTAAGGATATATCTGTCAATAAACTTGACCGTCTGGTTAGTAACATAAGTGTCGATAATTTCATTTACTTCAGTGATGATGAAGTTCAACCTGGAGGTATGGGATCGACCAAAGCTCTACACATCACTACTCGTTGCAAGGGATACACTCTGCCAAGTGTGTTAATTGACAATGGATCAGCCTTGAATGTCTTACCGTTGTCCATGCTGAAGAGGTTGCCGATAGACAGTTCTCACATGAAGACATGCCAGAACATAGTGAGAGCATTTGATGGCATCGAGAGAAGAGTGATGGGAAGAATTGATATACCGTTGCTGATTGGGCCAAACACGTATGAAGTGGATTTTCTGGTGATGGATATCATGCCCTTGTACAATTGCTTGCTGGGAAGGCCATGGATTCATTCGGCAGGAGCAGTGCCCTCATCGCTGCACCAAAAATTGAAGTTGGTGATAGAAGGTCGGCTGTTACCGTAAACGCAGAGGAGGACATCATAGCCACTGTTACCAATGACATGCCATATTTAGAGTCGAATGAAGAAGCAACTGAATGCTCTTTCCGATCTTTAGAGTTGTGAACGCGACATTTATCTTGGAGGGGAATGAGGTTCCAGTGCCTAAGATATCCAGGACAACGAGGATGGGCCTACAAATGATAATCGGGAAAGGAGCCTTACTGGGAAAAGGACTGGGCAAACATCTTCAAGGAGAGATTCACCGATGCTGAAAGAGAAAAAAGATCATTTTGGCTTGGGTTTTAGGCCAGATGCCAGACAGAGGAGAAAAGAAATAGAGAAAAAAGTAGGAAAGAAGAAGAGCACAGTTGAATGGGGAAAAAATCAAATGGGAATCGATGACATTCCCCCACATATCCAGACCTTTGTATCCGGAGGGATAATTCACCCTGAGAGAGGGTTATTGGAAAATCTTCACATCAATGCCATACACGAGGAGGGAATTGAACACAGAAACCTGTTGGGCGTTTGCCCTTATGAACCTGGAAGCGTTTTGAACAATTGGACTACAGAGGAACTTCCTATAGTTTTTAGAGATTACACAGAGTAATATTCAGAACGCTCTTGTTGTTTTTCTAGCCTAGGAGTAATAAGATTTCTTTTCTGAAATAGGCTCATGTTCAGACATTGTTGTTTCAATAAAATACATCTTTGATAATTAACTTAAGCAGATATTCTTTCATTGTTTCATTCTTTTTTCATCCCAAATTTTTATTCATATAAATAGTTGTTCTCAAATTCATTTGTTATTTATACATTCTTTGGTGCCCACCACAAGTCCCTAGATATCAATGAAGTGAGCAATGATACTACAGATCCAGAGGTCCACTTTGAGCAAGACATGTGTTTAGAGGAATCTCAGGATTTTAAAGGTGACCGAGATTGTGGTTTATCTTCAGATTTGTTAAGAATGGTAATGTTGATACGGACCGGCTCGGGATGAATCGAAACGTATGCAGGTTGCCCAATCGTCTACGGGGAGGAATCAAGCCTTTGGAAAATAATTGGAAAATATAAATGAGTTTGCGGAAGCTTAAGTGAATAAAATAGGGGATGGTTCAGTTTGGTGGAACAAAATAAAAAAATAAAATAGATAAAGGATAATTTAATGGAGATGGATAAAAGAACTTAAACAAGAAGTGATTCAACACTAAAGAGTGTCACCCCGGGTTCTATAATGTTTAAGGTGGATAAATGGAATCGATGATGGAAATGGAAATACGAACTTAACTTAAGAAAGATTCAACACTATATAACAGTGTCACCCCGTTTCTTATATCGTTAAGGTGAAAAGATGGAATTCGATGATGGACCAAGACCCGTTATCGAAAAAGATAAGAACCGTTGGTATAAATAAATGGATGAGAAACAACCAAAGCCACAAGCAAAGCTTGATAAGTCAGAATCAAAACTCGTAGGAAAGATAGAAAGGAGATAAACTCACTCAAATGAACAATGTTCATAAAATTTCATTCATAAAAATTCTGTATCCCCTTACAAATGAAATAACCAAACTATTTATAGCCGAATGGCTAAAATACCACACTTGAAAAAAATTAAATTCCCATAAAAAAATCAAAGCATTGCCATCCAAAGTGGTTGTCCTTCTAAGCCATACACATGGTAATTATTTATTCCAAGCCGTCCACATGTTTCCTTCACTCTTGTTTTTAATTTAAAAATTCCAAGGCCCTCCCATAATATTCCTTCCATAGTTGCCGTCCATCACTTAGCTTGTGTTCATGGTTCTTGAATTATTCGGCCAAGGGAATTGGATGATATCTAGTCACCTTTAGAGGCATAGTGATATGGAATAAAAAAAAATTAAAACATGGGTACCTTAGTTTTGTCCCCATGCATGCCACAAACATCCATTAACAAAAGAAATGTCTAGCATGGGAACACTTAAAACATGGGAATTTTTAATTCCCTTTGCCGTCCATCATAAGAGAAATGGTGCCATCAATTCATTTGTTTAATCCACCATTATCTTGCCATCCATTACCACTCAACACACATGCATTATTTTATTCACCCATAATTTCCATGTGCCTTCCAAGTCCATAATATTCCTTCACCAAGCCGTCCAAGCTTTTAAGCACCAAAGCATTATGTTGTCCAACATGTATCCATTATCCCATAAAATAATCATGATTCCATTTCATACCATTTCATGCTCCAATGTGTCCACCGTCCATGCACCTTCAATTTAGCACATGTCTTTTAAAGGATTTTTATATCTCAGCCCATGCTCCAATTAATTTAATTATTCAAAAGTGTTGCCATTGTTTAATCATCCATTAATCCCCCTTGTTGCCGTCCATGCTATCTCCAATTGACTTTAAGTTTGTTTCTTCCAAGTTCAATTATTCTCCATGCCTTTCATCCAATTGATGTGTGCCGTCCCATGGTCAATGTACCAGAGTGCATATCCGCTTCACGGCACTTGGGGCATTGAAGTCGAGCTTCATCGACATGGAATTCGTTGGCGCCCCAGGCATGCTCGTATCAAATGTAACACCCCAAACCCAGCCTAGACGTTATGACTGGATCTAACATGTCACATAGAAGGGTTGTTTAAAAACTGCGCGTTCCTTGGAAAGTTGTATTCTTTTTGAAATTCGAGCTTTGTTGTTGGTGAAACTCAGATTTGCCTTTTATGATTTTCTTTTAAAGACATTATTATTATTATCTTCGAAAACTTTGTTTATAATAGAAATCAGATTCAGTGAATTGCGGAAGTGTGATATTTTGAAACCGTTGTTGTCGTTTTAAAAAAATCCCGAGTTAAATCATTTATAGTTTGAATATATCAGAAATGAAAGTATAAAAGAAAAACAAAACCCATTGGCCTTATTACATAAAATTAAACCCAAATTAAAATAAATCTCAGAATGAAGTAAAACAGAAATTTTTACTAAAGTTTGGAAGAAGCACTCCGATGTATGGCCACCATAGAGTCCTCCGCTGTGCCAAATCCTCTAATGTTGGGGATCACCTGCAAGGTTAAAGTAGAGGGGTGAGTTACGAGAACTCAGTGTGTAATCCCTTAGTCGGTCATTAACTAGGCTCGAGCCCTTACGGATACAGACTGGGCCTAAGCCCATACAGAAGCAAACTGCGCCTTAGCCCTATTAACATGATAAAGCAGATAATGCATGCAACCCAACCTAATAATCCATCCGCTACACACCACCCGTACCAGCCCAACACACCTGTGAGGATTTCTAAATCGACCCATCCATCCGCTACACACCTCGATGGCAGACAAGCTGCTCATCACAGAATTTGTGGCGAAGCCACCAGAATAACAAAATATACGTGGCATAGCCACCAGAACAGAATGTGGCAGAGCCACCAAAATCATAATCGGCACATAGCCATCAGCGACGGTAATATAACCGGCACACTGTTGGAACGCCGGTACCCCATGGCGCAGCAGAATAAAATTAGATCCGGCGATCCAAATCATGGATCCATGTGTGAAGAACGAATGGGGTGAAATAAAGGTTTCGAAATTACCAAAACTTCAATCTGAGTAGACAGCGACGCCTTGGCAACAAGAGTTTTGATCTACTGTCGAATCAAGCCTCAACCTTTTCCGATGTCGGCCTCTACGTAATCCACCCGGTTTGACTATGAACGGAAGAAATCTCCAAAACTGTTTTGGAGGCTTATTTGCTTGACGGCTGCTAGACCAAACAAGCAATCACTTAGGGTTTTTATCTTTAGTTCTGTCTCCTTTTAATACCTTTTATAATGGGTGCCTTTCTCATTGGGCCTTTTATAATAGGTATCCTCTTAATTGGGCCTTTTATAATTGGTATGTCTTGAATGTATTACAAGATTAAATAAATACAATAAAGTTTTTAACCGAAAATTATAATTACATTAATTATATCTGAAAATTACAATTACATTAATTATAATAAGGATTCCGGTAAACTATATTTATTTAAATTTATATATGAATCAAATTCATATATTAATAAAATTATGTTATCATTATGTGTACAACATCCTTGTACATATAATATGTTCAATATTTGATTGCCCAATTAAATTAATTCTTTAATTAATTTAATTTATGTGACAACCAAGCACAATACCAACTATATTTTATTCCGTTCATTTCAACCATAGGGTGTGACCCTGTAGGTTCTTGCAACGTTAGCAGTAATACTAGAACGATTCTATTGTCACAGACAATGAGTGGCATCTAGCAATGCATCATTGCTACCTAAGTTACAAGAAGTCATGATTCGACATAACCTTTCGTGATTAACCTTTCATGCATTAATCCTTAAGTCCTTTATCTCTGGAACGGATACAAGTCATGGGATAGTCACACTTGCATAATCCATCCCATGTTTCTTGATATCTTGAGTAGACTATGATATACAAATTAGTATGACATCTCATATCAACTTATTTGAGCATGGCCATGCATTTCTAGTCTCACTCAATCAAGTGGCCTAAGATATTACTCCTATTATGTAGGCGGGACTTATCCTTTATTGATCAACCATATCCCTCTACATAGATTGTGGTATATCCAACATCAGCCTTTATAGAACAACCTGTTACGGTGTACGTTTGACTGTATCAAAATATACAAATCACGATGCTGGGATAATAATGATCTCAAGTCTGAGGATCATATACATATTAATCACTATGAGTAATGTTGTGACAATTACATAATAATCCAAGAAACATACTCATAGCGGGTCAATCCAATATGTTGTTCTCTAATACACATATTCATGCATTGATTTTGACACTCCATATCAATGACAACTCTTTATCATCAATCAACTACATGTTAGTCTTAATGCATTATTATTGTCCTAGTCAACAATAATACTCGACTAAGGATCTTTTAAGAATAATCATATTATTCTCAAGACATTATTATAAAACAGTTTATCTATACACACAGAAAGAAAAACTGAAATAATAATGATAACGCTTTATATTAATAAACATGGTAAATTAAGTATGTTATTACAACCATCTCATGATTGATCTTTGGGCATACTCTTACACACACAGCCTTGGTAAATAGGATCGACACAGAGTCATCGATATCTGTTAGGCACAAAGCCACGGGTAAATACGACTGGCACAAAGCCATATTCAAGATGGCACAGAGCCAAGCTCTCCAATAATGCAGCCAAGTTGCTAATAATAGTATATGTGGCTAAGCCACCAAAATAATATATGTGGCATAGCCACTAAAACAAAATGTGGTAGGGCCACCAGAATACATTTCCTCCGATCATCAAACCCAACCTAATGCAATATGCCGTGTATGTCATGCTCAATCATTACACGTGTATGCAAAATGGCCATGCTTAGTAACAGTCATTTCAACACATATTAATAGCAAATCTGACACACACCCACAGTCAAGTCAGTTAAAACATAGTCATACAATCACAGTCAACTCAGTCAAATTCACAGTCTAAATCAGTCATTTACCTACAAGGGCAAAATAGTCATTTACCATATAAGGGTATTTTGGTAATCCTACCCCTCAAGGGTATTTCGGTAATTCTACCCTACAGGGGTAATTCGGTGATTTTACTCATCGAGGGTATTTCGGTAATTTAACAACTCAGGGGTCTTTCGATAATTTCACAAATTAAGGGTATTTTGGTAATTTTATAAACCAGGAGTATTTCGATAATTTCACAAATTAGGGGTATT
Organism: Gossypium australe; assembly: GCA_005393395.2. Classification (NCBI taxonomy): domain Eukaryota; kingdom Viridiplantae; phylum Streptophyta; class Magnoliopsida; order Malvales; family Malvaceae; genus Gossypium; species Gossypium australe. The sequence continues at coordinate 58,194,096 of CM016614.1, forward strand.
TCAATAATTTTGCAAACTGGCGGTATTTCGTTAATTTCGCAAACCAGGGGTATTTTAGTAATTTCGCAAACTTGGCGTATTTCGATAATTTTGCAAATTGGGGGTATTTCAATAATTTTGTAAACCAAGGGTATTTTAGTAATTTTGTAAACCAAGGGTATTTCAGTAATTTTGTAAACCAAAGGTATTCCAGTAATTTTGTAAACCAAGGGTATTTCAACAATTTTGTAAACCAAGGGTATTCCAATAATATTGTAAACCAAGGTATTCTAAGTAGAGATAACGACGGCCCAAATGGGCCTACACGCTTATGTGGCCCATTTAGCCCAAATCTAGCCACTGGTATGAGATTCACATAGACCAGATCACTATCTACTACACATTCATACAATTTATGGGCTGACGGGCCCATTGGGCCCACTTGGCCCCGTTCGACCCATCGTGGCCCAAACAGCATCAACCCACAAGAATACTCATGGTGGCCTCGTCTATCGCGCCGAAGCTCCCACACATGCGCTCGCACGCTCGTGTGGTTACTATCACTGTGTGACCGGCATTTCGGCATTTGCCGCTAGTAGTGCGAAATACACACCTGATAGGAGTCTGAAGCTAATCCGCGCTCCGAATGCTCCTATGCCCAAACGCCCACCAAGGTATGCTTCCTCTCCTCATAGACAGCTCTATATATAGTAAGCTTCTCACCTTCCCTTTTGCTAGCTTTCCGATGTGGGATCCCTCCTTCAGTAGAGTTTAAATCCAACACAAACTCTGGCCGTCCAATTCGCAAAATAAATACTCCATTGCTTGTCATGAGATTCGAACCCAGGCTCTCCCATCAGCCAATTCACGCCACTTGCCACTAAGCCATCAGCTCCTCTTGTGTCTAATATCATGCGCAACTAAATATAAATCTATGGGCCAAAGTCCAAGTTCACTTAAAATGAAAATCAAAATGCAAGCACCAAGACTTGAACCTTGGACCCCTTGCTTCCTTGTGGCATCATTCCCTTGCCTCTTATGTGGCGCCATTTGCCACTAGACCACAACTCCTTTTGTGTCATTTTTCTCCACATTTTATTCTTAAAGCCTACCTTCTAACTCTCAGGGTTTTATTCGCCTAAAACCAAAATTTTCCTAAAGCCCAAGTTTGATCCCGAGACTTCATAGAAGCCCCCTAAACTTCCAAAATCACTCACCTAACAGGTCTAACTTGCATAAATGTCGTTCTCATGTTCTCAAAAATTTTAAATGCTCCCACGCCTAAGGCCCAATGGGCCCAATTCTACTAGGCCCAAATTCAAGTCGTTACATGTAAAGGAAGAGGAGAAACAAATTTTACCACATGAAGAGAAGGTAGAGAACATAGCCTTAGAGGAATGAAAGGTTGTGAAAATTGGAACACCATAGCCGAGGAGACGAAACAAGATCTTGTTGAGTTGCTACGAGAATTCAAGGACGTCTTTGCATGGTCATACCAAGATATGCCTGGGCTAAGTACTGATATTATAGTACATCGTTTCCCCATAAAAGAAGAGTGCAAACCAGTTCAGCAAAAGTTACGAAGGATGAGACCTGATGTGGTGTTGAAAATAAAGGAGAAGGTCAAGAAACAGTTCGATGTTGGTTTTCTACAAGTGATCAAATACTCAGAATGGGTAGCTAACATTGTTCCTATCCCTAAGAAAGATGGAAAAGTTCGGATGTGTGTGGATTGTAGGGATTTAAATAAAGCCACCCCAAAGGACAATTTCTCTTTGCCTCATATTGACACGTTGATGGATAATACGACGAGATACTCATTGTTTTCTTTCATGGATGGCTTTTCAGGATATAATAAGATCAAGATGCACCCTGAGGATATGGAGAAAACTACTTTCATAACATTATGGGGTACCTTTTGTTATAAGGTGATGCCATTCGGGCCGAAGAATGCATGAGCAACATATCAAAGGGCCATGGTAACCTTATTCCATGACATGATGCATAAAGAGATTGAAGTATATGTTGATGACATGATTGCCAAATCTCGAACAGAAAAGGAACACATTGAAGTTTTGAAGAAGTTATTTTTAAGATTGAGGAAATTTCAATTGAAGCTTAACCCGACAAAGTGTACTTTTGGAGCTCGGTCAGGGAAATTACTGGGTTTTGTGGTCAGCGAGAGAGGAATCAAAGTTGACTCGAATAAAGTCAAAGCAATACAAGAATTGCCTCCACCACCCACTCAAAAGGAAGTTCAAGGCTTTCTTGGAAGGTTAAATTACATTGCTCGATTTATTTCACAATTAACTGAGAAATGTGATCCCATATTTTGTCTTCTCAAGAAACACAACCAAGGTGTATGGGACGATGAATGCTAGAAAACTTTTGACAAAGTCAAACAATACCTGTCAAATACACTAGTATTATCTCCACCTAATTGAGATAGACCGTTGATACTGTATTTGTCAGTATTCAATAGCTCGATGGGATGTGTGCTTGGTCAACACGATGAGTCAGGAAGAAAAAAAAGGGCGATATACTATCTCAGTAAAAAGTTCACTGATTGTGAAATGAGATATTCGTCGATTGAGAAATTGTGTTGTGCCTTGATTTGGAAAACTCGGAGATTGAGGCAATACTTGCTATATCATACTGCCTGGTTAATTTTGAAGCTTGATCCGTTAAAGTATATGATGGAATAAACTGCTTTAAATGGAAGGATGGCAAGATGGCGGATTTTGCTGTCTGAATTCGATATAGTCTATGTGAACTAAAAGGCTATAAAAGGGATCGTAGTAGCAGAATTTCTGGCTAGCAGAGCTTTAGAGGATTATGAACCTTTGATCTTTGAATTCCCTAATGAAGAGTTGATGTATGTGGCAAATACTGAAGAATGTCCTTGGAAGCTAAATTTTGATAGAGCGTCAAATGTTGTGGGAAATGGAATTGGGGCAATCTTGGTATCCCCTAGTGGTGATCATTATCCATTTACATGCAGATTGGATTTTGATTGCACGAACAATATGGCAAAATATGAAGCATGCATCATGGGAATTCGAGCAGCAGTAGAGCGTAAGATCAGGGTACTCGAAGTATATGGAGATTCTGCCTTAGTAATCTACCAGCTTAAAGGAGAGTGGGAGACGAGATCCCAAACTAATTGATTACCAAAAAATAGTTTTGGGATTGATTGAGGAGTTCGATGACATCACTTTTAATTATCTCCCACGTGATGAAAACCAAATGGCGGATGCTTTGGAAACCTTGGCCTCTATGATCAAAGTAAACAGACCAGAGGATATGAGACCTATTCAGATGAGTATTTTTGAAGTTCCAGCTCATTGTTATAATCTGGAAGAGGAGGAAAAAGATGATCATCCTTGGTATCATGATGTATTGCGATATGTAAAAAATCGTGAATACCCGGAGCATGCAACTAAGAATGAGAAAAGGACATTAAGAAGATTGGCCTCTGACTATGTTTTAGACGGGGATATATTATACAAAAAGAGGAAAGATCAAGTACTATTGAGATGCGTTGATACAGTTGAAGCCAGGAAAATCCTGGAAGAAGTTCATGAGGGCGTTTGTGGAACACACGCTAATGGATTCACAATGGCCAGACAAATAATGAGATTTGGATATTATTGGTCCACCATGGAAGGAGATTGTATCAGCTATGCCAAGAGATGTCATAAATGCCAGATTTATGGAGACAAAATTCACGTGCCTCCGTCACCTTTGCATGTTACGACTTCCCCATGACCTTTTTCCATGTGGGGCATGGATGTTATTGGACCAATTTCACCAAAAGCTTCGAATGGACATCAATTCATCTTCGTGGTAATTAACTACTTCACGAAATGGGTAGAGCCTGCTTCATATGCTAGCGTCACTAAGTCAGCAGTTGGTTGGTTCTTAAAGAAGGAGATCATTTGTCGATATGGAATGCCTGAGAGGATCATATCAGATAACACATTGAACTTGAACAACAGCACGATAGCAGAAGTTTGTAGTCAATTCAACATTAAACACCACAACTCGTCTCCGTATCGTCCAAAAATGAATGGGGCAGTGGAAGCAGCTAATAAAAACATCAAGAAGATAGTAGGGAAAATGACTGAGACTTATAAGGATTGGCATGAGAAACTACCGTTTGCACTCTATGCTTATCGAACGTCTGTCAGAACCTCTACTGGGGCAACGCCTTTCTCGTTGGTCTATGGGATGGAGGCTAAGGGCTATTCGTCATGGATAGATGTACCAGAAACGAATGATGCGAGCCTGCGATAAAAAAGTTTGCCCAAGAGAGTTTCATGAGGGGGACCTTGTACTGAAAAAGATTCTTCCTGTACAAAAAGATTTCAGAGGAAGATGGATGCCGAATTGGGAAGGACCATATGTGGTGAAGAAGGCTTTCTCTGGAAGAGCACTGATCTTGACCGAAATGGATGGGAAAAGCTTACCTAATCCCGTAAACTCTGACTCAGTCAAAAAGTATTTTGCTTGAGAAGGAGAACAGGCCAAAGTGAAAACCCGCAAAGGGTGCTTTAAGTTTCTAAAAAAAAAAAGAGGAGAGGCCAAGGCGAAAACTCGCAAAGGGTGCCTTGAGACCAAAGGGGTTTTGAGTTGAAAACCTAAAAAGGGCGACTCAAATTCTAAATGGACATGCAGTAATCAACAAGAAATGAAGTATGTTACATATCGGGGCATCAACAAAGTACTTTGGGTCTTCTAAACACATGTTGAGCTCAAGGCAGTCTTCATGAAGTTTGTGTATAGAAGCTCAATCTGCGATATCTAGGGCATTTGATCTTTGTCCTATTCATTTTACTATCTTTGGATTATTTTTCTTCTCAAAGATATGCTCCAAGTTAATTTTCTTTGTATTTTTGATAATTCATTTAACTCTCTTTGAAATCAATTTATTTGTTGTATTGAAATAATGATTGACGAACTAATAATTTCACAAAAGAAGTTCTACATATTACTTTGGAAATTTCTAGATAAAACAAAGAACCGAAATATGACAATTGATTAGAATTTCCATGTGCATAGATTGGAAATATTTGAGAAAGAAGAGTCTGGATAGAGACTATTTCTCTGAATTATTTATCCAAATGATAAATTGGACAAAATAATGAATTGATGTGACGAAAGTAAGTGACGTCATCAGGTCATAACATTCGGGGAATCGTGTGACAAACTAAGTTGATAAAAATTCAGAACCCCTGAATTGTGGTAGAATCGGTTGAATTTGAAATAAATACTATACCATAAAATGGTAGATGGGACGGATTGAAAAAGTTTCAGTTCCTATCGTGGTAGGATGGTACAAGCCTTGTGTCCTCAAGTTTCAAGCGGAAATGACTCTGAAATTACAATGGGGCAAGCTTATTGAGCATAACATGATTGATGTTTCGAGAGGAGCAAGGATGAAGAACAAATGAGTGATGACACCTAGAGTAGGAATCATACTTATAACATTTTTTCATATATTATAGCAAATCTCATTAAGAGCATTTGATTCATTCCGATCATTGCATCCTAATCCTTAAAGGAATCATTTTCATGACATGTTGCATTCATGTCACTTATAACTAGAAGCATTTGACTCATTTTGATCATAGCATCTTGGTCATTGACATAAACATATGGAACCGAGTCTACAGGACATGTCCCTCAGTGGACGGTGTAGCAATATCGGTGAATTTACAGATCTTATCTCCCTAAGCAGTAGTGGAGCAGATCAAATTTGGCGAATCTTATCTTCCCGAGGTAGTAGAGAAGCAGATTTTAGCCACCAACCTTATCTCCCTAAGGTAGCAAGGGAGCAGGTTGAAATTTGTAGTCTTATCTTTCTGAGGTAGCAAGGAAGCAAACTAAAGATTGCAGATTTTGTCTCCCTGAAGTTGCAGTGGAACAAATCGAAGACGGCAAATCTTATCTTCCCGAGGTAGCAGGGAAGCAGATTTTAGCCACCAACCTTATCTCCCTAAGGTAGCAAGGGAGCAGGTTGAAATTTGTATTCTTATATTCCTGAGGTAGCAAGGAAGCAGACTAAAGATTGTAGATTTCGTCTCCTTGAAGTTGCAGTGGAGCAAATCGAAGACGATGAATCTTATCTTCCCGAGGTAGCAGGGAAGCAGATTTTAGCCACCAGCCTTATCTCCCTGAGGTAGCAAGGGAATAGGATGAATTTTGTAGTCTTATCTTCCTGAGGTAGCAAGGAAGCAGACTAAAGATTGTAGATTTTGTCTCCCTGAAGTTGCAGTGGAGTAAATCGAAGACAGTGAATCTTATCTTCCCAAAGTAGCAGGGAAGCAAATTTTAGCCACCAGCATTATCTCCCTGAGGTAGCAAGGGAACAGGCTGAATTTTGTAATCTTATCTTCTTGAAGTTGCAAGAAGTAGATCAAAAACATCAGATCTTATCTCCCTGAATTTGTAGTGGAGCAGATCAAAAAATAGTAGATCTGGCATTCCTAAAGTTGCAGGAAACAGATCGAAGCCATCAGACTTATTGAAAGGAAGTTCTAATACCATTGAAATTGCAGTAGAGTTGGAGCCATTTGAAGAAGACGAGGATCAAGAAGTCAAGGCTCGGCAAAGACCGGGCAAAATTGGACCTTCAATTGTCTTTTCTCTACTATCGTTTCACAACAATGAGCAAATAGGGGCAGCTGTAAGAGGCCCATTTTGCCCGGGCCCGTGAAAACCAAAATGAAAAAACAAAAAAGGAAATAATAAAAATAATAAATGTCCTTTTACAGTCCTTTTACAAAGCCCACATTTAATGGCCCAAATACTAAAACCTAACCCCTACACAGACCACCCGAACCCACTGACCCAATACCCCATTACACCCGAGTCCAAATCCTACCCAGACCCAAACTTAAAACTAACACAGCCCAAAAAGACCCAAATGCCTAAACAGTTTCAGTAAGCCTAGGGTTTTTGAAACCCTAGGCGCCGCAAGTGCCCAGCCCCTCGCGTCACAATCAGCTCCTCGCGCCCACGCCAGCCTTCGGTCGCGCCCCAATCCTCGCCAAATCCCGCACCACTGCCGAGACCCTCGTCATCCTCCTACACAAGAAAGGAAAGGATAAAAACAAAATATGGCAAAAACGGGACAAAATAGTTTTTCTTTTTTTATTTTTTATTTCTAAGGCTATAAAAGCCCTACAAAATCTGTAAAATGGGACAGAAGAATATAGAGAAAAATAGATACTCAAATATTCACAGAAAACAGAGAATAAATAAAAAAGCAGAGGTGAGTTTTTTTATTTTTATTTTTATGCATATAAACACTGTAAAATAATATATGAAAAAGGGGTTACCCTTCGACTCGCGCTGGAAAGAAGAGGTTTTCAGTCTCCGACCGCCGTCTCTGGCAGTGCTGACAGTGGCGCGTGAGGCGCGTGGGGGCAGTGGCCAGAGGTCTGATGATCGGAACCTAGAGGGGTTTCAGAGGATTTTCGAAGTTTAAAAAAAAAACAGAATAGAATAATTTTTTTGGGTTAAAGTTGACTTATATAGCTAACTGGAAACGACGTCGTTTTTGCTTAATCTAATAAGCATAAAACGACGTTGTTTTAAGGGAGGATCCGCGCGTTGACCCGAATACCGGGGGAGGATCCGCGTAAAAAGGGAAATTTACCCTTTTAGTCCCTCTGCTATTTCATTAAGTTTAATTTCGTCCAATTTAACCTTATTTTTATTTTTTGAATTAGCCCAAAAACTTATACTTTGTTTCGATTTGATCCTCGAATTATTTAAAGGCTGGTAACAGAACGGTGCCATTTAGGAGATAGGGCTTAATTGCCCAGTAGGTCCCTACATTTAGGTGCGCGTTCCAATATCATCCTTTTTGCATTTTCAACCATTTTTTATTATTTCAATTTAATCCTTACTCATTTGATTTTTATTTCCATTTTATTCATTTTTTAATTTATATATTAAATTATTATTATTTATTATTATTATTCAATATTATTCATATATTGTATATTATTTTAAAAAAATATTATATATCAGTTATTATACTATATTTTTATTTTATACTATATTTTTTTTTATACATTATATAGTATATTTTATATATAACTTTTAAATTATTTTATCCTTAATGTTGCATATAACATTGAATAATATTTATTTATTCTTAAAAATGTAGTTTTATATGTATTAGGTTATTATAAATATATTTTTATTTAAAGTTATAAATTATTTATTTATTTCAAAATGTATTTATTTATTTTCTCAAAATATTCTTTTTATTTTTTTATTTTGCAATATTTATTTATTATTTGGTATATGTCATTGCATGAAAAGTTTAATTTTGCATGAGAAATTTTCATATTTAGTTAATGTTTTTTTATTTGGTTATTCATTGCTTTATATATTCTATTTGTCCATATTCTTTCATTTATTTATGATTACTTTAGTGTGGTCATTTTTATTAGTCGATATTTTACATTATTATTTCTTTTATCGTCTATATTAATATGAAATGTTAGTATATCAGTATTGCTTTTGGTATTTATGCTTGATGATGCATTAATGCGATATTTTCACATGGATCATTGTTTAAAATAAAATAATTTTGCAAAATTGCTATATTTTATCTAAAGGTTTTTTTAATAAGGCAATGTTTTGTATTTAGAAATTCGGGAAATAGTGCCCTAACGTGCTGGGTTTCGATTTTCCGTTTGACTAAATAACTAAATATCCTTTTAATAAAATTTTGTAAATCATGAGATGATCTTGGTTACGAGGGTTTAAAAATATCATGTCCTAACGTGCTGGATGTGATGTTTGTATTCTTTCGGAACAAAGAAATCTCAAATTTTAGCTGAAACTGTTCAAGTTTTTTAGAAATCATATTTTCAAATCTTTTTGAATTTTCAACATTAGGACATGATTTTATCGATTAGGTACCAATTTTTGGGCTTTATGAGGGTGCTCAGCCTTCCTCATATGTAACCGACTCCCGAACCCGTTTTCTCGTATTTCGTGGACCAAAATAAAATGTTTTGAAATAAAACATTTTACAAGGTGATCCAATCACACCTAAGTAAAAAGGGATTGGTGGCTACTCCATTTCTGTTTTTAAAAGTCGATCCCCGTTTTCTAAAAACTTTAAAAATGGTTTCAACACTAAACATACATAAAATTAGCCTATAACAAGTTCGAAGCATGCTTTAAGACCACTTAAGAAAAATTACCAAAAAAATCACATAGGTATTGATACTAATTCAATGGTATCGATATTTCTCATAGATGGTATCAATACCGATCAGAAAATCGGTACCAAATTAGCATTCTGTTTTCCTGAAAAAGTTAAAACCCAGCGATTATCGGTACAAATCCAAAACATATCGGTATTTTTAGCCTAAGTATCAATACTTGAGTAATGGTATCGATACCAAAATGAGTTATTGACTTCCTACAGATTCGAAATATCATAAAGGTATCGGTACTGATACTCGATTATCAATACCTCTGCATAAGACAATAAAATAACACCAGAACAGGGCATTTAACACAACCATACATATTCCAAAACATCATGCTTTTATAACCTCAAAAATTAGCATCAAAAGTATCAAAATTTGTAGTTCGATACACCATCAATAATTTAAGCTAAGCAACCCAATGAACTAATATCAAACGTCCATAATTCCTAAGAGTAATAATATGGAGCTGTAACATCCGAGAATTAGGGGCTTTGCATTTGTAATGTCTCTGTGTGTTTGGTATGCTTTGCCTATTGTTTGGGTGTGTTTAGGGGCCCCGGCAAGGCTCGGGGTTAAACTGAAGCCTTAGTAAAAATTTAAATTTTGGGCACTTTAGGGGAGAGCTCGCTGGGGCAGGTTTTAAGTATTATTGCTTGTGTTTATTGACACAAGAAAAGGAGTGGTAAAGTGGAAAGGAGACGCCACTTGGGATGCAGGTAAGTGATGCTACAGGGGAGCAGTGAGGGAGCAGGTTCGAGTTGCATAGCTTGTTTTTGGAATTCTTTTTGGCGTCAGGATGGGAGGTGGTGGATTTCGGCATGGACACTTCAAGGTGGAGTGTTGAATGGGTGAAACATTTTGAAGGAGTGGCCATGAGTGAAAGGTGGAGTTTGAATCATTCAAATTGATTCAAATAGGTGATCAAGAGTGAAAGTAGGAGGCAATCAAGGAGATAGAGGTGGGGGAGAGTGTTGGCCGATTTTTAGGATGTGTTGGGAGAGGAAATTTGGCCATATGAAGTCTTTTGGAGGTGGTAGGCATTCGATTTTGGTGAGGGTTTAGGTGCCGAAATTTTGAGAGGTGTTTAGCAAATTGGTGTTGAGAGCTTTCTATTTTTTCGGTATTTGGTGTTCTCATTTTGTAAACTTTTGTTCTTTTCTCTGTTGGCCGAAACTCCTAAGACTATTGTTGTTCATCTCTTCTTGGATTAAAGCCGAAACCTTGTGGACACTCCTTTCTCTTCTGGCCTTTTCTTTTTTTCTCTCTTTTTTCTCTTTTGTGTGAGTGTTAGCCGAATCTTCACCTAGTCTCTTTCCTTCTCTTTTAACCGAATCCCCTTCTCAACATTCTGTCTCTTCCATATCATCTTTCTCCTGATCGAATCACCTTCTATATCCATTCATTTCTGTCATTCCTTTTTACTCTAGCCGAATCTCCCTAGCCATTTCTTCTTGTTTCTTCATTGCCGAAACCTATCCCTTATCTTTCTTTCACTTCAACCGAACCTAGTGCTCATCTTCTTGTCACCATTTGTCATGAGTTTCTTCTTCAAGCGGAAGCATCTATTTGTTTCATACCCCTTCTCTATTTCTTCTAAAGGCCGAACCTCTTTTTGTGTCAGGAGCTAGCACCCTTTCTGTCGACCTTACTGATAGCCGAACATAGAACTTCTAATTGGTACACTCTTGTTTTGGTAAGGGATCTTCTTCCCTTTCCTTATCGTTTTCTCTTCTTATTCCCCTTGTTATGGCTAATCGAGGGTTTTGATTCGTTTCTGTGGGCGTTAGTCAGTGGTAGAGGGACGTGTATCCATCATCTTCTCTTTGTGTGGCCTACTCTCGAGAGGACGTTGGGACTTCAACGATTCCTTAATCCAAGTCTATTAGCCTCTGATTTCTGTCGATCTAGGTAAGAACTTCTTTATTTGGAGCATCTATTTTTTCACTTTTGACTTGTTCAATGCCTTAAACCAGTCTTCCGACCAAAATCTTTTTCATGGATTCGAATACCAACCAAGTAAGGGAGGGGGTTGGACTTGTAGTCCCTACCCCTAAGTTCAAAAAACGTGCAGTGTCCGCCGTTCGAGACTTTCCACTGGGTTGTGGGCCGGCTTCGGAGCAGGATAGGCAGATCGCTGTGATCCCTACGAGTGAAGGTGTTAACGAGACTGAGAGTTTAGTTCTCTACGTTTACAGGTGTGTAATACTTACACCTTTTCCTGTTACTTTTAAGTATGTATATGCTCTGTTAAATGCCGAAACGTAGGCATTGGCTGTTGCTTTACCCATGGAGGGTAAAAGCAGGACATCATGTTAGTAACTCCTATCTCTGCTAAATATGTGATTATACTGTCATGATTATTTGAACACTCTAAACATCTGATATATGTATATATCTGTTTCATGCATACACCATGATTTTATGTTGCATAAGGGATGGGTATGTTATGAATGAAAGGGGAAGTGTATCTGGTGACTACATCACATTTATCCGATGGCTTTTGCCACAATCTGATCTGGTGGCTCTGCCACACTCTGTTCTGGTGGCTATGCCATTTCAGTCTGGTGACTCTGTCACAATCTGACGATGAATAGCTAACTGCAGCATGACTGCCATCGATGGTGTGTAGCGGAAGGAGGGTCGATTGTAGAAATCCCCATTGGTGTGTTTGGCAAGTACGGGTGGTGTGTAGCGGATGGATATCTAGGTCGGGTTGGGATTCGCATCACATTACATTGATACTTGATTATCTGATATATTCTGTTAAAAGGGCTACGGCCCAGACTAAAGCCCAGTGGATAAAAGAATAGGCTCAGGCCCAGTTATGGTTCATGTGGAGTAATTGCACACTGAGTCATTTGACTCACCCTTTCTACTTAACATCTTTGCAGGTAATACATAATGCGGTGGACTTGGGCTGGAGAGGACTACGAGGTGGCCATGCACGATTTTTATTTCTTAATTTAAAATAGAACTTTACTTTTCTTAAATTTTCGGGATTCTGTTTTGTAATAATGCCACTATTAAATTGGTTTAATTTCAGTTTAAAACTTAGACATTTTGAATACTTAATAATCGATAAGATGTTTTTACAAAATGCAAATAAAAGTTTTCTCACAATTTGTTTAACGATTCCATAAATGAAATTCTTACGGACTTTCAGTTAAATCTAACTTATCAACATGTGTTTCCAAATGTCACCTTAACACAAGGTTTGGGTTAATTAAAAACTTTATTTAATGAATCATGGGTTTCCCAAATGAATCGCTAAACTTGGAGTTTTGAAAATGTCCTAAAAAAAAGTTTTCAGAAATTTATACAAATTCCTTCTGAGTGACATGCCGGATCCGCTAATAGTGGTTGGGTCGGGTTGGGGTGTTACAATTTGGTATCAGAGCCTAGGTTTAAAAGCTTGGCCATTGGTTTTGGGTTCAAAACATTTTCCAACTTGGGTTAAAGACGGTTTAGAAAAAAATTATTATATAGATATGCAAGTTTTCTAGAAGCATGGCACCCGGGTCTCTAGCACCAAGTCCGTACGGTAAGTTCTTTTGACTAAGTTGGGTGAATTGTGTGAATTTTATATATTGTGCCATGTAATATAGAATTAAAAAACTCTATTTTAGAGACGGAAACCTTTAGGTGTATATGTGTTTTGCGGAAAACTACTCAAAACTCAATTCTCATAAAATTTCCCGTTAATAAACAGTGAAAAGAAATGCTAATGCATAAAATTTGTAAATCAGATTAAGACGAAACGATAGACATGAGTGCTAGAGGACATGGACGTGTTGCACGCGGCCGTGGTAGAGGCCGGGGTATTGAGGCTGAGTTCTCGGAAGCAAGGAATGAGCTTGAAGGTGAAGCGTCAGCATCACCTGTGCCAGAAGTGGGATCACAAGATAGAACTGGTGGGGATGATGCCCTATCTCAAGCAATGCTACGAGTGTTGGAGTGAGTGGCTGGGGCAAGCACTGGGACAGTATCTCGGAAGTCTATTCCTGAGTGACTTCAAGCAAATGGAGCTGAAATGTTTAGGGGTATTTTTGGTGTGGCCCCAAACGTAGCTGAATATTGGTTGGAGGCAGTTGAACTGATTATGGATGATCTGGACTGCACCATTGAGGAGAAATTGAAAGGAACGATGTCTCTTCTTCAGGATGAGGCATATAAGTGGTGGCTCATCGTAAGAAAGGGTACTCCAGCGGATCGAATTGATTGGGATTTCTTTAAGATGGCATTTCAGGGGAAATACGCCGGGGCAAGTTATGTGGATGCTCGGAGGAAAGCATTCCTGAAATTGGTACAGGGGGCAAATCTGTGGCTGCATATGAGGCGAAATTTCTGCGATTGAGTCGCTATGCCCGAGGAATAGTTGTGACTGACTATGAACGTTGCGTGTGGTTTGAAGACGGGCTGTGGGATGAGTTGAGAGTATTGATAGCTCCTCAGCGGGAGAGGGACTTTGCTGTGTTGGTCGAAAAAGCTAAAATAGCCGAGGAAGTAAAGCAGACTGAGACTCAAAATAGAGAGAAAGATAAGGGTAAGAATAAGAGAAGCTTTGGATCGTCGAGGTCATCGGGAGGTTTCCAAAAGAGGTCTAGGTTCGATGGGCCAGCTCGGGTTGTGAGGCCAGCTGCGTTGGACCAGTTCCGATCATGTGCTCTATGTGGGAAAATGCATTCAGTGAGTGTAGGAGGAGAACTGATGGATGTTTTAGGTGCGAATCGATGGATCATATGATTAAAGATTGTCCACAAGTAGATCAGGTGCGGCTAGTTGGGCAGAGTTTTGATCAGTTCAGGAGGAGCGGTCAACAACCACAGAGTGGTCGTGGTCCAGCTAAAGGGGTAAATGGTTTCAGTCGGGGGCGTGGAGCACCGGGCAGAGGTGCTGGGAGTATAGGGGCGAGAAAGCCCGGGTTAGTTTATGCAGCTAGACGCCGAGAGGAGGGTGATGCACCAGACGTCATAACGGGTACGTTCCTCATTTTTGGTTTTCCCTTTGTTGCATTAATTGATATTGGGTCGACGTATTCTTATGTTGCTAGTGTGGTGTCTGGAACTTTAAATATGAACTCTGAGATTGCTTCTAGGGAGATGACTGTACTTAGCCCATTAGGACAATCTGTAGTAGTAAACAAATTCTTTAGGAGTGTGCCTCTGGAAGTACAAGGGTTAGTTTTCCCGGCTGATTTGATGGAACTGTCGTTCGAGGAGTTCGATTTAATCTTAGGTATGGATTGGTTGGGGAAGTATCGAGCAAACTTGGATTGTGCTGCTAAGCGCATGGTGTTAAGGACTCTTGAGGATAATGAAGTTTTAGTGATAGGCGAAAGGAGAAACTATTTGTCCAATGTAGTGTCTGCTTTAAAGGTGGAAAGAATGGTGAGAAAAGGATGCGAGGCTTTCTTAACTTTTGTTCGTGCTCTGGAGGCCAAGGAGTTGACTGTGAAGGATGTCAGAACAGTGAAGTAGTTTTCCGATGTTTTTCCAGAGGAGTTGATGGTGTGGAAGAGGCGACGTCGGAACCAGAGGATGTTTGGGTGTGTTTAGGGGCCCCGAAAAAGCTCGAGGTTAAGCCGAAGCCTTAGTAAAAATTTAAATTTTGGACACTTTAGGGGAGAGCTGGCTGGTTTTAAGTATTATTGCTTGTGTTTGTTGACACAAGAAAATGAGTGGTAAATTGGCAAGGAGACGCCACTTGGGATGCAGGTAAGTGATGCCACAGAGGAGCAGTGAGGGAGCAGGTTCGAGTCGCATAGCTTTTTTTTGGAATTCTTTTTGGCGTCAGGATGGGAGGTGGTGGATTTCGACATGGACACTTCAAGGTGGAGTGTTGAACGGGTCAAACATTTTGAAGGAGTGGCCATGAGTGAAAGGTGGAGTTTGAATCATTCAAACTGATTCAAATAGGTGATCAAGAGTAAAAGTAGGAGGCAATCAAGGAGATGGAGGTGGGGGAGAGTGTTGGCCGAATTTTGGGATGTGTTGGGGGAGGAAATTCGACCATATGGAGTCTTTTGGAGGGGGTAGGCATTCGGTTTTGGTGAGGGTTTAGGTGCCGAAATTTTGAGAGGTGTTTAGCAAATTGGTGTTGAGAGCTTTCTTTTTTCGGTATTTGGTGTTCTCATTTTGTCAACTTTTGTTCTTTTCTCTGTTGGCCGAAACTCCTAAGACTATTGTTGTTCATCTCTTCTTGGATTAAAGCTGAAACCTTGTGGACACTCCTTTCTCTTATGGTCTTTTCTTTTTTCTCTTTTTTTTCTCTGTTATGTGAGTGTTAGCCGAATCTCTTTCCTTCTCTTTTAACCAAATCCTCTTCTTAACATTCTGTCTCTTCCATATAATCTTTCTCCTGATCGAATCACCTTTTATATCCATTCATTTCTTTCATTCCTTTTTACTCTAGCCGAATCTCCCTAGCCATTTCTTCCTGTTTCTTCATTGCCGAAACCTATCCTTCATCTTTCTTGCACTTCAACCGAACCTAGTGCTCATCTTCTTGTCACCATTTGTCACGAGTTCTTCTTTAAGCGGAAGCATCTATTTGTTTTATACCCCTTCTCTATTTCTTCTAAAGACCGAACCTCTTTTTGTGTCAGGAGCTAGCACCCTTTCTATCGACCTTGCTGATAGCCGAACATAGAACTTCTAATCGGTACACTCTTGTTTTGGTAAGGGATCTTCTTCGCTTTCTTTATCGTTTTCTCTTCTTATTCCCCTTGTCATGGCTAATCGAAGGTTCTTATTCCTTTCAGTGGGGTGTTGGTCAGTGGTAGAGGGACGTGTATCCATCATCTTCTCTTTGTGTGGCCTACTCTCGAGAGGACATTGGGACTTCAGCGATTCCTTAATCCAAGTCTATTAGCCTCCGATTTCTGTCGATCTAGGTAAGAACTTCTTCGTTTGGAGCATCTATTTTTTCACTTTTGACTTATTCAATGCCTTAAACCGGTCTTCTGACCAGGATCTCTTTCATGGATTCGAATACCGGCCAAGTAAGGGAGGGGGTTGGACTCGTAGTCCCTACCCCTAAGTTCAAAAAACGTGTAGTGTCCACTGTTCGAGACTTTCCACCGAGTTGCGGGCCATCTTCGGAGCAGGATAGGCAGATCGCTGTGATCCCTGCGAGTGAGGGTGTTAACGAGATTGAGAGTTTAGTTTTCTGTGTTTACAGTTGTGTAATACTCACACCTTTTCCTGTTACTTTTTAGTATGTATATGCTCTGTTAAATGCCGAAACGTAGGCATTGGCTGTTGCTTTACCCATGGAGGGTAAAAGCAGGACATCAGGTTAGTAACTCCTATCTGTGCTAAATATGTGATTATACTGTCATGATTACTTGAACACTCTGAACATCTGATATATGTATATATCTGTTTCATGCATACACCATGATTTTATGTTGCATAAGGGATGGGTATATGCTATGAATGAAACGGGAAGTGTATCTGGTGACTACGTCACATTTCTCCGGTGGCTTTTGCTACAATCTGATCTGGTGGCTATGCCATTTCAGTCTGGTGGCTCTGTCACAATCTGACGATGAGCAGCTAACTGCAGCATGACTGCCATCGATGGTATGTAGCGGAAGGAGGGTCGATTGTAGAAATCCCCATTGGTGTGTTTGGCAGGTATGGGTGGTGTGTAGCGAATTGATATCTAGGTTGGTTTGGGATTTGCATCGCATTATATTGATACTTGATTATCTGCTATACTCTGTTAAAAGGGCTACGACCCAGACTAAAGCCCAGTGGATAAAAGAATGGGCTCAGGCCCAGTTATGGTTCATGTGGAGTAATTGCACACTGAGTCATTTGACTCACCCTTTCTGCTTAACAGCTTTGCAGGTAATACATAATGCAGTGGACTTGGGTTGGAGAGGACTACGAGGTGGACATGCACGGTTTTTATTTCTTAAATTAAAATAGAACTTTACTTTTCTTAAATTTCCAGGATTCTGTTCTGTAATAAGGCCACTATTAAATTGGTTTAATTTTAGTTTAAAACTTAGACATTTTGAATACTTAATAATTGATAAGATGTTTTTACAAAATGCAAATAAAAGTTTTCTCACAATTTGTTTAACGATTCCATAAATGAAATTCTTATGACAGACTTTCAGTTAAATCTAACTTATCAACATGTGTTTCCAAATGTCACCTTGACACAAGGTTTGGGTTAATTAAAAACTTTCTTTAATGAATCATGGGTTTCCCAAATGAATCGTTAAACTTGGAGTTTTGAAAATGTCCTAAAAAAAAAAGTTTTCAGAAATTCATACAAATTCCTTCTGAGTGACATGCCAGATCCGGTCATAGTGGTTGGGCTGGGTTGGGGTGCTACAGGAGCCATCATCTAAAACATCATGGCAATAAACAACCAAGAATTCTACCACATTACCTTATTCCTATAGTGTAAAATAACAACTATAAATCACCTACTCAACGTTAAGTATACTTGGTTCACTCCTTTAGAAATTTTTCGCACTGCTCACACTGCAACCCTAATAGTCTGCAAAGGTTTAAAAAGGAGTGGGTGAGCTTAAACAAGCTCATTGAATGATCAGAATAACCACCAAATAGACATGCATTCACATGTTAATCAAAAATTATCAATAGTCAACTACTTATGCATATTATTATGAGAACATACAATCATATTCATGTAATACTGATCAACACATTTAGCTTATTAATCCATATGTTCATGCATACATCACATATCATAATATCACATTTTATGAAAACACATTTAGCGATAGTTTGGCACTTGAGGCTATAAAACATAAAAGTGGGTTCTATCACCACACATCGAATACACGGATCTCCAACACACCAAATGACTTGTAGAGTCGAACATATACATAAAACATAACATATAGCTAAGACTCTCCAACACACCAACATATCCTGGTGAATGGAGCTTAGCTCACATTCCCTTATTGACCGCCTTTGGAAGTACTAATGTCCAGAGTATGAATATTGAAACAAAAGATAAAGAATTAAGGCGGTGTCCGTAAGTATACGGGTCAGGTTGAAATATAGTTTTTACAATGAAGTAGGTAAGTACTCTAAGGATCGTACCCAAGGTAGGCAAGTACTAAATCAGTGTTAACCTAAACGCGAATAAAAGTAATTAGTAGTTTAAATAAATTATAGTACGATGAAACATAAAGAAGGATTTTTGAATTTTTATAAATGAAGAAATAAAATATTCATAAATAAAGTAGACTTTGGAAAACTTCATTTATCAACTTAATTATCAACTTAATCAAATCTAGTTAGGGGTGATTAGCTCGCTTTGGTGATTATAACTAATTCTTATTTCAGGTTTCTATTCAATCAACTAGTCGTTACCCTAGCAGTATCTCTTGATCTTCCACTAAACTAGCGAGTCGCAAGAACTACTTATCTCTCGACCTCACAGTCTAGACCAGTTCGGGGCTAAGGTGTTTATGGATAGGCCATACCAAATTTGGGTTAATTCCTTCCTAAATGACTTCCTAGGGTCGTCAAGCCTAGAGTTTAAGTTCTTCCTCTCCTAGACAGCTGATCCATTAAGAAAACCCTATATAGCAATTAATCAATCACACCTCTACTTGCTAATCCTCATAAAAGGATTAGTTCCTCATGGAATCCATAAACATAGTAAACTTGATGATAAATATATGCATGAAAAATAAATCAAGAATAAAGTTTAAAGAATCTTGATTGTATTCTATTGATGAAGCGTAGAAATCCTCAAACGTTTGATTGCACCAACAAATCAAGTTCTCTGAAGTATGCGAATGAAAAGAACTAAAAATAAATCTAAACCTTAAGAGAAAGAAAGAAAAAACTAAAAACTAGATTACAAAGAAAAACTTAGAATATCAAAAGTTGTCCTCCAGTGAGTGTTTTAAGAGCCTATTTATAGAGTTAGGATTACCGTTGTCCTCAGCCCTAGGTCAGCCGACACCCTCGTGTTTATCTTTTGATTATGTAGACTAAAACGCCCCTAACTCGTAAGTGCTTCTCATATAGGACTGATGTCGCGGCATTGAAGGCAGTGTGCTTAGATTCAGGGTAGCTTCAGGGGTATGTCATGACATCCCTTGTCTGTATCACGACACCAAAGGCAGTCTCAAAATTTTTGCATTCTGCTCCCTATGCTAAGACATCAAACTCCTCGTAACGACCAGCATTAAGTTTTTTGTCCTTGGATGGTCTCCTGCACACTCACTAAGTACATTAGCTCACCTTTAGCCCTCATTCGACCCCCTAAGGTCAAAAAAGACTCAAATTACACTTTTTATTGAATTTAAACTAAACTTCGAAAACATAACTAGAACATAATGAAAATGCTTGTATTCAAGATCCCAAAGTGTGAAAACTAGTTTAATCTACTACACTGAGTTACGATAGATCACTTATCTGTCTAAAACTGTCCTGGGCCTCAATGCCCCAAAAACACACATATAGGTGAGTACTTACAAATCCTATCGCATGCCAACTATATCCAATGGTGTCATAAAGTCACAAGGCCAAAGTATCCAAAATAAACCACATAATTACTTATTGTTTTTTGCACTTTCTTTCACTACATAATCACATTATAAGCACAACATTATCACTATCAACAAACATGTACAACATGCCCACAATTAACACTTTCTCAATAGCCATCACAAGCATATTTCACATGTACAGTATAAAATCATAATTCTTAGTTACACAATACAATCACATGTTTCACAAATTAAACAAGGGTATGAGAACTTTTACACTCCGAAATTAGAGTAGGGGTTTAGGCTACTCCTATGTTCCCAATTAACACTATGAATTGTGTCTACAAGCAGTGATGTTCGTGCTTTCGCCTTGTCGTCGAAAGCTTAAACTATCTTTTCCTTGCCTTTTGCTTTACTCGATGAAGGTCCTAATGATTTTGAAGCTTCACCACAATAAATCACACAATAAACAAAATTATCCTTCAACCAAGGAGTCACCAAAATCAACTAAAAACACAAGCCTAAGCTAAATTCTCATAAAACTGAAATTTCGACTAGCTTAGTTGAAACAAAAAAATCTCACCAGCTACTCGTTCCTATCACATGAAACTGATTCCAATCGACTAATTAAACATACAAGAATAATTCCCAACAATCAAACTACTGAAAACTATGTAGATTCATGGTTCTAAAATTTCAACATATTATGGAAATTTTCTCGAAAATTCAATTAAACCTTAGAATTCCTTAATGAAACTCTAAAGGAAGTTTAGAAACCTTCTAATTACATCAAAACAAGTTGAAAAACACTTTGAAACATCGTTTTTCTTCAAAATACTGAAATCCACCATTAATTACTCAATTTTAGCCTTTTATTCAAAACATTTGATTCAATAGGTAAAACTTTATTTAAAAGACTAGATATCATTAAAAACTAATAGGAAATCAAATCATTACCTTCGATGGGGGAAAAACCCATAAGCTTGAGAGATGGAAAAAATTGATGGTATTTTTTTTTGTGTTTGTATACAATTCTAGAGAGATTTAATGGTTGGAAGATGGTAGGAATAAAAAGAATCGATGCTTGGAAGAGAAAATAAGTGAAGGATGCTTAGGAATGAAAGGGACGACAAAAACAAAGAGAAGGGAAAAAGGTTCCGTGAGTTTGATGTAGGTGGGGGGAAGAAATAGGTTAATTTTAAATTTTGGTAAATTTACCCTTTTGATACTCCAAACTTTAACCCCCTTTTCTAAAAGCCATAGATGAAGATATTTTTGGTTTACCATGCTATGAAATTTTCGAGCACACTAGAGCTAAAATTCCTAAATTACCCTCAGAATTACTAGGCCAAATTTTAGGGTGTTACAACTCCCCCCTCTAAAAAGAATCTAGTCCTTGAAATTTACCTAAGCTAAACAAATAAGGATATTGTTGTTTCATCTCATCCCCAGATTCCCAAGTAGCCTCTTCTGTCTTGTGGTTACTCTACAAAACCTTAACTAATGGAACTCTCTTATTTCAAAAAACCTTCTCTTGGTGAGTTAGAATCTCAATCGGGTCTTCCTCATACGTGAGATCAGTTCGAACTTCGATCTCCTCCACTAGCACAATGTGCGATGGATCTGAGCGATACTTCCATAGCATATATACATGGAAAACGTCATGGATTCGCTTAAGTTTTGGCGGCAACTTGAGTCAATAAGCTACCTTATCAATCCCCTCAACAACTTTATAATGTCCAACATGAAACACCCCAAACCCGGCCCACAAGCCTCGACCAGATCTGGTATGTTCCTTGAGAGAAACATTTCAAAACTTATTTATAACTTTGGAAAAATTTTGGGTGGTTTCGAAAAGGAATTGATTTGTGTTGTGGTTGAATTGAAAATGATATAATTTTGAAGTCTAAAATTTTATTAAAACATTATTATTATATTGCAAACCATGAGTTACAAGAAATGTCGAGTTGTTTTATAGTTTACCTTTAATTTGAAAATCGTTTGTGATTAGGTGTCAAAACACTTAGAATTTATTTTAAGGAAAATCTTATTTAACCTTTGATTTGATAATGATCGTACCGTAACAAAACAATTAAAATGCATGCATAAAACAATTTCATACTAATTGTAAGAGTATGCCCAAAGATCAATCATGAGATGGTTGTAATAACATACTTAATTTACCATGTTTATTAATATAAAGCGTTGTCATTATTATTTTAGTTTTTCTTTCTGTGTGTATAGATAAACTATTTTATAATAATGTCCTGAGAATAATATGATTATTCTTAAAAGATCCTTAGTCGAGTATTATTGTTGTCTAGGACAATAGTAATGCATTAAGACTAACATGTAGTTGATTGATGATAAAGAGTTATCATTGATATGGAGTGTCAAAATCAATGCATGAATATGTGTGTTAGAGAACAACATATTGGATTGACCCGCTATGAGTATGTTTCTTGGATTATTATGTAATTGTCACAACATTACTCATAGTGATTAATATGTATATGATCCTCAGACTTGAGATCATTATTATCCCAGCATCGTGAGTTGTATATTTTGATACAGTCAAACGTACATCGTAACAGGTTGTTCTATAAAGGCTGATGTTGGATATACCACAATCTATGCAGAGGGATATGGTTGATCAATAAAGGATAAGTCCCTCCTACATAATAGGAGTAATAACTTAGGCCACTTGATTGAGTGAGACTAGAAATGCATGGCCATCCTCAAATAAGTTGATATGAAATGTCATACTAATTTGTATATCATAGTCTACTCAAGATATCAAGAAACATGGGATGGACTATGCAAGTGTGACTATCCCATGACTTGTATCCGTTCCAGAGATAAAGGACTTAAGGATTAATGCATGAAAGGTTAATCACGAAAGGTTATGTCGAATCATGACTTCTTGTAACTTAGGTAGCAATGATGCATTGCCAGATGCCACTCATTGTCTGTGACAATAGAATCGTTCTAGTATTACTGCTAACGTTGCAAGAACCTACAGGGTCACACCCTATGGTTGAAATGAACGGAATAAAATATAGTTGGTATTGTGCTTGGTTGTCACATAAATTAAATTAATTAAAGAATTAATTTAATTGGGAAATCAAATATTGAACATATTATATGTACAAGGATGTTGTACACATAATGATAACATAATTTTATTAATATATGAATTTGATTCATATATAAATTTAAATAAATATAGTTTACCGGGATCCTTATTATAATTAATGTAATTATAATTTTCAGATATAATTAATGTAATTATATTTTTCGGTTAAAAACTTTATTGTATTTATTTAATCTTGTAATAAATTCAAGAAATACCAATTATAAAAGGCCCAATTAAGAGGATACCTATTATAAAAGGCCCAATGAGAAAGGCACCCATTATAAAAGGTATTAAAAGGAGACAAAACTCAATATGAAAAGCCTAAGTGATTGCTTGTTAGGTCTAGCAGCCGTCAAGCAAATAAGCCTCCAAAACAGTTTTGGAGATTTCTTCCGTTCATAGTCAAACCGGGTGGATTACGTAGAGGCCGACATCGCAAAAGGTTGAGGCTTGATTCGACAGTAGATCAAAACTCTTGTTTCCAAGGTGTCGCTGTCTACTTAGATTGAAGTTTTGGTAATTTCGAAACCTTTATTTCACCCCGATTCGTTCCTTACACATGGATCCATGATTTGGATCGCCGGATCTAATTTTATTCTACTGCGCCATAGGGTACCGGCGTTCCAACACTAATAGCCTTATTACATCAAACAAAACCCGAAATAAATCCAAAACTTAAATAAAATAAATTCAAAATAAAATAAGTCTGAGCTGAGCATGGCCACCACTAAGTTCCTGCCGACCCGGTCCATCTACTGAGTGTCACCTGAAAAGATATCCCACAACGGGGTGAGTCAAACAGACTCAATGTGTAACAGCCAACACAAAGCCCCAACGATTTAGGCATACAAACATATATAAATCACATATAATCAATGATGCATTCCCGAACCCAAACCTAGATAACCATCCGCTACACATCACCCGTACCAGCCAATCACACCGTGGGGATTACTAAATCGACCCTACATCCGCTACACACCATCGAAGGCAGTCGCTGCAGTCGACTGGCACATCGCCCTTATTAATTCGTGGCATAGCCACCAGATAATTATTTGTGACATAAGTCACCACATTCAGATTTTGTGACATGAGTCACCAGATATTGTGGTAAAACCACCAGATCACTTCCCCTTAAAATATCACCCATATGCCCCATGTCATACAAATCATACAAATATCATGCCTTATGCCGTATTTCACATTCTTATCAATATTCACATATGTGCCATATTTCACATGTTCATAACATTTATTGATGTAATATTAAAGATTACGTACCTGATTATTCTGTACCATTATACGGTACCTTTAGCCACGTTCTCATACTTTCATTAACACACATATTAAAACATTACCATAAATCTATTAAGACTTAGTGTGGGCTACACACCTGGTTTACTTAACGAGTTCACTGAAATCCCGAAAGTCTGCCAAAATCGATTGCACTCCTTCCTAATACCCATATTTAAAATCGGTTAGGCACTAATACTAAAATATGGCCTTGGCCGAATGTCACATGCACTTACCTTGTGGATCTAAATCTCGAAATCATCCTTGCTCATAGTGATGTCGAAATCTCTATAGGTATATGTTAGATTCCATTCTAAAATTCAATGAACAAGATAAATGGCCCTTGGCCGAATGACTTACCTTAGATCCTTAAAATTCCCGAAGATCTCCCCCTTGTAGTCGACAAAACCAAATCCCGAAACCTTTTTCCATAGTTTCAGCCAAAGAACAATAATAGGGATTAGTTCCTAGGTTTCGACAAGCCTAAAAGAAAAAGAATGGAAATCGAATGACAGTGATCTTTACCCCAACTACTGAAATCGACAACACCCTTGCTTGAAGCCCCAAAGAGATTCAGCTATCTAAGCTAGATAGTGATCAACAGATTCGGCTTTTGGGATTTAATGGAGTAATCGGCTAGGGGTTACTTTGAGTATTCGGCTTTGAGTGAATTTGCAAGAGAAGAAGAGAAGGTTGATGATGGAGATTCGGCTTCAACAAGAATGAAAGGAAGAGTATGATGCTTTGGAAGAATTGGCAATGATGGGATTTTGAGAGAGATATTCAGCCTTTGATGAAAAGAAGGAGGGAATGTGGTTTGATGAGTTTCGGCTTATGAAAGTGAGTAGCAAAGAAGGAAGAAAAGAAAAGGAACACAAGTTGATTTCTTTGGGATTTTCGGCATAAGTGAGAAAGGTGAGAAGAGAAGCAAATCCGGCACACCTAGGCTACTAATCACCAAAACCGAAAATGCCATCAAACAATCCCTTGGCCAGCCAACTCTCTTCCCCCCATTTAATCCCTTCCTTTTCTCCTAAAACTTCTCTTCTTTACCCATTAAAAATAATTTAGATAAATCCACATTTATCTCCTTAGCTTAGCCGAACTTTTAAAAGAAAATAACCATATCTAAAGCTCATCCCCTTGGTGTTTTAATGCCGTCCAACTCCCCTCCTTGCTTGACGCAAAAACACTCCAAAAGTGCTTCCCTTGCAGCTCGAACCTAGGCCTTGCATCCATGCTTGTGGCATCACTTACTAAGGCTTTAAGTGGCACCTCCTTGCCACTTTACCAAGCCCATTTGTGTGTGTAATTTCCCTTACTAATTTTCTTAAGGCCTATCTAGCTTGGCTCCACTTCAAGACTTAAAATTCAATAATTTCTAAGGCATTCTTCTACATTCTAAAGTTCTCAAAATTCATAAAACACATTCACAACACACATAGGCATGCTATTTCATACACTTAAGCAATAATGCATAAGCTATAATCCCGGATATTAAAGTTCTACCCCCCTTAAAATAATTTCGACCTCGAAATTACCTGGCAAAAATAAGTGAGGGTATTGCTGTCGCATTGCTTCTTCTGGCTCCCACGAAGCTTCTTCTGCTCCATGATTACGCCATAACACTTTGACTAGAGGAACTGATTTCCTCCGTAGCACTTTCACATCTCGTTCCAAAATCTGAATTGGCTCCTCCTCGTAAGACAAATCTGGCCTTAGCTCCACCTCTTCAATCGGAACTACATGAGATGGATCCGATCGATAACGACGTAACATCGAAACATGGAATACATCGTGCATCTGCTGCAATTCCGAAGGCAACTCTAACTAGTATGCCACTGGTCCAACTCGCTTCAATACCCGATAAGGTCCTATAAACCTTGGACTTAACTTCCCTTTTCGACCAAATCTCATCACCTTCTTCCAAGGCGAGACTTTTAGAAACACCTGATCTCCCACAGCAAATTCTATTTCCTTCCGCTTGAGATCTGCGTACAACTTTTGCCTATCAGATGCCTTCTTTAATCGTGCTCGAATTACCTCCACCTTCTCCTCGGATTTCGCCACAATCTCTGGGCCCAAAACTCGATGTTCCCCCAATTCGGTCCAACACGTAGGAGTGCAAAACTTCCTTCCATACAGCGCTTCATACGATGCCATCCAAATACTGGCTTGATAGTTGTTATTATAAGCAAATTCTGCTAGAGGCAAATATTCTTCCCAACTTCCTATGAAGTCTATCACACAGCCCCTCAACATATCCTCTAACACTTGGATTACTCGTTCAGACTGACCGTCCGACTGTGGATGAAATGCCGTACTGAAGTCTAACCTGGTACCCAGCGCTTGATGTAGTGCTTTCCAAAACCGAGACGTAAACCTCGGATCCCTATCTGAGATAATCGACACCGACATTCCATGCAACCTTACAATTTCCGCCACATACAACTTTGCCAACTTCTACAAAGAATAGTCAACCCGTACTGGTATGAAATGCGCGGACTTTGTCAACCGATCCAATATCACCCATACTGAGTCTTTCTTAGTAGGCGTAAGGGGAAGCCCACTAACGAAGTCCATAGTGATTCTCTCCCACTTCCACTATGGAATCCTTATCGGCTGAAGTAATCCTGACGGAACTTGGTGTTCAGCCTTGACTTGCTGACACGTTAAGCACTTCCCTACAAACTCTGTAACTTCTCGCTTAAGACCAGGCCACCAATATTGTTCCCTAAGATCTCTGTATAACTTACTACCTCCAGGATGCATAGCATAAGGGCTACTATGCGATTCCTGAAGAATTCTCTACCTTAACTCCTTATCCTCAGGCATGCAGACTTTACCCTTGAAACACAATACTCCATTACTGTCAACACCATAATCCTCTAACTCCTCATTCTGTACTTGCTGTAGCTTAGCACTTAAATCATCGTCTGCTAACTGACTTTCTTTCACCTCCTTCAACCACGTCGGCTTAACTTGCAACTCTGCCAGCAAACTTCCATCGTCATACAAGCTAAGATGTGTAAACATCGCCCTCAGATCCGACACAACCTTCCGACTTAGGGCATCTGCCACCACATTCGCCTTGCCCGGGTGATACTCTATCGAACAATCATAGTCCTTCAGTAACTCCACCCACCTTGCTGTCTCAGGTTCAACTCCTTCTGAGTCAATAGATACTTAAGGCTCTTGTGGTCTGTGTAGATCACTGACTTTTCTCCATAAAGATAATGCCTCCATACCTTAAGAGCAAAGACCACCGCCGCCAGTTCCAAGTCATGCATCGGATAATTAACCTCATGTGGCCTCAATTGCCGAGACGCATAAGCGACAACCTTCCCGTCTTGCATCAGAACACATCCTAACCCTGTCTGAGAAGCGTCACAGTACACCACAAAATCCTTCCCTGCCTCTGACTGAATCAAAACCGGAGCTTCAGTCAAAACCGTCTTAAGCTTCTCAAAGCTCTCCCGTTGCTTATCTGTCCATACAAAAGGTACTTCCTTCCTCAGGAACTTCGTCAAAGGTGCGACTAACAACGAAAACCCTTCTACGAACCTTCTATAGGAGCCTGCTAATCCCAAGAAACTACGAACCTCTGCCACAGACTTAAGTGGTTTCCAATCCAACACTGCTCTAATCTTCCGGGGATCCACCCTTATTCCTTCTGCAGACACCACATGCCCTAAAAACGTCACCTCCTTCAGCCAAAATTCACACTTGCTGAATTTGGCATAGAGCTTCTTCTCCCTTAATACTTGCAACACTATCTGGAGATGCTCATCATGTTCTTCCTCCGACTTGGAATATACTAAGATGTCGTCGATGAACACAACGACGAACCTATCCAGGTAAGGTTGAAAAACCCTGTTCATCATATCCATGAATGCAGCTGGGGCGTTCGTCAATCCGAACGGCATCACTAAGAACTCATAATGCCCGTATCTTGTCCGAAAAGCTGTCTTATGGATATCCACTTCCTTCACCTTGAGCTGATGATATCCAGACCGTAAATCTATCTTCGAGAATACCGCAGCCCCCTTAAGCTGATCGAACAAGTCGTCTATCCTTGGCAAAGGATACTTGTTCTTGATGGTCAGCTTATTCAACTGACGATAATCTATGCACATTCGCATAGTTCTGTCCTTCTTCTTCGCGAACAAGACCGGTGCTCCCCATGGAGACACACTGGGTCGAATAAACCCACAATCCAGCAACTCTTGGATCTGAGCCTTGAGCTCAACCAACTCCTTTGGTGCCATCCTATACGGAGCAATTGACATAGGAGCTGTACCAGGTAGCAAGTCAATTCCGAACTCCACCTCCCTATCCGGGGGTATTCTAGGTAATTCCTCCGGAAAGACATCCACAAAGTCCCTTACTGTTCTAACTCCACTAACTCCCTTTTCTTTGGCATCCAACGACTAACAAAAGCCAAAAATGCCTTGCACCCTTTCCGAACCATCTTATTAGCCTTTAACGCGGAGACTACGTTAGACAAATAGTTCCTCCTTTCTCCTATCATAATTATTTCCTCATCCTCCTGAGTCCTCAACTCCATTCGCTTAGCTGCACAATCCAATATAGCCTGATGTTCCACTAGCCAATCCATGCCAAGTATGAGATCGAATTCTCCGAAATGTAATTCCATTAAGTTGGCAGGGAATACCATTCCTTGAATCTCTAGAGGTACATTCCGAAATATCTTATTCACCACTACAGTTTGACCTAGTGGGCTTACTACAGTCATCTCTCTATCAGACAGTTCAGAGGCTATGCCTAGAGTTTCAACTACTCTACATGCAACATAAGAATGGGTAGAGCCCACATCAATTAAAGCAAAGTAAGGCTTGCCAGCTATAAGGAACGTACCTGTTATGACGTCCGGTGCGTCTCCATCTTCCCTCCGACGAACAGCATACACCAAACCTAGCTGTCTTGCCTCTGTATTACCAACACCTCTGCCCGGGGTTCCTCTTCCTCTTCCAGCACCATTACCTCTACCATTCGCACCTCGACCCCGCTGAAGCTGCTGTCCACCTCTTCCAGCTTGATTAAAACCCTGAGCTGCTAGTCGATTCCCATCTAGTTTCATAGGACAGTCCTTAATCATGTGCTCCTTAGATCCACACTTAAAACAGCCCCCTGTCTTCTTCCAACACTCCCCTAGATGCATCTTACCACACTGAGTACAAGTACGGTACTGTCCTCCCGTAGCAGCCTGCTGTCCTCGCTGCCCATCAGCACGATGCCTCTTTTGAACATTCCCAGATGACTCTGACGATCCAAAACCTCTCTTTTGCTTATTCCAATCCGAATTCTGCCTTACAGAGTCCTTAATTCCCTCGGCCACCTTAGCCTTTTCTACCAACACGGCAAACTCCCGCTCCTGCTGTGGAGCTATCAACAACCTCAGGTCATCCCTCAGTCCGTCCTCAAATCAGACACAACGCTCATGCTCCGTAGCCACGATTCCTCGAGCATACCGGCTCAACCTTAAGAATTCAGCCTCGTACTCCGCTACGGACTTGTTCCCTTGAACCAGCCCCAAAAATGCCTTCCTTTGCGCATCCATATAACTAGTTCCAACATACTTCTTCTGATACGCCGCCTTAACATACTCCTAAGTGAGTTCCTCAGCTGTAGCACCATCCCGAACTGTGAGCCACCATTGATATGATTCATCGCGAAGAAGCGACACCATTCCTTTCAATTTCTCCTCAGCAGTCAAATCCAGCTCATCCATAATTCGTTCTGTCGCCTCCAACCAATACTCAGCCGTACTGGGTGCCACACCAGATACACCACGGAACACCTCAGCTCCATTGGCTCGGAGTCGCTCGGGTACAGATTTTCGAGCTCCCATACCTCCACCTGCTCCAGCTACCATCTCAAGAACTCGCAACACAGCCTGCGATACTGTGTCATCCCCCGTCTGATCCTGATGCTCAACTCCAGCAGTTGGTGGTGGGGGTGGTGGTACCTCATTTTCAGACCCTTGGCCAGACCTAACGGGTTCCGATACGGCCATTCTGCCTCTACCACGTCCTCGCACATTATGACCACGTCCCCTAGAACTCATGTCTACGATCGCGATTTAATCTGATTTAAGAAATTTTTTATGCATTAGTCCTTGTTCCACTGATTATCCGCGAAGAATTTTATGAAAAGAAGTTTAATAGTGGTTCTTTCGATCAATCAAAGTTTTAGTTTCAAGTCCTCTATCCTAATTCAGAGAAAACACATTCATTCAATAGTACCTACCACACACATTCACCATTCGAACATTTTTGTCTGTTCCTATCCCAGGGGTATTTTCGTAATTTGTCCTACAGGGGTATTTTGGTAAATTTTTCAAATCAGGGTATCTTGGTATTTTGCAAATAGAAGTTTTTGGTATTTTGTAAAGGAAGAATATTTTAATAAAAGTCGAGGGTAATATGGTAATTTTATAATCCAAGGGTATTTTAGTAATTTTGTACAAACCAGGGGTATTTGGGTAATTTTGTAAATCGGGAATATTTTGGCAAAATTTTCAAAAATAATTTTTCTACAAATCAAAGGGGTAATTTGAGGATTTTTAAAACTAGGGTTTTTATAAAACAGTATAGCTAGTCCCTTTCGGGTTTTAATTATTGAGTTTAGCCCGTGAATAAGTCCTCTTGGTTAGGGTGAACTGTCACTACGCACCAGGTAGGATTCGAGTGCAAAGGAGGTGAGTCACTAGGACTGCTTAAATACCAAGCTCCCACGGAAACCAATCCTAGACATGCGCCCAATGGTTGCCACACCCTAACTCGGCGACTCACTCACAGGTTTGTTTAATTAGGCTTTAAGTTTTATGTAATTCTGTATTGGAGTAAACTAATCCTAGGGTTCAATAACTTAGTATACTAATCTACGTTCCCTTTATTCCCATATACAAATCATATAGTAAATCACACAACAGTTAGGGGTACTCACCTGGTGGACTTCGGGTCGGAGACTTAGGTGCCATGCCATAAAAACCTGCTTAATTCCAAAAATTTTCATAAAATCTTAATTGGGCTTTATTTTGAAAACGTTGTGGGCTTTAAACCCAAGGCCGAGAGTTTAAAACTGGGCTCTAATACCAAACTGAAACACCCCAAACCCGGACCATGAGCCTCGACCAGATCTGGTATGTTCCTTGAGAGAAACATTTCAAAACTTATTTATAACTTTGGAAAAATTTTGGGTGGTTTCGAAAAGGAATTGATTTGTGTTGTGGTTGAATTGAAAATGATGTAATTTTGAAGTCTAAAATTTTATTAAAACATTATTATTATATTGCAAACCATGAGTTACAAGAAATGTCGAGTTGTTTTATAGTTTACCTTTAATTTGAAAATCGTTTGTGATTAGGTGTCAAAACAC
This sequence comes from Gossypium australe, assembly GCA_005393395.2. Lineage (NCBI taxonomy): Eukaryota > Viridiplantae > Streptophyta > Magnoliopsida > Malvales > Malvaceae > Gossypium > Gossypium australe. The sequence continues at coordinate 58,225,639 of CM016614.1, forward strand.
TTAGAATTTATTTTAAGGAAAATCTTATTTAACCTTTGATTTGATAATGATCGTGCCGTAATAAAACAATTAAAATGCATGCATAAAACAGTTTCATACTAATAGCCTTATTACATCAAACAAAACCCGAAATAAATCCAAAACTTAAATAAAATAAATTCAAAATAAAATAAGTCTGAGCTGAGCATGGCCACCACTAAGTTCCTGCCGACCCGGTCCATCTACTGAGTGTCACCTGAAAAGATATCCCACAATGGGGTGAGTCAAACAGACTCAATGTGTAATAGCCAACACAAAGCCCCAACGATTTAGGCATACAAACATATATAAATCACATATAATCAATGATGCATTCCCGAACCCAAACCTAGATAACCATCCGCTACACATCACCCGTACCAGCCAATCACACCGTGGGGATTACTAAATCGACCCTCCATCCGCTACACACCATCGAAGGCAGTCGCTGCAGTCGACTCGCACATCGCCCTTATTAATTCGTGGCATACCCACCAGATAATTATTTGTGACATAAGTCACCACATTCAGATTTTGTAACATGAGTCACCAGATATTGTGGTAAAACCACCAGATCACTTCCCCTTAAAATATCACCCATATGCCCCATGTCATACAAATCATACAAATATCATGCCTTATGCCTTATTTCACATTCTTATCAATATTCACATATGTGCCATATTTCACATGTTCATAACATTTATTGACGTAATATTAAAGATTACGTGCCTGATTATTCTGTACCATTATACGGTACCTTTAGCCACGTTATCATACTTTCATTAACACACATATTAAAACATTACCATAAATCTATTAAGACTTAGTGTGGGCTACACACCTGGTTTACTTAACGAGTTCACTGAAATCCTGAAAGTCTGCCAAAACCGATTGCTTTCCTTCCTAATACCCATAGTTAAAATCAGTTAGGCACTAATACTAAAATATGGCCTTGGCCGAATGTCACATGCACTTACCTTGTGGATCTAAATCCCAAAATCTTCCTTGCTCCTAGTGATGTCGAAATCCCTATAGGTATATGTTAGATTCCATTCTAACATTCAATGAACAAGATAAATGGCCCTTGGCCGAATGACTTACCTTAGATCCTTAAAAATCCCAAAGATCTCCCCCTTGTAGTCGACAAAACCAAATCCCAAAACCTTTTTCCATAGTTTCGGCCAAAGAACAATAATAGGGATTAGTTCCTAGGTTTCGACAAGCCTAAAAGAAAAAGAATGGAAATCGAATGACAGTGATCCTTACCCCAACTACTGAAATCGACAACACCCTTGCTTGAAGCCCCAAAGAGATTCAGCTATCTAAGCTAGATAGTGATCAACAGATTCGGCTTTTGGGATTTAATGGAGTAATCGGCTAGGGGTTACTTTGAGTATTCGGCTTTGAGTGAATTTGCAAGAGAGGAAGAGAAGGTTGATGATGGAGATTCGGCTTCAACAAGAATGAAAGGAAGAGTATGATGCTTTGGAAGAATTGGCAATGATGGGATTTTGAGAGAGATATTCAGCCTTTGATGAAAAGAAGGAGGGAATGTGGTTTGATGAGTTTCGGCTTATGAAAGTGAGTAGCAAAGAAGGAAGAAAAGAAAAGGAACACAAGTTGATTTCTTTGGGATTTTCGGCACAAGTGAGAAAGGTGAGAAGAGAAGCAAATCCGGCACACCTAGGCTACTAATCACCAAAACCGAAAATGCCATCAAACAATCCCTTGGCCAGCCAACTCTCTTCCCCCCATCTAATCCCTTCCTTTTCTCCTAAAACTTCTCTTCTTTACCCATTAAAAATAATTTAGATAAATCCACATTTATCTCCTTAGCTTAGCCGAACTTTTAAAAGAAAATAACCATATCTAAAGCTCATCCCCTTGGTGTTTTAATGCCGTCCAACTCCCCTCCTTGCTTGACGCAAAAACACTCCAAAAGTGCTTCCCTTGCAACTCGAACCTAGGCCTTGCACCCATGCTTGTGGCGTCACTTACTAAGGCTTTAAGTGGCGCCTCCTTGCCACTTTACCAAGCCCATTTGTGTGTGTAATTTCCCTTACTAATTTTCTTAAGGCCTCTCTAGCTTGGCTCCACTTCAAGACTTAAAATTAAATAATTTCTAAGGCATTATTCTACATTCTAAAGTTCTCAAAATTCATAAAACACATTCACAACACACATAGGCATGCTATTTCATACACTTAAGCAATAATGCATAAGCCATAATCCCGGATATTACACAACATATCTTGGACTCAATTTACCCTTCTTACCAAACCTCAAAACCTTATTCCAAGGTGAAACTTTTAAGAACACCTTATCACCAACTTGAAACTCACACCTCATTATCTTTACATTAAATCATTAGAATGCTTTCAAGTTTCTCTCTCTAACTACTCTCATTTTTGACAAGTAAATTACCTTATTTTGTGGCAAACGAGTGTTTAACAAGCCATGAGAGAAACAAGAACACTAAATAGATTTTTCTCTAAAAATTGGTACATTTTCGAATAAAGTGAAAGCCTCCTTTTATAGCCTTTAAGCCCCAACATCCTTTGTAACACCCCAAACCCGGTCAATACGCCACGACCGAATCTGGCATGCCACAGAAGAAAACGTTTTGAAGAGAATTGTGTTGCCGATTAAATTATAGTGAAAAACTCTTTGTTGCTCTATGTTTGAAGAAATCAGGTTTATAATAAGTTAAAAAAAACTGATAATTTACTTTGAAATTCCATAAATAAAACTTTAAAACTTAGTTGTCAATCCATAGGTTAGAAAACATTTATGCCATTTTAAGAAAAACCCGAATTATTACTTTGAAAACCGTTTGCATTTTAGTGTAGAAACTTCAATTTGGAAATCATTTAAGTTGTCGAAAACACTTAAGTTGTAATTTTACTATCAAACGATTTATATTACCCGATGGTAAGATTTTGAAAACTGTTGCGTTTTTACAGTTTAGAAAACTTTGGGCTCAATTATTAAATCAACCATGATATTTATTTAGCCATGTTTAAAACAAGTCCAAAGCATATAAATAATCCAAAAACATAATTAAAGAGGCCTTATTACAAATTCAAATAAAGACGAAAACCAAATTAAAATAAAATAAAGTACCCAAATCGAAGTTCATGTAAAACCGAATTTTATTGCATGGCCTCCTCGAGTTCATCCGGCTCCTCATCCGCGATCTATGAATCACCTGAAAAGATAAGGGAGAAGGTGAGTCACCAAGACTCAGTGCATAATCCCCCTCCCGGTTAATGCCACATACTTACACAATTTATAACCATGCAATATATATAATGCACCCAAACCTAGCCATCCGTAACTCCTTTTCTACCCCGTGTGGTACCAAACCACTAGTGGTGCCAAACCACTGGTGACCCAAAGTCACGATATCCAATAATAATGTGGTGCCAAACCACTGGTGACCCAAAGTCACAAATAATCCATCTATGGGGCCAACCCACGTGTGATACCAAATCACTGGCGACGATCCCGTAATATCAAATGTGAGGCCAACCCACTGTGGTGCTAAGCCACTGGGACGAGTCGCTATGAGGTGCCAAACCTCTGGTGTCCCAAAGACACAAAATATCAACGATCCAGGTGTGGGGCCAACCCACGTGTGATACCAAATCACTGGCGACGATCCCGATATATCAACTGTGGGGCCAACCCACTGTGGTGCTAAGCCACTGGGACGAGTCGCTATGAGGTGCCAAACCTCTGGTGTCCCAAAGACACGAAATAATTGTGGTACCAAACCACTGGAGGTGCCAAACCTCTGGTGTCCCAAAGACACGGATATCAAATCCTTCCCCCTCCTCTCATATCACCCACAACAGTGCAATTATTATGCAAATCATGCCATCATGCTTTATTATGAATCATATAGAAATATATCACATATCATGGTAATAAGCATCATATAGCAAAACATATCGAAACGGACTTACCCAAATCCTTGCTCATACCCTTATGGTATCATATCGAGATTTTCACAGTTTCTGGCTTTAAAACATGATCAAGTTATTAATATATTACCAAGTTATAAAGTGTGTAAGTTACACATCTGTCACTAACGCAAGCACTAAATCCCGAAGACCCAATCTACAGCACTAGATCTTCTTGTCCTACATTCAGCCAAACCACAAAACTATAAACAAGGCCATTCGGCCACACCAACAAATCCCGAAGGGTTATCGTACGAAATACCAAATCTTACCTATTAGCTTACCCAAAATGATTGTCAGAGAATCGAGGCTTAAGTCGATTGCTTCCAAAATCCCGAGGAGTCTAGAAGAAAAATCGGTTCCTTCGAATAGTTAGAACCTTACAACAAATACCCAAAAATTCGCCCTTTGCCCTCAAGAAAAACGACATAGAAAAGAGAAAAGAAACAAAGGAAATACAGCCACGAATACTTACCCCATTCCAAAACCGATTGAAGAGAACCAAATGAAGACCTACCCTTGTTGATATTCGGCCAAGACAAATCAAAAAAAAAAAAAGAATGAGAAGTTTTGGCAATATGGTTAAATGGTGAAGGGAATTTCGGCTATGGTTGATTTGTAACAACAAAAAGGATTCGGCTAGAGTGGAGAAAGAGAAAGGAAAAGGAAGAAAAAGAAAGAAATTGCAATGAGAGAGGAATGTTTTCAGTGTTGAGCAAAAGTGGAAGAAAGAAAAAGAGAAATGGGGAGAAGGAAGATTCGGCCAACCATTAAAGATGAAGAAAGAGATGAAGGGAAAAGGGTTGGTTTTAGGCTACAAAGAAAATAAAATATGAGAGAGACTCATATGAATATTCGGCCAAATGCCTAAGAGAAAATTCGGCAATCCACAATGGTCTTTTTGGCTTTGACACAAAACAAGAAAACAATGCCAAAACTAAAACAAAATTGTACCTAATGCCCAAGACACAATCGGCTAAGGAGGAAGAGTTTGGAGAGGAAAAGAAAAAAATGCAAAAGATGCACAAAATGCAAGAATTGACCAACTAAAACCCCCCAAATTCCTATCAACATTCGGCCAACCCCCTAGACACCCATACCGTCCACATTCATGTCAAACTTTCTACACAAAACTTTCCATAACAATACACCTTATATCATGCCTTATGCTCTCACATCTACCTTTAATCAATTGATTTCTTTCCTAAACATCAAGCTTCCCTAAACTATTATTCAACTTGCCATAAAAAGTTAAAGTCCAACTTACCATATGTATAGTTTGACCAACACTTAATGTAAGGTGCATAAAAATAAAGTCTTCCAAATGCAATCCATGCTACTCGAACCACTTCCCTCAAGCAACCCTTCAAGGGCCATAACCACCTTGCCACTAACTCCTCATGTGCTAGAATTAGACACTTAAATTAACTTAAGTGTCAGGATCACCTAATCCACTTCACTAATTTCTTCAAACTAAAAATTATTCTAGCTTAGCTAATAATTCCAAACCTTCACAAAACTATACTAAGCACACAATAAAAATCATACTTGAACTAACACAAATAACAAGATGATACTCAAATTTTTTTTTCCTAAAGCCCAAGGTCCAATTGGCCCAATCCTACTAGGCCCAATTTCGGGATGTTACATCCTTTACAATTTTTAGCAAGGGAATCCTTAATTTTCTCCCCTATATGTTTCATTCCTTGATATGTGGATGAGTGGGTGGTGTTTTGCTAATTTTACCAAAAGGAGTTGCTTATTTTTCTCCTTGTATGGCCGACCATTGAATGGTAAAAAGAGGGGTGGCTTTGACTGCTATTTTAGCATAGGAATGGATGTTTGAGGCTTGAATCAAGGGGAATGGTTGCTAATGTAATACCCCAAGCCCGACCCAGAAGTTAGGCCCGAATCTGGCGTGTCACATTAAAGTGTTTTTCGAAAATCATGTTTTCATTGAAAACCCTTCTTGAAATTTAAAACTCAAATCTCAGTTTGGGTTCGTTCAATTTCAAAATGTGGTTCATTGAAAAGTTAATCACTTTTAAAAATGTTATTAACTTCGTTAAAAATCTCTTTTAGTTGCGGAAGCTAATTTAAGGTAAATAAGTTTAAAACATATGTTTTTAAAAAACAGTAATTGGGTTAAAAACTCGTCTACGTCTAATAGCTATAAAATGTAACAAAATCCCAAATTCAGAATTAAATCCAGAGAGGCCTTTCTACAGAAATTAAAACCCAAAACGAAATTTAAAACATTTATAAAGTCCAAAGCATAACAGCCGCAGTCGTGTGGTCACCTTCGAGTCCCTCATAGCACCGATCCTCTTAACGCTGGGGATTACTTGTATAGTTAAAAATGGGGTGAGTTTACGAAAACTCAGTGTGTAATCCCCTTAGTAGAGTAACAGTCAGTATACAGAAACAAAATCCGAAACAGTCTGGGCCAAAGCCCTTTAACAGTAACAGTACAGTCCAGTTCAGAGCATACATGGGCCAAAACCCACTAAAATATCATTTGGGTCACAGCCTATAGTAGAATCAATTGGGCCCAGCCCAAACCAATACAGAAAAAGTGGTCTAAGCCCAGTACACTAACAGATCTCATAAACAGATATGCAACAGTATGAGGATGCATCCCACCCTGATCAGCCAACACACCACCAGTACCAACCTTACACTCCTGTGGGGATAAAATCGACCCACCCAGCGAACACACCAAGCTTAGCACCGGTTGCGGCACTAAGTCAACAGAACGGCTCGACCCCGTGGACAGAATGACTAAAAGCCATAAATATCGTAGCAACGCTGCCAGTTAACAGAACAGCTAAAAGCCATAAAAAGAATGGTTATAAACCATAATCAGGATGGCATAGAGCCATAATTAGGATGGCACAAAGCTATCGATAACTGTAATAGGTTTGGCACATAGTCATCAACGACGGTAATATAATCGACACACAGCCACAGGTAATTATGATCGACACAGAGCCATCAATATATATGTTAGGCACATAGCCACGAGTAAATATAATTGGCACAAAGCAATAATCAAGATGGCATAGAGCCATATTTAGGTTGGCACAGAGCCATAATCAGATTACGCAGCTTTAAGCTGTCTGTCGGTCCACAGTTGTCTCATGCGACCCGTGTGACCCTATCAGAACATCCTCTTTATCAATGTCCCAACCCCATGCAATATGTCGTGTATGTCATGCTCAATCATTACAAGTGTATGCAAAATGGCCATGCCCAGTAACAGTCAGTTAGATATATATTAAAAGCATATCAGTTATACAACCACCGTCAAGTCAGTTAAAACACAGTCATACAATCCCAGTCAAATCAGTCAAATCATAGCACAAGTCAGTCATTTACCCACAAGGGCAAAATAGTCATTTTACCCTATAAGGGTATTTTGGTAATTTTACCCCTTAGGGGTATTTCGATAATTTCACAAATTGAGGGTATTTCGATAATTTCACAAATTGAGGGTATTTCGATAATTTCACAAATTGGGGTATTTTGGTAATTTCATAAATTGAGGGTATTTCGGTAATTTCATAAATCGAGGGTATTTCGGTAATTTCACAAATCGAGGGTATTTCTGTAATTTCATAAATCGAGGGTATTCTAGTAATTTCATAAATCAGGGGTATTTCGATAATTTCACAAATCGAGGGTATTTCAGTAATTTCACAAATCAAAAACATGGGTATTTTGGTAATTTCACAAATCGAGGGTATTTCAGTAATTTTACAAATCGGGGGTATTTCGGTAATTTCACAAATCAGGGGTATTTCAATAATTTTACAAATCGAGCTTAACGACCCAAAAGAAGGCCCACCGTCGCCTCGAGCAACTTAAGTAACCTAAACAGACATAACAGTGTAAATTGGCCTAAGGCCCATTACTCGGCCCAAGTGGGCCTACACGCTCGGGTGGCCCATTCAGACCAAATTCAGATACGTCTATGTGTACACCATAACTCGGTTCATTAATAGTCACTTACAGCGAATTTCCTTCGTGTGTGGCCCACACGACCCATTTTGGCCTAGCGAGGCCCAGAACTACCTAAGTCATATGCGCGACATAACAAGTCTATTGATTTCTCTCTTAACAGCGAAATTTACCCATGCAGGCCCACTCGACCCAAATTGGCCCATTAGGCCTAATAACGGCCAAGTCCACGAGATCACTCATGGCGGCCTTTGTCAATGTGTTGACTCCCCCACACGAGTGTCCGTGCACCCGTATAGTAGTCGTTCTGTATTGTCGGCTTTCAGGCATTTCGGCATCCCGGCATTTCGACATTTGCCGTTCTACAACGCAAATAGTGTGTGTACACACCTTGATGGAGAGAAACGTAGTAGCCCGTTAGCGTAGAACCTTGACTGGATCGGCTTATACTTCCTAAGCCGTTTGATTATGAGTCGATATCACCTCCTTGTGGTTTATCTGTACCACAACATTATCTATTAAGCATCAATATCAATAACAAAGGTTAAATAATTACTATCCTAAGGAAACACACGGCCAATAAGAGAACTAGACGTTCGACCAGTACTTGAAAGCACATAACCACTTACCCCTAACAATCGGCCAACCAGATAAATTGAGCTCAATCAACCCACAAGAGAAGAACAGATTCGACACTTCAGAGGCTGGAGAAATGATTCCTCAAAACGTTTGTAGGTCGAAACGTTTGATCAATAGAGAAGGGAAAAAGAATGAAGGTAGAGAAAGAGAGGTTGAATTCGGCTCACATTAAGAAGAATAGGAAACAGGGAGAAGAGAATAAAGAAAACCGAAATGGGAAAAACACAAAAAGGTCTATGGCAATATTTGGCACTATAGATAGGAGAGAGAAATTAAAACAAATTGGCATAAAAGAAATCAATTGCTGAAAATGCACCAAATGCACTCCCCAGCCGAATTTTCCTAAACGAGACTCCCTCCAATCGACTCCAACTTCTCCCATTTCAAAATCCTTCAAAAGCTCCACCAATCCCTCCACCGAATTTTCTCCTTGATTTACTCCAACTCCCCTTCAAATTCAATTCAAATTCTTATGACCAATTCAACCATAGAGTTCCAGTCCAGTTCTAACATCTCCCCAACACAGGTAGCAAAATAAACATACAATTGCGCACGCTAAGCCTCGAACCTCAGATTCCTTGCCACACATGTAGCGCCACCACCACTGCACCAATAGGTTTTTTGTGTCACATTTTACCTTCAATTAATTAAGAGGTCTAAAGGCCAAGGTCTAGGTTCCTTTAAAAGAAAAACCAAAATAAATTACAAGAGCCAAGACTTAAACCCAAGCTCCCTTGCAACCTTAATGACACTACAACGACTAGACCACATGCTTCCTTGTGTCATTTTCTTAACACAATAATTTAAAAGGCCTACATCTAGGCATCTGGGGTTTTATCCACTTAAAACTAAAATTTTTGCTAAAGCCCAGGTTTGAACCCAATACTTCTCCAACACTTTTCAGGGCCCTTAACCACTGAAGCAGACATTTAATTGTGTCATTCCCTTACACAATTAAATACTTATGTACAGCCTCCTTACTTATCCATACACAAGGCCCAATACTTCTAGGCCCAAAATTTGGGGCGTTACAACTAATTTTTATTTGATGGAGATTGGGGGTCAAATATTCTATTCTTGGGAGATTAGTGGTTAGTTATGGACTCCTAATTTTATCAATGGATGTTGCCATTTTTATTTCGTGGAAAGTCGGTAAGTGGAATGATTTTGGGCCTCCAATTTGATAATAATGGGCCTCCATGTAATTGAATCTGGAACGAATTCATTTTGAAGCCCACGTGACTACACCTTGGATCTTCCAACTTGTACCTATTTAAGACCCAAATACAAACAAAATTATGCCATCCTTTCCCATAGCCCAATTATTCCTAAAAAATAAAAAAATAGCATGTGCTTAACATAAATTTCACAAACTTAAGACATTCCTATGGAGATTATAAAATATCATGAAATTAAGTGAAAACCCATAAATAGTGTTATTTATTTACTCGAAACTAGCATAAAATGCACATAAAAGAGTGCTGAAATATCTATATATTTTAGAGTTTACAGCATATTTCGATATTTTCTCGACAAGTTCCAAGAGTGGAAAATTGAAATTGAGAGATAAAAATAAATTAAAAAAGTTGATAAAATCTACCTCATTGCTATTTTGTTCGTCCTCTAATCTTGTCAGGAATGGTACCTTCGCTGTGCTCAAATTGGTGATTACCGATTCAGACACTGGGTGCTCGGCTTCTGATTGCCTCTAGATGTACTAACATCTAGAGTATGAATACTGCAGTAAACGATATGGACATATGAGGCGGTATTCACAAGTATACAAGTCTAGTTGTAAAATAGTTACAACAGAGTATGTGAGTACTCCGAGGATCGTACCCAAAAAAGGCGAGTGCTAGAACAATTTTAACCTAAACACCGAAAGATCTAATTAATACTTTAATTTAGTTATAGTATGAAACTAAAGTAAAATGAGTTTTTAAGATTTTTATAATAATAAAATAAAATAACATAAAGAAATAAAATTTCAAGAGATCAAAGAATAGAATAAATCAAATCTAATTATGGGTGATTAGCTCGCTTTAGCAATTCCATCAAGTGTCACTTCAGGTTCTTCGTTAATCAACTAGTCACTTTCCCAGTAGGATCTTCTGATCTTCCACTTAAATAACGAGTCAACAAGGACTACTTATCTTCCGACCTCACATTCCAGACTAATTTTGGGTGAAGGTGTTCACGGATAGGCCATACCAATATTGGGTTAATTCCCACCTTGATGACTTCCAAGGGTTGTCAGGCCTAGGGTTTTAGGTTCTTCCTTTCTAAAATAGCTAATCCATTAAGTAACCCAACAAGATAGTTACTGGATCATACCTCCACTCGCTAATCCCCCATATAAGGATTAATTCCTTACGGTTTTCATGAACAGTATGGATTCAATATAGAGAATAAGCATGATAAATGAATCAAAAGTTTAGAGTTTAAGAAAATGCCTAATTTGTATTAAAGTTGAATATGAATCCACAAGTTTGATCGTCTTCAACAAATATGATCTCTCGAGATAAACAAAGAACAACTTGAAAATAAATCTTAAACCAAAAAAGAAAGAAAAGGTAAACTAAAATTAGAAGCAAAATTCTAAACTAAGTAAATGGTGTACATAACATGTGACAAATGAGCCTGTTTATAGATTTCAAGTGGCCATTGTCCTTAACCCTAGGTTAGCTGATGTCCCCGAGCTTTAAGTTTGATTCTGTAGACCAAAACGCCCCCTGGCTCATGGTAGTTTTAGTCCAAAATTGATGTCGAGACACACCAAGACCTGTGTCGTGACATAGGAGTTAGTATACCCCTCTTGGGGATATATTTAGGGGTATGTTGTGACACCCTTAGTTTGTGTCGCGACAACGAAGGTAGCTTCATGATTTCTCCATTCTGCTCCCTATGATACGAAATTTATCATTCTGTGTTGTGAAAAAGTGACCGACATCTATTTATTACACCTTCTAATGGTCTCCTACACACTTACATAGTTCGTTAGCTCCCTTTAGGCATCATTCGGCCCTAAGGTTAATAAAAGAATCAATTTGCATTTTTTATTAACTTAATGAAAACTTACGAAAATATAACTAAACCTAATGGAAGTGCTCACTTTCAAGCTTCTAAAGTGTGGAAATTAGTTTAATACACTACACCAAATTATGATAGATCAAACTCCGCCACACATAATTCATTGCTTGTCCTCAAACAACACAAACAAAAACAAGAAATAAAAATGACATCCCTTGAAAAAATCATAAAAGTATTGTCCTTGGAGCACATGATTAGCTATTTCATATTCACGAACAACTTTAACATGATGAATAATTGACTTACCACTTTGACCACATGTAACAACCCATTTCCAGTGAAATCGAAACAGTGGTTTAAGGACCACAAATTCGAGTTAGAAAGAAAATTTATTTTAATATTATTGCATGGTCTGCAACATGATGGGAAAGACGTATGAAAATTTCGATAAGAAAATTTTACCAATTTTTGTTTAATTAGAAAGAAAGGATCAAATTGCATAAAGTGCAAAAGTTGAATTCTAGTAGCTAGAAGGATTAAATAGCTATGTAATTCAAAATTTGAGGTCCTTACATGGTAATTAGACCATTAAGAAAAGTTAGTGGATATTTTTGATGATTCATCCATGGAAAATTAGAAAGAGAAAAGGACTAAATTGGAAATTGAAATATATAAAAAAATGATAAATTTAATAAATAACTAATATCATCATTTTATATCATCTTCTTCCCAAAATTCTATGGAAACCCTAGGAAAGAGAAAGAAAATCAAGCAAGCTTAATTGCATAAGTAATCTTGTCCCTTTTTTAGTAATTTTTATATTTTTTAGATTGGAATAACCTAATCTAGCTATTTTGGGGATCAATTTGTAAAGATATCAAAGTGTTAAAATTTTGCCATGGATGAGAATGTTGAAATTTTGAAATTTATTGTAGAAAATGAAAGATTATTAATAGATAAACAACTTTTGCAAAGGAAATTTCCATCGAATTATGATTAAAGGACTAAATTGTAAAGATGTAAAATTCATGAAAAATTTTTTATTTTTGTGGAATACATGGGTTGTAAATGTTATATGTACAAATTGATTAGGCTTGGAATAATGATTAAATTGCATGAATTTTATTTTCCAAGCCTAGGGATAAAATTGAAATTTATCAAAAGTATAGGGGCAAGATAAAAATTTTACCTAATATGTGAATTGAATGAAATTGAATGTGAATTTTATCAAATTAATGTTAAATTCATTTATATAGATCCAAATAACTCAAATATGAAGTTAGATTGAGGAAAAGAAAATGTATCGGATTAGTAGATCCTTGTATACGAACGTTTATCGAGGTAAGTTCGTGTAACTAAATTGTGTAGTTATATGTTTTTAAATTGAATGATATGTATGTGAATTGTATCATTGTCATGAATATGAAATTAATCTTATATCCAACAAAGCCCGATGTATGATAAGTCCCGTTTGAATAATGGAATTCGATGGATATAGGATTTCCCGATTTGTTGTGATCTTGCATATGTTGCAGACACACCATAGCTCTTATGAGTATTCTATTATAAGACCTCTCAAGCTTCCTGTTATATGGTTCCTGCGAGCATCCTGATCGGTAGTGATCCTGCATGTGTTGCGGACTACTGCAGCTCTTTGTAAGCGTCCTGTTATATGGTCGATTGTGGTCATGCATATATTGCAGACACAAACGCATCTCTTTATTAGCATCTTGATATAGGCTCTTCCTGAGCTTCCTAATATTGCTCGCTTGAACATCCTGTTATATGGCTATCCGGAGCTCACTAAAACTAGCTCTTCAGAGTTACCTGTTAAGCTCAATGAGCTTTCTGTTTTAAACTCTTATGAGTTTCCTGATTTAGCTCTAGTAAGCTTCCTGTTCCATGGCTCACATGAGCATCCTGTTATATGACTCAAGAGAGTGCTTCCTGATTATGTGCCCTAATAGGTACCCTTGAACATGAGTTGATGGATTACAATTTTGTACACTTTAAGTGTACTACATATGTATCCATCGATATTTCAATTAAATTCAGTTGGGAAAGTTCTGTTATGGCTAATTTGAATTTGAGATGAAACATGATAAGAAAAGTATATGTGAATGAAAGCTATTACATGATGAGCTCATCTTTATTACTTGAAAAGTATTTAGAAATTAATGACTAACTTGCTTGATTAAGTATATGTGATTGGGCAATTGGTCAATTCGTTGGAATGCATTTTATTTATATGATTACTTAAATTGAACATAATTGGTAAGTTAAATTCCTATTATACGAAATTACTAAGCATTTGAAATGCTTACTCAGTTTTTTTCTCTGTTTTATAGTGCTCGAAAGCTCATAAAGGTTGGAACCGGTCGGAGTATCATCACACTATCCTTCAGCTCGTTTTGGTATAATAAGTAAACTTTATTTTGAGTATAATGGCATGTATAGATAAATTAGCCAATGTTGGCACTTTTGGCACACAAATGTTTTGGTTGTAACTAGCCATTGGAATGGCTAGTGTTTGGTATATTTTGACGTAATTATATAAGGTATTAACATGTTTGATATGTGTATTATAATGGATTAATGATGGGAGTTATACAAGTATGATTAAGAATGCATGATTTGGTAACATATATATATATATGTTAATATGGCCAAATAAGTAAATTGGATAAATGCATTTAAGAAGTGATATATCGAGCATAAGATTGAATTTGGGCTAGGTTATAATGTCTTAAATTGGTTGGTGAAAGAGTTCAAAGATTGTTGTAGGTTGAAGGCAAAATTGGGTGAGAAAAGTGGCCTTGAAAATGGCCTATTTTCTTCCACACGGGTAGACACACGGGCGTGTGTCTCAATCGTGTGTGACACATGGCCATGAACACGGGCGTGTGGTTTGGCCGTGTGTCCCCTGTATCCTAAAAATTTAGAAACAGAATGCTTGGAGTTGTTCACATAGGCAGAGACACGGGCGTGTGTCTCAGCCGTGTGTGACACACGGCCTAACACACGGGCAGATGTCTTAGCCGTATGTGACACACGGCCTAGCACACGGGCGTGTGTCTTGACCGTATGAATCCTGCACCTAATTTTTGAAAATTAAATTGTCCACACGACCTGGCACACGTCGTGTCACTGGCCGTGTGACTCAAGTCAGAGAGTTACTCAGGTATGGGCACGGGTTGGGACACGGCTATGTGTGGAACGGTGGAAATGTGCAAGTGTACACAATCGTAACCAGTAATAAAGTGACAAGTAAATGTCGAGTTATCGTACCCACAGGGACTGTAAAAGGATTATTTATGAAAATGGTTCAAACACTTTGGTGACAGAAAAATATTTGGTTTTGAGGAATATTAAAAAACTAAAAGAAAAACAAAATAAAACAAAGTTCTAATGCACGATTTCAAAAACTGATTTTAATCAAGATGACATAACTGTGTTTGATTAATCACATTTCTTACCTTAGAATTATTAAGCTCGTGCTTATACTTGTTAAAACATGGCAACTCGGTAATTTGCTAACTTATGAACATACTTACAAATAAAAATCCATTCATCTCTTCTACATATTTCTATGCAAATTCGAACGATTAAACAGACTTCTACAAGTAAGCATGTTATTGCACATACATACTTATTAAATTAAACAATCTCTCGCATATACCTATGTCGATTCAAACAATTAATTCAACCTAATAAGCATATAAAAGATCATGTGAAGTAACAAAGTATTTTTACCTTGAAACAATTTAATCACAAAAATCCTGCAAGTTATGCAAGGCATATGTATCATCAAATACAATGCTAATTTAGTCTTCAGCTACCTTAGAAGAATTAAACATGCACAGATTAAGTATTGTGTCCATTAATTATAATTTCAATGCGTTTAAATAATTAATTCATTAGCTATCTAAACAATTATAATGCCAGATAACTTAACATGATTTTACTTAACCAAACATTTTATCGAGGCCTTTAACAGCATAAACATAATTTCAATAACTTAAGAAATCGAAATGCAATCAACCCAACACTAATTAAATTCAAGCTAAATTGATTAAATTAATCATTCCAACAGCAATAATATTCATAAACATGTTCGTCAAAACAACAACGAAATTAAAAGAGATAGGGAACAAGAAGCAAATCCGGTGTTTCTCCGTGGCTTGACTAATTCCTCCGTTCTTCGTTCTTTGTTGGCCTCGGCTATCAAGGTGGCTTATGAACACTCCAAATGCTGCTCCAAATGGCTGGGAAAAAACCTCTTTTCCAAGAGGAGAAATCGGCACAAGAACACACCAAAGAGAAAATGGAACAAAGGGAATTGAGAGAAAATGAGAGAGGAGAATGTTGGATGCTTGAGGTGTGTTTTGAATGAGCAGCTAGGGGGTGTATTTATAGCTGATCAAGGCTACTAAAAATAGCAAATAGCAGCAGCAAAAGAGGCCTCCCTTGGTAGGCCATCCCATGTGGCAAAGTTGAAGAATTCAACTTTGCTAAATATAGCATGGGCAAATCTTTAAAGCCATAATATTTGGAGGGGTTTGAATGCAATTTGAAAAGGTCTTCAAGGGCTTCTTTGCAAGCTTAATTAATCAGCTAATAAGCTGATTTGGGCCATCATTTTGGATGGTTTGGGCTGCCCAATTGGTGGCTGGTTCGGTTCAATCGGTTCGGTTCAACCAGTGCGGTTTAACTGGACCCTTTTTCCATAATTAATTAATAATAATTTGTTTAGCTCAAATTAAATTGGGAATAAATTAAAATTAATTATATTATGATTAAGTCTTCATAATTGGACCGTCTTGGGCTGGAAATAAATTTTCCTTGATACTTCAAATTGCTTCTCGGTTTTATTCTTCGAGCAGTGTCTGCCGAGCTGATTTTCGCCCTTTGTACGAATCTGTCGAAAATAGTCAAAATTAAAAAAAATTAACTATAAAATTAATTAAAATTCATCATGTTTATATTTTTAGCACACTTTAATTATTTTATAATATTTAATTATTTTCCGAAAAGAATTTACTCGAAACCACATGAATTTGGGTCAAAAAGGGCACTAAAAAGTATATAAATTTCTGTGTTTCCACACCCCCAAACTTAATTCATTGCTCGTCCCGAGTAATGCACAAATTTGAAAAGAATTTTCTCGGAAACACCTTTGAAAAACTCCTTCAGAACAACACTTTTCTCAAAATTATGAATTGAATATACTTAGGCTCAAAGATAAGAAATTTGATAGTTATGCTACTTAAGCATTCAGATCGTTCAACTTACCTCCAAAAATTATTATACAAGCAAAATTAGACTAAATGTTTCTTAATAAAGACATGTTGCTCGCTACCAATTTGATTTTAATTCCCTATCCGAAAAGTAAACTGCAATCATTAAGCTTAACTAATGTCTTCATATGTTGAACAGAGCAATTTCTCTCCACTAATGTAGGTAACATTGGAATTTTGAATCAATAGGTCTTTAATAAGGTTGTAACGTGGCTGGGCTTAGGGGTAGGTAAAAGATAGACAAATTTTTGGCTTAAAAACCCTAGACTCAGGTTAAAATCGAACCTTCAGAAATTTCACCCTTGATACACCAACTTTTGCTCTTTCGACCACTTATTTTGAGTACATGTTTTTTTTTTCAAATCAAGCTCGAACTCGAGCTCTTGCTTCATGTACTACAGATTTTCGAGCAATTGATACTTTTTTTTCAACTCCCCCAAACTTATTTTCAAACGATCTTCTGAATAGTACTGAGTCTAGTGTTTAGGACAATTTTAGAAGAAATGAAGAGAAAATTGATGGCTAAATATTACATAGGTCCAAATAAAATTAGGCCATATAGTCTCAAAATTGGGTTTCAAAGGATAATTTTATCAGGGTTGGCTTGAAAGGCTCAAACCGTCCAAACAATAGTTGCCTAAATCATTTTCAATATTCCATGTTTCCTAGGATTTTGCCTCAAGAAATTACTAAGTCAATTCTAAAGACTTAAGCTTTCATGCATGCCTAATTTTTTTTGTAGGGAACTAAAAATTTTATGGTATGAACTTGCATACTTTATTAAAAATACACTTATATCATTATTAAGCTAACATAATAACTTATTGAAATAATAGAACTTTATTAATACTAAAGTTTAGCATAATTAAAAAAATTCAAATTATTGAACAAAAATATATCCTAATCATAACTAAAAGAAAATTTTATTCTGAGTGGAATCAATTCAAATTTTCGGTCCCCGTACTTAAAGTGAACAATGTCCTCATTGTTTAAAGTGAATAAATACTATACACCAGGTAGGATAATTAGAAAAGAGGAGGTGAGTCAAAATTGACTGCTTAAGTACCAGGCTCTTTCTAGAATCCAATCCTAGACATGTATATATCTATTGCCACACTTTAGCCTTTGAGACTTGTTCAGAATTTATTCATGCTTCCTATCTCTTATTTTATTGTGCAAAAATAAAAATTCCTAATTGACCTAATCCTAGAACACTTAAGAAAGAAATAAATGAAAGTTGAAGTCCTCCCCTTTTTTTATTTGTTCACCGATCCTTCCGAATTCGACTCATCTTTTGCTCCATTAGTATTGCCTCTGCATGAATTGCTTTGCTCCTTCTTTGATGATGAAACCCATGGCTCAAATATGAAATTTGGAAACTCAGGTACAAAAATAAATGGGTCATTATAAATTTTCTTGAGGGCACTCCTCATCGTGTCATCCCTTATTTTTGCATATCTCCAGTAAGCTTGTTGTTGCCATTGCATGTGTTGCATTAAGTCCATCAGCTTCAACAGCTCATCACGATGATCTGGGCTAGGCGGTGGAGCTCTAAACATTGAGGGTTCGATATCAGGTTCAGCTTTTGGTTCCATTGATTCTGCCTCATTAGGGACTTCAGTTGATTGCTCTGGCGGGATTTCTATGGGTTCATCTTCTGCTTCTTCGGGATCCTCGCTTTCTTCAATTCGTTGCTAAAGAACAGAATCTCTGGCCACTCGGTAAAGATCCCAATCGGTGATTGTGCCTTGACTATACTCTGTCTTTTTTACGTCTGCAAGGAGTTTTGCTTTTAAGCACAGAATTGTGATCGTAAAGGGGAAATAGGCAGGGCTAGACCGTCTAACGGCACAATTTCGCATTTCTCTTAGAATGATTTTTCCCACATCAATGGTCTTTCCAGTTAAAATCGAGTATAATAGGACCATTCGCTCTAATGAAATTGTAGTCCCATGTGAACTAGGCATAAGGCTGAAACGAATGAAATAGAACCATACCTTCGCAAGTGGTGTCAAATACTCTCTTCGGCACGTGTGGATTCCTTGCTTTGACACAGTCCACTTAGAACCTGGCACTGTGAGTTCCTCGAGGATTTCTTGTAGATTTTTAGGCTTAATATTGCTCAACAGAGAGGAATATTCATCGTTGTCGAAATCAGGTAATTTAAAGAACTCATTAATAGCATTAGAATTTATTGGTACCTTGATTCCTCGGACTGGAACTTCAGTCAATTCGCTTGAAGTTAAGTTCGCGTAGAATTCACGAACTAACTCCTCATCCACGCTTAGTCTCTTTTCACAAAACAATTCCCAATTGAGGGCTTCAGCAACTTGACGAATACGCGCCATAAAGTCTTTGTAGTTGCTTTCATTCATTGTGAAGCCTTTCTCTGGATGCATCTATTGATTTTTTAAGATACTTTCGTATCTTGCTTTGGCTTCTTCACAGTGAAATTTGCTTTGTGCTTTGTCAATTTGAGCGGAGGCACGAGTTCTCTTGCGAGTCATAATTAACCTAAATATCAGATGGAAAAATAAAAATTAGCTTTTTAAAAATTTAATAACAATTACTAAAATTTCAATAAATTGAAAAATTAAATAATTGAGTAAAAATTAAATTTTAAGGAGAAAAATTTTCTTACCACCTTCCTCGTAAAAATTAAGAATTCTTAAAATAAAATAACTAATGAAGAAAAGATGGAAAATTAAAGAAGGCTTTTGGCTTAGGTTGGGTGAAGGTGGAGGGTGGGCCTAGGCGCACAAAGCAGTAAGGTGCAGCGCAAGGCAGGCCACGGCTGGTTGGCGTGGGGCGATGGTGTCCAGCAGGCGTACGGGTAGAGGCAGCAGCGTGAGGCCCCGACCTGGGCAGCAAGTGTGCTGGAGCAGCCTGGCGTGTGCGGTATGTGCTGGAGCAGCTGCTGGCCGAATGGTGGCTTAGGGACTAGGGACCTTGCGGCACTTGGTGTTTTGGTGGATGGGAGTTTGAGTGATGAGTGAATGGGGTGAATCAATGGTGCAATTTATAGTAGGAGTAGTATGAATTTAGAGTAGAACTCTTAGAACAATTAAAGAATTAAAAATAAGAGTCCCATTCTAATTTTACTCATGATAAACAACAATTAATAATTAAATAAACACATATAAATTATCAATTGCTATTTAATTATTAAGATAAATATAAAATAAAATTAATTCTAATCCTGAGCTAAATTGATAAAAGTTAATATATAAATTATAATGAATATAATTATATATTAAAGTTTATTAATAATTTATAAGTATGAAATTAAATAAAAATATTTATTCTAGATGCCTTTTAAAAATATTTACAAGCAGAGGCACCTAGTTTTTATTATTTACGAAAATAGCAACTAAATTTTGGAAATAATTCAATTAAGTCCTTAGACTTAATGAAAATTTGAAATTGAGTTGCAAGTTAAGACTTGGGTCAAAATTGACCTTTTTATTTGAAAAACTAAAAATTTATTTTGTCATTTAGGGGCTAATTCCTTGAAAAATTATGCAAAAATCAATTCCCAAGAAAGATTGGAGGGGTCACAAGCGGTCCCGCTTAAGTTCCAATCTCCTAGACAGAATTTATTTGAGCATAATAAACCCGGAAATATTCCCTAAATAATTATTGAAAGTAATAAAAACTAAGGGTTAAATAAACTGAACGAAATTTTATCCCGTTCAGGGGTTCCTCCGCAATAATGTTTCGAACGCTGAGCATTGACTTGAAAATTACCTCTCTTACCTTGGAGTTCAATAACTCCGTATGGATAGACGCGGTGAATTGTAAATGGACCAGACCAACGTGACTTCAACTTACCAGGAAAGAACTTTAATCTGGAATTAAATAACAAGACTTGCTGACCTGCTTCAAATTCTCGAACTTGGATATGCTTGTCATGCCATTTCTTGAGTCTTTCTTTGAGTAATTTGGCATTTTCATATGAGAACATTCGAAATTCCTCTAGCTCGTTGAGTTGGAGCATTCATTTCTCTTTAGCAAGCTTGAGATCCAAATTGAGTTGTCGAAGAGCCCAATAAGCTTGTGCTCTAACTCCAGAGGTAGATGACATGCTTTCCCAAAGACCAACCTGTAGGGTGACATTCCTAAGGGTGTCTTGTGTGCTATTCTGTAAGCCCATAAAGCATCATCTAGTCTCTTGGACCAATCTTGTCGATTCGGGCAAACTACCTTCTCAAGTATGCCTTCGGTCTCCTTATTTGCTAGCTCAGCTTGCCCATTTGTCTGTGGATAGTAAGCTGTAGCAACCTTGTGTTTCACTCCATGTTTGTCTAGCAACCATTTTAACCACTTGTTCACAAAGTGGGTCCCTTCATTGCTGATAATAGCTCTTGGGGTTCCGAATCTTGTGAACACATGTTTCTGCAAGAATTTCATCATAACCTTAGCATCGTTCGTTGGATAAGCCTTAGCCTCTACCCATTTGGATACATAATCCACTGCTACCAATATATACTTGTGACCAAAAGACGGAGGAAAGGGACCAAGAAAGTCAATACCCCAAACAATGAACAATTCTACCTCAATGATATTTGTTCGAGGCATCTCATTTCTGTTGGTGACGTTTCCAACTCTCTGACATCGATCACAATTCTTTACGTAAGCGTATGCATCTTTGAATAGTGTTGGCCAAAAGAATCCGGCTTGCAATACTTTGGCTGCTATACGAGTACCTCCATAGTGTCCTCCACTCGGAGCTGAATGACAGTGGTATAAGATCTTCGGTATTTCATCTTCTGTCACACATCTCCTAATCATCTGATCTGCACACTTTTTAAACAAATATGGCTCTTCCCAAAAATAGTACTTCACATCGTGAAGAAACTTTTTCCTTTGCTGATAAGTTTTATCAATCGGCATCAAACCACAAGCTAAATAGTTAGCAAAATCAGCAAACCAAGGAATATTATAGACATTATTTACCTTTAGTATGTGTTCATCTAGAAATGTCTCTTGGATTAGTAAAAGTGGAGAATTTTCCTCTTGCGTCTCCAATCTGGATAAGTGATCTGCTACTTGGTTTTCTACTCCCCTTCGATCTTGAATTTCTAGATCAAACTCTTGAAGTAAAAGCACCCACCGGATCAATCTCGGCTTAGCATCTTTCTTGGTTAATAAGTACTTAATCGCGGAGTGGTCCGTATAGACAATTACTTTGTTACCTACAAGATAAGATCAAAACTTGTATAAAGAAAACACAATAGCAAGTAACTCTTTTTCTGTTATCGTATAGTTCAGTTGAGCTCCGGTCATAGTTCTACTTGCGTAGTAGATGGGATGAAAAACTTTGTTCCTCCGCTGGCCCATGACAGCTCCAATGGCAAAGTCACTTGCGTCACACATTAACACGAATGGCGAATCCCAGTCTGGTGTGACAATTATAGGTGCCGTGACTAATCGACTCTTCAGATCGTCGAAGGCTTTTAAGCATTCCTCATCAAACTTGAATATCGAGTCTTTCTCCAATAGCTTGCATAAGGGTTTAGCCACTTTGGAGAAGTCTTTGATAAATCTTCGATAAAAACCGGCGTGGCCCAAAAAGCTCCTAACACCTTTTACAGATGTTGGAGGTGGGAGTTTCTCAATAACATCTACTTTTGCTTTGTCCACCTCGATCCCATGTCTCGTTATCCGATAACCTAGAACAATTCCTTCTCATACCATGAAATGGCACTTTTCCCAGTTGAGTACGAGATTTGTTTCTTCGCATCGCCTCAGTACCTTAGCTAGATTGGCTAAGCAATCATCGTAAGTATCTCCAAATACTGAGAAATCGTCCATGAAAACTTCCAAATACTTCTCAACCATGTCAATAAAAATAGACATCATACATCTTTGAAATGTAGCTGGTGCATTACATAAACCAAATGGCATGCGTCTAAATGCAAATGTACCGTACAGGCAGGTGAATGTTGTTCTGTGTTGATCTTCCAGTGCTACTGTAATCTGATTATACCCTGAGTATCCATCGAGAAAATAGTAGTAATCTCGTCCTGCAAGTCTATCCAGTATCTGGTCCAAAAATGGCAGAGCAAAGTGATCCTTCCTAGTCGCCTTGTTCAGCTTCCAGTAATCGGTGCAAACTCTCCATCCCGTAACTGTTCTCATTGGTATCAACTCGTTGTTCTCGTTCTCCACGACCGTGATACCTCTTTTTTTCGGCACGCACTGGACTAGACTCACCCATGAACTGTCAGAGATGGGGTAAATTATACCCGCATCCAACCACTTGATAATTTCCTTTTTCACTACATCTTTCATGATGGGGTTCAGCCTCCGTTGTCCATCAATCGTTCCTCTCTCGTCATCTTCTAATATGATCTTGTGCATGCATACAAATGGGCTAATACCACAAATATCAGCTATGGTCCATCCGATAGCCTTCTTGAATTATTTCAAAACTATGATAAGTTTCTCTTCTTGTTCAGTAGTTAATTCAGCTGAAACAATCATAGGCAGAGTAGAGGCGTTACCTAAATAAACATATTTCAAGTGTAAAGGTAATACCTTAAGTTCTAATTTAGGTGGCTCCTCGATTGATGCTTTTGGCTGGTTGTAATCTCTTTTCTCTAATTCCAAAGATTCAAAACGGGATTGCGGATTAAATCCTTTTTTATTAGCTTCTAGCAAAGCTAAGTATTCATCTTCCGCTTCATCATTTGGGGGGTCCGATGTCAAAATTCTTTCCAATGGGTCATCAACACAGTTAAGTTCCTTCTCTACTATTAATTCCTCTAAATTAGCTACTGCAGAACAATCATCCATTGTGTCAGGAAATCGCGTTGACTTAAAAACATTAAATGTTACCTGATCATCCTGAACACGCATAGCCAGCTCGCCCTTTTGTACATCAATAAGGGTCCTTCCAGTTGCTAAGAATGGTCTTCCTAGGATGACTGGCACTTCTTTGTCTGCTTCAACATCTAGAATTACAAAGTTAGCAGGAAAGATAAACTTATCTACACGTACCAATACGTCCTCGATTTTTCCTTCTAGATGCGCTAAGGATTGATCTGCTAGTTGAAGTGTAACCGTAGTTGGTCTAACTTCTCCTATCCCCAACTCCCTAAATATTGACATAGGCATCAAGTTGATACTAGCGCCTATGTCACATAATGCTTTACCATAATATGTTGATCCAATATCGCACGGTATGGTGAAACATCCAGGATCCTTCAATTTTGGGGGTAGTTTGTTCTGAAGATATGCACTGCATTCCTTCGTCAGAGCTACCATCTCAAGTTCTTCAAGTCTTCATTTCTTTGACAAGATATCTTTCATGAACTTGACGTAGTTCAGCATTTGCTCAAGTGCGACCAACGGAATGTTGATGTGAAGTTGCTTGAGTACGTCAAGGAACTTCTTGAATTGAATCTCCTGCTTTGGCTTTTGAAGTCTTTGAGGGTAGGGTGGTGGTGGTTTCATTACTGGAACTGATTCTAGTTGATTCGCCTTTGGCGGTAATTCTGCTTCTAATGATGTTGTTGGTTGATCAGAATTGACTGGTCCTGAGGCTTCTTTGCATGGTTTTGCAGATTTCGGTTCTGGTGAAACTAGGGTTTCAACACTTGGTTGAACTTCTTCTGAGTCTTGAGCATCAGCTTGCTCCTTTTCAACTTCGACAGTGTTGGGCTCTACTATCTTTCCGCTCCTCAATTGCAACACTTTGCAATGTTCTTTCTCCCGGATTTCTCGAATTTTCCGTGTCACTAGGTAGAGCACCTTGTGGTTGGTTCCTAAGTTCAGTTGCAAGCTGGCCCACTTGATTCTTCAAATTCTTCAATGTAGCTGCTTGGCTTTGGATTAAGGCATCATTCTTTGCTAGGTATGTCTTTAGCAAACTCTCCAGGCTATTGGATGCTTCAGCTTGAACTGGTTTCTGAACTTGTTGAGGAAAATTAGGCGACTGGGTCGGTCTGGGTTGGGTGTAAGTGGTACTGGTTCCAGCCCCTTGGTTACTCCAAGAAAAATTCGGGTGGTTTCTCCATGATGGGTTATAAAAGTTGGATTGCAGCCCTTACCTTCCTCGGTTTTGGTTCTGATTGCCCATGTAGTACACAGATTCTGGGTTCGACGGGCATTCTTCAAACAAATGTCCTTTCCCACAATAGACACAGGCTATATTCTCAAATTGATTAGGCGGTTGTGCTGCAAAACTATTAGACCCATTAGTAGTAAGATTTTAAAGCAAGGATATCGATGATACCTGGGATGCGAGTGAAGTAAGAGCGTCTACTTCATGAATTCCAGTGACTCGTCTTCCTGACACTGCTCGACTGGTTGTCCATTGATAGTTATTGCTGGCAATCCTCTCGATAATTTCATAAGCCTCGTTATAAGACTTAGAAAGGAGAGCACCATTAGCAGAGGCATCCACTACCATCCTTGTGTGAGCGTTGAGACCATTATAGAATGTCTCAAGTTGAATGCAATGAGGAATTCCATGATGAGGGCATTTTCATAATAACTCTTTAAATCTTTCCCATGCCTCATACAAGGACTCATCATCCATTTGGTGGAAAGCAGTGATCTCGTTCCTCAGCTTAGCATTCTTGCTTGGTGGAAAATACTTCATGTGGAATCTCTCGGCTAACTCTTGCCATGTAGAAATAGAGTTCAGCGGCAATGAATTCAACCAGGCACGAGCTCTGTCCCTTAACAAATATGGGAACAACTTCAATCGTAAGGCATCTTCGGGTACTCCGGCTAACTTGAAAGAATCGCTCACTTCCATGAATAGTCTTAAGTGAAGATGAGGATCTTCAGTAGGCATTCCGATGAATTGGTCCACTGTCTGAAGCATCTGGAACATACTGGCTTCAGTTCGAATTGTTGTGCCTCGATTTTGGGTCTCCTAATACCCGGATTAAGATCATTAAACACTGGCACGACATATTGTCTTAAGGCTCTATCCCTATCATCAGCAATAAGGATAGGATTCTGAGCAGGGTTTGCTCCAATTCATTGGTTCATATTCTCAAAATTCATTCCTTCGGTCCTTCTCTGGTTCGCTTGTCTTCTTCGTTGTCAAAAGGTTTGTTCTATTTCAGGGTCCATAGGGAGTAAATCAATAATTTGGTCAATATTCATAAACACCTGAAATTGTAACAGACCGAATTTGACCTTAATCGGAACGGTGGCTTCAGGACCACGAATCCGAGTCTGAGAAATATTTTAATATTATATTTTGTGTTTATTATATGTGAATTAATGTGTGTGAAAGTCTCGTAGAAAAATTTTATCGTTTGTGTGTTTAATTTAGAAAAAGGACTTAATCGCGTAAAAAGTAAAAGTAGCAAACTAGAGTGAAAAGTGCCTATTTGATGATGACTTTTTAAAGTGGGGTATTAAAAGAGTAAATAGTCCAATTTTAAACTTAGTGGGTGGCTAAAGTCACCATTGCCCTTATTATATATGTTAGATTTATTTTATTAAAAGGGTTATATTTGTAACATCCCGAAATTGGGCCTAATAGGATTGGGCTGATTGGGCCTTGGGCTTTAGGAAAATTTGAGTATCATCTTGTTGCTTGTGTTAATTTAGGTATGATTTTATTGTGGGCTTAATATAGTCTTGTGAAGGCTTGGAATTAATTGGTTTAGAATAATTTTTAGTATGGAGAATTTAATGGAGTGGATACGAGGTGGCCCATGCAAAAGATAAATTTATTTGTTTTACACATTTTTCTTATGAAAGGTTATTTATTGTTATAAGGGCCATTTAAAGTATTTAAGGACTTTTATTATGTTTTAAGTTGGATTGTCGATTATATTATTATTTGAAAATGTTTTATTTTAAACAACTTAATTTTATTTGGAACTTTAATTACACAATGTTTTAGTAAAGACAACAATTTTTTATGTTTTTAACTCTAAGTCAAAAGTTTTTCAAACGTTTTCCGTAGTGGCATTTCAAATTCGGTCATAGCGAATGGGCCGGGTTTGGGGTGTTACAATATTAGTAATTTAGTATTAACTTATTATATGTTAAAATAAATAAAAGAAAAAAATCATTATCATCTTGGTGGTTCTTGGCCGAATGTTGAAGAAGAAAAGGGGTTTCATTCCTTTTAAATTTTCGGCACTTTAAAGCTTAAAATCAAGGTTAGTTTGATTTCGGTTTTTGTTAATTTTTACGTTTTTGTGATCGTTGCTTCGTAAATTACCCGACCCATGCTTGAATTTTTGAAAATCATGTGTATATGAGGTTCGGCCATTGATGTGTTCATATGGTTTATGATGTTTGATGATTTTAAATTAAATATATGTTAAAGATTAATATGTTTTGTCTTTGAATTTTTGGTAAAATTGAGTATTTGGGCTAAATTGCAAAAAAATAAATTTTTAGAGGGGCTTATTTGCGGAATAAGTGAAAGAAAGGAACTTGTATAGTCCTTAGGAGTATTCGGCCCTTAAGTAGTATTGAGAAATTTGGTGTATTTTGTGTTTTATGCAAATAGGATTAAATTGTGAAAATGTGAAATAGAGGGGTAAAATGGTAAATTGCCTATTAATATGTTTAGGGACTAAATTGAGATGAAATGTACTTGAATGAGCTAAATTTTAATGTGTTTAGATCAAGAACAAAGAAAAACGGATTTGGATCGGGGGAAAACAAAGGTTCTCGAGTAGCCGGTTTACGCGGTCCGTCGACAGTCGAGGTAAGTCCTTAAGCAAGTATACACCAAAGGATTATTTAGAACACAGTATATGATGATGTTTGAATATTTAAAGCACAAATATACATGTTGGCCGAATGTGGAGTATGAATTTGTAGTGAAATTAATTTGGTTAATACAATGTGAATATGTATGTTTGGATTAATAGGTGAAGGTAAAATGAAGAATATGAGATGGTTAATAGTTTAGTACTAAGTACTGTGTATCGCAAAGTTGAATGTGTTGATATTCGGGCTTTGTGCCTAGCAGGCTTAGTGCCGGTGACATATTCGGGCTTCGTGCCTAACAGGCTTAGTGCCGGTGATATATTCGGGCTTCGTGCCTAGCAGGCCTAGTGCTGGTGATATATTCAGGCTTCGTGCCTAGCAGGCTTAATGCCGGTGATACTTTAAAACGAAGGAACCATATATTGCTCGAGGTGTAACATAGTGAATCTATTGAGTTAAAAACTCAGGTAAGCATAAGTCCCATTTGAATTCATCAGAAGTAAGGTAAATTGTGATTAATGTTACTTGAGTTGAAATATTATGTTAAGAACGATGTTATGTGAATTTGAGATTATAATTGACGTGTATGAATATAGAAATAATAGAATTGTTGGTGTGATAATGTAATGGATATGAATGTTGAATTTACATGATTATAAACATGCGATTCATGTAATATATGTACTTTGTGCTTTGATGAGTTGCAGGTTGATGGTAGTGAAGTATAAGTAATTGAGTTAATATATTACTAGTATTCGGTTTTGTATCAATTACATATCAAAGTATACATATACAATGTCCTACATTTATTGATTAAAATGTTAAAGTGCTTGATTAATGAATTATCTTTTGCTTAAGACTTACTAAGCTAGTGAGCTTACTCTGTATGTGTTTGTATTTCTGTTTTATAGATCTTTGATTCAACTACGGGCTCAGGGGATCATCAAGAAAGTCAACCACACTATCACTCTCTTTGGTATATATATATGTTTACTTTTTGAATCAAAGGCATGTATAGGCTATATTTTGATAAGTAATGAATGATGTTCGGTTTTGTAAATGTATATATATGGCCTTGCGAATAAGGCTGTTACTTTGGGATTAAGCATCGTTTATATGTTTGATATAATGGTCTGTTTTAATCTTTGGTATAAGACGTATGCTTATAATGCTTGGAAGTTAAATGTAGTTGTATAGAAATGATCATATATATGTATAAGTATGCTTATTATGTCGTGTGAATATCTCCACTTAGATTATTATGTGCTTGGTATAATTCAGAGATGATCATGAAAATGTATATACTAATGCTTTGGTTTGATCATTGAAGTTTTATATTGAGAACCGAATATATGGTCAATGGATTGGCTGTATTTATATATATAATTTGAATTAGTCACATATCATGTATGTTTGGTAGGTTATTCAATGATCTTGTATCCATGAATTAATAAGGTAAAATGAATTGAAAATAATGGATTGACATGGCTTATGTTTTAGGGACATTGCACATATTATGGTAGGATGATGTGTTTGTTTGGTCATGCTATACTGTCCGAGTGTCATAAGTGTGAATGATAAGCTATTTAAGTATCATGGACCTATCCTTTTTAATATGCATATTTGCAGAATGTATAAAATAATATGCTGATATTCGGTTAAGGAGATGGATGTATCCTATATGTTTGACATACGAAATTTGGGGTTGTTAGGTGGAAACTTGATTCGAAACTTGTATAGATTAGGAGTTATGATGTATTGCTTTATGGAACATGGTTTGTAAAGTAAATCTTGTTCATTATTTGTGGATATGGAAAAACGTAAATATGCGTATTGGGTTTATTCCATAAATGATTGTGAAAAATTGTGTCTAGTTCGGTAACGCCTTATAACCCTAATTCGGCGACGGGTACGGGTTAAGAGGTGTTACATTTAATTGGTATCAGAGCTACGGTTTAGTCGATTCTAGGACTACCGTAGTGCGTATGAGTCTAGCTATACATTCCTTTGAATTGTATATATGATAGTGTGGTGACTTCTGACAATATCAATTGTATTTTATATAGTAAATGGATCCTGATCCCAATAGAGCCGTAGCTGATGATGTGGAGAGCGTTGCGCCTGATCCCGCGTGTGGATCAGCGCCATTAGACTCTCGACCAGTTTCAGGTAGCCATGAGCGGGAGCCTAAACAAGCCTTCTATCAGATGATGAACGAATGGTTTACCCAGTTTATTCGGACTAATCCGGCTGTACAACAACCTCCACCCCCGAATAATCCAACTCCGGTACCTCCAGCACCCCCGATGATAGATCCGATGAGATCTAGCAGGCCTCCCGTTGATAAAATCAGGAAATATGGGGCCGAGGAATTCAAGGCCAATGATGATGATGACGCAGAGCGAGCCGAGATGTGGCTTGATAACACTATTCGGGTACTCGATGAGTTATCTTGTACTCCAGATGAATGCCTAAAGTGTGCTATATCTCTACTTCGGGACACTGCCTATCACTGGTGGAACACACTGGTATCCGTAGTTCCGAAAGAAAAAGTAACTTGAGACTTATTCCAAATTGAGTTCCGTAAGAAATATATCAGTCAGAGATTCATCGATCAGAAACGGAAAGAATTTCTGAAATTAAAACAGGGTCGCATGACTGTGACGGAATATGAGCGGAAGTTTGTCAGATTGAGCCGTTACGCTCGGGAGTGTATATCTACCGAAGCCATTATGTGTAAAAGATTTGAAGACGGCCTGAATGAAGA
Source organism: Gossypium australe (assembly GCA_005393395.2). Lineage (NCBI taxonomy): Eukaryota > Viridiplantae > Streptophyta > Magnoliopsida > Malvales > Malvaceae > Gossypium > Gossypium australe. Next base: position 58,256,016 of record CM016614.1, read on the forward strand.
CATAAAGTTACTTGTTGGCATTCTTGAAATCAAAGAGTTTGTGACATTAGTCGAGCGAGCTTGTAAAGCCGAAGAGCTCGGAAAGGAGAAAAGAAAAGCTGAAGTAGAAGCTAAAGACACTCGAAAAAGATCATCGAGTAAAATTTTCCATCCTGTGCATAAGAAGTTTAGAGATGACCCCAGTTGACATAAAGCCACTTCAGTCTTGCCTAGACGTGATCGACCTCCAGTGAGTTCCCGAGCCACGTCGATAGCTAGTGTCGGTAATGTTCCACAGAACCGGGCCGAGTGTAAACATTGTGGGAAATGGCATCCTGGGAGTTGTAGAGTTCGTGATCGATCTTGCTTTAAATGTGGATCGTCGGATCATTTTATTCGAGAGTGCCCGATGTTAGCCGAGCAAAATGCAACTCAGAACACTAGACCGAGCAGTGCGCCAGCACGGGGTAGACCACTCAGACATTCAGGCAATGTAGGTGGCAGTCAGAGAGGGACGAAGGACACCGCAATACGATCAGAGGCTAGAGCTCCAGCTAGAGCTTATGCTACACGAGCCAGAGAGGATGCTTCCTCCCCCGATGTCATTACCGGTACTTTCACCCTTTATGATACTACTGTGATTGCATTGATTGGTCCTGGTTTGACTCATTCATATGTATGTGAAACTCTAGTATTTGGTAAGACTCTGCCATTTGAGTCTACTGAGTTTGTGATTCGTGTGTCCAACCCTTTGGGTAGATGTGTATTTGTTAATAAAGTGTGTAGAGGTTGCCCGTTGATGATTCGGGATTCTTGCTTCCCAGCCGTTTTAATGTTGTTGCCCTTCGATGAGTTCGACATATTTTGGGAATGGACTGGTTAACTTCATATGATGCAGTGGTGAATTGCAAAAGAAAGCTTATTGATTTGAGATGTCAGAACGGTGAGATCATCAGAATTGGATCCAGTGATTTAAGTGAGTTTCCTACAGTAATATCTTCGATGTTAGCCCGAAAGTATGTGAGAAAAGGGTTGGAAGCTTATTTGTCCTATGTACTGGATAATAAAGTGTCTGAAAAGTATATTGAATCTGTACCGGTTGTGTGTGAATACCCAGATGTGTTTCCTGAAGAACTACCGGGTTTACCACCAGTACGAGAGATTGAGTTCGGCATTGAATTAGCACCGAGAACGACTCCAATCTCGATAGCTCCGTATCGGATGGCACCTACTGAGTTAAAAGAGTTGAAAGCACAGTTGCAAGAGTTAACAGATAGGGGCTTTGCACGACCAAGTTTCTCTCCTTGGGGTGCACCAGTTCTTTTTGTGAAGAAGAAAGATGGAACGATGCGAATATGTATTGATTATCGGCAACTGAATAAGGTAACTATAAAGAATAAGTACCCGCTACCTCGGATTGATGATTTGTTTGATCAGTTGAAAGGGGCTTTGGTATTTTCGAAAATAGATTTGAGATCGGGTTATTATCAGTTGCGAGTCAGAGATACAGATGTGCCAAAGACTGCATTCCGGATGAGGTACGGACATTTTGAGTTTCTGGTTATGCCTTTTGGACTCACTAATGCACCTGCTATTTTTATGGACCTAATGAATCGGGTCTTCAGACAGTTTTTGGATCGGTTTGTAGTAGTGTTTATTAATGATATACTGATCTACTCCAAAGATGAAACCGAGCATGCCGAGCATTTGAGATTAGTGCTACAAACTTTGCGAGATCAATAGATGTATGCAAAGTTTAGTAAATGTGAGTTCTAGATGAATGAAGTCAGTTTCTTGGGTCATGTTGTTTCAGCATCAGGTATTCGGGTGGATCCAAACAAAATAACAGCTTTACTCGATTGGAAACAACCAAAGAATGTTTCCAAAATTCGAAGCTTTCTAGGCCTTGCGGGATACTACAAACGGTTTGTAAAAGGTTTTTCTGTGATAGCTACACCTTTGACAAGGCTACTACAGAAAGATGTCAAGTTTGAGTGGTCGAAAAAGTGTCAGAAAAGTTTCGAACAGCTGAAAGCCCTTTTGACTGAAGCTCCAGTGTTAACTCAGCCTGAATCGGGTAAAGAATTTGTCGTTTTTAGTGATGCTTCTTTGAATGGGTTGGGTTGCGTTTTGATGCAGGAAGGCAAAGTTATAGCCTACGCTTCGAGACAATTGAAGCCGCACGAAAGAAATTATCCGACTCACGATCTAGAATTAGCAGCCATTGTTTTCACATTGAAAATTTGGCGTCATTACTTATTCGGCGAGAAATGCCACGTTTATTCGGATCATAAAAGTCTAAAGTATTTGATGACTCAGAAAGATCTGAACTTGAGACAATGCAGATGGTTAGAATTGTTGAAAGACTATGAGTTGGTGATTGACTACCATCCGGGAAAAGCCAATGTTGTTGCAGATGCATTAAGTCGAAAATCATTATTTGCTCTTTGTGCGATGAATGCACAGATGGTTATGTCTGGTGATGGTTCGATCATAGCCGAGTTACAAGCAAGACCGATGTTTATTCAGCAAATTTGTGATGCACAGAAAGTTGACAAAGATTTGATTGCTAGACGAATTCAGTGTGAAAAAGATACGGAATCAGAGTTTCAAATTGATGCAAATGACTGTTTGAACTTTAAAAGCCGAATGTGTGTTCCAAAGAACTCAGATTTGATTTAGATGATTCTGAGTGAGGCTCATAGTGGTCGATTATCGATACATCCGGGTAGCACGAAAATGTATAATGATTTGAAACAGTTTTATTGGTGGCCTGGCATGAAATGGGATATATCTGAATTTGTGTCAAAGTGCTTAATTTGTCAGCAAGTAAAAGCCGAGCATCAAGTGCCTTCTGGGTTGCTTCAGCCGATCATGATACCTGAATGGAAATGGGATAAAATCACTATGGATTTTGTATCTGGTTTGCCTATGACACTGAGCAAGAAAGATGCAGTCTGGGTTATAGTAGATAGACTGACCAAATCAGCTCATTTTGTACCGGTTCGTATGGACTTTTCACTCGATAAACTTGCTGAGTTGTATATATCTCAAATCGTGAGATTACATGGTGTGCCGAGTTCTATTATCTCAGACAGAGACCCGAGATTCACATCGCGATTGTGGAAGAAGTTACAGGATGCTTTAGGTACTAAACTCCATTTTAGCACCGCCTTTCACCCGTAGACAGACGGTCAATCTGAGCGAACCATTCAAACACTTGAGGACATGTTGAGATGTTGCGTTCTCGAGTTTGAAGGTACGTGGGAAAAGTACTTACCTTTGATTGAATTTGCTTATAATAACAGTTTTCAATCAAGTATCAAAATGGCACCCTATGAAGCTCTATATGGCCGCAAGTGTCGTACGCCTTTGTAACATCCCGAAATTGGGCCTAGTAGGATTGGGCCGATTGGGCCTTGGGCTTAGGAGTGTTTAAAATCTTCAAGAATATGAGAATGGTGTTTTTGCAAATTGGATTTATTAGTTAAGTGGATTTGGAAGGTTACGAGGTTTCTATGAATTCTCGGGTTTAATTGGGCTTTAGGAAAAATTTGAGTATCATCTTGTGCCTAATATAGTCTTGTGAAGGATTGGAATTATTCGGAGCTAGAATAATTCTTAGTAGTGAGTATTTTAGTGAAGTGGATCAAGTGACCCTGATACTTAAGTTAATTTAAGTGTTTAATGTTAGCATAAGTGAGCAAGTAGTAAAGTGGTGTTAGCGCATGAGTAATTGTATGAGGGAAGAGGTTCGAATCCCATGGATGGCAATAAGGTGACTTTTATTTTTGCATGTGTATGGCATGTGTCGGTCAACTCTAATTAAGGTAAGGTTGGACTATTTTCTTTTATGGATAGTAGACTAATGGAAAAAGGCAAGTTATTAGTTAAAAGTATGGAATCAAGGTGTTATGGAAGGATAAGGGGACATAAGGCTTGATGTATGGGTGATGTTTTGAAAATTTTTCATGGTCATTTTGACCATGAATGTGGACGGCTTAGGGGGCTAGGGGGTTGGCCGAATATTGTATGGGATTAGGGGGAAGATAGTTGGCCAAATTCTTGGCATTTTGTGCATCTTTTTCCCTTTTCTCCAAAATCTTTTTCCTTAGCCGAATTTTGTCATGGGCATTAGGTGAAAATTTTGTTTTGTTTTGGCTACCATCTTTGACCATATTGGTATCCCTTTTTCTTCTTTTCCTCTCAAACTTTTCTTTCTTTTTGGTACCGAAATATTATTACTTTTGAAGGCATTTTTCTTTCATTCTTTTTCTTACTTGACCGAATGTGCACCATTATCAAAAACTTTTTCTTTGTTCAAATTCTTTCATAACCGAAACCATTTAGTCTCTTTGATCATTTCTTCTTTTCTTTTTCTTTTCCTTTCTCTTCTTTTCTTTCTATTTTGTTAAAGCCGAATCTATAACCTTGCTATTCTCTTCTAAAGCCGAAAGTTTCACTCCATTGACACCATTGAAATCGATTGCTTCTAAGCACCAAAAATCTATCTTCTTTCTTATTTGAATCTATTTCTCTACTTCATCTACCGAATTCTTTTTGGAGGTTTTTGACCAAATACATTTTGGTCATTCTTTTTCGATGAGGATCTCTTCTAGGCTAATCTCTTTTTCTTTATCTCTCTTTGACTATCGAAAAGCAAGATTCTAATCTTCTTAGTTTCTTTGGCCGAATCTTGAAGGAAAGTTTCGGGGTTTCTCTGTAGCTGACGTTTAGGGGGAGATCATTCGGGATTTAAATATCCAAGGTAAGCAAGAGTAATATTCAGCCAAAGGCCATTTTTGTCTATTAAGTTAACCGATTTTGATTATGATCTTTTAGGGACAGTTCGATAGGGATAAGTATTTCATTGTTAATTCTTGCTAGCGAGAGCGTTGGTATCGGTAGTATCGTAATCACTATTATCAGGTGTGTAACCCTACATTGTTTCCTAATAGATTTACAGCATTAATTTAATATATGTGTTAATGAAAGTATGAAAGATATGGCTAAAGGTACCATACGATGGTACAGAGTACCCAGGTACGTTCACTTTTAATACTATGTTAATAGTGTTATGAAGATTGAATATGACATATAAGTGAATTCGTTATGAACATGGAATAAGATATATGGCATGATTTTGCATGTTTTGTATGACATATGGGCATATGGGTGATATGTGAAGGGGAAGTGATCTGGTGGTTTTTACCACAATATCTGGTGACTCATGTCACATAATCTGAATGTGGTGACTTATGTCACATATTATTATCTGGTGACTTTGTCACATTATCTGGTGGCTATGCCACAATTTATAAGGGCGATGTGCAAGTCGTCTGCAGCGACTGCCTTCGATGGTGTGTAGCAGATGGAGGGTCGATTTAGTAATCCCCACGGTGTGATTGGTTGGTACGGGTGATGTGTAGAGGATGGATATTTAGGTTTGGGTTCGGGATTGCATCATTATCTCTATTTGCTAAATATGTATGTATGATTTGATATGCCTAAATCGGTTGGGACTTTGTGTTGACTGTTACACACTGAGTCTGTTTGACTCACCCCGTTGTGGGATGTCTTTTCAGGTGACATACAGTGACTTGGACCGGGTCGGTGGAGACTATGTGGTGGCCATGCTGAATATTTTCGGGATTTCAAACAGTTGAACTTGCGTTTTCTATTATTTTATTTTCGGGATTTTTTTGGTATTTTTCAGTTGTAATAAGGCCATTACTATTGAACTGTTTTATGCATGCATTTTATTTGATTTAATTATGATATGATTATTATTATTTCAAGTTTTAAATAACTTTTCTCAAAGATAAATTGAATACTTTTAACTTATTGTTTTCCAATACTAAAATAAAGTTTTATTAAGAGCTAGATTTCAAGAATAACATTGTTTTCAATTTGAAATCAACACAAATCAAATTTTCTTCAAAATCACTAAAATTTTTCCAAAGTAACAAACAAATTTTTAAAATGTTTTACTCAAGGAACATACTAGATCCGGTTGAGGCTCGTGGGCCGGGTTTGGGGTGTTTCAGCCTTTGTACTGGACCAAGCTCAGTGAGAATAAGATACAAGGGGTTAATTTGATTAAAGAGACTGAACAGAAAGTGGCTGTAATCAAAGATAGTTTGAAAGCTGCATCAGATCGTCAAAAGTCTTATGCTGATTTGAAACGTAAAGATATAGAATTTCAAGTCAGAGATCGAGTATTCTTGAAAGTATCTCCGTGGAAGAAAGTACTTCGTTTTGGTCGGAAAGGCAAACTGAGTCCGAGATTTATCGGACCGTATGAAATCATCGAACGTATTGGGCCTATTGCTTATAGATTTAAGTTACCCTCTGAATTAGAAAAGATACACGATGTATTTCACGTTTCGATGCTCCGTAGATATAGATCAGATCCGTCACATGTGATTGCTCCATCTGAGATTGAAATTCGACCCGATATGACGTATGAGGAAGAACCGATCCGTATCTTAGCTCGGGAAATGAAAGAGTTAAGAAACAAAAGGATTCCATTAGTGAAAGTACTATGGAATCGGCATGGAATTAAAGAGGCTACGTGGGAGTCTGAGGACTCAATGAGGCAACAATATCTGACGTTGTTTAACGGTAAGATTTTCGGGGACAAAAATCCTTAGGGGGGAGAGTTGTAACAGACCGAATTTGACCCTAATTGGAACGGTGGTTTCGGGACCACAAATCCGAGTCCGAGAAATATTTTAATATTATATTTTTTGTTTATTATATGTGAATTAATGTGTGTGAAAGTCTCGTAGAAAAATTTTATCGTTTGTGTGTTTAATTTAGAAAAAGGACTTAATCGCGTAAAAAGTAAAAGTAGCAAACTATAGTGAAAAGTTCCTATTTGATGATGGCTTTTTAAAGTGGGGTATTAAAAGAGTAAATAGTCCAATTTTAAACTTAGTGGGTGGCTAAAGTCACCATTGCCCTTATTATATATGTTAGATTTATTTTATTAAAAGGGTTATATTAGTAATTTAGTATTAACTTATTATATGTTAAAATAAATAAAAGAAAAAAAATCATTATCATCTTGGTGGTTCTTGGCCGAATGTTTAAGAAGAAAAGGGGTTTCATTCCTTTTAAATTTTCGGCACTTTAAAGCTTAAAATCAAGGTTAGTTTGATTTCGGTTTTTGTTAATTTTTACGTTTTTGTGATCATTGCTTCGTAAATTACCCAACCCATGCTTGAATTTTTGAAAATCATGTGTATATGAGGTTCGGCCATTGATGTGTTCATATGGTTTATGATGTTTGATGATTTTAAATTAAATATATGTTAAAGATTAATATGTTTTGTCTTTGAATTTTTGGTAAAATTGAGTATTTGGGCTAAATTGCAAAAAAAATAAATTTTTAGAGGGGCTTATTTGCGAAATAAGTGAAAGAAAGGAACTTGTATAGTCCTTGGGAGTATTCGGCCCTTAAGTAGTATTGAGAAATTTGGTGTATTTTGTGTTTTATGCAACTAGGATTAAATTGTGAAAATGTGAAATAGTAGGGGTAAAATGGTAAATTGCCTATTCATATGTTTAGGGACTAAATTGAGATGAAATGTACTTGAATGAGCTAAATTTTAATGTGTTTAGATCAAGAACAAAGAAAAACGGATTTGGATCGGGGGAAAACAAAGGTTCTCGAGTAGCCGGTTTACGCGGTCCGTCGACAGTCGAGGTAAGTCCTTAAGCAAGTATACACCAAAGAATTATTTACGAACATAGTATATGATGATGTTTGAATATTTAAAGCATAAATATACATGTTGGCCGAATGTGGAGTATGAATTTGTAGTGAAATTAATTTGGTTGATACAATGTGAATATGTATGTCTGGATTAATAGGTGAAAGTAAAATGAAGAATATGAGATGGTTAATAGTTTAGTACTAAGTACTGTGTATCGCAAAGTTGAATGTGTTGATATTCGGGCTTCGTGCCTAGCAGGCTTAGTGCCGGTGACATATTCGGGCTTCGTGCCTAGCAGGCTTAATGCCGGTGATACTTTAAAACGAAGGAACCATAAATTGCTCGAGGTGTAACATAGTGAATCTATTGAGCTAAAAACTCAGGTAAGCATAAGTCCCATTTGAATTCATCAGAAGTAAGGTAAGTTGTGATTAATGTTACTTGAGTTGAAATATTATGTTAAGAACGATGTTCTGTGAATTTGAGCTTATAATCGACGTGTATGAATATAGAAATAATAGAATTGTTGGTGTGATAATGTAATGGATATGAATGTTGAATTTACATGATTATAAACATACGATTCATGTAATATATGTACTTTGTGCTTTGATGAGTTGCAGGTTGATGGTAGTGAAGTATAAGTAATTGAGTTAATATATTACTAGTATTCGGTTTTGTATCAATTGCATATCAAAGTATACATATACAATGTCCTACATTTATTGATTAAAATGTTAAAGTGCTTGACTAATGAATTATCTTTTGCTTAAGACTTACTAAGCTAGTGAGCTTACTCTGTATGTGTTTGTATTTCTGTTTTATAGATCTTTGATTCAACTACGGGCTCAGGGGATCATCAAGAAAGTCGACCACACTATCACTCTCTTTGGTGTATATATATATATATGTTTACTTTTTGAATCAAAGGCATGTATAGGCTGTATTTTGATAAGTAATGAATGATGTTCGTTTTTGTAAATGTATATATATGGCCTTGCGAATAAGGCTGTTACTTTGGGATTAAGCATCGTTTATATGTTTGATATAATGGTCTGTTTTAATCTTTGGTATAAGACATATGCTTATAATGCTTGGAAGTTAAATGTAGTTGTATGGAAATGATCATATATATGTGTAAGTATGCTTATTATATTGTGTGGATATCTCCACTTAGATTATTATGTGCTTGGTATAATTCAGAGATGATCATGAAAATGTATATACTAATGCTTTGGGTTGATCATTGAAGTTTTATATTGAGAACCGAATATATGGTCAATGGATTGGCTGTATTTATATATATAATTTGAATTAGTCACATATCATGTGTGTTTGGTAGGTTATTCAATGATCTTGTATCCATGAATTAATAAGGTAAAATGAATTGAAAATTATGGATTGACATGGCTTATGTTTTAGGGACATTGCGCATATTATGGTAGGATGATGTGTTTGTTTGGTCATGCTATACTGTCCGAGTGTCATAAGTGTGAATGATGAGCTATTTAAGTATCATGGACCTATCCTTTTTAATATGCATATTTGCAGAATGTATAAAATAATATGCTGATATTCAGTTAAGGAGATGGATGTATCCTATATGTTTGACATACGAAATTTGGGGTTGTTAGGTGGAAACTTGATTCGAAACTTGTATAGATTAGGAGTTATGATGTATTGCTTCATGGAACATGGTTTGTAAAGTAAATCTTGTTCATTATTTGTGGATATGGAAAAAACGTAAATATGTGTATTGGGTTTATTCCATAAATGACTGTGAAAAATTGTGTCTAGTTCGGTAACGCCTTATAACCCTAATTCGGCGACGGGTACGGGTTAAGGGGTGTTACAGAAATAATCACAGAAAAACTGAGTAAGTAAAAATACATAAGATAAATAAACCAAAATGCAAAACAGATTCACAAATAATGGCTTCGAAAATAGTCCCCGACAACGGCGCTAAAACCTGGAACGGTGGAAATGTGCAAGTGTACACAATCGTAACAAATAATAAAGTGACAAGTAAATGTCGAGTTATCCTACCCACAGGGACTGTAAAAGGATTATTTATGAAAATGGTTCAAACACTTTGGTGACAGAAAAATATTTGGTTTTGAGGAATATTCAAACAAAGAAAAATAAAATAAAACAAAGTTCTAATGCATGATTTCAAAAACTGATTTTAACCAAGATGGCATAATTGTGTTGGATTAATCACATTTCTTACCTTAGAATTATTAAGCTCGTGCTTATACTTGTTAAAACATGGCAACTCGGTAATTTGCTAACTTATGAACATACTTACAAACAAAAATCCATTCATCTCTTGTACATATTTCTATGCAAATTCGAACGATTAAACAGACTTCTACAAGTAAGCACGTTATTGCACATACATACTTATTAAATTAAACAATCTCTCGCATATACCTATGTCGATTCAAACAATTAATTCAACCTAATAAGCATATAAAAGATCATGTGAAGTAACAAAGTTTTTTTACCTTGAAACAATTTAATCACAAAAATCCTGCAAGTTATGCAAGGCATATGTATCGTCAAATACAATGCTAATTTAATCTTCAGCTACCTTAGAAGAATTAAACATGCACAGATTAAGTATTGTATCCATTAATTATAATTTCAATGCGTTTAAATAATTAATTCATTAGCTATCTAAACAATTATAATGCCAGATAACTTAACATGATTTTACTTAACCAAACATTTTACTGAGGCCTTTAACAGCATAAACACAATTTCAATAACTTAAGAAATTGAAATGCAATTAACCCAACACTAATTAAATTCAAGCTAAATTGATTAAATTAATCATTCTAACAGTAATAATATTCATAAACATGTTCGTCAAAACAACAACGAAATTAAAAGAGATAGGGAACAAGAAGCAAATCCGGTGTTTCTCCGTGGCTTGACTGATTGCTCCGTTTTTCATTCTTCGTTGGCCTCGGCTATCAAGGTGGATTATGAACACTCCAATTTCTGCTCCAAATGGCTGGGAAAACACCTCTTTTCCAAGAGGAGAAATCGGCACAAGAACACACCAAAGAGAAAATGGAACAAAGGGAATTGAGAGAAAATGAGAGAGGAGAATGTTGGATGCTTGAGGTGTGTTTTAAATGAGCAGCTAGGGGGTGTATTTATAGCTGATCAAGGCTGCTAAAAATAGAAAATAGCAGCAGCAAAAGAGGCCTCCCTTGGCCAGCCATCCCATGTGGCAAAGTTGAAGAATTCAACTTTGCTAAATATAGCATGGGCAAATCTTTAAAGCCATAATATTTGGAGGGGTTTGAATGCAATTTGAAAAGGTCTTCAAGGGCTTCTTTGCAAGTTTAATTAATCAGCTAATAAGCTGATTTGGGCCATCATTGTGGATGGTTTGGGCTGCCCAATTGGTGGCTGGTTCGGTTCAATCGGTTCGGTTCAACCAGTGCGGTTTAACTGAACCCTTTTTTCCACAATTAATTAATAATAATTTATTTAGCCCAAATTAAATTGGGAATAAATTAAAATTAATTATATAATGATTAAGTCTTCATAATTGGACCATCTTGGGCTGAAAATAAATTTTCCTTGATACTTTAAATTGCTTCTCGGTTTTATTCTTCGAGCAATGTTTGCCGAGCCGATTTTCACCCTTTGTACGAATCTGTCGAAAATAGTCAAAATTAAACAAAATTAACTATAAAATTAATTAAAATTCATCATGTTTATATTTTTTAGCACACTTTAATTATTTTATAATATTTAATTATTTTCCGACAAGAATTTACTCGAAACCACATGAATTTGGGTCAAAAAGGGCACGAAAAAGTATATAAATTTCTGTGTTTCCAGTGTGCCTCACAATGAATGCCCACACAGCCTGAGACACGGGCGTGTGTCTCCTGCATCTAGGAAAATTTTTGAAATTTTGTGAAAAAGTCTCTAAGTTTCTGATTTAGTCCTGACTTGTTTCTAATATATAAATTGGACCTCAAGGGTCCATTTAAGGGACAACATGATTGAATTATGATATGTTTCAGATATGAATAGTAAAAGTCATGAATTAATTGTAATTGATCTATAAACTCCGGTAAATGCTCTGTAACCCTATTTTGGCTATGGATACGAGTTAGAGGTTTTGCATTTATTGGTATCAGAGTTACGGTTTAGTCGATTCTCTAACTAACGTAGCAAGTACGAGTTTAGCTATAAATGCGATTATATAATTTGTGATAGTGTGATATCTCCTAACTATTGTAAATGTGTTTTTTCATATAGTAATGTCATCCAACCGAGCTAGAGCTGAATCCGAGGAAGCTGAGAGTGTAACACCCCTAACCCGTATCCGTCGCCGAATTAAGGTTATGGGCATTACCAGAAAAGCTACATGTAACAACCCAAACCCGGCCCAAACACTATGGCTGAATCTAGTTTGCTACAGTGGAAAATATTTCGGAAAACACTTTTGGAAAGTAAAAATTCTTAGTTGCCGAAAACCTTTTCAATTGATTGTTTTGTTAAACCTTACTTAGAATTTATTTAAAATTAATTCAACCAAGTTATTATAAAATATCGAGTGTGCCCGATGGCACGATGAAAACATCTTCGTGTTAATTTGGGAAAACATGTGACTTTAATTTAATATTGATAATCATAGTTTAAAACAATTATTCGACATATGAAAAATAACAAAAATAAAATATCAGGAGGCCTTATTACATCCAAATAAACTAAAAACCGGAGATAAAATTTATCATAACTAAAATTAAAGTTCATTTAATTTAAATCCACCGCATGGCCACCTCGAGTCAACCCGGCTCCACATCCGCGATCTACTTGTCTCCTGAAAAATGTAAAGGAGAAGGTGAGTCACCAAGACTCAGTATATAACCCTTCCCCCGTTTTAAAGACAGTTTCATACACAACATATAACAATTAATATGCAGAATATTATGTACCCCCAACCTAGCCAACCAAACGCCATTGTCTACCCCGCTGTGGTACCGAACCACTGGTGGTGCCAAACCACTGGTGACATATAGTCACGATGTGTTACCAAAACACTGGTGTCCGTAGACACGAATCGATTGATGGGGCCAACCCATCGTGTGATACCAAATCACTGGCAGACGATCCCATATCTCAAGTGGGGCCAACCCACGGTGGTGTTAACCACAGGGACGAGTCGCTATGAGGTGCCAAACCTCTGGAGGTACCAAACCTCTGGTGACCGTAGTCACGGTGTGTTACCAAAACACTGGTGCCCGTCGGCACGATTAATACTGCCCCCACCACTCATCAATCCCACATCAGTCACATATGTATATGTTTCATGTCATCACATACTTAAATCTCATGTATCAATACATCATGCTTCCCAAAAGCATCGAATAACAAATTCATATTAACAGGTACTTACCTGAATCACCATCTATACCGATATGGTATATTATCCAATGCTACATAAAATCAAGATAGCATTCACAACAATCAGCACATTTAACAAGTTATACGTGTGTAGGTACACACCTGTCACCACTGAATGCTCTAAATCCCGAAAAGAGATGTTGGTCACCACAGTTCTCTCTGCACCTATATTCGGCCAACATAGGATTAGTACTATGGCCTAATCGGCCAAACCAAATATTTAAAAGGGTTCTCTTTTTGAACCTGAATCCTTACCCGAGTGCCTTTAAATAACTAATCGCAACACCAAACTCCCGAATCTGCTTCTGATTCCATGAATCGGCAATCAATAAGTTAGTAGCCTTTGGCTTAAACGAATACCAGATAACTAACTAAAGTAGATTTTACCATCACTTACCAAATATTGAATACTAGAGATCGGGGCCTGAGTCGACTGCTTTACTTCCCTGAGTACCTAGCAGAAATCGGTTACTACTCGTTTAGAAAACTTAACCATTGCCGAAATCGGCACCTTTCCTTGTAAAAAGTCGACAGAAAAAGAAAGAAAAGGGGAGATAGAAATTCGACCATCACTTACCTTATCACCCGATTGATAACAAAGAATCTGAAGAGATCTATGTTCCTTCCAATATTAAGCCAAAGTACAATAGAATAGAGGAAGGGAGTTTTGGCAAACTACTGGGTTGTATTCGGCCAAGGGGAGAAAGAAAATAATAGGAAAGAAAGGTGCTAGAAATTTCGGCTTGAAGGGGTTTGAGGGAATGGAGAAAATACAAGAGGAACAAATGAGGGTTTAGGGATTTCGGCACTTAGCAAAAATGACAAAAGGAAAAGCAAAGGGGTCAACTGATGCTTTTATAGGTATTCGGCACCCCCCCTTCAAGCTTGTCGTCCACCCTTCCAACAAGGAGTTCAAATTCTAATCAACCTTCCCAATATACTCCAAGCCACCCATTTGAATTAAAACAAATTAATTTGAATTAATCCCCATTAATCAATTAATAATCTTAATAATCAAAATAATATCCCTCTTTATCTCTTATTATCTAAAAAAAAATCTAATTAAAAGAAAAGCTCATATTATCCTTTAATAAAAAGAATTTAAAGAGAGAAAAACTCTCCACTTGTGCCGTCCAACCATAATGCAAAAAAAGGGATTGTTGTGACTCAAACCAAGGTTCTCTCTTGCTCCTTGGTGGCATCACTTGTAGTCCTCTAAGTGGCCTCACTTTTGCCACTTTACCAAGGGCTTTTTAGTGTTCAAATTCCTTCATTTATTCTTATAACACCCTTCTGCTAAGGCTCCCTACCTTTAAAGTTCAAGATGAAATTTTCTACTCAACCGAGCCTACTCAAGACCCTTAATTAACCTTTATTATTCCATAAATAATATCACAGTGGTTCAAACATAAGAAAAATAATTTAATTCCAAATAGCCCCATCTTTGGGATGTTACACTACAATTCTTACACAGTCAATCAGTTCTGGTCAAACATGCTTATAAAAAGATACGATCATAAACAAGTAGTCACATATGTGTAAAACATACTTAATATATAAATACTATAAACCCCAATTATTCTATTTATTTAAAATTTTATAAAGTACCTGAGCTATTATATTATTCGTCTTAAATGGATAAAATAAGCATGATCTAATTTTCACCTCATAATAACTTCCTATTAATACCAAATTCATATGGCTTAAATCTTACTTCCACATAGCCGAAAATATGCAAACTCATTACACATTACATACACACTTATCTATTAGGCCGAATATACTAGGTCTCATTCAAAGAATTTCATGTTCGTTACAAATCACAAACCAAGTTTGGTAGTATCATGCACTCAATTTAAAATAAGCAATCTCACAAGCCATATACATATATATAAATAAATGTATATATCAAAGTTATGCACATATTTTCCATATTCGGTTATGAACCTAAACAACTATTTCCTTAGGCATGTTAATTATATTTGAATATAACACATAGGCTTGGCCGAATATAAATACATGCAACTCACAGTATAATTCACAACTTTGTAATTCAATAAAAGTTGGCACACACACATACATACGAATTCAAATGATGCTCGGCTAGCACCTAGCTACCTTGACTCATGCATTTAACCCTTATTAATGCTCTAGTTTACTAAATGACATTATATGATGCACATTCGAAAGTCTTACATATCAATACTCATCCCATACCAAACATTTCACTACTCATGTACTCTCTTCAAAAGTTAACAAAACACATATAATAAAGGACCTCAAGACAAACATCATTTATATAAACATAGCTATTTAGCATGAACTTACATACCACATCCTCAATTGTTGTCCAAGCAAAGCATACACAAAATATATTAAAGATAAGGTATGCCATCGACATAATTATTTAACAACTAGCCACTTTCGCATGGCTTAGATACATTATCCACATATCATTCAAAAAAAAACTAGCTAGCCTATACATGCCTTAAGAACAAAAGTCTAAACATTATAGGTACCAACATGAGCCGATAATGTGAATGACTTCAGTGACGATCCCCAGAGCTCGAAGCTTGAATGAAATCTATAAAACGAACAATAAACACAAACAAAGTAAGCTTACTAGTTTAGTAAGTCTTAAGCAACCACATTATAATATTTAATTATTCAAGCATTTTAAACAACCAATTCCTGACATTGAATAACATGGCTTAAATTATAATTGCATCAAAGCTGAATATTCTACCTCTCTTAACCTGTCAACTTTCATTTATTTACCAAGGTACAGCATTACAGAATATTTATGTACATATATATATACATAACGCAACATCATATATATCAAATTACTTATACGAATAACTTTAACCACTTATGCTTTCATATAACCAAATTTTCTCATAGCATAGTTCATATTTCATTTCCCACCTATCAATTGTGTCTCACATTTCTCACATCATTTCATTTACTTAATAGCATCGTACACATACATGTGTATATAATACATGAATATGTATAATACATTCCTTGTAGCCGGATTAACAAATTCTCTTCCATATGTTTAGATATACATGATTTATCTCATGACTTTATAACCACGTAATCTAAACTTGAAATGACAACTCACAGGTTTAGAACCTGCTAGACATTAGTCTGAATCTCACACACCGGCACTAGGCCTGCTAGACTCAAGGTCCGAAGTTAAACACCGGCATTAAGCCTGCTAGGCAATAAGCGCAAACTATCTCACCGGCACAAGGCCTGCTAGGCTCGAAGCCCGAAATATATCACCGGCACAAGGCCTGCTAGGCTCGAAGCCCTAATATCAACATAATTAATCCTTCAATACACATTTCTTAATGCTGACATCACAAACAAATCATATACTTCCTATTACATTCACATATCAAATCGAATATACTTATTCATATCACATTAACAAAATACATTCAATCCAATATAATACCCTTACATTCGACTAACTCATACAGTTATGCTTAAAATTACTAAATTCATTCGTTTACTACATTCATAGATAATTCTTCGATGTATATTTGCTTAAGAACTTACCTCGACTATCGACGGACAACGTAGACCGGCTATTCGATAACCTTCGCCTTTCCCCGATCCAAATCTGTTTTTCTTTGTTCTTGATCTAAACACATTAAAATTTAGCTCATTCAAGCACATTTCATCTCAATTTAGTACTAAAACACATAAATAGGCAAATTACCATTTTGCCGCTAATGTTTCACATTTTTACAATTTAGTCCTATTTGCATAAAACACAAAATACACAAAATTTCACTAAACCATACAAGGGCCGAATGTTCATAGGGACCACACTAGTCCATATATTTCATTTATTTTGCATTTTGCTCCCCTCAAAAATTCATTTTTGCAATTTAACTCAAATACTCAAATTTACCAAAAATCCAAAGACAAAACATACTAATCTAACATACATCTTTCATAATTCATCAACTATCATCATATAACTCATAAAATCATCAATGGCACATCTCAAAAAATTCATCAAAATCAAAAATTCAAGCATGGGTCTTGAAGTATTCGAAGCAACGATCACAAAAACGTAAAAATTATCGAAAACCGAAATCAAACTAACCTCTGATTTGAGCTTATAAGTGCCAAATTTTGAAGCTTGAAAAACCTATTTTTCTTCTTAATACATTCGGCTTTCATGAATAGAAAAGATGATATGGCTTTTTCTTTTGTTTATTAACATATATTATGATTTTTATTTAATTACTTATTTAACCTTATAAAATAAAATTTTATAACATATAACTTAAGGTTAATCTTGTCATATACCACCCACTAACTTAAAAATGGGCTATTTACCAATTTAATACCTCATATTAAAAAGCCATTATCATTCTAGCACTTTTCACTATAGTATGCAACTTTTACACTTTATGTGGTTTAGTCCTTTTTTGTTAAATTAAACACTCAAACGATAAAATTTTTATACGAAACTTTCACACATCATAAATCACATATAATTAGCACCAAAAATGATATTTAAAAATTTTTCAAACTCGGATTCATGGTCTCGAAACCACCGTTCCGATTAGGGTCAAATTCGGACTGTTACAACTCTCCCTCTTAGGGATTTTCGTCCCCGAAAATCTTACCGTTAAACAAAGTCGGATATTGTTGCCTCATTGAATCCTCAGGCTCCCATGTAGCCTCTTCGACTCCGTGCTGATTCCATAGTACCTCCACTAATGGAATTCTCTTGTTTCTCAATTCTTTCATTTCCCGAGCTAAAATACGGATCGATTCTTCCTCATACGTCATATCGGATCGAATTTCAATCTCAGACGGGGCGATCACATGTGACGAATCTAATCTATATTTACGAAGCATCAAAACGTGAAATACATTGTGTATCCTTTCTAATTCAGAGGGCAACTTCAATCTATAAGCAACAGGCCCAATAAGTTCAATGATCTCGTACGGTCTGATGAATCTCGGACTTAGTTTGTCTTTTCGACCAAAACGAAGAACTTTCTTCACGGAGAAACTTTCAAGAATACCTGGTCACCGATCTGAAACTCAATGTCTTTGCGTTTCAAATCAGCGTAGGACTTTTAACGACTTGAGGCAGCTTTTAAACTATCTCTGATTATAGCCACTTTCTGTTCCGTCTCTTTAATCAAATCAACCCCGTGTATCTTATTTTCGCTGAGCTCGGTCCAGTACAACGGTGTATGACACTTGCGGCCATATAAAGCTTTGTAAGGTGCCATTTTGATACTTGATTGAAAACTGTTATTATAAGCAAATTCAATCAAAGGTAAGTGTCTTTCCCAGGTACCTTCAAACTCAAGGACGCAACATCTCAACATGTCCTCAAGTATCTGAATGGTTCGTTCAGACTGACTGTCTGTCTGCGGATGAAAGGCTGTGCTAAAGTGGAGTTTAGTACCTAAGGCATCTTGCAACTTCTTCCAAAACCGCGATGTGAATCTCGGGTCTCTGTCTGAAACAATGGAACTCGGCACACCATGCAATCTCACAATTTGAGATACGTACAACTCAGCAAGTTTATCGAGCGAATAGTCTGTACGAACCAGTACAAAGTGAGCTGATTTGGTCAGTCTATCCACTATAACCCAGGCTGCATCTTTCTTGCTCGATGTCGTAGGCAAACCGGATACAAAATCCATAGTGATTCTATCCCATTTCCATTCAGGTATCATGATCGGCTGAAGTAACCCAGAAGGCACTTGATGCTTGGCTTTTACTTGCTGACAAATTAAACACTTTGAAACAAATTCAGATATATCCTGTTTCATGCCAAGCCACCAATAGAACTGTTTGAAATCATTATACATTTTCGTGCTACCCGGATGTACCGATAGTCGACTATTATGAGCCTCGTTCAAAATTATCTAAATCAAATCCACATTCCTCGGAACACATATTCGGCCTTTAAAGTTCAGACAATCATTTGCATCAATTCGAAACTCTGACTCTGCATCATTTTCACACTGAACTCGTTTAGCAATCATATCTTTGTCAGTTTTCTATGCATCACAAATTTGCTGAATAAACATCGGTCTTGCTTTCAACTCAGCTATGATTGAACCATCACCAGACATAACCATATGTGCGTTCAACGCACGAAGAGCAAACAATGATTTTTGACTTAAGGCATCTGCAACAACGTTAGCTTTCCCCGGATGGTAGTCAGTCACTAATTCAAGTCTTTCAACAGATCTAACCATCTGCGTTGTCTCAAGTTCAAATCTTTCTGAGTCATCAAGTACTTCAGACTTTTGTGATTTGAATAAACATGACATTTCTCACCAAATAAGTAATGACGCCAAATTTTCAACGCGAAAACGATGGCTGCTAAGTCCAGATCGTGAGTCGGATAATTTCTTTCATGAGGCTTCAATTGTCTCGAAACGTAGGCCATGACTTTGCCTTCCTGCATCAAGACACAACCCAAACCATTCAAAGAAGCATCACTATAAACAATAAATTCTTTACCCGATTCAGGTTGAGCTAACACTGGAGCTTCGATCAAAAGGGCTTTCAACTGATCGAAACTTTTCTGACACTTTTCCGACCACTCGAACTTGATATCTTTTTGTAGTAGCTTTGTCAAAGGTGTAGCTATCGCGGAAAAACCTTTGACGAATCGTCTATAGTATCCCGCAAGTCCCAGAAAGCTTCGAATTTCAGAAACATTCTTTGGTGGCTTCTAATCAAGTATAGCCGATATTTTATTCGGATCAACCCGAATGCCTGATGTTGAAACGACGTGACCCAAAAAGCTGACTTCCTTCATCCAGAATTCACACTTACTAAACTTTGCATACAACTGTTGATCTCTCAAAGTTTGTAGCACCAGTCTCAAATGCTCGGCATGCTCGGTTTTATCTCTGGAGTAGATCAGGATATCATCTATAAACACTACCACAAACCGATCCAAATACTGTCTGAAAATCTGATTCATCAAATCCATAAAAATAGCAGGTGCATTAGTAAGTCCAAAAGGCATAACCAGGAACTCAAAATGTCCGTACCTCGTTCAAAATACAGTCTTTGGTATATCCGAATATCTGACTCGCAACTGATAATAACCCGATCTCAAATCTATCTTCGAAAACACAGAAGCCCCTTTTAGCTGATCAAACAAGTCATCAATCCGAGGCAACGGGTATTTATTCTTTATAGTCACCTTTTTTCAGCTGCCAATAATCAATACACATTCGCATAGTTCCATCTTTCTTTTTCACAAATAGAACTGGTGCACCCCAAGGAGAAAAACTCGGTCGTGCAAAGCCCCTATCTGTCAACTCTTGCAACTGTACTTTCAATTCTTTCAATTCAGTAGGTGCCATCCGATACGAAGCTATCGAAATCGGAGTCGTCCCAGGTACTAATTCAATACCAAACTCTACCTCTCGAACTGGCGGTAAACCGGGTAATTCTTCAAGAAATACATCTGAGTATTCACATATAACTGGTACGGATTCAATTTGCTTTTCGGACACTTTACTATCCAACACATAAGCCAAGTAAGCTTCACATCCTTTTCTCACATACTTACGAGCTAACATCAAGGATATTACTGCCGGTAACCCATTCAAGTCATTAGATTCAATCCGGATGATCTCACCGTTCTGATATTTCAATTCTATGGTCTTTCTTTTGTAATTCACTACAGCATCGTGCAAAGTTAACCAGTCCATTCCCAAAATTATATCAAATTCGTTGAAAGGCAACAACATTAAATCAGCTAGGAAGCATGAATCCTGAATCATCAACGGGCAACCTTTACATACTTTATCAATTAGAACACATCTACCCAAGGGGTTGGACACACGGATCACAAACTCAGTAGACTTAACAGGCAGAGTCTTACTGGTTACTAAAGTTTCACACAGATAAGAATGAGTCGAACCAGGATCAATCAATGCAATCACAGTAGTATCATAAAGTGTGAAAGTACCGGTAATAACTTCTGGAGAAGAAGCATCCTCTCTGGCACATATAGCATAAGCTCTAGCTGGTGCTCGAGTCTCTGATCGAACTGTAGTGTCCTTCATTCCTCTCTGACTGCCACCTATATTCCCTGAATGTCTGGGTGGTCTACCTCGTGCTGACGCGTTGCTCGGTTTAGTGTTCTGAGCTGTATTTTACTCGACTAGTATCGGGCACTCTCGAATAAAATGGTCCGACGATCCACATTTAAAGCAGGACCGGTCACGGAATCTACAACTCCCTGAATGCCATTTTCCACATTGCTTGCACTCAACCCGGTTCTACTGAACATTACCAACACTAGCCATCGAAGTGGCTCGGGAACTCACTGGAGGTTGATCTCGTCTAGACAGGTCTGAAGTAGCTTTATGTCGGCCGAAGTCATCTTTGAACTTCTTAGGCGCTGAATGGAAAGTCTTACTCGATGATCTTTTACGAGTGTCTCTAGCTTTTATCTCAGCCTTTCTTTTCTCTTTTCCGAGCTCTTCAGCTTTGCAAGCTCGTTCAACGAGTACCACGAACTCTTTGATCTCAAGAATGCCCACAAGCAACTTTATGTCTTCATTCAGTCCGTCTTCAAATCTTTTGCACATAATGGCTTCAGTTGATACAAACCTCAGGCATATCGGCTTAATCTAACAAACTTCTGCTCATATTCCGTCATAGTCATACGACCCTATTTTAGTTCCAAAAATTCTTTTTGTTTCTGATCAATGAACCTCTGACTTATATATTTCTTACGGAACTCGATCTGGAAAAAATCCCAAGTCACTTTTTCTTTCAGAACCACTGATACTAGTGTATTCCACCAATGATATGCAGTGTCCCGAAGTAGAGATATAGCACACTTCAGGCATTCATCTGGAGTACAGGATAGCTCATCAAGTACCCGAATAGTGTTATCAACCCACATCTCAGCTCGTTCTGCGTCATCATCATCATTGGCTTTAAATTCTTCGGCCCCATATTTCCAAATTTTATCAACAGAAGGCCTACTAGATCTCATCGGATCTAACATCGGAGGTGCTGAAGGTACCGGAGTTGGATTATTCGGGGGTGGAGGTTGTTGTACAACCGGGTTAGTCTGAATGAACTGGGAAACCATTCATTCATCATCTGGTGAAGGCTTGCTTAGCCTCCCCCTCATGGCTACACGAGATAGGTCGAGAGTCTACCGGCGCTGATCCGCGTGTGCGATCAGGCGCTACACTATCTACATCATCCGCTATGGCTCTGTCAGTATCCATTTACTATATAAAACACCGTTTGAAATGTCAGAAGTCACCACACAATCATATTATAAAACTTAAGGCACGTATAGCTAGACTCTCACGCGCTACGGTAGTCCTAGAATCGACTAAACCTGGCTCTGATACCAATCAAATGTAACACCCCTAACCCCTATCCGTCGCCGAATTAAGGTTATGGGCATTACCAGAAAAGCTACAATTCTTACACAATCAATCAGTCCTGGTCAAACATGCTTATAAAAAGATACGATCATAAACAAGTAGTCACATATGTGTAAAACATACTTAATATATAAATACTATAAACCCCAATTATTCTATTTATTTAAAATTTTATAAAGTACTTGAGCTATTATATTATTCGTCTTAAATGGATAAAATAAGCATGATCTAATTGTCACCTCTTAATAACTTCCTATTAATACCAAATTCATATGGCTTAAATCTTACTTCCACATAGCCGAAAATATGCAAATTCACTACACATTACATACACACTTATCTATTAGGCCGAATATACTAGGTCTCATTCAAAGAATTTCATGTTCGTTACAAATCACAAACCAAGTTTGGTAGTATCATGCACTCAATTTAAAATAAGCTATCTCACAAGCCATATACATATATATATACATATATAAATGTATATATCAAAGTTATGCACATATTTTCCATATTCGGTTATGAACCTAAACAACTAATTCCTTAGGCATGTTAACTATATCTGAAAATAACACATAGGCTTGGCCGAATATAAATACATGCAACTCACAGTATAATTCACAACTTTGTAATTCAAGAAAAGTTGGCACACACACATACATACGAATTCAAATGATGCTCGGCTAGCACCTAGCTACCTTGACTCATGCATTTAACCCTTATTAATGCTCTAGTTTACTAAATGACATTATATGATGCACATTCGAAAGTCTTACATATCAATACTCATCCCATACTAAACATTTCACTACTCATATACTCTCTTCAAAAGTTAACAAAACACATATAATAAAGGACTTCAAGAAAAACATCATATATATAAACATAGCTATTTAGCATGAACTTACATACCACATCCTCAATTGTTGTCCAAGCAAAGCATACACAAAATACATGAAAGATAAGGTATGCCATCGACATAATTATTTAACAACTAGCCACTTTCGCATGGCTTAGATACATTATCCACATATCATTCAAAAAAAAACTAGCTAGCCTATACATGCCTTAAGAAAAAAAGTCTAAACATTATAGGTACCAACATGAGCCGATAGTGTGAATGACTTCAGTGACGATCCCCAGAGCTTGAAGCTTGAATGAAATCTATAAAACGAACAATAAACACAAACAAAGTAAGCTCACTAGCTTAGTAAGTCTTAAGCAACCACATTATAATATTTAATTATTCAAGCATTTTAAAACATTCCTGACATTGAATAACATGGCTTAAATTATAATTGCATCAAAGCCGAATATTCTACCTCTCTTAACCTGTCAACTTTCATTTATTTACCATGTACAGCATTACAGAATATTTATGTACATATATATATATACATAACGCAACATCATACATATCAAATTACTTATTCGAATAACTTTAACCACTTATGCTTTCATATAACCAAATTTTCTCATAGCATAGTTCATATTTCATTTCCCACCTATCAATTGTATCTCACATTTCTCACATCATTTCATTTACTTAATAGCATCGTGCACATACATGTACATATAATACATGAATATGAATAATACATTCCTTGTAGCCAGATTAACAAATTCTCTTCCATGTGTTTCGATATACATGATTTATCTCATGACTTTATTACTTGAAATGGCAACTCACCGGTTTAGAACCTGCTAGACATTAGTCCGAATCTCACACACTGGCACTAGGCCTGCTAGACTCAAGGTCCAATGTTAAACACCAGCATTAAGCCTGCTAGGCAATAAGCCCGAACTATCTCACCGGTACAAGGCCTGCTAGACTCGAAGCCCAAAATATATCACTGGTACAAGGCCTGCTAGGCTCGAAGCCCAAATATCAACATAATTAATCCTTCAATACACATTTCTTAATGCTGACATCACAAACAAATCATATACTTCCTATTACATTCACATATCAAGTCGAATATACTTATTCATATCACATTAACAAAATACATTCAATCCAATATGATACCCTTACATTCGACTAACTCATACATTTATGCTTAAAATTACTAAATTCATTCATTTACTACATTCATAGATAATTCTTCGATGTATATTTGCTTAAGAACTTACCTCGACTATCGACGGACAACGTAGACCGGCTATTCGATAACCTTCGCCTTTCCCCGATCCAAATCTGTTTTTCTTTCTTCTTGATCTAAACACATTAAAATTTAGCTCATTCAAGCACATTTCATCTCAATTTAGTACTAAAACACATAAACGGGCAAATTACCATTTTGCCCTAATGTTTCACATTTTTACAATTTAGTCCTATTTGCATAAAACACAAAATACACAAAATTTCACTAAACCATACAAGGGCCGAATGTTCATAGGGACCACACTAGTCCATATATTTCATTTATTTTTCATTTTGGTGCCTTCAAAAATTCATTTTTGCAATTTAGCCCAAATACTCAAATTTACCAAAAATCCAAAGACAAAACATACTAATCTAACATACATCTTTCATAATTCATCAACTATCATCATATAACTCATAAACTCATCAATGGCACATCTCAAAATATTCATCAAAATCAAAAATTCAAGCATGGTTCTTGAAGTATTCGAAGAAACGATCACAAAAACATAAAAATTATCGAAAACCGAAATCAAACGAACCTTTGATTTGAGCTTATAAGTGCCGAATTTTGAAGCTTGAAAAACCTATCTTTCTTCTTAATACATTCAGCTTTCATGAATAGAAAAGATGATATGGCTTTTTCTTTTGTTTATTAACATATATTATGATTTTTAATTAATTACTTATTTAACCTTATAACATAAAATTTTATAACATATAACTTACGGTTAATCTTGTCATATACCACCCACTAACTTAAAAATGGGCTATTTACCCATTTAATATCTCATATTAAAAAGCCATTATCATTCTAGCACTTTTCACTATAGTATGCAACTTTTACACTTTATGCGATTTAGTCCTTTTTGTTAAATTAAACACTCAAATGATAAAATTTTTATACAAAAATTTTACACATCATAAATCACATATAATTAGCACCAAAAATGATATTTAAAAATTTTTTGAACTCGGATTCGTGGTCCCGAAATCACCGTTCTGATTAGGGTCAAATTCGGACTGTTACAGAGAGCAATGCTCCAGCTTCAGTTCAAAGAGCTACACCTACTAGTAGTAGAAGGCCCGTATCTGAAGGCTGAGGTGATGAGGCTAAATAAGCCTTATTTCAAATGATGAATGAGTGGTTCACAGAATTCTTAAGAACAAATCTTGCTGTACAACAACCTCCCCCTCTTGCTCCTCAATCGGTTCCAGAGATACCATAGGGTGTTGAACCTGTTAGAACTGGTATGCCTCCGGTAGATAAAATCCGTAAATATGAGGTAGAAGAATTCAAAGCTACTGCCGATGATAATCTGGAGAGGGCTAAATTCTGGTTAGAAAATACTATCAGGGTTCTGGATGAATTGTCTTGTACACCTGAAGATTGTTTGAAATGTGATATATCTCTGCTAAAATACTCAACCTACCAGTGGTGGAATACCATAATTTCTGATGTACCGGGGGAAAATGTTACATAGGAATTTTTCCAAACAGAATTCAAAAAGAAGTATATTAGCCAAAGATTCCTTGATCAGAAAATGAAAGAATTTTTAGAGCTTAAACAGGGGAATATGACTGTATCTAAGTGTGAACGAGAATTTGTTCAGCTAAGTAAATATTCCAGAGAGTGTATCTCGACTGAAATAACCATGTGTGAATGTTTTGAAGAAGGACTAAATGAAGATATTAAGTTGTTAGTTGGGATCTTGGAATTAAAAGAATTTGTTGTATTAGCTGACCGAGCACATAAAGTTGAGGAATTAAATAAAAAAAAGAGGCAGGCAGAGATGGAAGCCCGAACATCGTGTAAAAGATTTATGGGAAAGCCACAACCATCAGCTCCAAAGAAATCAAAGAAATATCATGATCGTTCTGTCTCATCTGTATGGTATTTTAGGAAAGACTGAAGCTCTCAACGCTCTAATCTGAGATCTCCAGCCCCATCAGTAGCAAGTGCTGGAAGTGTTGTGAATTCTAAACCTAAATGCAAGCATTGTAATAAATTTCATTTTGGAGAATATCGTATGAGAAGTGGAGCCTGCTATAGATGTGGTTCTCTCGACCACTATCTCAAAGATTGTCCGAAAAGGATTGAAAAAGATATTGTTTAGACTTCAAGGCAGAGCAATCCTGCCTCGAGAGGTAGACCATCTCGTAACCCAGGTAATATGAGTGATAGTCGAGGTACAAGAAAAGATTCAACTGCTAAATCTGAAGCTCGAGCCCCAGCCATAACATATGCTATACGTGCACGAGAGGATGCTTCTGCACCTGATGTTGTTACTGGTACATTTTCTCTTCTTGATACTGATATTACTGCTTTGATTGATCCTGGTTCAAAACATTCATACATATGCACGAATTTAGTGTCTATTAAAAATTTACCTGTTGAGTTCACTAAATTCGTGGTTAAAGTTTCAAACCCCTTCGGCCAGTTTGTGATGGTAGATAAAATTTGTAAAAACTATCCGTTGAGGATAAAAGGTTATTGTTTCTCTGCTGATTTATTGTTGTTGCAATTTGATGAATTTGATGTAATTCTAGGTATGGACTAGCTAACTCAGCATGATGTAGTGGCAAATTGTAAACAGAAATATATTGTGTTAAAATGTCAGAATGGTGAATTGCTCCGTATTGAATCTGATAAACAAGACGGGTTGTTTAATGTGATCTCAGCCATATCAGCACAGAAATATATTCGAAAAGGGTATGACGCCTATCTTCCTTATGTGTTAGACACTAAAGTATCTGGGTCAAAGATTAAATCAGTACCAGTTGTTTATGAGTTTCCTGATGTGTTTCCGGAGGAAGTACCTGGTTTACCACTAGTTAGAGACGTGAAATTTTGTCATAGATCTTGTACCGGGGACAACACCGATATCTATAGCACCCTACAGAGTGGCTCCTACTGAATTGAAAGCACAGTTGCAAGAACTAACAGACAGAGGCTTTGTTCGACCTAGTTCATCACTATGGGGTGCATCGATTTTATTTGTTAAGAAGAAAGATGGGTTGTTGAGATTATGTATTGATTACAGGCAGCTCAACAAGGTTACAATAAAGAAAAAGTATCCATTTCCTCGTATTGATGACTTGTTTCATCAGTTAAAAGGTGACACTATATTTTCAAAAATTGACCTTCGTTTCGGTTACAATCAGCTACGGGTGAAAGATTCAGATGTGCCAAAAATAGCTTTTAGAACCAGGTATGGGCACTATGAGTTTCTTGTGATGCCGTTCGATTTGACAAATGCACCTGCAGTTTATGGATCTGATGAATAGAATTTCCAGGTCGTATCTCGATAGATTTGTGGTGGTATTTATTGATGATATCCCAGTACATTCTCGAGATAAGAATGAACATGCTGATCATCTGAGAATTGTGTTACAAACTCTGCGTGAGAAACAATTGTATGCCAAATTCAGTAAGTGTGAATTTTGGCTTCATGAAGTTGGTTTCCTTGTACATACAGTATCTGAAGAAGGCATCAGAGTGGATCCGAATAAAATTTCAGCTATTGTTAATTGGAAACCACCAAAAAGTGTATCTGAAGTCAGAAGCTTTCTTGGATTAGCTAGATATTATTGGAGGTTTGTAAAAGGAATTTCGATGATAGCTTCTACGATGAAATGTTTGTTGTCGAAAGATGTGAAATTTGAGTAGACTGATAAATGCCAGCAGAGTTTTGACAGATTGAAAGCCTTGTTGACTGAAGCACCTATACTAGTTCAGCCTAAATCGGGTAAGGAATTCGTAATTTACAGTGATGCATCACTGAATGGTTTAGGCTGTGTCTTGATGCAAGAAGGTAAAGTAATAGCCTATGCTTCTAGACAACTAAATCACGTGAAAAGAATTACTAGATACATGATTTAGAATTGGCAGCCATTGTTTTTGCACTGAAAATTTGGTGACAATATTTGTTTGGTGAAAAGTGTCATATATTCACTGATCATAAAATTTTGAAATATTTGATGTCACAAAAAGATTTAAATTTTAGACTGCGCAGGTGGCTTGAATTATTGAAAGATTATGACCTAGTTATCAATTATCATCCGGGAAAAGCCAATGTGGTTGCGAATGCTTTAAGCAGAAAATTCTTATTTGCCTTGTGAGCAATGAATACCCGGTTATCTTTTTCGATGATGGTTCAATCATAGCTGAGTTAAAAGCTAAACCAATATTCCTGCAACAAATTTTTGAAGCTGAGAAAATTGATGATGAAATACAAGCTAAACGGGTACAATGTGAGTCAAATTCCGATCTAAAATTTCATATTGGGACTGATGGTTGTTTGTTATTCAGAGGCAAAATATGTGTACCGAAGAATTCAGAACTTGTATAGAAAATTTTTAATGAAACTCATAATGGTAATATGTTTGTGCATCCAGGAAGTAATAAAATGTACAATTATTTGAAAAAGATGTACTGGTGGCTGGGAATGAAACGTGGTATTTTTTAATTTTTATCTAGGTGTTTGGTTTGTCAGCAAGTTAAAGCTGAACATTAGGTACCTTCAAGATTATTACAACCAGTAACGATATCGGAATGGAAATGGGAAAGAGTCACTATGGACTTTGTATCAGGGTTACCCTTACTCCGAAAAATAAAAATGCCATTTGGGTAATAGTTGACCATTTAATGAAGTCTTCACATTTTATTCAGGTACGTATGGGTTTTTCCCTAGACAAATTGGCTGAATTATATGTTTCTGAGATTTTTAGATTGCACGGGGTACCAATTTCTATTATTTTTGACTGAGATCCCTGGTTTACATATTGATTTTGGAACAAGTTACAAGAAGCTTTGGGTACACAGTTACATTTCAGTACCACATTCCATCCTTAGATCGATGGACAATCCGAACGTGTTATATAGATTTTGGAAGATATGCTTCGGTGTTGTATTTTGGAATTTGAAGGTAATTGGGAAAAATATTTTCCTTGAGTCGAATTTTCATAAAATAATAACTATTAGTCAAGTATTAAAATTGCATCGTACGAGGCTCTGTATGGTCGTAAATGTAGAACACTGTTGTACTAGACAGAGTTTAGTGAAAAGAAGATATACGGAGTTGATTTGATTTGTGAAACTGAAGAAAAAGTGAAAGTAATTCGGGATAGCTTGAAAGCAACCTCTGATTGTCAAAAATCTTATGCCGATCTTAAACGAAAAGAAGTAGAATTTTAGGTCGGTAATAATGTATTCTTGAAAGTATCACCTTGGAAGAAAGTTATTTGGTTTGGCCGTAAAGGAAAACTTAGCCCACGGTTTATCGGACCATATGAAATCATTGAAAGAATCGGACCTGTTGCATACTGATTGGCATTACCGCCGGAGCTTGACAGAATTCATAATGTTTTCCATGTGTCCATGTTAGACGGTATCAGTCAGATCCTTCACATGTTATTTCTCCGATAGAAGTTGAAATTTAGCCTGATATGACTTACACTGAGGAACTGATCAAAATTTTAGCACGAAAGACAAAAGAACTAAGAAATAAAAAGGTAGCCTTTGTAAAAGTTCTTTGGAAACGACATGGGATTAAATAAGCTACCTGGGAACCAGAAGATACCATGAGAAAGTAATAACTGAATCTCTTTAGTGGTAAGATTTTCGAGGACAAAAATTCATTAAGGGGGAGAGTTGTAACTGCCCATTTTCAGTGAAATTGGAACAGTGGTTTCGGGACCACAAATTCGAGTCAGAAAGAAAATTTATTTTAATATTATTGCATGGTCTGCAGCATGATGGGAAAGACGTATGAAAATTTCGAAAAGAAAATTTTACCGATTTTGTGTTTAATTAGAAAGAAAGGATCAAATTGCATAAAGTGCAAAAGTTGAATTCTAGTAGCTAGAAGGATTAAATAGCTATGGAATTCAAAATTTGAGTCCTTACATGGTAATTAGACCATTAAGAAAAGTTAGTATATATTTTTGATGATTCATCCATGGAAAATTAGAAAAAGAAAAGGACTAAATTGGAAATTGAAATAAATAAAAGATGATAAATTTAATAAATAACTAATATCATCATTTTATATCATCTTCTTCCCCAAATTCTATGGAAACCCAAGGAAAGAGAAAGAAAATCAAGCAACCTTAATGGGGTAAGTAATCTTGTCCCGTTTTTAGTAATTTTTATATTTTTGAGATCAGAATAACCTAATCTAGCTATTTTGGGGATCAATTTGTAAAAATATCAAAGTGTTAAAATTTTTCCATGGATGAGTATGTTTAAATTTTAAAATTTATGGTAGAAAATGAAAGATTATTGATAGATAAACAACTTTTGTAAAGGAAATTTCCATGGAATTGTGATTTAGGGACTAAATTGTAAAGATATAAAATTCATGAAAAATTTCTGATTTTTGTGAAATACATGGGCTATAAATGTTATATGTAAAAATTGATTAGGTTTGGAATAAGGATTAAATTGCATGAATTTTATTTTTCGAGCCTAAGGACAAAATTGGAATTTATGAAAAGTATAGGTGTAAAATAGTAATTTTTCCTAATATGTGAATTGAATTAAATTGAATGTGAATTTTATCAAATTAATGTTAAATTCATTTATATAGATCCAGATAACTCAAATATGAAGTTAGAAGTTAGATCGAGCAAAAGAAAATGTATCGGATTAGTAGATCCTTGTATACGAACGTTTATCTAGGTAAGTTCGTGTAACTAAATTGTGTATTTATATGTTTTTAAATTGAATAATATGTATGTGAACTGATCATTGTCATGAATATGAAATTAATCTTATATTCGACAAAGCCCGATGTATGATAAGTCCCATTTGAATAATGGAATTCGATGGATACAGGATTTCCTGATATGTTGTGATCTTGCATATGTTGCAGACACACCATAGCTATTACAAGCATTCTGCTATAAGACCTCTCGAGCTTCCCGTTATATGGTTCCTACGAGCATCCTGATCGATACTGATTCTGCATGTGTTGCGGACTACCGCAGCTCTTTGTGAGTTTCCTATTATATGATTGGTTGTGGTCCTGTATATATTGCAGACACAAACACAACTCTTTATTAGCGTCCTGATATAGGCTCTTTCTGAGCTTCCTGATATGACTCGCTTGAACTGGCTATCTGGAGCTCACTAAAAAGAGCTCTTTGGAGTTACCTGTTAAGCTTAATGAGCTTCCTGTTTTAAACTCTTATGAGTTTCCTGATTTAGCCCGGATAAGCTTTCTGTTCCATGGCTCACATGAGCATCTTGTTATATGACTCGAGAGAGTGCTTCCTGATTCTGTGCCCTAATGGGTACCCCTTAAAACGAGTTTACGGATTACAGTTTGTACACTTTAGGTGTACTACATGTGTATCGATCGATAATTCAATTAAATTTAATGGCCAAAGTTCTGTTATGGCTAATTTGAACTTGAGATGAAATATGATAAGAAAAGTATATGTTAATGAAAGCTCTTTCATGATGAGCTCATCTTTATTACTTGAAAAGTATTTAGAAATTCATGACTAACTTGCTTGATTGAATATATGTGAGTAGGCAATTGGTCAATTTGTTGGAACGCATGTTATTTATATGATTACTTAAATTGAACATAATTGGTAAGTTAAATTCCTGTTATATGAACTTACTAAGCATTTGAAATGCTTACTCGGTTTTCTTTTCTCTGTTTTATACTTCTCGGAAGTTCATAAAGGTTGGAATCGGTCAGAGTATCATCACACTATCCTTCTGTAACACCCGTCACCTGTATTCAACACCGAAATAGGGTTACGGAGTATTACTAGACTTATCACAAAATTACACATACATTTCTTAAACATTTTCACACTTCAGTCAATCATCATTCAACATCAATTATAATGTCCCTAATACGAGCTTACGGGGCTCAAAACCTGCTTTGGAAGTGGTTCTGAACTAAATCGACAACATAGAAAACTTTTACGAAACTTATAAAGTTTTTTTATCGAAACAGGGGACACATGCCTGTGTGGCTCGACCGTGTGTCTCACACGGCCAACAGGCACGCCTGTGTCATAGGCCGTGTGAACATTCGAAATGGGATCGTATGGGCGTTTCCCAACCTGTGTCTGACCCCATGTAACTCTCTGACTTGGGTCACACAGCCAACACACACGCCTGTGTGGCTAGCCCGTGTGCCCTAGAAATGGCCATACACGCCCGTGTGCCATGCCATGTACTAGGCCGTGTCAAACCTATAGGGTATACTGACTTATGCCACACGGCCAAGTAACATGCCAATGTGTGAGGCCGTGTGGAGCATACTAACTTGATTTCAATTTCAATACCAGGGGACACACGACTGTGTATTGTGACCGTGTATCGCACACGGCTGAGACACACGCCCGTGTCTATGCCCGTGTGGACAAAATAGGCTATTTACTAAGCCAATTTGCCACCCAAATTTGAATGTACCATCAACACATCAATTTGTACCATCTCATAACATATATAGGCATTTAAACCAACCATTTCAAACTTGATTCATGCAAATTCTATACCACATTTGTCAATACACACAAGTTGCAAAATAGACCAATCCATTTATACCACAATCTCATAACCTTTGATTAACAATATGGCTATTTAAATCATGTATTATTAACCTAGACTCATAAACCTACTAAATACCAACTCATCAACCATTTGATATTTACCATATCCATTTGCAACAAGCATCAAATACCATCATAACTAGCATTTAGAAGGCAAAGACTAAACTCAAATAAAGCCATTTGCACACTTATATACATCATCAAATTCACCATTATAAGCCAACTCATATGGCTATGTATATATAAACCAAACCTAATATTTACAAGCCAACACAAATGGTCAAAATACATATACCAAAAGACCAAGTCCCTATACATGCCATATACTTAAAATACCAAAGTTCATAGGTACCAAGTGATAGGTGGATAGTGTGAAGCGATCTCCGACGATCCTCGAATCTGAGCTAGCTTGATAACACTATAAAATATGGGAAAATAAACAAAGTAAGCTATAAAGCTTAGTAAGTTCATATACAATAAACTTAATTCTATCTCAAGATTATAAATAAACAAATTGAGTATATCAATATTTAGCATATATTAGCTAACAAACCTTTCATATACACAATTATGATATTAATCACATTCTTCACAAGTTTCTTCATGCCAAAACTTATACATGTAACGTACGTACCTGTACCATCTCATATCATTCTCATATTCAATCACATTTTTCGTTTACCCGTTGAACCATTCGGAATAGAAGTCAGATACTCAAGAATCTCGCACAATAAGTACCTATACCATTGCCCAAAGCCAAATCAAGGTAACTTATATCCGAAGTACTGATATAATTGCCCGAAGCTAAATCAGCCGATATTCATGGCCCGAAGCCAAATTGGTATAACTCGTACCCGAAGTGCTAATATCGTGGCTCGAAGCCAAATCAATGCATCCTCTAATGACATGTCACTAGTATCCTAAACTATTCCTAAGGTTGAACCGGGATTTCAAATGTTGAATCGTCATCGAATCACTATCGAACATATCCACAGTCTTGTATTCACAGTTTATGCAATATCAAAGCATATGAAATACATTTGTATCAAAACTTATAATATACGAACTTACCTCGGGTTCAAAACGATGAAATAGACCGATTAATCTGAAACTTTATTTTTCCCTCGATCTAGATCTGAACTTCATTTTTCTTGATATAAATATAATCAAAATTAACTTATTTAATCATCTCTCAATTCAATTTAATCCGAAATTCACAATTAACCAAATTTACACTTTTACCCCTAATATTTCACATTTTTTACAATTTAGTCCTTATTTCATAAAATCATAAATTAATGAAATTCAAAATGAACCTATGCTAACCGATTTACCAATTAGTCCCTAGCAGCCCATATTGTTCATTTATTTCACATTTTAACCATAAAGTTTCAACATTTCTCAATTTAATCCTTACTTTGCATTTTCTTAAAAATCACTTAACAAAACTTGTATATCTATCAAAAAGCATTCAAAATCTACCATCAAACATCAAAGTACATGCTTATTCATCAATGGAAACTTTCTAAATCTTTAACAGCTTTGCAAAATAGCCCCCAGGCTAGCTAGACCTAGTTGCAACTATCTCAAAAACATAGAAATCATTAAAAATTGGGTAAAAAACACTCACCAATTTAAGCTTGAAGTTACCGAACCCTAATGGCTTCCATGAACATTTTCTTTTCTCAATTTTCGGTTGAAAGAATAATAAAAGATGATAACTTTTATTTTGGTTTTATTTATTTTATGTTTATTAACATATTTACCTAATTAACCTTAGTATAAAACCATTAAAATCACATAATGGTTGTCCATAATTGTCCACTCATGCTATTAGTGGTATAATTACAACATAAACCCTTCAAACATTTAATTTCATAGCTATTAAACCCTTTTAACTTATAGAACATCACTTTTGTACTTTACGTGATTTAGTCCTTTTTATCAAATTGACTAATCAAACCGCATACGTTCATGCTGTAGAAAATAAAATAATAATAAAATAATTATTTCGACTTTAGATTTGTTGTCCCGAAACCACTATTTCGATTTGACTAAAAGCGAGTTGTTACAACTCTCCCTCCTTAGGGATTTTCGTCCCTGAAAATATTATTAGTGAATAAGTTATGATATTATTTTCTCATAGGTTCCACTATCTCATGACGATGTCATAGAACTTTCACTAAGGCTATGCTTTTGTTTCTTAACTCCTTAATCTTAATTCGGATCGATTCTTTGTTATCTAACATGTAATAGTCCGGTTTAGACCCTAGTCAGAAGAGTGGTTTCGGGACCACAAATCTGAGCCAGTAAAATATTTTAATATTATATTCTGTGCCTTTGAAATGTGGTTAAGCATGTGTTAAAGTTTCGTAAGTTAAATTGTCTGTTTGTGTGTTTAATTTGAGAAAAGGGTTAAATTGCATTAAATGCAATATTTGCATGCTATTTGTTAAAGCACCTATATGTCGTGGCTTTTAAATGTGGAGGCCTTATGAGGTAATTAAACCATTTTTAAGATAGTGGATAGTTGTTGGACAAATATAGCCTTGATGTATATATGTTTCTAATGTTAATTAATAAAAGGGTATTATAGTAAAAGTGTTATTATGTTTAATATGATAAAATAACATGAAAATAAAGCCATAATGTTCATTTTGTGCCGAATTTGAAGAAAAGAAAAGAAAGAAAATATAGCTATGGTATTCAGCTAGCTTTTGATTCAATTCAAGGTATGTTTTGCTTAGGTTTTTGATAATTTCTACGTTTTCGTAACAGTTGCTTCGTATACTTCAAAATCGATACTTCAATTTTGTAAATTGATGATGTTTTTGAAATGATCCATTGATGAATTCATGAGTTTTATGATGTTTGAGAATGAAATATGAATTATATGTGATAGATTAACAAGTTTTGTCTTTGGAGTTTTGATGATTTTAAGTATTTTGGACTAAATTGAGAAAATGAAATTTTGAAGGACTAATTTATGAAATAAAAGAAATGTGTGGACTTGTATAAGCATGGGTAACATTCGGCCAAGCATGAGTAATATGAAAGTTGGTGTATTTTGTGATTTTGTGAAATAGGGACTAAAATGTCCAAAAGTGAAAATGTGTGGGCTAATTTGTAAATTACCCTAAATTTGTGTTTTTGGATTGAATTGAATGAGTTGTTGAATAAGTGGATTAAATTTGAATATGTATAGATCAAGAACTGAAGAAAACGGACTTAGATCATGGGAAATTGAAAGTAATCGAGTAGCCGTATCCGTTTCCGTTAAACCAAACTCGAGGTAGGTTGATATACAAATAATTGTATTTGAATTGAACTATTTGTGTATATATGAAATTTGAATTGCTATGAATATCCATTGAGATGGAATGCATGTGAAATCCAAGTTTATGAATAAGCCGATAAGTTATTAAAGTCTGAGAAGTCCCGTATGAGCCTAGGAATAGATAGGATTGCATTTTGTCATGACATAGGTGTTCGTTATGTGATATCATGTAAGACCACATATGGGACGTTGGCGTTGATTTGAGATTTCATGTAAGACCACGTCTGGGACGTTGGCATCGATATGAGATTTACGTGTAAGACCATGTCTGGGACATTGGCATCGTATTTGATTCGTGTAAGACCCTATCTGGGACAGTGGCATCGATATTTGAGTACATGTAAGACCTCGTCTGGGACGTTGGCATTGTACGACTATTCCGAGCTTTCTGAGTATCCTATTAGATTTTGAATGGTTTAACGGGCAAGTCCGGGATGTGAATGGCTAAGTGAACTGTATAATGATTCAGGTACGTTTGAAAGGTACACTATGTATGTGTATAAAAGGTAAGTATATATATCTAAATTTACCAAAATGAATGTGTAAAGTGTATATGGATTTGATGAGATAATATGTGATTTATAAGCTTGAAAGAGCTTTGTGCATAAGTGATGCTTGAATTGAGGAATGTGGTAAGTGATGGCTAAACAAATGAGCCAAAGGATATGTGATGAATTTTGCACATGAGAAGTATTAATGTTGATGTATCAATGTGGCTATGTGTATTATATGCTAAGTTTATTTGTATATGGCTTACTAAGCTTTTGGAAAGCTTACTCTGTGTGTGTGTTTACTTTGTTTTATAGGTCGTCAAAGCTACGAAAGGCTCGGGAATCGTCAAGGATTATCACCACACTATCAAACTTAGCTTTGGTACTTTTGAATGTGTATATAGCTAAATATGGCATGTATAGGCTAGTTATTTTAGATTATGCATGAGATGTGTACATATAGCCATGAGATGTGGCTAGATAAATGTTGGTTTTATGCATGAGTGATTATGGTATATGAAGTATATTTTGGAATGGTTTGATGGCAATGAAATAGTCTTATGAATGGTAAACATAGTGATGGATTGATGCCATAGTGATATAGTGATATTTTGGATGAATCATGCTTGGTTTTATGTCTGATTTAGTTGTGCTATTTGGTATATAAGTTGACATGACTAGAAATGAGATTGGATGGGATGATATGTTGATCATTTGACATGTATTGGTTACCAATTATGTGTGGAAATAGACTTGTATGTGCTTGTAGATATGACCCAAATGTGGGTGGCATTTTGGCCTTGCAAATGGCCTATTTTGCATGCACGGCCAAGGGACACGGCGTGTGTCTCTGTCGTGTGGCTCAAGGGCCACTTCGAAGTGTGCCTGGGCAAGTTACATGGCTGTGGCACACTGGCGTGCCTGGTGGCCGTGTGACCAAGTCAGTAGCTAGCTTAATTTCACACGGCCATGGCACACGAGCGTGTTTGGTGGCAGTGTGGATGAGTCAGTATGTATGCCCTGTTTTGACACGGCTTAGACACACGGGCGTGTCTGAAGGCCATGGGAGGCACGCGGCCTGCCCACATGGGCGTGTGACCTCTGTACCTTTGAAAAAGTTTTAAATTTACTAGAATTTTCGTATGTGTTTGGCTTAGTCCCGACCCTATTTTAAAGCATGTTTAAGGTCTTATTGACCTATATAAAGGACACTTCGATTGCATTGGATGAATTATATTATGAAATCTCCGTAAAAGTTTTCGATCTGTCCGGTAACGCCTTTAACCCTAATCCGGCGACGGATACGGGTTAGGGGTGTTACATGACATGTCGACTAAATCTCAACATCTGTCGGATAAATTATATATAAATAGTCTGATCGCAACATAGATAACTTGTAATGCCCCGAATTCGGGCCTAGTAAAATTGGGCTAAATTATATACAAATAGTCTCATAAAATTTTTAAGTGAGCAAGAAAATGACAAATGACATGACAACTTTAAAGGTTTAATGAATTTGGAGTGTCTAGGTGTGTTGGAGAAGCTCTGGGTTCGAGTTTTGTGGTGGAGGACTCTTAATTATTTAATTAAGAAATCAGGGTTGTGAGTAGTGGGCTTTTAAATAAAAATAAGTGAAAATGGCACAAGAAGCCTGTGGTGAAGTGGCTAAATGACGCCTCTAGGGTGTAGAGAGGTGGCGACATATCCATGCAGGAAGGTCTGAGGTTCGAGTGCTAGCTTAGCTTTATTTTGGAGTTTAATTTTAGGCTTCTAGAAGGCTGGAAGTGGCGTGTAGAGGGACTCTAAGGAGAAGTGATTAGTAGAGAGAATTTAGGAGAAGGATAAGGGAGATATCATGGAGAAAAATTAGGAGATGAGTAGTGGATGAAGTGGTGCCGAATTGGACTTTAGGGGTGGCTAAGTTCCGGCTATAGGCTATATAAATGTGTATGTGTCGATTCTGGGGTCCTAGGTAATGCCGATTTTTCCATTCTTTTTCTTTTCCTTCCTGAAACCTTATTTTTCCACAACTGAAAATACCTTGCCTTGTTGCCGATTCTACACTCTTCTCCTACCTTCTAAACATTTATCCTTGCTTCTGAGCCGACTTTTCTCTTCTTCCTTGGCAAACCGAATAGCCTCTATTCTCCCTCAAGGTTCTTCTTTGATTTTTGTGATTTCATCTTCTTCCTTTACCTTGCATTTAGGTACCGAATCTTTGTTCTTGCTCCTCCATCACAAATTGATTGTTATCTACTCTCAGTCAAGGTTAAAAGCTAAATCTCGTTCAGTAGCTATCTAGGCCGAAGGATTTAAGGTTGGATTCGGTAAGTATTCTGTTAACCCCCTTAGTGCGTTTCGTTAAAATCTGAAGGGTTACCTAACTTCTCATTGTCCTTAATCTTGTATTAACAAGGGTAAGGTTTAGGGATTGCAAGCGTGGTAAGGACCGTTAGCAAAGTGTAAGTGTACTCAACTCGATTATGATTTAAGTAAATGGCCGAATGTGAGTATGACCTATAGGGATGACTTGTGTGGATCATGAGTCACTCGAATTTTGATGGTGTATGGGTGAGTGCAGATCTAGGGATATTCACGAATAGTAGCTAACGAAGGGCTACTAAAACGCATGGCACACGGTAAGGTTACGGTGAGGTTTTGGTTTTTGATTAAGTGTGTATTAAGCCAATATTAATCGTTAAGTGATGACTATTGTAGGTTCGTGATTAAGGGGTTGCAACACGCGTTGTTACCAGGTGTGTACAAACACTACACACACATGATATCGACAATGCCGAAAAGCCGAAAAGCTAAAAGTGGCTAAATGGGCCGGTGGGTCCTGAGGCAAAGTTTGATAAAATTGATTGATTTGGGTATATGAACTGAGTTAGTCATGCATGTTACATGATCTAGAATTTTTTTGGGCCTAATAGGACATACGAATGAGATCTGGGCCTAATGGGCCCTAAGGATGTGATTTGGGCTTATGGGCTATATGAACGTGAAATGGGCTTGATGGGCTTTATGGGGACGTTGACAAGTATGCTAGGGTTTAATGGACTTTAGGCCTAGTTCTGAACAACTCTTAAACCGCATAGACTTAATTTAATAATCAACATGTCCGGGGACAAGTCGTTGGGTTAGAGTGTGGCAATGGACATATGCATGTCTAGGATTGGGTCTAGGGAGAGCTTGGTACTTAAGTAGTTCTAACGACCCACCTCCTCTTCTCTTGAATCCTACCTAGTGCGTAGTGTTTGTTCACTTTAGTCGCAAGGACTTGTTAATGGGCCAAAGTTCATAACTAAAACCCGAGAGGGACCAAAATACCCCTGATTTGAAAATTACCAAAATACCCTTAGTTTGAAAATTACTAAAATACCCCTAATTTGTAAAATTACCAGAATACCCTTAATTTGTAGAATTACCAAAATATCCCTAAATTATAAAAATTCCAAAATACCCTTGTTTTGTAAAATTACCTAAATACCCCTATATGGTAGAATTTCGAAAATACCCCTGGGTAGTGAAATGACTAAAATACCCCTAAGTGCTTAATGTGTGAAATTGTGTATGTTACATTCATGAAATATATGTTGCATTCGGATGGGTTTGATGATACGAAGGAAGATATGTGAGGATCGCATAGTCGCTTGACGATCGTGGATCCACCGGTGGCTTTAAGCCCATTATATGCTTAGCAGCCTTGCTGCAACGTTGAGTAGTGCCGCTGTTAGTGCTACCTTTGTAGTGTAAGGATGGGTGGGTTGATATTTATATCCCCACAGAAGTGTAGGGTTGGAAGGGAAATGGACTGCAGGGCTGGATTTGGGATGGGTGCATTGCATTCATGTGATACTGATGTGATATGAGGTCATTGTGGGTTAAGGCCCAACACCATCGTTTTTGATAGGGCTTAGGCCCAATGTAATAATTTTATGTTGATTGGATTACCAAGGGTTGTACACATTGAGTTTCAAAACTCACACCCTTTTTATTAAATGTTTCAGGTGATCCTCAGTAGATGGCTCGACGTGGAGGAGGACTCGGAGGTAGCCACACTGCAAGCAGTTCTTAATTTGTTTTGAAAGACTTAGTTTTAAATTACTTTGTTTCCATTGGGTTGTAATAAGGCCTTGTACTCCGTTTTGACCTTAGATTTTGAGTTTTGTTGTTTTTGTTTCAACTGTTTACTTAATTGTTGAACTTGGATAAATTTCTTAAATTTAAACATGGGCTCTTATCATTACTTAGCAAGATTCAAAGATTTTGGGCTTTTAGGCCTTAAAATTTTAACTTAGCAAAATCTTTTTGAATTATCCCTTTGATGTGACATCACCGGATTCGACCATAACGTCTGGGCCAAGTATATGGGTGTTATATTTAGTGGTATCAGAGCTTGGTTGCAAAACTCGGGCTGTGAAATGGGCCTTAGGTTTTGGGTTTTTAAAACAAGTAGATTAAAAATTTTTTGCAGGATTCTTGAAGTGTGGTTCATCGAGCCTTCGACGTTGAGCCAAGTAAGTTGTTCTGTGATTACACTTGTTTAAAATTACTGAACTGTATTTATATATTAGGCTACTTTAAACAATTGGTTCTTAGAGATTAAAGCCCGTAAGAAACTTAAGCCTGTAGTGGATTTACAGCCGCGAAATAACTTTAAAAATTGTTACTTGCATAAGACATGCGCTTTAAACAGTGGAAGTACGAACTAATTTCATAAAAATTTTAATTCAGAAATACGCAACAATGAGCGCTAGAAGAGGGGCAAGAGGCCGTAGCAAAGCCGTGGAAGTGTTAGGGCTAGGTCATCGGCGTCAGGCCATATGCCCAACGTTGGAGTAGAGGAGGCTCCGGCCTCACCAGTAACTAAAACGGGACTATATGATCGGGCTGCCGCTGCAGAAGATGCAGTATCGCAAGTCATGTTAAGGATTTTAGAAAGGGTCGCTGGGCCCAATAATGGTACGGGAAGTCGTGGGTCAATCGTGGAGCGACTCCGAGCTAATGTGGCGGAGATTTTCAAAGGAGTAGCTAGGGTGGCCCCGAATGTGGCAGAGTACTAGTTGGAAGCTATAGAAAGAATAATGGACGACCTGGACTGCTCGGCGGAACAAAAGTTGAAAGGGGCGATATCTTTACTTAGGGAGGAAGCTTATCAGTGGTGGTTGACCTTGAAGGAGGGCAA
The DNA here is from genome assembly GCA_005393395.2 of Gossypium australe. Lineage (NCBI taxonomy): Eukaryota > Viridiplantae > Streptophyta > Magnoliopsida > Malvales > Malvaceae > Gossypium > Gossypium australe. The sequence continues at coordinate 58,298,325 of CM016614.1, forward strand.
CCAACCGTAGCAGATCACCTGGGAGTTCTTCAAATCGATATTCCAGGGGAAATACATAGGAGTTTTTGAGTTTGACTCAGGGAGATAAGTCGGTAGTGGAGTATGAGGCTGAGTTTTTGCGCCTTAGTCGTTATGCCAAAGGAATAGTCGTGACAGAGTATGAGAGATGCGTATGGTTCAAGGATGGGTTAAGAGATAACCTTAGGGTACTTTTAGCTCCACATAGGGAGCGGGACTTTGCGGTCTTGGTGGAGAAAGCAAAGATAGCGGAGGAGGTAAAGTTGATAGAGCACCTCAATCGAGAGAAAGAGAAGGGCAAGAACAAATAGAACGTGGAAGCTATGGGGGTTGGACAGAGACCTACGAGGAGGGCTAGAGTGGATGGGCCAGCTAGAGTTGAGGCCTCTGTTGTTGCTGCTAATACTGGGATACCACCTTGTGCTGTGTGTGGAAAAGGGCATGCGAGTGAATGTTGGAGAAGAATAGGAGCTTGTTTGAGCTGCGGATCTATGGAACATAGGATTAGAGAGTGATTGAGAAAGCCAGATCAGGTGCGAGGCGATGGCAGAGGTAATTCACAACCACTGAGGGATGGTCAGCAGTCGCCTAGAGGCCGTGGGCCGGCCAGGGGTGGAAACAGTTTGGGTCAAGGAGCTCCAGGCAGAGGTGCTGGTCATGCGGAGGCGACGCAGCCAGCTTTGGTCTATGTAGCATGTTGCCAAGGGGACGAAGACACTCCAGATGTGAATACTGGTGCGTACCCTACCATAGTATACTGAGTGTTTATTTTGTCTTTAGAATAAGAGTGCGCAGCGAAAGCATAATGGTGAGACTTGGGTAGTACGATTAATAGTTAGTTGGAAATTTCAAGGACGAAATTTCTTTAACGGGGTAGAACTGTAACGCCCCGAATTTGGGCCTAGTAGAATTGGGCCTATTGGACTTTAGGTCTCATAAAATTTTTAAGTGAGCAAGAAAATGACAAATGACATGACAACTTTAAAGGTTTAATGAATTTGGAATGTCTAGGTGTGTTGGAGAAGCTCTGGGTTCGAGTTTTGTGGTGGAGGATTCTTAATTATTTAATTAAGGAATCAGGGTTGTGAGTAGTGGGCTTTTAAATAAAAATAAGTGAAAAATGGCACAAGAAGCCTGTGGTGAAGTTGCTAAATGACGCCTCTAGGGTGTAGAGAGGTGGCGACATATCCATGCAGGAAGGTCTGAGGTTCGAGTGCTAGCTTAGCTTTATTTTGGAGTTTAATTTTAGGCTTCTAGAAGGCTGGAAGTGGCGTCTAGAGGGACTCTAAGGAGAAGTGATCAGTGGAGAGTATTTAAGAGAAGGATAAGGGAGATATCATGGAGAAAAATTAGGAGATGAGTAGTGGATGAAGTGGTGCCGAATTGGACTTTAAGGGTGGCTAAGTTCCGGCTATAGGCTATATAAATGTGTGTGTGTCGATTCTGGGGTCCTAGGTAATGCCAAATTTTCCATTCTTTTTCTTTTCCTTGCCGAAACCATATTTTTCCACAACCGAAAATACCTTGCCTTGTTGCCAATTCTACACTCTTCTCCTACCTTCTAAACCTTTATCCTTGCTTCTGAGCTGACTCTTCTCTTCTTCCTTGGCAAACCGAATAGCCTCTATTCTCCCTGAAGGTTCTTTTTTGATTATTGTTATTTCATCTTCTTCCTTTACCTTACATTTAGGTGCCGAATCTTTGTTGTTTCTCCTCCATCACAAATGATCGTTATCTACTCTCAGTCAAGGTTAAAAGTCGAATCTCGTTCAGTAGCTATCTAGGCCGAAGCATCTAAGGTTGGATTCGGTAAGTATTATGTTAACCTCCTTAGTACGTTTTGTTAAAATATGAAGGGCTACCTATCTTCTCATTGTCGTTAATCTTGTATTAATAAGGGTAAGGTTCAGGGATCGCAAGCGTGGTAAGGACCGTTAGCAAAGTCTAAGTGTACTCAACTCGATTATGGTTTAAGTAAATGGCCGAATGTGAGTATTATCTATAGGGTGACTTGTGTGGATTATGACTCACTCGAATTTTGATGGTGTATTGGTGAGTGCAGATTTAGGGATATACGCGAATAGTAGCTAAAGAAGGGCTACTAGAACGCGTGGCACACGGTAAGGTTACGGTGAGGTTTCGGTTTTTGATTAAGTGTGAATTAAGCCAAGATTAATCGTTAAGTTATGACTATTGTAGGTTCGTGATTAAGGGGTTGTAGCACGCGTTGTTACTAGGTGTGTACAAACACTACACACACATAATATCGGTAATGCCGGAAAGCCGAAAAGCCAGAAGTGGTTAAATGGGCCGGTGGGCCCTGAGGCTAAGTTTGATGAAATTGAATGATTTGGGTATATGAATTGAGTTAGTCATGCATGTTACATGATCTGGAATTTTTTTGGGCCTAATAGGCCATATGAATGAGATCTGGGCCTAATGGGCCATAAGGATGTGATTTGGGCTTAATCGGCTATATGAACGTGAAATAGGCTTGATGGGCTTTATAGGGACGTTGACAATTATGCTAGGGTTTAATGGACTTTAGGCCTAGTTCTGAACAACTCTTAAACCACATAAGACTTAATTTAGTAATCAACATGTCCGAGGACAAGCCGTTGGGTTAGAGTGTGGCAATGGACATATGCATGTCTAGAATTGGATCTAGGGAGAGCTTGGTACTTAAGCGGTTCTAACGACCCACCTCCTCTTCTCTTGAATCCTACCTGGTGTGTAGTGTCTGTTCACTTTAGTCCCAAGGACTTGTAAATGGGCCAAAGTTCATAACTAAAACCCGAGAGGGACCAAAATACCCCTGATTTGAAAATTACCAAAATACCCTTAGTTTGAAATTACTAAAATACCCCCAATTTGTAAAATTACCAGAATACCCTTGATTTGCAGTATTACCAAAATATCCCTGATTCACAAAACTTCCAAAATACCTCTGTTTTGCAAAATTACCTAAATACCCCTATAGGGTAGTGAAATGACTAAAATACCCCTAAGTGCTTAATGTGTGAAATTGTGTATGTTGCATTCATGAAATATATGTTGCATTTGGGTGAGTTTGATGATACGAAGGAAGATATTGAGGATCGCATTGTCACTTGACGACCGTGGATCCACCGGTGGCTTTAAGCCCATTATATGATTAGCAGCCTTGCTGCAACGTTCAGTAGTGCCGCTATTGGTGCTACCTTTGGAGTGTAGGGATGGGTGGGTTGATATTTATATCCCCACAGGAGTGTAGGGTTGGAAGGGAAATGGATTGCAGGGCTAGATTTGGGATGGGTGCATTGCATTCATGTGATACTGATGTAATATGAGGTCATTGTGGGCTTTGGCCCAAGACCACCGTTTTTGATAGGGCTTAGGCCCAATGTAATAATTGTATGTTGATTGGATTACCAAGGGTCGTACACACTGAGTTTCGAAACTCACACCCTTTTTATTAAATATTTTAGGTGATCCTCAATAGACGGCCTGACGTGGAGGAGGACTCGGACGTGGCCACACTGCAAGCAGTTCTTAATTTGTTTTGAAAGACTTAGTTTTAAATTCCTTTGTTTCCGTTGGGTTGTAATAAGGCCTTGTACTCCGATTTGACTTTAGATTTTGAGTTTTATTGTTTTTGTTTCAACTGTTTACTTAATTGTTGAACCTGGATAAATTTCTTAAATTTAAACATGGGCTCTTATCATTACTTAGCAAGATTCAAGGATTTTAGGCTTTTAGGCCTTAAGATTTTAACTTAGCAAAATCGTTTTGAATTATCCCTTTAATGTGACATCATCAGATTCAGCCATAACGTCTGGGCCAGGTCTGGGGGTGTTACATAACTGAAACACATTATAAATCTGTTTTAACTTTGATAGTAATTCAAGTCGGTGTATCACTAGCTCTCTCTCTCAATAAACTAAAACAACACAATACACTACTGAGTCAACTTCACTTTGCGACCACAACAAAGAATCCTCTTCGAGGGCGATACTTTCAGAAACACTCTATTGTCGATCTGAAATCTAAGATCTTGACATTTCAAATCAGCATACCATTTATGTCTATCTAAAGCTACTTTTAATTTTCATGAATCACTTTCACTTTTTTTTTTTTTATCCAGAATCACGAATCAATTCAACTTTGTGTATCTTTTTCTCACTGAGCTCCGTCCAATATAACAGAGTTCGTCATTTACAACCACATAAAATTTCATACAGTACCATCTTATACTCATCTAAAAATTATTATTATATGTGAACTCGACCAACAGTAAAAAATTTTCCCAGTTACCTTTGAATTCTAAAACATAGTAACGAAGCATAACATTAAGAATCTAATCACTATCTCATACTTATCATTGATTTGAGGATGAATTTTAGTGCAAAAATACAATCGCGTACTCAGATCTTCTTGTAGCTTTCTCCATAATCGCGATATAGACCTCGGATCTCCATTTGAAATAATGGAGACTGGCACTCTGTATAACCTGACAATCTCGGAAACACATAACTCAGCAAATCTGCCACGTGAGAAATCTATACGTACTGGAATAAATATGCAGATTTCGTCAACAGATCAATATCAACTTAGATAGCATCTTTCTTTTCAGAGATTAGGGTAACCCCGATACGAAGTCTATCATAACTCTATCTCATTTTCCACTCCAGTATCATCATTGGCTATAATAGTCCTGAATGCACTTGATATTCGACTTTAACTTTTTGACAAATCAAACATTTGAACACAAAATTAGAAATATCACTTTTCATACCCGACCATCAGTGCTTCTACCTCAAATCACTGTACATCTTATTACTCCCCTAATGAATAGACAAGTTACCATTGTGAGCCTCGTGGAAAATTTTCTGTATAAGCTCTGGATTCTTCAGTACACAAATTCTATCTCAAAATAATAATAATAGTCACCATGTTTGACTTGAAATTTAGTATCAGAAGTCTATTCACACTGTACTCGTTTCGCTTGCAATTCACTATCACATTTTTGAGTTTCTCAGAATTGCAATGAAAACATCGGTTTAGCTTTTAACTCAGCTAAGATTGTGCCATCATTTCAAGGTCAATCGTGTAAACATCGTTCACAAAGTAAACAAAAATTTTCCACTCAAGCATCGACAACTATATTTGCTTTTCCCCAAAGGTTAATCAATAACTAACTCACAATCTTTCAATAGCTCGAGCCATCAACGCTGTCTCAGATTCAAATATTTTTGTGACATCAGCTACTTTATACTCTCGTGATCAATAAGTATGTGGCATTTTTCGTCAAACAAATGATGTCGTCAAATTTTCAACGCAAACACAATAGCAGCCAACTCTAAGTCACGCGTTGGATAATTCTTTTAATATGGCTTTAACCGTCTGGAAACATAAACTACCACTTTACATTCTTGTACTAAAACACATCCCAATCCATTCAATGACGCATCATTGAAAATCACGAATTCTTTACCTAATTCAGGCTGAACTAGAACTACTGTTTCGGTTAACAATGCTTTCAACTATTTAAAACTTTGTTAACAAGTATCAAACCATTCAAACTTCACAAGCACGATAACTTTATCAATCAGAACAACTTTAAGTCATAATAACGTCTTTCAATTAAAACAAATCTAATAGATATATTTCTGTATCATGTTTTCTAGAACATGAATTCTTCATTCAAACTGTCATTCTATTTACCCGTGAATGTACAAAATTATTTCCATACCTGAGGATAAACTTAAATGCATATAACTTCAATTATTCTTTAACTAATTAACCCATTCAGATTTAGAGCAATTGAATCGATCTTATCTATCAATTAATAACATTTAAAAGTAATCTCTTCTTCATGTTGTTAGAACAACTCAAACATACAATCTTTCATAATTGCCTCAACATACTAGTTAAAGATGTTTACAAACTGCATCAACTCAACGAATCATAATATCTCGATTTTCATTGACCTTAATCAAGCTTACCTGAGAAAAGAAAACCATTATACAAATTTGAGCTTGAGCTTCCATCGTCTATACTTTTGCCGTTGCCAACCCCTTTCACGAAAACTAGAAAAACCTGAGATCAGCATCACCATGCTCCCATGATCAGACTAGAAATTATAACCATAATAAATATAATTATTTTCAATCACTAAATATCCTTTATAGATGAGCCATATTTGATACATTAAATAGTAAGAATGATAAGAAAACCAAGATAATGAAATCCAAGATGTGAAGCTATATTGAATTTTCGAGAATACAACCCATATGGGATGATAAAGATCTCGATGATATCCTAGAGAAAATCCAGAAAAAAACACCACTCTTACAAATTGGAATCAATTGTGACAGAAGCAATATAATTTCCATATATATAAAGTAGAGCAACAACCAGTAGAAACATAATACTAGCATCATATGGATTTTACCGTCAAATTTTCTACCAAATGTAATGGAATAGAATACCAAAGAAAGATAAAGCAATACCAATCATAAACCAACTAAACCCACAATTCTTTCATCTAACAATATGGTTAGTTAGCATTCCCATAAGACAAGAATCTCATCCGAAAATGAATAGCTATATATATCTCTAAGAATGAATGAACACATAGAATACCCAAAAGAGTTCTTCATAATCTACTCAACTATAACCACTACACTCGGATATCATTACAACTCAAACATGATTCCACTGACTATTACAGTCATCACTAATCCCACATTATTCCATTCACTAACAAAAATCAGTTCAGAAGAATTTCCAGTTAATACATTATTTAGACATTATACCTGAATGAGTGGATTAGTCGAGATTAACTTCTTCTTTAACAGCATCATCGCGTAATCCAAATGATCTTCATAACAAGCTAATGTCTCTTCTTGAACTATATTTTCTTGCTAATCCTTTCTCATCTCTAACCGCATTAATAATTATTCCACCACTAAACTCTTTAGTTCACACTTGTGAGCTTATCCAATCTAAATCTTGTGAACTTTATTGTATAACACTATACTAGTGAGGGGGTGAAGATTGTAAAGCCTCAAAATTTGACTCTCATATATACACACATATAATACAAAATATATCATTAGCACAATATTAGGAACTTTTATTCATACCTTTATGAGTTTCAACTCATTATAGACACATTTTTACTCAGATGCTTGAGTATCATTTTCATTATCGTCGAATCTAGCTCGGTTGGAAAACATCTCTGTCTAAGTAAGACAAATCTCATCAAAGTTGGCAGAGGTAGCACTGTCAAAGGATATATATATATGGCATGTATAGCTAGACTCATATACGCTACATTAGTCAGAGAATCGACTAAACTGTAGCTCTGATACCAATAAATGTAGCACCCCTCACCCGTATTCAATGCCGGAATAGGGTTACGGAGTATTACCAGACTGATCACACAATTACATATACATTTCTCAAACATTTTCACATTTTATGCAATCATCATTCAACATCAATCATAATGTCCCAAAGACGAGCTTACGAGGCTCAAAATATGCTTTGGAAGTGGTTTTGAACTAAACCAATAACATATGAAACTTTTATGAAACTTATAATTTTTTTCTCAAAATAGGAGACCCACGCCCGTGTGGCTCGATCGTGTGTCTCCCACGGCCAACAGACACGCCCATGTCACAGACCATGTGAACATTCGAAATGGGATCACATGACCGTGTCCCAGCCCGTGTCTGACACTGTGTAACTCTTTGACTTGGGTCACACGGCCAACACACACGCTCGTGTGGCTAGCCCGTGCGCCCTACAAATGGCCATACATGCCCGTGTGCCAAGCCGTGCCAAACCTGTAGGGTATACTGACTTACGCCATACGGCCAAGTCACACGCCCGTGTGTGTAGCCGTGTGGAGCATATTGACTTGATTTCAATTTCAATATCAAGGGACAAACGACCGTGTATTGTGACCGTGTATCGCTCATGGCTGAGACACATGCCCGTGTGGCTAGCCCGTGCGCCCTACAAATGGCCATACACGCTCGTGTGCCAGGCCGTGCCAAACCTGCAGGGTATACTGACTTATGCCACACGGCCAAGTCACACGCTCGTCTGTGAAGTCGTGTGGATCATACTGACTTGATTTCAATTTCAATATCAGGGGACACACGGCTGTGTATTTGATCGTGTATCGCTCATGGCTGAGACACACGCCCGTGTCTCTGCCCATGTGGACAAAAATAGGCTATTTACCAAGCCAATTTGCCACCCAATTTTAAATGTACCAACAACACATCAATTTGTACCATCTCATAATATATATAGGCATTTAAATCAACCATTTCAAACCTGATTCATGCATATTCTATACCACATTTCTCAATACACACAAGTTGCAAAATAGACCAATGCATTTATACCAAAATCTCATAACCTCAGATCAACAATATGTCTACTTAAAACATGTATTATTTAACTAGACTCATAAACCTACTAAATACCAATTCATCAACCATTTGATATTCACCATATCCATTTTCAACAAGCATCAAATACCATCATAACTAGCATTTGTAAGGCAATTACTAAACTCAAACAAAGCCATTTGCACACTTATATACATCATCGAATTCACCATTATAAGCCAACCCACATGGCTATGTATATATAAACCAAACCTCATATTTACAAGCCTACACAAATGGCCAAAATACATATACCAAAAGACCAAGTCCCTATACATGCCATATAATTAAAATACCAAAGCTCATAGGTACCAAGTGATAGGTGGATAGTGTGAAGAGATCTCTGACGATCCCCTAATCCGAGCTAGCTTGATAACACTATAAAACATGGGAAAATAAACAAAGTAAGCTATAAAGCTTAGTAAGCTCGTATACAATAAACTTAATTCTATCTCAAGATTATAAATCAACAATTTGAATATATCAATATTTAGCATATATTAGCTAACAAACCTTTCATATACACAATTATGATATTAATCACATTCTTCACAAGTTTCTTTATACCAAAACTTATACATGTCATGTACGTACTTGTACCATCTCATATCATTCTCATACTCAATCACATTTTTCGTTTACCGGTTAAAACAATTTGGAATAGAAGTCAGATACTTAAGAATCTCACACAATAAGTACGTATACCATGGCCCGAAGCCAAATCAACGTAACTTATATCCAAAGTACTGATATCTTGGCCCAAAGCCAAATCAGCCAATATTTATGGCCCGAAGCCAAATCAATGTATCCTCTAATGAGATGTCACTACTATCCTAAACTATTCATAAGGTTCAACCGAGATTTTGAATGTCGAATCGTCGTTGAATCACTATCGAACATATCCATAGTCTTGTATTCACGGTTTATGCAATATCAAAGGATATGAAATACATTTGTATCAAAACTTATAATATACGAACTAACCTGTGGTTCAAAAATGATGAAATAGACAGATTAATCCGAAACTTTGTTTTTCCCTCGATCTGGAGTCGAACTTCATTTTTCTTGATCTAAATATAATCAAAATTAACTTATTTAACATCTCTCAATTCAATTTAATCCAAAATTCACATTTAAGCAAATTTACACTTTTGCCCCTAATATTTCAAATTTTTCACAATTTAGTCTTTATTTCATAAAATCACAAATTAATGAAATTCAAAATTAATGAATGAGATGAATACATAAGGAGATTCGGCCAAAAGAAAAATGAGAATTAACGCAAAGAGAAGAAAAAGAGAATAGGTTTCGGCTTGAGAAGATGAGAGAACCAAAATGTGAATTATCAGGATAAGAAATGAAGATTCGGCTAAAAAGAACAAATGAGATGAAAATAATGAGATGGTGTAGGTTGTAAGAGGTTTCAGTTTCAGATGATTAAGAGATGTACCGCGAATATGAACAGAAGAAAGAAAGAAAATAACAGAGAACAAGAAAGAGAGTTGAGGTTCGGCTCTTGAAGAAACAATTGAGTAAAAGAGGTATCATGAAAAAGAAATGGTAGGATGGTCGACTTTTGGGTGATGAAGCAATGCACACACGACCAAAAATGCTAAAGAGGGGGAGAAGGTTTCGGTTTTGCCTAAATAAAGAATGAACAAAGACCTTAGGGGGTTTCGGCTATTCAAAGAAAAGAATCATAAGTTGCCAATATGAAGAACACCAAATGCCGAAAAGAAAAAGAACTCTCAATATTTAGCTACTAATCACCTCAAAATTTTGGCACCCACACTCTCCAAAACCGCATGCACTTCCAGAGAACCGAAATGACTTATGACCCTAATTGATTTTGGCACCCAACTACAAGCCAAACTGATTTCTTCCCCCTTTCTCAAGCATCCAAAATTTGGCCACTACCTTCAACAACCCTCAATCCCATATTTTCCTCCTAAATTCACTCTTGTTCACTCACTCAAAATAGTTTGAATAATTCAAACTCCCTCTTTCTCTCATGGCCACACATTTGAATTGTTTGACCCATTCAACACTCCCCCTTGAAGTGTCCTAGCCGAACTCCACCTCCTTTCTTCCAGACGCCAAAAGAATTTCCCAAAAAGCAAATTGTGTGACTCGAACCTGCTTCTTCACTACTTCCCTTGTGGCGTCACTTACCTGCACCTTAAGTGCCGTCTCCTTGCCACCCTACCACACTCCATCTTGTGTCGTCAAACCTAAACTATACCACTTGAACCCTGCCTCAACTAGCTCTCCCCTAAAGTGCCCAAAATTAAAATTTTGGCCAAAGCTTCGGCTTAACCCCGAGCCTTCCCTAGACCCCCAAACACACCATATTAACACACCGAGCATAGCATACACACAGGAACATATTAAATACAAAGACCCTAATTCAAGATGTTACAGTTCTACCCCCTTAAAGAAATTTCGGCCTCGAAATTACCTGGTCAAAAGAGTTGAGGGTATTGTTGTCGCATCACATCCTCTGGCTCCCACGTAGCTTCCTCTGTACCGTGATTCCGCCACAACACTTTAACCAACGGAACTGTCTTTCTCCGCAATACCTTAACGTCACGATCCAAGATTTGAACTGGTTCCTCTTCAAAGGATAGATCAGGCCTTAATTCGATTTCTTCCACTGGCACAACATGAGATGGATACGAATGATAACGTCTCCACATTGAAACGTGAAACACATCATAAACCAAACCTAACTCTGAAGGTTGCTCGAGCTGATAAGACCGGTCCCACACGTTTCAATACACGATAAGGTCCGATAAATCTGGGGTTTAGCTTACCCTTCCGTCCAAACCTTAGAAGTTTCTTCCACGGTGACACCTTTAAGAAAACCCGGTCACGCACTGCAAATTCTATGTCCTTACGCTTTAGATCAGCATAAGACTTCTGTCTGTCAGAAGCTTCCTTTAACCGAACTCGAATTAACTTAACCTTGTCCTCCGTTTCAGAAACCAATTCTGGACCCAACAACTGTCGCTCGCCCAACTCTGTCCAGCAAGTAGAAGTGTGACACTTCCGACCATACAACGCCTCATACGATGCCATCTGAATACTAGATTGGTAGCTGTTGTTGTATGCGAATTTCGCCAACGGTAGAAATTCTTCCCAACTACCTCTGAAATCTATGACACGAATATCCCATTCAACCTCACAAATTCTGCCTCATACAGCTTAGCTAATTTTTGTAGAGAGTAGTCAACACGAACCGGTATGAAATGAGCAGACTTCGTCAACCGGTCGACAATCACCCATACCGAATCCTTCCTAGTAGGCGTGAGAGGTAGCCCACTAACAAAGTCCATCGTGATCCTTTCCCACTTCCATTGCGGAATCTTCACTGGCTGCAACAACCCCGAAGGCAACTGCTGTTCTGCTTTTACCTGCTGACACGTCAAGCATTTGCTCACAAATTCGATTATCTCCCGCTTTAGTCCCGGCCACCAAAACTATTCTCGCAGATCCTGATTCATCTTACTTCCTCCAGAATGCATAGCGTATGGGCTGCTATGCGCTTCCTGTAAAATCTTACATCTCAACTCAGGATCCTTTGGCATGCAAGTTTTTCCTCGAAAACATAATACCCCATCACTATTCATACTGTAATATCCCGGGTTAGGGGCTAGTTTGTTGTTGCATGTTATTGCATGAGTTTTGTGTGCTGTGTTGTTGTTTGTGTAGTATCGGGGCTTAATTGTGGGCTAGGAGTGTGCCTGAGTAGGTAGGAAAATTTTGGTTTTTGGGTGTTAAGTGAAGGGAGCTGAGGAAGCTGGGGTTTAAGGAAATAATTTGTTGTTTTGTTGCACAAGTAAGGAGCTAGCTTAGTGGCAAAGCATGCACTACATGGGGGAGCTTGGTGTGGCGTCATCTACATGTGGTGGAGGTCTAGTGTTCGAGCTGCAGAGTCCCCATTTTGGCTTCTTTTTGGGACGGCATGGAGGAGAGGTAGAAGGCTAGTGAAATTCTACCTTGGACCAAGTCATACCTTTCAAATGAAGGGTGGAGAGCATTTGTAGGAGGGAGACTTGGTCATGCAAGTTTGAAGGAGTGGTGGTGAGTGAATGGAGGGATTATGGCCGAATTTTAGGGAGCTTGGAGTGTGGGAAGTGATGGCTTGGATGCTTGGGGGAGAGGTTGGCCGGTTGGTAAGTGGTAATTGGGGTAGTCAAAATTCCTTTTGGGCATTTTTGTGCATATTCAGCCATTAGGAGTCAAAACACTTTTTTTTCTTTTTGTCATACCAAGCCGAATTCTCAAGCTAATCTCTTCATTTTTCCTCCTTGAAACCGTAGGTCTAAAAGCAACTCCATTGCCGAATTTTGTAAGTGGTTTTCTACATTTTGTGTTGGTTAGCCGAATGCTCCTCCCCACTCTTCTTCTTTCTATCATTTTGAGTTAAGCCGAAATCATCTTACCTTGTTCTTCTAATTTTCATTTTTCCCTTTTTCATACCATTTAGCCGAAACCCATCCTTCAAAACTCTCTTCTCATTTCTTCTTTTGGCAAACCGAAACTACTTTCATTCCATCCATTTCTCTCTTTCTCAATTGCCATTGTCGAAACTACATTTTGCTCACACTTCTTTTCTTTCTCTTCCACTCAAGCCGAACACTAGAGGTGATAAACACTTAAAGCCGTTTTTTTCTTCTTTCTTTGGAAGCTTTGACCGAATCTATCCCCTCTTCTAGTGGTGTCTACGTTGGCCGATTAAGGGTTGGTGATTGAGGTAAGTGCTAGCCGAATATTTTCTTTCTTTTCTCACTCGTACTCTATCGATTTGGGTCTTGTTAAGAGTCGTATATGACAACTATTGATGAGTGTTATCTCTTAGGTGGGAACCGATTGCATCATAGGACAATTGGATTTTTGAGGCAAGCAAGAGGAGCCTTCATTCTCTGTTAAGCAATCGGTAAGTAAGGGTAAAGGCTAATTCTTTTAGTTAATTCTTTGTATCCTGTTAAGGCAAGTTGTTAAGGTGGGATTGTTGTTGTTTTAGGGGTTGGCCGATCATCAGTAGAATCACTACTTGATTCAAGATTTGGTAGGAAACCAAATCAAGCATAAAGGTAAAGAGTTAGCATTAACTCCTATTGGTTTGTTAGCATTGGCCGAATGTTGTAGATGCCTAACCCCTATGTTTGGCCGATTGTAGGAGCTAGTAATCAAGGAGCCTTAGATCGTTTCGTTGGGATTTTAGACTCGTATTTACCAGGTGGGTAACTAGCACACCCATACCTAGTGTTATTATTATTAAACCTGTTTGCCTATTAAAATCATGGCAGTTTGATGGATTGATATGATACCCTTTTGGGTATGATCTTGGACTCGGGTAAGTCAGTATTGTTACAAGTTTACTGATGATCTATATGATACCATGATTATGGATGTATGATATGGGACATGATGTTAAACATATTAGCATGATATGTATGATTTATATGATATGCATGATACATGAGTTGGTATGAGGATGGGTGATATGAGTGGAGGGGGCAGTGATATTTTTGTGCTGACGAGCACCAGTGTTTTGGTAACACACTTTGTGACTTTGGGTCACCAGAGGTTTGGCACCTCCAGAGGTTTGGCACCTCATTGCGGCTCGTCCCTGTGGTTTGACACCACCGTGGGTTGGCCCCACTTGAGATATGGGATCGTCTGCTAGTGATTTGGTATCACACGATGGGTTGGCCCCATCATTCGATTATTGTGACTACGGTCACCAGTGGTTTGGTACCACATTTGTGTCTTTGGGACACCAGAGGTTGGGCACCTTATTGCGACTCGTCCCTGTGGTTTGACACCACCGTGGGTTGGCCCCACTTGAGATATGGGATCGTCTGCTAGTGATTTGGTATCACACGATGGGTTGGCCCCATCATTGGATTTGTGACTTTGGTCACCAGTGCTTTGGTAGCACAAACGTGTCTTTGGGACACCAGTGGTTTGGCACCACATTGACGGATATTGTGTCTTTGGGACACCAGTGTTTTGGTAACACATTGTGACTATATGTCACCAGTGGTTTGGCACCACCAGCGGTTTGGTACCACACGGGGTAGAAAAGGAGATACGGATGGTTAGGATCGGGTTGCATTAATTATGTTGCTATGTATGATGTGTGTTAGCATGTTGTTTCATCGGGAGCGGGATTTATGCACTGAGTCATTCGACTCACCCTCTCATTTGACATTTCAGGTGACTCGTAGACGCGGACATGGAGCCGGGGTGGACTCGGGGTGCTCATGCCATGCTGAATTAAGTTTTACTCAGACTCTATATTTTGGGTACTTAGTTTATTTACTATTACTTGGGTTTATTTTGGATTTGTAAAAAGGTCTTTAAAGTATGTTTTATGATGTTTAGGTTTTAATTAGATTTTATTATGCCTTAACAAAATAATTTGGTACGAATTTTACTGAAACTTGAAAAGACAATGATTTCAAAACTATAACGCAATGTGTTTTAAACTATACCATCGGGTATCTCACTATGTTTTGTTGTAAAGTAAACTCAAATGATTTTCAAATCAAACTCGGTTTTCTACTAAGTCAAAAATGTTTTAAAATAGCACTAAGAAACTATTGGAATTACTAAATGAAATCAACTCGTTTTTAACTATATACTTCGGATAAGTTTTCAAAATTTCCGAGTTTCAAATACACCATTTGATTTCAAACAAGCCTACTCAAATTTTCTTCAAATTCACTATGTTTTCCCCCGCTTTTAAACGGAAAAATCTAACCTCTCAAATACGTTTTCCCCGTAACATACCAGATTCGGACGTGGTGTCTTGTCCGGGTTTGGGGTGTTACAATTGTGGTATCAGAGCCAAGTTCAAAAGCTCGGCTGTGGGCCTGAGGCCCAAAATGGTTTCAAAAGTTTGTTTTAAGTGTTTTGGGTTTGAATATACGGTTTGAAAGGCATGGCACCGAGTCTCCGGCACCAGTTCGCCCAGGTAAGTACCCCGTACCATTACTTGTGATTTGGTTGGATGTGATATGATTTGATGAATAGCAATAGTACTTTACTTTAGAGATTGAAACTGATAGGATTCTGTGAACTCGCGAGAACAAATCTCCTTGAATATTCATAAGACTTGCTCTTAAACAGTGGAATAAATACTGATGCATAAAATTCTTAACCAGATACGTAGAGATATTAGACATGAGCACTCGAGGCAGACGTGGTCGTAATACTCGTGGTAGAGGTAGGGGTAGAATGACAGTTTCTGAGCCCGTAGGATCGGGTCAGGGTTCAGAAAATGAGATACCGGTTCCGCCACCAGCTGGAGGTGGTGAGTTCCAAGATCAGACTGGAGACGATGCAGTGTCACAGGCGATGTTGCGAGTGTTGGAAAGAGTAGCTGGAGTTGGTGGTGGCATGGGAGTTAGGAAATCTATGCCTGAGCGACTTCGGGCAAATGGGGCCGAATTCTTCCGAGGTGTTTCTGGTGTTGCTCCCAGCACTGCTGAATATTGGCTGGAGGCAACCGAGTGGATCATGGATGATCTGGACCTGACTACTGAAGAGAAGCTGAAGGGCATCGTATCACTTCTCCGGGATGAGTCATATCAGTGGTGGCTCACGGTTCGCGACAGTGTGGCAGCAGAGGATCTGACATGGGATTATTTCAGGGCTGCATATCAAAAGAAATACATCGGAGCTAGTTATATTGACTCCCAGCGAAAGGCATTTCTGAGGCTTGTTCAGGGGAGTAAATCTGTTTCTGAGTACGAGGCTGAGTTCCTGAAGCTGAGTAGGTATGCCAGGGGCATTGTGGCCACTGAGCATGAGAGGTGTGTTCGTTTCGAGGATGGTCTGCGAGACGAATTGAGACTGCTGATTGCTCCTCAGCAGGAGCGCGAGTTTGCTGTCTTAGTTGAGAAGGCTAAGGTAGCCGAGGGTATTAAAGAGTCGGTGAGGCAGGGCATGGACAGAAATAGGCACAAGAGGAGCTTTGGGTCTTCTGGATCGTCGGGTAATCCGTAGAAGAGGGCTAGACCGAGTGGGCCGAATCAGTCTGGTAGGTTTGTTGCTGCTAGGCAGGGACCGCCGCAGTGTAATCAGTGTGGGAAATCTCATTGGGGTGGTTGTTGGACTGGTGGAAAAGGTTGCTTCGAGTGTGGTTCTCTGGAGCATCGCGTGAGGGATTGTCCGCGTAGGTTGGCCAGGATTCAGTCTGAGAGTCAGGGCCGTAATCAGTTCAGAGGTAATGGACCGCCACCGCAGAGGGGCCGTGGTAATGGCAGAGATGGTAATGGTTCTGGTCGGGGCCGTGGAGCACCGGGCAGAGGTGCGGGTAGTTTTGATGCCAGACAGCTTGGATTAGTGTATGCTGCGAGGCGCCGGGAGGAGGGCGACGCACCGGACGTCATAACCGGTACGTTTTTTATTTTTGGTTCTCCTTATACTACTTTGATTGATGTGGGTTCAACGCACTCTTATGTTGCCAGTAGTATAGTAGAGACCATGGATTTAGACTCTGAGATATCTTCTAGGCAGATGACTGTGATTAGCCCTCTAGGTCACTCTGTAGTAGTAGATAAACTGTTTAGAGAGGTACCCCTAGAACTCCAAGGGGTAGTGTTTGCTGCTGATCTGATGGAACTGCCGGTTGGGGAGTTCGATCTGATTCTTGGGATGGATTGGTTGGTCAAGTACCAGGCGAGGTTAGATTGCGCTGCCAAGTGCATGGTTCTTAAGACGATTGAGGGTGATGAGGTGGCTATGATAGGTAATAGGAGAGATTACTTATCAAATGTGGTATCTGCTCTGAAGGCGGAGAAGATGGTCAGGAAGGGCTGTGAAGCATATGTAGTTCATGTGTATGCCTTGGAGGCTAATGTGTTTCCTGAGGAGCTTCCGGGTTTGCCGCCAGATCGTGAGGTAGAGTTCGGAATAGATCTGTTACCCGGAACTGCGCCAGTGTCTATTGCTCCGTATAGGATGGCGCCAAAGGAATTGGTGGAGCTTAAGGCTCAGATCCAGGAGTTATTGGATCGGGGTTTTATCAGGCCAAGTGTTTCGCCGTGGGGTGCACCGGTACTTTTTGTTAAGAAGAAGGATGGTACGATGCGGATGTGTATAGATTATCGCCAGTTGAACAAGCTGACGATTAAAAACAAGTATCCGTTGCCACGGATAGATGACTTGTTTGATCAGCTGAAGGATGCAGCGGTATTCTCGAAGATCGACTTGAGGTCTGGGTATCATCAGTTGAAGGTTAAAGAGGCTGATATCCATAAAACAGCGTTTCGGACTCGATACGGGCACTACGAATTTCTGGTAATGCCATTCGGGTTGACTAACGCACCGGCAGCGTTTATGGATATGATGAATAGGGTGTTTCAGCAGTATCTGGATCAGTTCGTCGTGGTTTTCATAGACGACATCTTAGTGTACTCAAGGACAGAGGAAGAGCATGATAAGCATTTGCGAGTGGTGTTGCAGATTTTGAGGGAAAAGCAGCTTTATGCTAAGTTCAGTAAGTGCGAGTTCTGGCTTAGAGAAGTGACTTTCTTGGGTCATGTAGTGTCGGCTGAGGGGATTAGGGTAGATCCTCGTAAGATTGAGGCAGTTTTGGATTGGAAGCCGCCTAGGTCAGTGGCTGAGATTCGGAGTTTTCTGGGTTTGGCCGGATACTACCGAAGGTTTGTTGAGGGTTTCTCGTTGATAGCAGCGCCGATGACCAAGTTGCTGAGGAAAGAAGTTCCGTTTGTATGGGCTGAGAAACAGCAAGAAAGCTTCGACAAGCTTAAGAAGATTTTGACTGAGGCTCCGGTTTTAATTCAACCTGAGGCTGGTAAGGAATTCACAGTGTATTGCGACGCATCACATACGGGATTGGGTTGTGTGCTGATGCAGGAAGGTAAGGTTGTGGCTTACGCTTCTCGGCAGCTGAGGCCACATGAGGTCAACTATCCGACGCACGATTTGGAGCTAGCGGCTGTAGTCTTCGCCTTAAAGATTTGGAGGCACTACTTGTATGGAGAAAGATCGATAGTCTACACAGATCACAAGAGTCTGAAGTATCTACTGACTCAGAAGGATTTGAATTTGAGGCAGCGCAGATGGGTTGAGTTGCTGAAAAATTACGACTGCTCGATTGAATATCATCCGGGCAAGGCTAACGTGGTGGCAGACGCGTTGAGCCGTAAGGTTGTTTCGGACTTAAGAGCATTGTTTGCCCATTTGAGTTTGTATGACGACGGGAGTATTCTGGCAGAGCTGCAGGTTAAGCCTACTTGGGTTGAGCAGATCAAAGAGAAACAGTTATTGGATGAGGTTCTGAGTGCGCGAAGGTTGCAAGTGCAGAATGGTGGTTTGGAGGGTTACAGCTTGTCTAGGGATGAGGTGCTGTGTTTTCAGGGTAAGGCTTGTATGCCTAAAGATGTTGAGCTGAGGCAGAAGATTCTTCAGGACGCACATAGTAGTCCTTATGCTATGCATCCTGAAGGTAGTAAGATGTATAGAGATCTTAGAGAGCAGTTTTGGTGGCCTGGCTTGAAGAAAGAGGTGACAGAGTTTGTTGGGAAGTGTCTGACTTGTCAGCAGGTCAAGGCTGAACATCAGTTGCCGTCAGGATTGCTTCAGCCTGTGAAGATTCCTCAGTGGAAGTGGGAAAAGATAACCATGGATTTCGTCAGTGGGTTACCGCTTACGCCAAGCAAGAAGGATTCAGTTTGGGTAGTGGTGGATCGTCTGACTAAATCAGCTCACTTTATTCCGGTGAGGGTTGACTACTCACTTCAGAAGCTAGCGAAGCTGTATGTGTCAGAGATAGTGAGGTTGCACGGTGTGCCAGTTTCGATAATCTCGGATAGGGATCCCAGGTTTACGTCAAGGTTTTGGAAAGCGTTGCATCAAGCTCTGGGTACTCGTTTGGATTTCAGCACGGCTTTTCACCCGCAGTCTGACGGTCAATCAGAAAGGGTTGTTCAGATCTTGGAAGATATGCTGAGAGGTTGTGT
Source organism: Gossypium australe (assembly GCA_005393395.2). Taxonomy (NCBI): domain Eukaryota; kingdom Viridiplantae; phylum Streptophyta; class Magnoliopsida; order Malvales; family Malvaceae; genus Gossypium; species Gossypium australe. Next base: position 58,317,790 of record CM016614.1, read on the forward strand.
CCTGGATTTCAGAGGTAGTTGGGAGGAGTTTCTACCATTAGCTGAGTTTGCTTACAACAACAGTTATCAAGCGAGCATCAAGATGGCACCGTATGAGGCGTTGTATGGTAGGAAGTGTCGCTCACCTACATATTGGACGGAGTTGGGTGAACGTCAGTTGTTGGGACCTGAGTTGGTTGCTGAGACAGAAGACAAGGTTAAAGTGATTCAGGCTCGATTAAAGGAAGCTTCAGACCGGCAGAAGTCTTATGCCGATCTTAAGCGGAGAGACATAGAGTTTGCTGTAGGGGATCGAGTTTTCCTGAAGGTCTCGCCTTGGAAGAAAGTGTTGAGGTTCGAAAGGAAAGGCAAGCTAAGTCCGAGGTTTATTGGGCCGTATAAGGTTTTGAGGCGAGTTGGACCAGTAGCGTATCAGCTTGAGCTGCCAGCAGAGCTTAGCCAGATTCACGACGTATTTCACGTTTCGATGCTTCGGCATTATCGTTCAGATCTGTCACATGTGGTAGCAGTGGAAGAGATCGAGGTGAATCCAGACTTGACTATGGAAGAGGAACTTGTGCAGATTCTTGATCGGGAGGTGAAGGTTCTGCGTAGAAAGTCGGTGCCTTTGGTTAAGGTACTTTGGCGGAATCATGGCGTACAAGAAGCTACGTGGGAACCCGAGGATATGATGAGACAGCAATACCCGCAACTCTTTTGATCAGGTAATTTCGAGGTCGAAATTATTTTTAAGGGGGGTAGAACTGTAATATCCCAGGTTAGGGGCTAGTTTGTTGTTGCATATTATTGCATGAGTTTTGTGTGCTGTGTTGTTGTTTGTGTAGTATCGGGGCTTAATTGTGGGCTAGGAGTGTGCCTGAGTAGGTAGGAAAATTTTGGTTTTTGGGTGTTAAGTGAAGGGAGCTGAGGAAGCTGGGGTTTAAGGAAATAATTTGTTGTTTTGTTGCACAAGTAAGGAGCTAGCTTAGTTGCAAAGCATGCGCTACATGGGGGAGCTTGGTGTGGCGTCATCTACATGTGGTGGAGGTCTAGTGTTCGAGCTGCAGAGTCCCCATTTTGGCTTCTTTTTGGGACGGCATGGAGGAGAGGTAGAAGGCTAGTGAAATTCTACCTTGGACCAAGTCATACCTTTCAAATGAAGGGTGGAGAGCATTTGTAGGAGGGAGACTTGGTCATGCAAGTTTGAAGGAGTGGTGGTGAGTGAATGGAGGGATTATGGCCGAATTTTAGGGAGCTTGGAGTGTGGGAAGTGACGGCTTGGATGCTTGGGGGAGAGGTTGGCCGGTTGGTAAGTGGTAATTGGGGTAGCCGAAATTCCTTTTGGGCATTTTTGTGCATATTCGGCCATTAGGAGTCAAAACACTTTTCTTTCTTTTTGTCATACCAAGCCGAATTCTCAAGCTAATCTCTTCATTTTTCCTCCTTGAAACCGTAGGTCTAAAAGCAACTCCATTGCCGAATTTTGTAAGTGGTTTTCTACATTTTGTGTTGGTTAGCCGAATGCTCCTCCCCACTATTCTTCTTTCTATCATTTTGAGTTAAGCCGAAATCATCTTACCTTGTTCTTCTAATTTTCATTTTTCCCTTTTTCATACCATTTAGCCGAAACCCATCCTTCAAAACTCTCTTCTCATTTCTTCTTTTGGCAAACTGAAACTACTTTCATTCCATCCATTTCTCTCTTTCTCAATTGCCATTGCCGAAACTACATTTTGCTCACACTTCTTTTCTTTCTCTTCCACTCAAGCCGAACACTAGAGGTGATAAACACTTAAAGCCGTTTTCTTTCTTCTTTCTTTGGAAGCCTTGACCGAATCTATCCCCTCTTCTAGTGGTGTCTACGTTGGCCGATTAAGGGTTGGTGATTGAGGTAAGTGCTAGCCGAATATTTTCTTTCTTTTCTCACTCGTACTCTATCGATTTGGGTCTTGTTAAGAGTCGTATATGACAACTATTGATGAGTGTTATCTCTTAGGTGGGAACCGATTGCATCATAGGACAATTGGATTTTTGAGGCAAGCAAGAGGAGCCTTCATTCTCTGTTAAGCAATCGGTAAGTAAGGGTAAAGGCTAATTCTTTTAGTTAATTCTTTGTATCCTGTTAAGGCAAGTTGTTAAGGTGGGATTGTTGTTGTTTTAGGGGTTGGCCGATCATCAGTAGAATCACTACTTGATTCAAGATTTGGTAGGAAACCAAATCAAGCATAAAGGTAAAGAGTTAGCATTAACTCCTATTGGTTTGTTAGCATTGGCCGAATGTTGTAGATGCCTAACCCCTATGTTTGGCCGATTGTAGGAGCTAGTAATCAAGGAGCCTTAGATCGTTTCGTTGGGATTTTAGACTCGTATTTACCAGGTGGGTAACTAGCACACCCATACTTAGTGTTATTATTATTAAACCTGTTTGCCTATTAAAATCATGGCAGTTTGATGGATTGATATGATACCCTTTTGGGTATGATCTTGGACTCGGGTAAGTCAGTATTGTTACAAGTTTACTGTTGATCTATATGATACCATGATTATGGATGTATGATATGGGACATGATGTTAAACATATTAGCATGATATGTATGATTTATATGATATGCATGATACATGAGTTGGTATGAGGATGGGTGATATGAGTGGAGGGGGCAGTGATATTTTTGTGCTGACGAGCACCAGTGTTTTGGTAACACACTTTGTGACTTTGGGTCACCAGAGGTTTGGCACCTCCAGAGGTTTGGCACCTCATTGCGGCTCGTCCCTGTGGTTTGACACCACCGTGGGTTGGCCCCACTTGAGATATGGGATCGTCTGCTAGTGATTTGGTATCACACGATGGGTTGGCCCCATCATTCGATTATTGTGACTACGGTCACCAGTGGTTTGGTACCACATTTGTGTCTTTGGGACACCAGAGGTTGGGCACCTCATTGCGACTCGTCCCTGTGGTTTGACACCACCGTGGGTTGGCCCCACTTGAGATATGGATCGTCTGCTAGTGATTTGGTATCACACGATGGGTTGGCCCCATCATTGGATTTGTGACTTCGGTCACCAGTGCTTTGGTAGCACAAACGTGTCTTTGGGATACCAGTGGTTTGGCACCACATTGACGGATATTGTGTCTTTGGGACACCAGTGTTTTGGTAACACATTGTGACTATATGTCACCAGTGGTTTGGCACCACCAGTGGTTTGGTACCACACGGGGTAGAAAAGGAGATACGGATGGTTAGGATCGGGTTGCATTAATTATGTTGCTATGTATGATGTGTGTTAGCATGTTGTTTCATCGGGAGCGGGATTTATGCACTGAGTCATTCGACTCACCCTCTCATTTGACATTTCAGGTGACTCGTAGACGCGGACATGGAGCCGGGGTGGACTCGGGGTGCTCATGCCATGCTGAATTAAGTTTTACTCAGACTCTATATTTTGGGTACTTAGTTTATTTACTATTACTTGGGTTTATTTTGGATTTGTAAAAAGGTCTTTAAAGTATGTTTTATGATGTTTAGGTTTTAATTAGATTTTATGCCTTAACAAAATAATTTGGTACGAGTTTTACTGAAACTTGAAAAGACAATGATTTCAAAACTATAACGCAATGTGTTTTAAACTATACCATCGGGTATCTCACTATGTTTTGTTGTAAAGTAAACTCAAATGATTTTCAAATCAAACTCGGTTTTCTACTAAGTCAAAAATGTTTTAAAATAGCACTAAGAAACTATTGGAATTACTAAATGAAATCAACTCGTTTTTAACTATATACTTCGGATAAGTTTTCAAAATTTCCGAGTTTCAAATACACCATTTGATTTCAAACAAGCCTACTCAAATTTTCTTCAAATTCACTATGTTTTCCCCCGCTTTTAAACGGAAAAATCTAACCTCTCAAATACGTTTTCCCCGTAACATACCAGATTCGGACGTGGTGTCTTGTCCGGGTTTGGGATGTTACACATACTGAAATCCGTTATCTCACTACCTGTTCCCAACTGAAACTTCGACTTTAACAACTCATCAACCAACTGTTTCTCTTTAATCTGACTAACCCAAGAATGCTTCACGTGAAGTTCAGCTAATAAGCTTCCATCATCGTATAAACTGAGATGAGCAAACATTGCTCTCAAGTTAGAGATCACCCTACGACTTAATGCATCTGCCACCACGTTAGCTTTACCTGGGTGGTACTCGATTGAGCAGTCATAATCTTTTAACAACTCGATCCATCTTCGCTACCTTAAAATTTAACTCCTTCTGTGTAAGAAGATATTTTAGGCTCTTGTGATCTGTATAAATGACGGACTTCTCCCCATATAGATAATGCCTCCAACTCTTCAGAGCGAACACTTTCGCCGCTAATTCTAGGTCGTGCGCGGGATAATTCAACTCATGCGGTCTCAACTGCCGAGACGCATATGCTACCACTTTCCCCTCCTGTATCAGGACACATCCCAATATTGTGTGTGACGCATCGCAGTAAACAACAAACTCCTTCTCAGCCTCAGGCTATATCAACACTGGAGCCTCAGTCAAGATTCTTTTTAGCTTCTCAAAACTTTTCTGCTGCTTCTCAGACCAGATAAAAGGTACTCCTTTCCTCAACAACTTAGTTAATGGTGCCGCAATTAACGAAAATCCCTCAACAAACCTTCTGTAATACCCAGCCAAACCAAGAAAACTCCGAATTTCCGCCACCGACCTACACGGCTTCCAGTCCAACACGACTTCAATTTTTCGGGGATCAACTCTAATCCCCTCTGCCGACACAACATGGTCACTTAGCCAAAATTCGCACTTACTAAATTTGGCATATAACTATTTCTCCCTCAAGATTTGTAAAACTACCTGAAGATGCGAATCATGCTCCTCTCCTGATCTTGAATAGACCAAGATATCGTCTATAAATACCACCACAAACCGGTCCAGGTAGGGTTAGAATACCCGGTTCATCATGTCCATAAACACTGCTGGTGCATTGGTCAACCCAAATGGCATCACTAGAAACTCATAGTGACCGTAGCGAGTACGAAACGCCGTCTTGTAAATATCCGCTTCATTGACCTTAAGCTAATGATATCCTGAACTCAAATCTATCTTTGAGAAGACTGAAGCCCCCTCAACTGATCGAATAGATCGTCAATCCTCGACAACGGGTATTTGTTCTTGATCGTCAATGTGTTCAACTGCCTATAGTCGATGCACATCCGGATTGACCCATCTTTCTTCTTAACAAATAGCACCGGCACTCCCCAAGGTGACGCACTCGGTCGGATAAAACCCCGATCCAATAGTTCTTAAATCTGTACTTTCAGTTCCACTAACTCCTTCGGTGCCATTCTATATGGGGCAATAGAAACTGGCGCTACTCCCGGAAGAAGATCAATAGTGAATTCCACCTCACGATCTGGAGGTAATCTTGGAAGCTCTTCTGGGAAAACATCAGAGAACTCCTTCACAGTTCTAACATCTCCTAGGGTTAGCTCCTTGGCTCCTAGAGCCCGAACAAAAGTTAAGAATGCCTCACATCCTTTCCTCACCCTTCTTTCTGCCCTTAAAGCAGACACTACATTGGACAAATAGTTTCTCCTTTCTCCTTAACACCATGCACTTAGCAGCACAATCCAAGTTTACTCGATGTTTTACCAACCAATCCATACCTAAGATTAAATCGAACTCCCCGAACGGCAATTCCATCAGATCAGCTGGGAAAACCATCCCCTGAACTTCTAGAGGTATATCCCTAAAGAGTTTGTTCACCACTATAGATTGTCCTAAAGGGCTAAGTACAGTCATCTCCCTAGAAGCAATCTCAGAGTCTATGTTTAAAGTTCCAGATACCACACTAGCAACATAGGAATGTGTCGACCCAATATCAATCATTGCAGAAAAAGGCAATCCAAAAATTAAGAACGTACCGGTTATGACATCCGATGCATCGCCCTCCTCTCGGCATCTAGCTGCATAGACCAACCCCGGCTGTCTCGCATTTGTGCTCCCTACACCTCTACCTGCTGTTCCACGGCCTCGACGGAAACCATTACCTCCCCTGGCTGGACCACGACCTCTCTGCGGTTGCTAACCACCTCTATCCGGCAGAGCATAACCCTGACCTACTGGCCGCACTCTGCCCAGTTCCTGTGGACAGTCTCTTACCCGATGATCAGTAGACCCACACCTGAAACATCCTCTGTTACTCGTCCAACACTCGCCCAAATGAAATTTACCACATCGAGTACACCTCTGAGGCTGACTATCAACAACAGGTCTCGCAACCCGACTCGGCCCATCCAACCTAGGTCTTTTCTGAAAACGCCCAGCTGATCCTGACGATCCAAAGTTCTTTTTATTTCTACCTCTATCCCTATCCTGATTCTGTTTTTTGGACCGTTTTACTTCCTTGGCTATCTTAGCCTTTTCCACTAAAATAGCAAATTCTCTTTCTCGTTGTGGAGCTATCAGCACTCGCAAATCATCCCTCAGACCATCCTCAAACCGAACACAACCTCATGGTCTGTAGCAACGATTCCCCAGGTATAACGACTTAAACGTAAGAATTCTGCCTCATATTCAGCCACCAATTTATTCCCCTGAACCAAATTTAGAAAGGCCCTACGCTGCACGTCCACATAACTCGATCCGATGTACTTACCCTGGAATGCTGTTTTGAAGAAATCCAAGGTAATACGGTCAGCCACTGCACCATCCCTGACCGTCAGCCACCATTGATACGCCTTGTCCTGCAGAAGAGACACAACTCTTTTCAACTTCTCTTCCACCATAAAATCAAGATCATCCATAATGCGCTCTATTGCTTCTATCCAATACTCGGCTACATTAGGAGCTACACTAGACACACCCTTAAACATTTCTGCTTCATTGGCTCGAAGTCGTTCAGACACAGATTTTCGAGCCACTGATACTGTGCTTGCTCCAGTAACCTTCTCCAAAACTCACAACATCACCTGGGACATCGCATCGTATCCCCCCGTTTGATCCTGAAAACCTGCTCCCGCAGCTGGTGGTACTGGCATTTCATTTCCTGACCCATGTCCTGATTCCGAGGGTTCAGACCCAACACCTCGGCCTCTACCACGGCCGCGTACAGCACGTCCACGTCCCCTAGCACTCATAGCTGCCATTGCGACTTAATCTGATTAAAAGTTTTATGAGTTAGTATTTCTTTCATTGTTTATTACTGAGTAGTCTTATGAGGAGTAGCTTTAGAGAGTAATTCTCGCAAATTCATATCTATACCTAGAGGTTTCAGTCTCTAAAGTTTGGATCTCCTAGTGCTAGCACACATATTCATTCATGCAAATAATCGTTTCATGCATACATCACCAAAAATTAGAACAATTACCTGCATGGATCGGGTGCTGGTAGACTCGGATGCCATATTCCAATCAAAACATTTCCTCCAAATAATATTTAAATCGACTTTATAAAACACTCTTGAACCCATTTCCCAGCCTGAGTTTTGCAACCTGGGCTCTGATACCAAAATTGTAACACCCCAAACCCGGTCTAGACGTTATGACCAGATCTGGTATGTCACAGGGTAAAGTAAAAATGAATTTTTGTTGTGTTTAGGAAAATACCGTAATTTTGAAAACTTATCATTTACGGGGATGTTTTAAAAACAGTGATATGTCGTTTAAGAAAACTTCCAAATTTGTGCTAATTGAGTATTCGTTATATTTAGTGATACTTGAAAGAAAACGATTGTTTTACGTTACTCGTATTTTGAAAATCCCATCTTCACTTTCATGGTTAAAACATAATAGTGACAAATCTTAAATAAATAATAAGTAATAAAAACCAAATATTAACTTAGAAAGGCCTTATTACATAACAAAAATCCCCAATTTAAAGTAATTTGTAGAAAGGAACGAGTTTACAAAAAGAAACATTTTTATGGCCTCCACGAGTCTACCTCGGCTCCCAAATCCACAATCTACTAATTACCTGCAAGGTTAAGAAAAGGGGTGAGTCACCAAGACTCAGTGTGTAAATCCCCTATATCACATAAGCGGCTCATGGCCCACTGTCGCATATTGGGCCTTAGCCCACTCAAGATGGCATACGAAAGAAATGAATGCAATATGTCCCAGCCCAACCTAGTTTTTCCATCCTCTACACGCCACCCGTACCAGCCCATCACACCGTGGGGATTTCTACAATCTACCCTCTATCCTCTACACGCCTCATACGTGGTACCAAACTACTCGTGGTTCCAGACCACCGTGATACTAGATCACCGTGATAGAGTCACTATTAACATACGTGGGGCCAACCCACCGTGGTATCAAAGCACCGTGACAATCCCTGATGAATATATGTGGGGCCAACCCACTATGGTACCAAACCACTAGGACGAGTCACTAAATCGTATATACGTGGTATTAAACCACCGTGGCACCAAGCCACCGAGACATGGTCTCTAAATCAGATATATGTGGAGCCAACCCACTTGTGGTACCAACCCACCATGACAGTCTCAAATTCTTCCCCTTTCACATCATAACCCAATCCCATGCATAACATACATATCATAATGAATGAAGCATGTTATCAAGCAAAGTAATAGATTACCACATACGTCCATACTCATAAAAGGGAATGTTAAAGTCACGTACCTGACATCCCTAGCCTTACACACAAGGGTATTACGACTGTCTACACAGTCTTTCCAACTTCTTAGCCCATACAGTTAATAACACAAACTAATAACAGAGTTGGAATTTATACACCTGATAACACACAATATTATACTTTCTATGTAGACACTATCGTAAGCAGGAACGACTACTATTTGCCTACTATTCTATTCTAAAGCTGATCCACAACTCGGTGGCCAATCTCAAACTGAAGACACCGCTCGCTTTTTTAACTTAGGGGCTGGGACTACGGGTCCAACCCTTTCCTTTGCTTGGCTAGGTCGACAGAACCCGAAGACTATAAGGCTTGGATTAAGGCACCGGTTAAGTACCTAAATAAATACCATGTAAGATTCGGTTTAAAAGAAATAACAAGGTTAATGTCTTTGGCAACCAAAAAGAGAGAAGAGAGAATTGAAAAGGAAAAAGAATACTGACCACACTAAGGAGAATCCGATTGACAAGGTTAGGGAACAGAATGATGACAATCTTTTGAGATAAGAAAGAATGAATGAGATGAATACACAAGGAGATTCAACCAAAAGAAAAATTAGAATTAATGCAAAGAGAAGAAAAATAGAATAGGTTTCGACTTGAGAAGATGAGAGAACCAAAAGGTGAATTATCAGGGTAAGAAATGAAGATTCGGCTAAGAAGAACAAATGAGATGAAAATAATGAGATGGTGTAGGTGGTCAGAGGTTTCGGTTTCAAATGATTAAGAGATGTACTGCGAATATGAACAGAAGAAAGAAAGAAAATAATAGAGAACAAGAAAGGGAGTTGAGGTTCGGCTCTTGAAGAAACAATTGAGTAAAAGAGGTATCATAAAAAAGCAATGGTAGGAGGGTTCGACTTTTAGGTGATGAAGCATTGCACACACGACCAAAAATGCTAAAGATAGGGAGAAGGTTTCGATTTTGCCTAAATAAAGAATGAACAAAGACCTTAGAGGGGTTTCGGCTATTCAAAGAAAAGAATCATAAATTGCCAATATGAAGAACACCAAATGCCGAAAAGAAAAAGAACTCTCAATATTTAGCTACTAATCACCTCAAAATTTCGGCACCCACACTCTCTAAAACCGCATGCACTTCCAGAGAACTGAAATGGCTTATGACCCTAATTGATTTTTGGCACCCCAACTACAAGCCAAACCAATTTCTTCCCCCCTTTCTCAAGCATCCAAAATTCGGCCACTACTTTCAACAACCCTCAATCCCATATTTTCCTCCTAAATTCACTCTTGTTCACCCACTCAAAATAGTTTGAATAATTCAAACTCCCTCTTCCTCTCATGGCCACACATTTGAATTGTTTAACCCATTCAACACTCCCCCTTGAAGTGTCCTAGCTGAACTCCACCTCCTTCCTTCCAGACGCCAAAAGAATTTCCCAAAAAGTAAATTGTGCGACTCGAACCTGCTCCCTCACTACTTCCCTTGTGGCGTCACTTACCTGCACCTTAAGTGGTGTCTTCTTGCCACCCTACCACACTCCATCTTGTGTCACCAAACCCAAACTATACCACTTAAACCCTGTCTCAACTAGCTCTCCCCTAAAGTGCCCAAAATTAAAATTTTGGCCAAAGCTTCTGCTTAACCCCGAGCCTTCCCTAGACCCCCAAACACACCAAATTAACACACCGAGCATAGCATACACACATGAACATATTCAATGCAAAGCCTCTAATTCAAGATGTCACAAGGGACACGCCCGTGTGAGGGTCTGCTAAAGAGGCACGGCCGTGTGTCTCAAGCCCAGACCGTGTGAATTTGGTACTTAGGCCCATTTTCCCCATTTTTGGCCCATTTTCATTCTTTTCATCCTCTGGTGCTCTCCTAAGTATAAAACATGAAAGTAAAGGATTAGGAGCACCAAATTCCACAATTCAGGGAATAAATCATCCAAAAGTATGCTAAATGTGGGATTAAAATATGTATATATTACGATTTATCATAACCCATGCTAGACGATTTAGCAATTAGTCCTTAGCAGCCCATATTTTTCATTTATTTCACATTTTAACTACAAAGTTTCAAAATTTCTCAATTTAATCCTTATTTTGCATTTTTCTCAAAAATCACTTTACAAAACTTGTATATCTATCAACAAGCATTCAAAATCTATCATCAAACATCAAAATACATGCTTATTCATCAATGGAAACTTTCTAAATCTTTAACAGTTTTTTGCAAAATAGCCCCTGCGCTAGCTAGACCTAGTTTCAACGAACTAAAAAACATACAAATCATTAAAAATCGGGTCAAAAACACTCACCAATTGAAGCTTGAAGTTGCCGAACCCTAATGGCTTCCATGAACATTTTCTTTTCTCAATTTTCGGTTGAAAAAACAATAAAAGATGATAACTTTTATTTTGGTTTTATTTATTTTATGTTTATTAACATATTTACCTAATTAACCTTAGTATAAAATCATTAAATCACATAATGGTTGTCCATAATTGTCCACTCATGCTATTAGTCGTATAATTACAACATAAACCCTTCAAAGATTTAATTTCATAGCTATTAAACCCTTTTATCTTATAGAACATCACTTTTGCACTTTACGTGATTTAGTCCTTTTTATCAAATTGACTAATCAAATGGTAAAATTTCTTAACGAAATTTTCAAACAAACATATTTTCATGCTGTAGACATTAAAATAATAATAAAATAAATTTTTTGACTTTGAATTTGTGGTCTCGAAACAACTGTTCCAATTTGACTATAAACGGGCTTTGGTATAATACGTAAACTTTATTTTGAGTATAATGGCATGTATAGATAAATTAGCCAATGTTGGCACTTTTGGCACACTAATGTTTTGGTTGTAACTAGCCATTGGAATGGCTACTGTTTGGTATATTTTGATGTAATTATATAAGGTATTAACTTGTTTGATATGTGTATTGTAATGGATTAATGATGAGAGTTATACCAGTATGATTAAGAATGCATGCTTTGGTAATATATACACGTTAATATGGCCAAATAAGTAATTTGGATAAATGCATTTAAGAAGTGATATATCGAGCATAAGATTGAATTTGGGCTAGGTTATAATGTCTTAAATTGGTTGGTGAAAGTATTCAAAGATTGTTGTAGGTTGAAGGCAAATTTGGGTAAGAAAAGTGGCCTCGAAAATGGCTTATTTTCTTCCACACGGGTAGACACATGGGCGTGTGTCTCAATCATGTGTGACACACGGCCATGCATACGGGCGTGTGTTTTGGCCGTGTGTCCCCTGCATCCTAAAAATTTAGGAACAGAATGCTTGGAATTGTTCACACGAGCGTGTGTCTCAACCGTGTGTGACACACGGCCTAACACACAGGCGTGTGTCTTGACTGTGTGAATCTTGCACCTAACTTTTGAAAATTAAATTGCCCACATGGGCTTGTGGCTGGCAGTTTGACTCAAGTTAGAGAGTTACACGGTTATTGTAACAGCCTGTTTTTAGTTAAATTAGAATAGTGGTTTTGGGACCACAAATTCGAGGCTAAAAATTTATTTTAATATTATTTTAAGTGTTTACAGCATGATCGTATGTATGTGTGAAAGTTTCCTGAAGAAATTTTGTAACATCCTGAATTTTTGGGCCTATGCGTTTAATGGGTGAATATGTATAATGAGTTAATTTGAGGATTAGGGTCCAAATTGGGCTCAGGTTTGGGCCGAGGCTGTAGTTAAAATTCTTGTTTGAACACTTTAGTGGAAAGCTTGCTAAGTTAGGGCATAACAGATATTAGTTGTGTTTTAAAACACAAATGGGCTTGTGGCCCAGTGGCAAAATGGCGCCACCAAAGGGGAGAGAGTTGGCGTCAATTGAAGGTCCAAGGTTCGAGTCGCCTGGTACCTTTTATTTTAAATATTTTCGGCATTTATAAGAGCAGTAGTGGAGTTCGGCAATGATGCTTAAATTTAAGAATTTATTTAATGTGATAATAAGGTGGATAATGTGCTGATAAAGGAAAGAATAGGTGGAGTTATCCATAACACTGTGGATGAGTAGTCAGATGAGGATAAGGAGAAAAGATAGGATTTATCTGCAAGGCCAGGTGGTGGCCGAAATTTTAACTCTGAAGGGGAGGAGAAATCAGTTTCTAATATGGCAAAGGGGTGCCAAAATTTCCCCTAATACTGGCTTAACTACTAGATATCAGGAAGGGCACTTTCGGGTTTTTAAGTAAGTGCCGAAATTCTCAATAATAGGGGTGAGATCTCATCATTTTCGGCAGTTGGACCCTACTCTTTTCTTCATTCTTTGTGTCGAAATTCTCAGTATTCCTCTGCAATTTCTTTTCTTTTATTTTCTTCAAAAGCCGAAACCTCCCAATCTTCTCAACATCTCTTCTTTCAAAAGCCGAAACCCTGGACTCTCTTCTCATCTCCATAGCCGAACACTCCCTATTCTTTTACCGATTCCTTCAACTAAAAGTCGAAACTACTTAGATTCCTTCTTATTATCTTCTCTTCTTGATCTTCTCAAAAGCCGAAAACTCCTAGGAGTTGCCGAATTTCCTATGGAGGTAAGTGTCGACTGGTGCTATTATTCTTGTTATTCTTTTCGGCTTTTTAAGCCAAAGTCGAATGGTTAGTTGATGGCTAGGGCCATCTTTAGTTTAATGTTTTCTTTCTGATCTCGTGTTCTCTTCTTTTGGGCGGCATTCCAGGATTTAAAGTAGATCTAATCGCCTAGGGTTCTAAGCCAGAAATTGGTAGCATTCGAATCATATTATTTTCAGGATTTCAAGGTAAGGATTTCAATTCTACTTAAGATGATCAACCGTTTTCTTTTCGTTATTCGTGCCTTAACCTAATGTTTCGTTACCAGCCTCTGAACAACACCTTAGGGAGATAACAGCTGTGTTGACTACGGATAGCGTCGACGTAGAAAGTTCTGTTCCAATAATAATCAGGTGTGTAGATCTCTAACACACTAGTTAACTGTAATATATATGCGTTATGGGCTAAAAAGCCGAAAAGAGGCTGTGTAGACAGTCGAATAAAACCCTAAAAGGGTTAGGCAAAGGATGCTAGGTACGTAATCATAGAAATCTCTATGTGTATCGAAATATATGAAAACCTATTTTTTCTTAAAGATGGTATGATGTTTTCAATTTTTCATGTGTGTATGCATGGGGTGGGATTATGATATTGAAGGGGAAGTGCATGATAGGTCACTTGGTGATCAGTGGTTAAACCACAAATTCAAATGTTAGGTCACATAGTGATCGGTGGCTATGCCACGTTTAATGATTCCTGAATGACAGGAATAGGCAGTACGGCTGTCGTTATGGTGTGTAGCGGATGGAGGGTTGATTGTAGGAATCCCCAAGGTGTGATGGTTGGTACGGGTTGGTGTGTAGAGGATGGAATTCTAGGATGGGTTGGGCTATTCATCATTAATTGTTTAACATGTAATTATGATTGTTGCCATCATGTTTGGGCCAGGGCTCATAATGTGTTTGTGGGCCGAAGCCTCTTATGTGTGTTGGGGATTTGCACACTGAGTCTTGGTGACTTACACTTTATTTTCCTTGACTTTTCAGATGAGCAGTAGATCGTGGACATGGGAGCCGAGACGGACTCGAGGGGCCATCAAGTTTTATTTCTATAGTTTATTTTCAGTTTTTTTCTTTAAGTTTTTAATTTTGGGAATTCCCCATAGTTTATATTTCGCTGCTTAGTTTCTAATATTTGCAACTTTTGAAATTTTGTCAAAGGTTTAATTTTTCGAAATAATAATAATACAAGGTTTTATTTTCAAATGTCACCTATTTATTCTAATATTGTTTAATTAACTTACGATTTCCGAAACCAACAAAGCAAAAGTTTTCAATGTACAACCCGTAGCATACCAGGTCTAGTCGAAATGTATGGGCCGGGTTTGGGGTGTTACATTTTGGTATCAAAGCCCAGTTCAAAACTCGGGCTGTGAAATGGGTCTAGTAATGTTTTGTAAGGTTGATGAGAATTTGAAAAAAAATTTCTGAAAGAAGATATGGCCTTCGAGTCTACCGACACCCGATCCACGCAGGTAAGTATTCTAACTTCTGTTGTGATATACATGTTGGGCTTGATGGGCTTTATAGACGTAGACTAGTATGATAGTATTAATGGACTTTAGGCTTAGTTTAAACAACTCTCTAAATTCATAAGATTTAATCCAACTAAACAAACCCGTAAACAAGTCGATGGGTTAGGGTGTGGCAACAGGCATGCGCATGTCTAGGACTGGATTCAGGGAGAGCTTGATATTTAAGCAGTCCTAGTGACTCACCTCCTCTTCACTAGAATCTTACCTGGTGCATAGTGACTGTTCACCTTAGCCGCGAGGACTTGTTGATGGGCCAAACTTTATAATTAAAACCCGAAAGGGACCAGCCACCCTATTTCACAATAAGAAAAAAAAGACCCCCAAGTTTTGTAAAATTTCCAAAGAAATACACATGATTTGTGAAGATTTCCAAAACAACCGTGATTTTATAAAATACCTATGTTTTGCAAATTTACCCGAAACCCTACATTTACGAGAGTAACCCGGATTGCGAAACTAGATTTTCCAAAGTACGCCTATTTAAAAAAAAAACAACAACAACAGCAAAATATCCCTGATTTGTAAACTTACCAAATTACCCCTGATTTGTGAAATGACCAAAATACCCCTGGATAGCAAAATTACCGAAATACCCCCAAATTGTAAAATTACCAAAATACCCTTATTTCACAAAATTACCAAGGAACCCTATTTTGGAAAAATACGAAAATACCCCTATAGGATAAATTACGAAAATACCCATGGGTAGTGAAATGACGAAGATACCCCAACATGATGAATGTAAGTTCGTGGATGTTACTTGTATGTTGATGTTTGATGATTGAATGTATGTGCTTCCTAGAACTAAGAGATGCGGACTTGAGACTGAATTGCAGATATAATTGCGAATACGAAAGAACTACTCTTAAACTATTATTCATAAGACTGTTCGTGGTTAATCAGTGGAAGAAAACTAATAATTCATAAAATTTCTAATCAGATAAACGCGAATCAGTAGAATGAGTACAAGGGGTCGAGGACGTCCGCCGCGTGGACGTGGTAGGGGTAGGACGACAGTATCAGAACCAGTAGGATCTGGCCATGGATCTGGAAACGAGATGCCACCAGCTGAGGAAGAGGAATTTCAGGATCAGACTACCAGAGATGACGCGGTATCTCAAGCGATGTTAAGGGTTTTAGAAAGGGTTACTGGGGTAGGTATGGGCACAGGAGCCCGGAAATCTGTGCCGGAGCAACTTAGAGCCAATGGGGCGGAAGTCTTTCCCGGAATTTCTGGTGTAGCCCCGAGTTCAGCTGAGTATTGGTTGGAGGCGGTGGAACGCATAATGGATGATTTGGATTTCATGAATGAGGAGAAGTTGAAAGGGGTTTTATCTCTCCTGCGGGACGAAGTATACCAATGGTGGCTTACGGTTAAGGATGGTGCAGTGGCTGACCGTATCACCTGGGATCTCTTCAAAACTGCGTTTCAGAATAAGTACATTGGATCGAGTTATGTGGATGCGCAGCGCAGAACATTTCTGAATCTGGTTCAAGGGAGTAGGTCAGTGGCTGTGTATGAAGCTGAATTCTTACACCTTAGCTGATATGCCCGAGGGATTGTGGCCACGGAACATGAACGTTGCGTTCAGTTCGAAGATGGTTTGAGGGATGATTTGCGTGTTTTGATAGCCCCACAGCGGGAGAGGGAATTCGCTGTGCTTGTGGAAAAGGCTAAGATAGCCAAGGAGGTTAAGCGAATGGAAAAACTAAATCGGGATAGAGATAGGGACGGAAGTAAGAGGGATTTTGGATCGTCAGGGGCAGCTGGGCGTACTCAGAAAAGGCCTAGGTCAGACAGGCCAAGTCAGGATGAGAGACCTGCTACTGCTAGTCAGACACAGAAGTGTGCTCGATGTGGCAAATTTCATGCCGGTGAGTGTTGGGTAGGCACTGGGAAGTGTTTTACGTGTGGATCTACGGATCAGCAAGTTAGAAACTGTCCACAGCAACGGGGCAGTAAAGGGCCCACAGATCAAGAGAATACACCACCGGGAAGAGAAGGTCAACAACCACCAAGGGGCCGTGGTCAAGTCAATGGTGGAAATGGCACAGGACATGGTCGTGGAGGTTTAGGTAATGCTGAGGCGAGGCAGCCAGCTTTGGTCTATGCAGCACGTCGCCAAGGGGACGAGGACGCTCTAGATGCGAATGCCAGTGCGTACTCTACAATAGTATACTAAGTTTTTCTTTTGGCTTAGAATTAGAGTGCGCAGCGAAAGAATAGTGGTGAGACTTGGGTAGTACAATTAATAGTTAGTTGGAAATTCCGAGGATGAAATTTCTTTAAGGGGGTAGAACTGTAACATCCTGAATTTGTGGGCCTATGCGTTTAATGGGTGAATATGTGTAATGAGTTAATTTGAGAATTAAGGGTCCAAATTGGGCTCAGGTTTGGGCCGAGGCTATAGTTCAAATTCTTGTTTGAATACTTTAGTGGAAAGCTTGCTAAGTTAGGGCAAAACAGATATTAGTTGTGTTTTAAAACACAAATGGGCTTGTGGCCCAGTGGCAAAATGGCGCCACCAAGAGGGAAGAGAGTTGGCGTCAATTGAAGGTCCAAGGTTCGAGTCGCCTGGTACCTTTTATTTTAAATATTTTCAACATTTATAAGAGCAGTAGTGGAGTTCGGCAATGATGCTTAAATTTAAGAATTTATTTAATGTGATAATAAGGTGGATAATGTGCTGATAAATAAAGGAAGAGGTGGAGTTATCCATGACACTGTGGATGAGTAGACAGATGAGGATAAGGAGAAAAGATAGGATTTATCTACAAGGCTAGGTGGTGGCCGAAATTTTGACTCTGAAGGGGAGGAGAAATCGGTTTCTGATATGGCAAAGGGGTGCCAAAATTTCCCCTACTATTGGCTTAACTATTAGATATCAGGAAGGGCACTTTCGGGTTTTTAAGTAAGTGCCGAAATTCTCTATAAATAGGGGTGAGATCTCATCAATTTCAACAGTTGAACCCTACTCTTTTCTTCATTCTTTGTGCCGAAATTCTTAGTATTCCTCTGCAATTTCTTTTCTTTTGTTTTCTTCAAAAGCCGAAACCTTCCAATCTTCTCAACATCTCTTCTTTCAAAAGTCGAAACCCTAAACTCTCTTCTCATATCCATAGCTGAACACTCCCTATTCTTTTGCCGATTCCTTCAACTAAAAGCCGAAACTACTTAGATTCCTTCTTATTATCTTCTTTTCTTGATCTTCTAAAAAGCCGAAAACTCCTAGGAGTTGCTGAATTTCCTATAGAGGTAAGTGTCGACTAGTGCTATTATTCTTTTTATTCTTTTCGGCTTTTTAAGCAAAAGTCGAATGGTTAGTTGATGGTTAAGGCCATCTTTAGTTTAACGTTTTTCTTTCTGATCTCATGTTCTCTTCTTTTGGGCGGCATTCCAGGATTTACAGGAGATCTAATCGCCTAGGGTTCTAAGCCAGAAATTGGTAGCATTCGAATCATATTATTTTCAGGATTTCAAGGTAAGGATTTCAATTCTCCTTAAGATGATCAATCGTTTTCTTTTAGTTAGTCGTGCCTTAACCTAATGTTTCGTTACCAGCCTCTGAACAACACCTTAGGCAGATAACAGCTGTATTGACTACGGATAGCGTCGACGTAGAAAGTTCTGTTCCAATAATAATCAGGTGTGTAGATCTCTAACACACTAGTTAACTGTAATATATATATGCGTTATGGGCTAAAAAGCCGAAAAGAGGCTGTGTAGACAGTCGAATAAAACCCTAAAAGGGATAGGCAAAGGATGCCAGGTACGTAATCATAGAAATCTCTATGTGTATCGAAATATATGAAAGCCTATTTTTTCTTAAAGATGGTATGATGTTTTCAATTTTTCATGTGTGTATGCATGGGGTGGGATTGTAACATCCTTAAATAGGGGCTGTTATGTTTGAACGGTTTGCATGTGTATGGCTTGGTTGTGTTATTAATTGAGGTGTCTTAGGGTCTAGGTATGAGCCAAGGGTAGGCCCGAGCTATAGGAAAATTTCTAATTTTAAGCTTTCGTTAAGGGGAGCTGAAGGAGCTAGGGGTTAAGTGTATTATGTGGTAAAATTTAGCACAAGTAGCCCAGTGGTGAAGTGGCAAAAGGCGCCACTTAGGGCCTTGAATAGTGACGCCATATGCAGGGAAGGAGAGCTTGGGTTCGAGCTGCAGAAATCCCTTGCTGCTAATTCTTTTCGACGCCAGGGAGGGGAAGAGTTGTGCTCAGCTCAAACTCTGATGGATAACTGTTGAACAAGTCAACAGATTTAAATGGGTGGAGAAGAGAGAATTTAGGAGTTTGAATAATTCAAACTCATTTGAATGGTCGTCCAGGAGAAGTTTGAGGAGTTTGCCGAAATTTGAACTCTAGTGTGAGGAAGAGTAATCGGTTGGAAGACTGGGGGGAGTGCCGAAACTCCTTAAGGACATTTTCGGCTAGTCAATGCATTAGTACATTCAGTTGTGAGCAAAAGCCAAAACCCCCTCAGCCCTTGTCGATTTCTTCCCTTAGTGCACCATTTGAAACAAAAGCCGAAAGTTTTTAGGCTATTGTCGACTTCCCTCTAAAGCATCTAGCTGAATCCCCAAAAGAACCATTGAGCTTTTCTTCATTTGAAACCGAAACCACTTTGGCCGAATCTCCTTCTCCCCCATTTCTTTCTTTTCATTCTTTGTTCAAAACCGTATCTGCACCTCTTCTTCTCAAATCGACAACTTCATTTTCTCCTCATCTTCTCTTGTGCCAAAAGTCCATCAATCTTTTCTTGATTCCTTGCAAAGCCGAATCTCTTTTACTCTTCTTTCAAAAGCCATAGCCGAAACTCCTTTGATTGTTCCACCACCATTGCCGAAATCTCTCTCAACCATTGAAGATCTCTTCTTTTCTCTCGTTGCATTGTAGATCTCTCGTGTCTTCTGCTCTAGTAGATTTTGGAGTGGGATCTTCGGGATTTTGAAGCAGTGGATCGTGGTCATTGACTCTCTATCAATCGGTTTCGTTAAGGACTGTGGTAAGGTTACATATCGACTTAACCTTTCTCTTATTCTTTTGAAAAGCTGAAGGCTATTAGTTATGTGGTTTAAGATCTTGGCCGATTGTAAGGAAAGCCTGTCATCGTGTGCTTCGGGATTTCCTTAAGGTACGAAAGGAGTAAGGAAGGGGGTTCTTGTGCGTTAGATCTTGATCACGGGGATTCGATAGTCACGTTAGTAACCAGGTGTGTATCTTACACACTTCATAATCTATGTAATTGTGCTAATAGCCTAAACTTTGTTAAAAGCCGAAAATTGTGTAGATTTCGATATGGTACCCTTATGGGTATGAGCAAGGATTTCGGGTAAGTCTGTTTTGATGAGTTTAAGATGCATGATTGCTGATGCTATTATCTACGATATGTTCGATATATGTTTAATGATTAAGCATGTTGGCATGATATGTATATGCATGTGCATTATTGTGGGTGATATGAGAGGAGGGGGAAGTTTTGATATCTGTGACTTTGGGTCACCAGTGGTTTGGCACCACCAGTGGTTTGGTACCACAGTTGACATTCGTGACTTTGGGTCACCAGAGGTTTGGCACCTCATAGCGACTCATCCCAGTGGCTTCGCACCACAGTGGGTTAGCCCCACATTTGATAAAACGGGATTGTCGCCAGTGATTTGGTATCACAACGTGGGTTGGCCCCACATATGGATTATTCGTGACTTTGGGTCACCAGTGGTTTGGCACCACATTACTATTGATATCAGTGACTTTGGGTCACCAGTGGTTTGGCATCACCAGTGGTTTGGTACCACACGGGGTAGAAAAAGGAGTCGTGGATGGCTAGGTTTGGGTGCATGATATGTTTGCTTGGTTATGACTTGTGTAAGGACGTTGCTATATTCGGGAGGGGGATTATGCACTGAGTCTTGGTGACTCACCTTCTCCCTTATCTTTTCAGGTGATTCGTAGATCGCGGATGAGGAGCCGGGTGGACTCGAGGTGGCCATGCGATACCTGTTTTTGGTTTAACATGGATTTTCGACTGGGGTACTTTAACTTTATATTTCGGTTTTATTTGGGTTTGTAATAAGGCCATTAGTATTTTTATTTTGGGTTTTATTATATCTACTTTAAATTTTTTTGTAAATGTTGCTAAGTAAAATGTTTAACATGTTTTAAATAACCTGATAATCAAGTTTTCGAAATTATACTACGCAATGGGTTTCTAAACGTTACCATCGGGTAACAAAACACATAAGATGATAATTAAGCTAACTTAACTGATTTTCACATCTAAGGTTTTCCAAAACTCGAATACAAGCGGTTTTAAAGTAACTAAGTTTAACTCATTCGAATTTTCGGGATTTCAAAGTAACTTAACAATTTCAACTATACATGCCCCAGATTTCTGCAAACACAAAGCAAACAAAGAGTTTTTCGCTGAAATTAAACCGGCAACTTGTTTTCTTCGAAACGTTTTCACTCTGTGACATGCCAGATTCGGTTGTAGTGTGTTGACCGGGTTTGGGGTGTTACATTTTTGGTATCAGAGCCATGTCAAAGTTCGGTTGTGGGCCCGAGGCCCAAAATGTTTTAAAATGTGGTTTTTAAAAGTATTGATGGAAAAATACATGGTTTAAAAAGCATGGCACCGAGTCTGCGGCACCAATCCTCCCAGGTAAGTACCCCTAACCGTTGTTTATGATTGTGATGATATATGATATGAATACTATTAGTGGACTACCCTAGAGACGAAAACCTAGAGGATTCTATGAACTCGCGGGAAACAAAACTCTTTAAAGAACTGTTCATAAGATTGTGCCTTAATAATAGTGGAATAAAGACTGACGCATAAAACTTTTAAATCAGATAAGTCGAGACGTTAGACATGAGCACTCGAGGTCCTGGTCGTAATACACGTGGACGCGTCGGGGTAGGATGACCGTGTCTGAACTAGTTGGGTCTGGTCAGGGGTCGGAAAATGAGATGCCACCACCACCACCAGCTGCAGTTGTTGAGTTTCAGGATCAAAAGAAATATATTGGATCTAGCTACATTGATGCGCAGCGGAAGGCGTTTCTGAGACTGGTTCAGGGGAGTAAGTCCGTATCAGAGTACGAGGCAGAATTTTTAAGGTTGAGCCGGTATGCTCGAGGTATCGTGGCGACGGAGCATGAGCGATGTGTCCTGTTTGAGGATAGACTGAGAGACGAGCTGAGATTGCTGATTGCTCCACAGTAGGAGCGGGAGTTTGCTGTGCTGGTAGAAAAGGCTAAAATAGCTGAAGGGGTAAAAGAGTCTGTGAGACAGAATCTAGATAGGACTAGACATAAGAGAGGTTTTGGATCATCTAGATCAGCCGGAAATTCTCAGAAAAGGGCTAGGCATGGTGGGCCGAATCAGTCCGGGAGGTCTGTTGCTGCTAATCAGGGACCAGCGCAGTGTGATCGGTGTGGAAAATCTCATTGGGGAGAATGTTGGACCGGTGGCAAAGGATGCTTTGAGTGTGGGTCGCTGGATCATCGTGTGAGACATTGTCCACGGAAGCTAGCCAAGATTCAGTCTGAGGGTCAGGGCCGTGCTCAGTTCAGAAATGAGGGACCGCAACCGCAGAGGGGTCGTGGTTCTGGTAGAGGAGGTAATGGTTCTGGTCGGGGCCGCGGAGCACCGGGCAGAGGTACAAGCAACACTGAAGGAAGACAGCCTGGATTGGTATATGCAACGAGGCGTCGAGAGGAAGGCGATGCACCGGACTTCATAATCGGTCGTTATTAATCTTTGGATTACCATATACTGCTTTGATAGATGTTGGTTCGACGCATTCGTATGTTGCTAGTAGCATAGTGGAAACCATGGACCTAGACTTTGAGACTACTTCTAGGGAGATGACAGTAATTAGCCCTCTAGGTCACTCTGTAGAAGTAAATTAGCTATATAGGGATGTACCCCTAGAACTCCAAGGGGTAGTGTTTGTGGCTGATCTGATGGAACTGCTGTTTGGGGAGTTCGATCTGATTCTTGGGATGGACTGGCTGGTGAAGTACCAAGCGAGTTTGGACTGCGCGGCTAAGCGTATGGTTTTGAAAACGGTTGAGGGTGAAGAAGTGGCGATGATAGGTAATAGAAGGAATTATCTATCCAACGTTGTGTCTGCTCTGAAAGCTGAGAAAATGGTCAGGAAGGGTTGTGAGGCATTTTTGGTTCATGTGTGTGCCTTGGAGGCCAAGAAGTTAGCTGTAGAGAATGTCTGAACGGTGAAGGAATTTGTCAACGTGTTTCCAGAAGAACTTCCGGGTCTGCCTCCGGATCGGGAAGTTGAATTCGGTATAGATCTATTACTCGGAACTGCGCCAGTGTCTATTGCCCCGTATAGAATGGCGTCGAAGGAATTAGTGGAACTGAAGGCTCAGATTCAGGAGTTGTTGGACCGAGGTTTTATTCGGCCAAGTGTTTCGCCTTGGGGATCGCCAGTGCTCTTTGTTAAGAAGAAGGATGGTACAATGCGGATGTGTATAGACTACCGCCAGTTGAATAAGCTGACGATTAAGAACAAGTATCCGTTGCCGAGGATAGACGACTTGTTTGATCAGCTTAAGAGGGCATCAGTTTTCTCGAAGATCAATTTAAGGTCGGGGTATCATCAGCTTAAAGTGAAAGAGGTTGATATCCATAAAACGACGTTTCGCACTCGGTATGGGCATTACGAGTTTCTGGTAATGCCGTTTGGGTTGACTAACGCACCGACAGCATTCATGGACATGATGAATCGGGTGTTCCAGCCGTATCTGGACCAGTTTGTTGTGGTATTTATAGACGACATACCGGTGTACTCAAGATCTGAGAAGGATCATGATGCGCATCTGCGGGTAGTTTTGTAGATTCTGAGGGAAAAACAGTTATTTGCCAAGTTTAGTAAGTGCGAGTTTTGGCTTAGGGATGTGACTTTCTTGGGGCACGTGGTGTCAGCTGAAGGGATTAGAGTGGACCCTCGAAAGATTGAGGCAGTGTTGGACTAGAAACCGCCTAAGTCAGTGGCAGAAGTTCGTAGTTTTCTAGGTCTAGCGGGGTATTACCGAAGTTTTGTTGAGGGATTTTCTCTGATCGCAGCGCCGTTGACCAAATTGCTGAGGAAAGGAGTTCCATTTGTGTGGTCTGAGAAACAACAGGAAAGTTTCGGCAAGTTAAAGAAGATTCTGACTGAAGCTCCGGTTTTGATTCAGCCTGAGGCCGAAAAGGAATTCACGGTATATTGTGATGCATCGCATACTGGCTTGGGATGTGTGCTGGTGCAGGAAGGGAAGGTAGTGGCATATGCATCTCGACAGCTGAGATCGCATGAGGTTAACTATCCGACACATGACTTGGAGTTGGCTGCAGTGGTTTTCGCCCTGAAGATATGGAGACACTATTTGTACGGAGAGAAGTCGATAGTCTACACGGACCACAAGAGTCTGAAGTATCTTTTGACTCAGAATGATTTAAATTTGAGACAGCGCAGATGGATTGAACTGTTGAAGGACTACGACTGTTCAATTAAGTATCATCCGGGCAAGGCTAACGTGGTAGCGGACGCGTTGAGCCGTAAGGTAGTGTCGGACCTGAGAGCGATGTTTGCTCATCTTAGCTTGTATGACGACGGGAGTCTTTTGGCAGAATTGCAGGTTAAGCCGACTTGGGTAGAGCAGATTAAAGAGAAACAATTAGTGGATGAGGGTTTGACTGCTCGGAGATTGCAAGTTCAGAATGGTGGTTTGGAAGGTTACAGCTTAACCAGTGATGGAGTGTTGTATTTTCAAGGGAGAGCTTGTATGCCGAAGGTCGTTGAGTTAAGGCTGAGGATTCTTCAGGACGCACATAGCAGCCCATACGCTATGCATCCTGGAGGTAGCAAGATGTACCAGGATTTGCGAGAGCAGTTTTGGTGGCCAGGATTGAAACGAGAAGTAACTGAGTTTGTGAGTAAATGTTTGACGTGTCAGCAGGTCAAAGCTGAGCATCAGTTGCCGTCGGGTTTACTTCAGCCGGTGAAGATTCCACAGTGGAAGTGGGAAAGGATCACTATGGACTTTGTCAGTGGGCTACCCCTTACGCCTAGTAAGAAGGACTCAGTCTGGGTGATTGTGGACTGTTTGACTAAGTCAACTCATTTCATACCGGTAAGGGTTGATTACTCGCTTCAGAAGTTAGCTAAGCTGTATGTCGCAGAGATAGTGAGGTTGCATGGTGTGCCGGTATCGATCATCTCGGATAGGGATCCCAGATTCACGTCGAGGTTCTGGAAAGCATTGCATCAGGCGTTGGGTGTGCGGTTGGATTTTAGTACGGCATTTCATCCACAGACAGACGGACAGTCAGAAAGGGTGGTACAAATCTTGGAAGATATGCTGAGGGGCTATGTTTTGGACTTCAGAGGCAGCTGGGAAGAATTTCTACCGTTAGCTGAATTCGCGTACAACAATAGTTACCAGGCAAGCATTAAAATGGCACCATATGAGGCATTTTATGGTAGGAAGTGTCGTACACCTACATGCTAGACAGAATTGGGTGAGCGTCAGATGTTGGGACCAGAGTTGGTTGCTGAGACCGAGGATAAAGTCAAGTTGATTCAGGCTGGCCTGAAGGAAGCTTTGGACAGGCAGAAGTCATATGCCGATCTTAAGCGGAGAGATATTGAGTTTGCAGTGGGTGACAGGATTTTCCTGAAGGTCTCGCCATGGAAGAAAGTGCTGAGGTTTGGAAGGAAAGGCAAGCTAAGTCCAAGGTTTATTGGCCCATATAAGGTGTTGAGACGAGTGGGACCAGTAGCTTATCAGCTTGAGTTGTCAGCAAAACTGGACCAGATACATGATGTATTCCACGTCTCCAGGCTGAGGCGTTACTGTTCAGATCCATCGCATGTTGTATCGGTGGAGGAAATTGAGGTGAGCCCAGATTTGACCATGGAAGAGGAAACAGTGCAGATTCTAGATCGGGATGTGAAGGTTTTGCGCAAGAAGTTAGTTCCATTAGTGAAGGTACTATGGCGGAACCATGGCGTGGAAGAAGCTACGTGGGAACCGGAGGATGTGATGAAGCAGCAATACCCCCAACTCTTTTGACCAGGTAATTTCGAGGCCGAAGTTATTTTTAAGGGGGGTAGAATTGTAACATCCTTAAATAGGGGCTGTTATGTTTGAACAGTTTGCATGTGTATGGCTTGGTTGTGTTATTAATTGAGGTGTCTTAAGGTCTAGGTATGAACCAAGGGTAGGCCCGAGCTATAGGAAAATTTCTAATTTTAAGCTTTGGTTAAGGGGAGCTAAAGGAGCTAGGGGTTAAGTGTATTATGTGGTAAACTTTAGCACAAGTAGCCCAGTGGTGAAGTAGCAGAAGGCGCCACTTAGGGCCTTGAGAAGTGACGCCACATGCAGGGAAGGAGAGCTTGGGTTCGAGCTGCAGAAATCCCTTGCTGCTAATTCTTTTTGACGCCAGAAAGGGGAAGAGTTGTGCTCAGCTCAAACTCTGATGGATAACTGTTGAACAAGTCAATAGATTTAAACGGGTGGAGAAGAGAGAATTTAGGAGTTTGAATAATTCAAACTCATTTGAATGGTTGGCCAGGAGAAGTTTGAGGAGTTTGCCGAAATTTGAACTCTAGTGTGAGGAAGAGTAATCGGTTGGAAGACTAGGGGGAGTGCCGAAATTCCTTAATGACATTTTCGGCTAGTCAATGCATTAGTACATTCAGTTGTGAGCTAAAGCCGAAACCCCCTTAACCCTTGTCGATTTCTTCCCTTAGTGTACCATTTGAAACAAAAGCCGAATGTTTTTAGGCTATTGTCGACTTCCCTCTAAAGCATCTAGCCGAATCCCCAAAAGAACCATTTGAGCTTTTCTTCATTTGAAACCGAAACCACTTTGGCCGAATCTCCTTCTCCTCCATTTCTTTCTTTTCATTCTTTGTTCAAAACCGGATCAACACCTCTTCTTCTCAAATCGACAACTTCCTTTTCTCCTCATCTTCTCTTGTGCCGAAAGTCCATCAATCTTTTCTTGATTCCTTGCAAAGCCGAATCTCTTTTGCTCTTCTTTCAAAAGCCATAGCCGAAACTCCTTTGATTGTTCCACCACCATTACCGAAATCTCTCTCAACCATTGAAGATCTCTTCTTTTCTCTCGTTGCGTTGTAGATCTCTCGTGTCTTCTGCTCTAGTCGATTTTGGAGTGGGTTCTTCGGGATTTTGAAGCAGTGGATCGTGGTCATCCACTCTCTATCAATCGGTTTCATTAAGGACTGTGGTAAGGTTACATATCGACTTAACCTTTCTCTTATTCTTTTGAAAAGTCGAAGGCTATTAGTTATGTGGTTTAAGATCTTGGCCGATTGTAGGGAAGGCTTGTCATCGTGTGCTTCGGGATTTGCTTAAGGTACAAAAGGAGTAAGGAAGAGGGATCTTGTGCGTTAGATCTTGATCTACGGGGATTCGGTAGTCGCGTTAGTAACCAGGTGTGTATCTTACACACTTCATAATCTATGTAAATGTACTAATAGCCTAAACTTTGTTAAAAGCCGAAAACTGTGTAGATTTCGATATGGTACCCTTATGGGTATGAGCAAGGATTTCGGGTAAGTCTGTTTTGATGAGTTTAAGACGCATGATTGCTGATGCTATTATCTACGATATGTTCGATATATGTTTAATGATTAAGCATGTTGGCATGATATGTATATGCATGTGCATTATTGTGGGTGATATGAGAGGAGGGGGAAGTTTTGATATCTGTGACTTTGTGTCACCAGTGGTTTGGCACCACCAGTGGTTTGGTACCACAGTTGACATTCGTGACTTTGGGTCACCAGAGGTTTAGCACCTCAAAGCGACTCGTCCCAGTGGCTTCGCACCACAGTGGGTTAGCCCCAAATTTGATAAAACGGGATTGTCGCCAGTGGTTTGGTATCACAACGTGGGTTGGCCCCACATATGGATTATTCGTGACTTTGGGTCACCAGTGGTTTGGCACCACATTACTATTGATATCAGTGACTTTGGGTCACCAGTGGTTTGGCACCACCAGTGGTTTGGTACCACACGGGGTAGAAAAAGGAGTTGTGGATGGCTAGGTTTGGGTGCATGATATGTTTACTTGGTTATGACTTGTGTAAGGATGTTGCTATATTCGGGATGGGGATTATGCACTGAGTCTTGGTGACTCACCTTCTCCCTTATCTTTTTAGGTGATTAGTAGATCGCGGATGAGGAGGCGGGTGGACTTGAGGTGGCCATGCGATACTTGTTTTCGGTTTTACATGGATTTTCGACTGGGGTACTTTAACTTTATATTTCGGTTTTATTTGGGTTTGTAATAAGGCCATTAGTATTTTTATTTTGGGTTTTATTATATCTGCTTTAAATTTTTTTTAAATGTTGCTAAGTAAACTGTTTAACATGTTTTAAATAACCTAATAATCATGTTTTCGAAATTATACTACGCAATGGGTTTCTAAACGTTACCATCGTGTAACAAAACACATAAGATGATAATTAAGCTAACTTAACTGATTTTCACATCTAAGTTTTTTCCAAAACTCCAAAACAAACGGTTTTAAAGTAACTAAGTTTAACTCATTCAGATTTTCGGGATTTCAAAGCAACTTAACGATTTCGACTATACATGCACCGAATTTCTGCAAACACAAAGCAAACAAAGAGTTTTTTTGCTGAAATTAAATCGGCAACTTGTTTTCTTCGAAATGTTTTCACTCTGTGACATGCCAGATTCGGTCGTGGTGTGTTGACCGGGTTTGGGGTGTTACAGGGATTATGATATTGAAGGGGAAGTGCATGATAGGTCACTTGGTGATCGGTGGTTAAACCACAAATTCAAATGTTAGGTCACATAGTGATTGGTGGCTATGCCACGTTTAATGATTCCTAAATGACAGAAATAAGCAGTACGGCTGTCGTTATGGTGTGTAGCGGATGGAGGGTTGATTGTAGAAATCCCCAAGGTGTGATGGTTGGTACGGGTTGGTGTGTAGAGGATGGAATTCTAGGATGTGTTAGGCTATTCATCATTAATTGTTTAACATTTAATTATGATTGTTGCCTTCATGTTTGGGCCAGGGCTCATAATGTGTTTGTGGGCCCAAGCCTCTTATGTGTGTTCGGGATTTGCACACTGAGTCTTGGTGACTCACCCTTTATTTTCCCTGACTTTTCAGATGAGCAGTAGATCATGGACATGGGAACCCAGACGGACTCGAGGGGCCATCAAGTTTTTATTTCTATAGTTTATTTTCGTTTTTTTTTCTTTAAGTTTTTAATTTTGGGAATATTTATGTAATAAGGCTCCATAGTTTATATTTCGCTACTTAGTTTTTAATATTTGCAACTTATGAAATTTTGTCAAAGGTTTAATTTTTCGAAATAATAATAATACAAGGTTTTATTTTCAAATGTCACCTATTTATTCTAATATTGTTTAATTAACTTACTATTTCCGAAACCAACAAAGCAAAAGTTTTCAATGTACAACCCGTAGCATACTAGATCTGGTCGAAACGTATGGGCCGGGTTTGGGGTGTTAGAAATTTTATCGTTTGATAGTTAATTTGATAAAAAGTACTAAATCGCGTAAAGTGTAGAAGTATAGTTCTATAAGCTAAAAGTGTTTATTAGCTATGGGTTTTAAAGTGGGGGTCCTCAAATGGTAATTAAACCATTTGGAAGGTGAGTGGACATATATGGACATTTATTAAGGTGTTTTAATGGTTTAATAACAAGGTTAGTTTTGTAATTTAGTTATTAAGGCATATTAAATAAAACAAAATCAATTTATCATCATCTTTTCACCATCTTCAACCGAATGGAGAAAGAAAATAAGCCATGGGAATGAGCTAAGGTTTGGCTACTTTGAAAGCTCAATTGTTTAGTATATTTTGTCTCGTTTTTATGATTTCTATGTTTTTGAAATCGTTGCAGCTAGTACTAGCTAGCCCAGGGACTCATTTGCAAAACTATTGAAGATTTTGAATGTTGCCATTGATGAATATGTATGATTTTTGATGATTGATGTTAGATTTTGAATGTTTCTTGATAAACAAGTTTTGTAAAGTGATTTTGAGTAAAAATGTAAAATAGGGATTTATTTGTGAAAATGTGTGGTTAAATGTGTGAATAAATGATAAATATAGGCTAATATATGCACTAGGAAAATTTGACTAGCTTGGGAAAGTATTAAATTACATGATTTTGTGATTTTGTGAAATAAGGACTAAAGTGTAAAAAATGTAAAAGTTTAGGGTAAAAAGTGTAAATGTGCCTTAAAGAGTGTTTTGGACTAAATTGAATGAATAGATGATTAAATAAGTTGATTTTGATTACTTATAGATCAAGAAAAGAGGAATTTAGACTTAGGTCGGGAAAAAGCAAAGAATTTGAATAGTTGGTCCGTTTCGTCATTTCTGTACACGAGGTAAGTTCGTATAATTGAACTTAAATGTGTATTCATATATTTGATAGATGAAATTGAGATAGTATTTATCTTATTAGTTAAATGTAAAGATATTAAATTAAATGTACGATTTAAGTAAGGCGAGTTGCTAAATAAGACCATAGCTGGGCTATGGCAATCGGATAATAAGACCATAACCGGGTTATGGCATGTGAATGTAAAACCACGACAAGGCCATGGCAATGTATGTGTAAGACCATAGTTGGACTATGGCATTTATAAACTCGACGTAATTTGATAAATGAATTGGTGAGAATATATATCTATCAGTATAGGTATGTACGGAAAGTTATTCGGATAATGAGCTAAAAGAAGTTGAAAACATATGAGTTACTTTGTGGCTAAACTTTATGTTATCTCATTGATTGATGTTTTAAATACAAATTATGTTACCGAATGGTTCAATGGGTAAATGGAAGACGAGAATGTATATGAGATTGGTACAATATGGTACAGGTATGTGTATAAACTATTCTAGCTTTGAATCGAAGAATTGATGACGAATGTATATAGTTTTTTGAATGAGCACTTGAAAGGTTTGATAGTTAAGGTAAGTTACATATTGGCGTATTGAAATTATTGAATTATATTTATGTGATTACATTGAGCTTATTTCGTAAGCTTACTAAGCTTTATAGCCTACTTTGTGTATTTTCCCGTGTTTTATAGTGATATCGAAGCTAGCTCAGATTCGGGGATCGTTAGAGAGTGCTTCGCACTATTCACCTATATCTTGGTATCTATGAACTTTGGTAATTTTGAGTATAAGGCGTGTATAGGGACTTTGGTCATGTTGGTTATGATTTTTGCCATTGGAATTGGCTTGTAATTGTCTAAGGTTTGACTTGTATAATTGGCCATGTGAGTTGGCTTATTTTGGTTGATTTTGGTTATGTCTATATGTAAACAAATGATTTATGTTACGCTATTGAGGTTGGAATCATGATGCTTAATGATCATAGGTAATTTGAATGCCAAATGGTTGATTGTTGGGAAGCTATGTGCTTGTGAATAGGTGAATGATGTTTGGAAAGGTTTAATTAGTTTATTTGAATTTGTAAAGTTGGTCTCATTTGAATGAGTAAAACATGAGATAGTAAGCATGCTAGTTGTTTGATTTGAAATGGTATGTTTTAGCCTTGATTTTGGTTGAATTGGATGAGCATTTATGCTATGAGTGAGTATCATTTGCATTGTGTAGGTATACACAAAAGAATTGGGTGGCAAAATGGCTTGGGTGTTTACACCATTAGTGATGAAGGTTCTCACTTTGTGAACAAATGGCTTAAGTGGTTGCTTGAAAAATATGATGTGAAGCACAAGATTGCTATTGCCTATCACCCCTAGTCTAATGGGCAAGTTGAAAGAGTGAATCGCGAAATCAAAGGTATCCTTGAAAAGGTAGTACGCCCTAGCAAAAAAAATTGGTCTCGAAGGCTTGATGATGCATTATGGGCCTATCGAAAAACATTTAAGACATCGTTAGGAATGACTCCTTATCGGTTAGTCTTTGGAAAGGCATGTCATTCACCATTAAAGTTGGAGAATAAAGCTTACAGGGCTTGAAGTAGTTGAACTTTGATCTTAAGCAAGTCGGTGAGAGAAAGATGTTACAACTTGATGAGTTGGAAGAGTTGAGGTTGTTTTCCTATGAGAGTGCCAAAATGTGTAAAGAAAGATCAAAGAGATGGCATGATAGTCATATACAACCTCGCGAGTTTAAAAAAGGTTAGAAGGTTTTGGTGTTTAATTCAAGATTGAAATTATTTCCTAGGAAGCTTAAATCCCAATAGAAAGGACCTTATACCATCTACCGAGTTTATCCTTATGGAGCTATTGAATTATACAACAATTATGGAGGTACATTTAAAGTTAATGGTCAACGTCTCAAACACTACTGGGATGGTGAAGTTGAGCGAGTTGAATCCTCGTTCCGATTAGCAGACCCTTAATTTTTAATGAACTCATCTTGTAAATAAATAAATAATTAGAACTTATTATCTTAACTTATTACATTTAATTAATTTTGTCTAAGGAGATTGGAACTTAAGCGGGACCGCTGTGACCCCTCCAACCTTTCATGGGAATTAATTTAATGTAATTTGTTAAAAAGAAATTTTCTAATTAAGATTTAAAATTTTTAAGTTTCATTTGTTCTGTTTAAATTTTAATTTTTATGTTAATAAAGGGGGTCAAATTTGGCCCAAGTACTAATCAGTTTTTTTTAAGATACAGTCTGAGTTTGAGGCCCAAGACAACAAAAAGGAGGGAAAAATCCATGCCTTGCCGTCACACGTATTGCTTGCTGCCCAAGTAACCCTAATGTAGCTAAATTTTTGCTACATGTTGCCCTAATTTTTCCCTATATAAACCCCCCTCCATTCTACTAATTTTCGTATCCCTCAAAGCAATTTGCTTACACCCTAAAAATCCCTAAATCTACCTTTTGTGCCTTCAACCTCAAATCTCGAAAGAAACCCTAGTTCTCTTCCCTTTCTGCCAAAATTCCCTATTGCCGCCGCAAAGAGATTGCCGAAGCACCGCCATTGCTGTCGCACACCATTGTCACCATCGCAACCCGCCGTTGCTATCGCTACCATCCTTACCGTTGTAAGATTTTTTCCGTAGCAAGTTTTACCCACTTTGCTGATTTCTCTTTTCTCTCTTATGCAGAAACTTTGCCGAATTTTTGGGAAAAGATACCATGTCTCGCAAAAGAACTAGATCTTCAAAAACTACTCCTGAAAACCCGATTTTGATCAATGAAGAAGTGAAAGAGAGATTTGATTCAATCTTCAAACATCATCTTATGATGCTGGAAAAAGGTTTTGACTTGAAGAGTAATGATTTGATGGTTGTTCGTATACCGATTAGAAAGAAAATCATTGCTCTCAAGTGCAAAAGATTTTGTGATGCTCGTTCACTTCCCAATGATGAACTAGTTCAAGAACTCTATGCTAGTTTGACTACCAAGATGCTACTGAAGTTATCGTTCGAAAGAAAAAGGTACCTCTTACTTCTTAGTCAATCAATGATTTGTTTAATTTACCTGATGTTGAAGAAGATGAGTACTACCCTATGATGAACAATATCAATTGGGATTTTCTTCAACAAGTGCTTGATGTTGTGACAAATCCGGGATCCCAATGGATTATAAGAAAGTATGGGAGCCATTCTTGTCGAAGAGAATACTTAAAACCAATAGCAAAGGTATGGTTTTATTTCGTTCGCTACAGTTTTATGCCTATCTCACATAGTTCCACCATCTCAATGGAATGGATGTTTTTGTTATATGCAATTTTGACAGAAAAGTTCGTTAATGTTGGGAAAATTATCTTTAAGGAGATTCACGATTGTGCTAAAAAGAAGGTAAGAAATGCTTATTTCCCATCATTAATCACTTCACTTTGCTTAAAGGCTCGTGTTAAAACACAAGCAAATCTGAAGTGGCAATATGTTCAAGGATGTATTACAAATTATGATATTGAAAGATTAGTAGAGAGGGTGCATAAGCTGAATCAAGGCGAGCAAGAAGAGCCAACTGAGCTGGTTACCGAGGAGTCAACGGATGGAACTGAAACTGAAGCTAATTTAGTTATAGACACTGAAGAGGAAGAATCTGATAAGGAACCGAACATTCCTGAACCAAGGGTTGAGCGAGGAGAAGAACCAGTCAAGCTAAGTGTTGAACCTGAATATACAACTCCCATGCTAACTTCTACAAGTACTTCAAGGAAATCGAAGTTGTCAATTTTGATGGATATGTGCAAGTTCATGCACAATCAACAACAAACTTACTGGAAATATGCAAAAGTTAGAGATGACTCAATTCAAAATACTTTTAAGAATATCTCATATACTTTTGTTCCTGAGTTCCCAGATGTTATCTTTGAGAAATGGACGGAAGATACTAACGATGCAAGCGGAGATGGACATAAAGAAGACAAGGGGAATGAGTCAGAAAAATAAAAGAGGGGATTCTTGTCTTGTTATTTATTTTATTATTTTTAGGTCCTTAGAAATTTATTTCTTTCATAATTAGTATTTAATTTATGTAGAATAAAACATAGCAAGCATGAACAAACTTAACATTTATTTAGAAAGAATAAGACTAAGTGATGTGGTAATGGGAATGAACATGTCTAGGATTGGGTTATTAGGGAAGACTTGGTATTTAATCAGTCTTAATGACTCACCTCTCTTTCTTTACAACCCTACCTGGTGTTCAGTTTTCATTCATTACTTTGTTCTTGCAATAAAGACATTGCTTCTTTTTAAAGGGGGGTGAGGCAAATAAATTGCTCAAACTTTTAAATTTTTCAAGTATGTTTTAATCATTTCTTTCATAAGTATGTTTTAATAAATGAATGTTTAGAGATATTTTTTTGTTACTGAGATAGTTTGTATGCAAGTATGAATGATGATTTTATCTAAGTGAAAGTATGTTATCATGAAGAATGGAATGCTTGTATGATCTTAGCCTTACTAATGTTTACCATGAAAACTTAGTTTCTTTTGAGATTAGACACACATGAAGGTTTATATCTTTAGAATTGGCTTAGTAACTTTCTTGAGGCGAAATCCTAGGGGACATGAAAAACTAAAATGATATAGGCACTGTTTCTTTGGACCGTTTGAGCCTTTTCAAGCCAACCCTATGATATTAGACCCTTGAAACTGTATTTTTGAGCTTAAAGGCCTGTTTTTTTGCAATGAACCTACATTATAAGCCAATTACCATCTTTTTAAAGTTATCCTAATTTTGTGCACCTATCTTAACTAAAGTTGTCTTGGGAATCAACATTTGAGGAAATTTTCATAAAGGTGTATGTGCTCATGCTTAAAAAAAAAAGAGCGAAGAAAAGTTTGCTCAGTCTCTAAAAAAAAAAGAAAAAATGTATGAGCTTGAGTTCAAAATAAGTTTGGGGGTGTTCCAAAGGTTTACTTAAAGAAAAAGGTTGTATTACGAGAAAACCAAGACAAAGTTAAAGGTTAAGATTTTTAAAACCAAAATGTCCCATCTCTTAAAATCCATACCTTTAACCAAGCCCCGTTACAACCTTATAAAAGACCTATTGATTTGATGATTATGTCACCTACATTAGTGGAGAGGAAGTCCTAATTTCAACATATGAAGATCAGAAATAAGCCTTGTGATTGTTTGCTTGATTGATATGAAATTATGTTGAAAGAAGAATGTTATCTATGGCTGTGACATACATGCAAACTATGATTCATGTTAGCATATTTTGAAGCTTGGTATAATCTTAAGGAATGTTTGCATATGAATTACTTGTTAATAAAGAAGAACGATGAGCATGAAGTTACTAATGCATGATTATGGGACAAAGATTGATGTTGCTTACACAATTAGCAATTTTGCCTTAGCAAGACCTTTTGTTGTGCATAAACATTACTTGGAAAAAGAAATGATTTAAGTTTGGGGGTGTGTAAATGGAAAAAAATATATAGGATTTTTCCTATGCAATTTAACACCTTTTTACTTAAATCCATTGTTAAAACTAAGTAATTGTTTAATAAATTAATGAAATATGTGAAAATATGAAATTAGGACATAGAAATTATTAAAATGTGATTTTATGCTTTATTATATAGTTTTCATGCAATAAATGGCTTATTTTATATTAATTTGAATATATTATATTTTTTAAGACATAAAGTAGGCCATGCATGATTAAATTAAATAATAAAATCATATTTAATAATTCATTTTAAAATATTTCATTAATAATTTGGGTTTTAATTAATGAATTAAATTGGATAAATTTTATTCTTTGGTCCTCTAACTTGTTGATTTATTCTGGACAGGTCCGATAGCTTTGCTGGATTACAAAACAGTCCAAATTGGAGACCAAGTCAACCCAATATTCGGCTACACATGGCTGTCCATTTAAAACATTCTTTGGTTTAATTAGACAAGGTCCTTGTAGTGTTGAAGAAATTAGAGATTTGCCTGAAGATTTACGATTGACCGAGTCTCAGTCCTGAGTTTTGTGGCATCCAAAATTACTTAAAAATCAAGCAAAAATCAAGTCAAAAGCCACTAAGCATTGCCGGCCACCATTTGAGGAGATTTGAAGAGGTTAACATCCACTATTTTTAGCAAACTATCCCCATCTCCTCACCTATAAATAAGACCCTCTTATTCCCTCATTCATCATCCCTCAATCATTCCTCATTCATTCTCATCATTCATCATTCTCTCTTCTCTCCAAATTCTCTTAGCCTTTTCCATTACCATGCCTAGCATCATCTCTTCATAGAGATTTTAGCAATTAAGCCTCTTAAAGAACCCTTGGTCAGCCACCTTGGAGAGCCATCAGCAAAGGAGCAAAGCAGAGGAACGAAGGAGCCTCGTCAGTCAGAGTCTTCGGTGATAGCCACTCTGAATTGGGTTTAATCTTTCTTTTCTTTAATTTAATCTAAATATGTTTGACTATGTGTTCTTTGTTCTTGTTTACAACAATTTTAGCTTAATTTTATTTAAGCTAGGATGACTGCTTTGATTAAATAATATTTATTTGATTCATGCTTATAATGTTTGTGCCTCAATCGATCATGTTTTCAATTAAAATCAAGTCTGTATTTCGTTCATATGTGATTAAAATGAACCTAAATTAGCTGAGCGATCCTGATCAGATGATGGCTAATGGACACAAATTGAAATGTGCATGCTCAATTTAGATCCTGGCCCGATTAAATTGTAGGTTGCATAACAACTCTGACCAAGCTCTTTTATTTGCATAGTTTTTAGATTTGTGTGATTAAACTGTTTCAAACCTGACACGTCCCTATTACCTTGCACGAATGCTAAGAAACCCTTAGTAAATAAGGATCAATAAAATGTGTATTTACTAAGTAAAGGATTCCGAAAGAACCTAAGTGGTTTCCAAACTCATGAAAGATCGAGTTGTCGTGGAATGTTTTTTCGAATGTTATTAAGCATGTTGATAATAAATTGAGATTAACTAAAGTAATTGTCCTAGTTTATTTATGTTATAATTGTTGCAAATTGTGTATAAATTTGCTAAAATCTATTTCATTCATATAGTTTGCATACTTAGGATAATTTGCATTAGGGATCGTTGCATTTAGTTTAATATATTTTAATCACCACTTTTCAACTATAATGTGTTTTTATTTACTAAATTGTTAATTTAATTTTACAAATTAAGTGACTTAGCACAAATACAATCCATGTGGAGACGATAACTCTCCTGTGGAGACGATAACTCAATACTTACTTATTACTTGATAACGATTGTGTACACTTGCACAAACCTACGCGTTACAGTATCCCAAATCGTGTAAACACATGCTTATGTAGGAATCGCATGACTACCATAACATCATTTGTAGGGTATGCTTCAGTTTCAACCCACTTGGATACATAGTCCACAGCAACTAAGATGTCTTTGTTGCCATACGAAGAAGGAAACGAGCCTAAGAAGTCAATGCCCCATACGTCGAACAATTCAATCTCCAAAATGTTTGTCATGGGCATCTCATTCCTCCTTGATATATTTTCGGTCCTTTGGCATTTATCATAGTTCTTCACATAAGCATAAGCATGTAACACCCCAAACCCGGTTAAAACGTTACAACCGAATCTGGCGTGCCACGGGGAGAAAATGTTTGAAAATCAATTTGTCAAATTTTTGCTTAAGGAGAAAACTTTTGAATAAATTTTAGAGAAAACGAATTTGAATCTTGTGGTGTTCAAAACGGGTTAAATCTTGTTGAAAAAAACTTAGTTACTTAATTGTTACTCCATATTTATTACTTAATCAGTGAGCATTTCAGAAAACACATACTTATCGAGGTTTTAAAGAAAACAACCAATTCATATTTTCCAAGTACGCCTATCGAAGGGTATAAGAACATCCAAATAAAACATCCCAAAATAAAAATTAGGCGGCCTTATTACAACGATGTAAACCCAAAATTAAAGTAAATCAATTAAGTTCAACAGAAAACTTTGAAACAAAACAATTGCTGAGCATGGCCACCTCGAGTCCACTCCGGCTCCATATCCACGATCTAAGTTTGATCTGCAAAATGTAAAGGAAGGGGTGAGTCACCGAGACTCAGTGTATAAATCCCCATCCCAAAAGAAATTATGCTCTTACACAAATTCATACAATAATATGCAAGTCATGCAATCCATCCAACCTAGTATCCATCCGAGTCTCCCAAATCTACCCCTTGTGGTACCAAACCACTGGTGGTGCCAAACCACTGGTAACCGAAGTTACAATAATAACATATGTGGTACCAAACCACTGGTGGTGCCAAACCACTGAGACTTAGTCACAATTTCATAAAATGTGGGGCCAACCCACTGTGTGATACCAAATCACTGGTGACAGTCTGATAGATCATACTTCCCCCTCCTCTCATCACCCATAACACATATTCATGCAACCAACATCCGTATGATCATGCTTAACAAACAAGTATCATGTATACAAATTATCATGCTTTCATAGATCACAATCAATGCGGGGAAATTGTAATAACTTACCCGGCATCCTCGCTTTTACCCACAAGGGCATTTTAGTAACTTTTGTCGTCATTCCGGCTTTTTAACAACACACAATGTAAGCATATTAAGTAAGAAAGTGCGTAAGAGTTACACACCTGATTTTCGTACTACCGCTTTTATTGCCTCTACGCTACTGTCACTCGAGACTACCACTATCGGCTTACGGTCTACTTCCGATGTCGGCCCACACCCCAATGGCCAATCTCGCACTCCTGATACTGCTCGTTTCTTGTACTTTGGCGTTGGATTTACAGATCCAACCCCTACTGCTTGTCTGTTCTTATTGTCCATAATAACTTCTTGGTCACTAAACCGAATGTAAATGGTGAGATCTAATCAGTTAAATACTTATAGCACTAAATCGCAACCTTACCTAAACTGTCGGATCCCGAAAGTCTTCAAGAAAGCGTCACCTTCCTACCTACATTCGGCCAAGCCCCAAAATATTAAATCAAACCGTTGAACGCACCCTACCAAATACCATATAACATTCGGCCAAAGACATAAGAACAAGAAAGTGGCCATTAGGCCGAACCTACCACCAACCTACCTTCGGTTTTCCCACAAATCGGCACTTCTGACTATGGCAGCACAGGATTCGGCTTCGAGGGATAGAGAGGGGAAATCGACAGGCCTTAAACAAGTGTTTCGGGTTAGATCTTAATGAAAAGAAAGAGTGAAATCGCATAGAATAAAATCCTGAAACTCACCAGATTACTAAGGAGTATGCGGCTTATGGTGCACCTTCGGGAAACAGAAACCTCCCTTGTAGATTCGGCTATGGAGGAGGAATATGAGTAAGAAGAATTCGGCTTTCAGGAAGATATTGGAGAAGAGAAGAAGGCTAGGGAATTTCGGCTAGAAGAGAAAAAAGAGAGAAAAGAATTTTGGCTTGAGAGAAAAGATGAGAAAGTGAGAAAAACAAATGGAAAAGATGATAATTCTCCTTCCAAATTTCGGCTATACACAGGCACACACACATAGTTGGATATTCGGCCAACTCTCTCCCTCCTGATCACTTTATCCATCAATTTTCATATCCCTCATCCATTTAATCCTTATCTTTCCTAATTATCATCATTTATCACTAAAAATAAAAGGATTTAAGCTCCTAAATTGTAGCCATTGTGCCGTCTCCACCCTTCCCCTAGGAGTGCCGAATTTTATCCATACCTTTGGGCCCCAAGCGGCCACACAAGGCCCAACTCCTCCCCCCTTTTGACGCCACCTTAATGCCCACTAAAAGCTCCTCCAAACATTGGGCCACAAGCCCAGCTTGCTACCAAATATAATTATTTAACACTATTTATCAACCACTTAACCCAGGTTTTACAGCCCAAACCCGAGCCCAATACACACCTCAAAGCCTTAGCCAACTAACTTAGCCATGCAACATACCAAATGCATAGACCCACAAAATCAGGATATTACAGTTCTACCCCCCTTAGAATAAATTTCGACCTCGAAATTTACCTGGTCGGAAAAGTTGAGGGTATTGCTGTCGCATAATATCCTCCGGCTCCCATGTCGCTTCCTCCAATCCATGGTTCCGCCATAATACCTTTACCAAAGGAACAAATTTCCTACGTAAAATATTAACATCCTGATCTAATATCTGCACTGGCTCCTCCTCAAAAGACAAGTCTGGGCTTACCTCAATCTCCTCCACTGGCACAACATGAGACGGATCCGAACGATAGCGTCTAAGCATGGAAACATGAAATACATTGTGGATTTGACTCAACTCTGGTGGCAACTCGAGCTGGTACGCCACTGGTCCTACTCGCTTCAACACCCGATAGGGCCCAAAAATCTAGGGCTTAACTTGGCTTTCCTACCAAACCTTAGAACCTTTTTCCATGGCGACACCTTCAAGAAAACCTTGTCACCTACAGCAAACTCTATATCCCTCCGTTTAAGATCGACATAAGACTTCTGCCGGTCCGAGGCTTCTTTCAAACGAGCTCTAATCACCTTCACCTTATCCTCTGTCACAGTAACTAGCTCCGGACCCAATAACTGCTGCTCTCCCAACTCCGTCCAACACGTAGAGGTACGACACTTTCGACCATATAACGCCTCGTATGGTGCCATCTGAATGCTTGCCTGATAACTATTGTTATACGAGAATTCTGCCAACGGTAAAAATTCTTCCCAACTGCCCTTGAAATCCAAGACACAACCCCTTAACATATCCTCCAGGACTTGAATTACCCTCTCTAACTGTCCATCTGATTGGGGATGGAACGCCGTACTGAAATCCAACCTTGTGCCCAATGCTTGATGCAACGCCTTCCAGAACCTTGACGTAAATCTAGGGTCTCTGTCCGAAATAATCGACACTGGCACTCCGTGCAACCTTACAATCTCTGCTATATATAGTTTTGCCAACTTCTGAAGAGAATAATCCATACGCACAGGTATGAAATGAGCCGACTTCGTCAAACGGTCCACAATTACCCAAACTGAATCCTTTTTGGTCGGCGTAAGAGGTAGCCCACTCACAAAATCCATTGTAATCCTTTCCCACTTCCATTGTGGAATCTTAATTGGTTGCAACAATCCCGAGGGTAACTGATGTTCAGCCTTGACTTGCTGACACGTCAGACACTTACCCACAAACTTCGTTACCTCACGCTTAAGGCCCGGCCACCAAAACTGCTCCCGCAAACCCCGGTACATCTTACTACTTCCTGGATGCATAGCATATGGACTGCTATGTGCCTCCTGCAAAATCTTCTGCCTTAACTTCACATCCTTAGGTATACACATTTTTCCCTGAAAACATAACACTCCATCGCTGCTTAGACTATACCCTTCCAATCCACCACTCTGCACTTGCAAACAACGAGCACTTAAAACTTCATCTACCAGCTGTTTCTCCTTAACCTCGTCAATCCATGTTGGCTTCACTTGCAATTCCGCTAATAGGCTTCCATCCTCATACAGACTAAGGTGAGCAAACATGGCTCTTAAATCTACCACAACCTTACGGCTCAAGGCATCCGCTACCACGTTAGCCTTTCCCGGGTGGTACTCAATCGAGCAATCATAGTCTTTTAACAGCTCAATCCACCTTCTCTGCCTCAAATTTAACTCCTTCTGCGTGAGAAGGTACTTCAGACTCTTGTGATTCGTATATACTACAGACTTCTCTCCATATAAATAATGCCTCCAAATTTTTAGGGCAAAACCATTGCAGCCAATTCCAGATCATGCGTTGGGTAGTTAACTTCGTGAGGTCTTAACTGTCGGGAAGCATACGCTACTACCTTCCCCTCCTGCATCAGCACACATTCCAATCCTGTATGGGACGCATCACAATAAACTGTAAATTATTTTCCAGCTTCCGGTTGAATCAATACCAGAGCTTCCGTCAAAATCCTCTTTAGCTTCTCAAAACTTTCCTGTTGCTTGTCTGACCACACGAATGGAACCCCTTTCCTCAGCAACTTGGTCAATGGTGCTGCAATCAGAGAAAACCCTTCCACAAACCTCCGGTAATATCCTGCTAGCCCCAGAAAACTCCGAATCTCTGCCACAGACTTCGGTGGCTTCTAGTCTAAAACTACCTCAACCTTCCGAGGGTCCACTCTAATCCCCTCAGCTGACACCACATGCCCCAAGAAAGTAACCTCCTTCAGCTAGAACTCACACTTACTAAACTTGGCGTATAAACGCTTTTCCCTAAGAATCTGCAACACCACTCGCAAATGTGCGTCATGCTCCTCATCTGATTTCGAGTATACCAGAATATCGTCGATAAATACTACGACGAACCGATCCAAGTATGGCTGAAACACCCGGTTCATCATATCCATAAACACTGCCGGTGCATTCGTCAATCCAAACGGCATAACCAAGAATTCATAGTGCCCATATCGAGTACGAAACGCCGTCTTATGGATATCTGCCTCCTTTACCTTAAGTTGGTGATACCCCGACCTTAAATCTATCTTGGAGAAGACCGATGCTCCTTTAAGCTGGTCGAACAAGTCATCTATCCTAGGCAAAGGATACTTGTTCTTAATTGTCAATTTATTCAACTGACGATAGTCTATGCACATTCGCATCGACCCGTCCTTCTTCTTAACAAAGAGCACAGGCGCCCCCCACGGCGAAACACTTGGCCGGATGAAACCCCGATCCAGCAACTCCTGAATCTGCGCTTTCAACCCCACCAATTCCTTTGGCGCCATCCTATATGGAGCAATAGACACTAGCGCTGTTCCCGGTAAAAGATCTATACCGAACTCCACTTCACAATCCGGGGGCAAACCCGGAAGCTCTTCCGAAAAGACATCGACAAAGTCTTTCACCGTTCGAACATTCTCTATTCTTGATTCCTTAACTTCTAAGGCACACACGTAGACCATAACCGCCTCACATCCTTTCCTTACCATCTTCTCCGCCTTTAGCGCAGACACCACGTTAGATAGGTAATTCATTCTCTCTCCTATCATTACCACCTTTTCACCTTCAACCGACTTCAGTACCAACCGTTTAGCTACACAGTCCAGCTCTGCCTGGTACTTTACCAACCAATCCATTCCTAAGATTAAATCGAACTCCCCGAAGGGTAGTTCCATCAAATCCGCTTGAAACACGACCCCTTGAAGTTCTAGGGGTACTTCTCTATACAGTTTATCCACCACCATAGAGTGTCCTAAAGGGCTAGCTACCGTCATCTTCCTAGCAGCAGTCTCACTAACTCAGTTCAAAGTTCCCACTACACTACTAGCAACATATGAGTGTGTTGAACCAACATCAATTAAAGCAATGTAAGCCAACCCAAAAATTATAAACGTACCGGTTATAACGTCCGGTGCGTCACCCTTCTCTCGATGTTTGGCTGCATAGACCAACCCAGGCTGTCTAGCATCAACACCTCCAGCACCTCGGCCAGGTGCTCCTCGGCCTTGCCCGTTACCATTACCATTACCATTACCACCCCTAGCTGCTCCTCGACCCCTCTGTGGTTGTTGACCATCCCTCCTGAATTGACCGCGTCCTTGACCCTCAGCTTGTGTCCTAGCTAACTTCCACGGACAATCCCTTACCCGATGCTCCATTGACCCGCACTCAAAGCACCCTCTATTACCAGCCAAACACTCTCCCGAATGGGACTTCCCGCATCTAACACACTGGGGTGGCCACTGAGCAGCAGCAGGCTTTGCGGCCCTTTCTGGTACACCAAATCTAGCCCTCTTCTGTGAACTTCCCGCAGACCCTGAAGGCCTAAAACTCCTTTTATCCTTACTTCTGTCCTGATTCCGCCTCTCAGTTTGCTTCACCTCCTCAGCTACCTTAGCTTTTTCCACGAGAACGGCAAATTCCCTTTCACACTGAGGTGCAATTAACACCCGCAGCTCA
The DNA here is from genome assembly GCA_005393395.2 of Gossypium australe. NCBI lineage: Eukaryota > Viridiplantae > Streptophyta > Magnoliopsida > Malvales > Malvaceae > Gossypium > Gossypium australe. The sequence goes on from CM016614.1 coordinate 58,361,977, forward strand.
TCTCTTAACCCGTCCTCGAACCTAACACAGCGCTCATGTTCTGTAGCCACCATACCCCGAGCATACCTACTCAACCTCAAGAATTTAGCTTCGTACTCGGGTACCGACTTATTCCCCTGAACCAAGTTCAAGAACGCCCTACGTTGTGCATCAGTATACCCAGCTCCCACATACTTCCTCTGGTAGGCTGCCTTAAAATAATCCCAGGTGATATCATCGGCCACTGCACCATCCCTAACCGTGAGCCACCACTGATACGACTCATCCCAGAGGAGAGACACTATCCCCTTTAACTTCTCCTCAGCCGAGAAGTCCAAATCATCTATTATACATTCGGTCGCCTCTAACCAGTACTCAGCCGTGTTGGGAGACACTCCAGAAACTCCCCTAAACACTTCTGCTCCGTTAGCCCGGAGTCGCTCAGCCACGGATTTTCGGGCTCCTGCACCCGCGCCTGCCCTGGCAACTCGTTCCAAAACTCGCAGTACAGCCTGAGATACTGCATCGTTACCACCAGTCTGATCCTGAAACTCAGCTTCCGCCACCGGCAGATCTGGCAGCACATTTCCGGACCCATGCCTAGACCCTGCTGGCTCCGACAAAGTCATCCTACCCCTACCACGGCCACGCGGTGGACGTCCACGACCTCTTGTACTCATTCTTCTCGTTCGCGTTTATCTGATTAAGAATTTTATGAATTATTAACTCTGTTCACTATTTATCCACGGACAATTTTATGAGAAGTAGTTTTAAAAGTGATTCTTTCGCATACGAATCTATCTTAAAGTTCCAGTTCCAGGATTATCTCCTAGTTCTAGGTACATTCATCACACAAACAACATCCACAGACCACATTCAACATTTAGGGGTATTGTCGTCATTTCACTACCCGGGGGTATTTTTGTAATTTTAACCTACAGGGGTATTTTCGTAATTTTCCAAAATATGGTCTCAGGTGATTTTGCGAAATAAGGGTATTTTGGTAATTTTCCAACTCAGGGGTATTTCGGTAATTTTGCAAATTCGGGGGTATTTCGGTAATTTTGTAAATCTAGGGGTATTTTGGTCATTTTTCAAATCTAAGGTAGTTTCACAAATCCAGGGGTAATTTGGTAATTTCAAAACTAGGGTTTTTACAAAGCAGTGTGGCTGGTCCCTTTCGAGTTTTAGTTGTAAGTTTTGGCGTGTCAACACGTCTTTGTAACTAAGGTGAATAGTCACTATGCACCAGGTGGGATTCTAGTGAAAAGGAGGTGAGTCACTAGGACTACTTAAATACCAAGCTTTCCCTGAATCCATTCCTAGACATGCATATGCCTATTGCCACACCCTGTCATAGCTAAAGTGAACAATCACTATGCACCAGGTAAGATTCCAGCGAAGAGGAGGTGAATCACTTGGACTGCTTAAATACCAAGCTCTTTCGGATCTACTCCTAGACATGCATATGCTTGTTGCCACACTTTAGCCTTGTGACTCGTTTACAGGTTTTGTTTAACAAAGTTAAGTCTTATGGATTTGAAGAGTGGTTAGTCTAAGCCTAGAGTCCATGAGTACTATCATGCTTAACTACGCCTAAAGCCCATAAAGCCCAACAAATATATCACAACAAAAGTTAGGGTACTTACCTGGGTGGATCGGCGCCGGAGACTCAGGTGCCATGCTTCCCGGAAAACAAAAAAAATAATCATTTCTCAAACTTTTAAAACATATTTTGGGCCCTAAGTCCACAACTGAGCTTTTGAATCGGGCTCTGATACCAAAATGTAACACCTCAAACCCGGTTAAAACGTTACAACCGAATCTGGCGTGCCACGGGGAGAAAATGTTTGAAAATCGATTTGTCAATTTTTGCTTAAGGAGAAAACTTTTGAATAATTTTTAGAGAAAATGAATTTGAATCTTGTGGTGTTCAAAATGGGTTAAATCTTGTTGAAAAAAACTTAGTTACTTAATTGTTACTCCATATTTATTACTTAATCAGTGAGCATTTCAGAAAACACATACTTATCGAGGTTTTAAAGAAAACAACCAATTCATATTTTCCAAGTACGCCTATCGAAGGGTATAAGAACATCCAAATAAAACATCCCAAAATAAAAATTAGGCGGCCTTATTACAATGATGTAAACCCAAAATTAAAGTAAATCAACTAAGTTCAACAGAAAACTTTGAAACAAAACAATTGCTGAGCATGGCCACCTCGAGTCCACTCCGGCTCTATATCCACGATCTAAGTCTGATCTGCAAAATGTAAAGGAAGGGGTGAGTCACCGAGACTCAGTGTATAAATCCCCATCCCAAAAGAAATTATGCTCTTACACAAATTCATACAATAATATGCAAGTCATGCAATCCATCCAACCTAGTACCCATCCGAGTCTCCCAAATCTACCCCTTGTGGTACCAAACCACTGGTGGTGCCAAACCACTGGTAACCGAAGTTACAATAATAACATATGTGGTACCAAACCACTGGTGGTGCCAAACCACTGAGACTTAGTCACAATTTCATAAAATGTGGGGCCAACCCACTGTGTGATACCAAATCACTGGTGACAGTCTAATAGATCATACTTCGCCCTCCTCTCATCACCCATAACACATATTCATGCAACCAACATCCGTATGATCATGCTTAACAAACAAGTATCATGTATACAAATTATCATGCTTTCATAGATCACAATCAATGCGGGGAAATCGTAATAACTTACCCGACATCCTCGCTTTTACCCACAAGGGCATTTTAGTAACTTTTGCCGTCATTAAGCATATTAAGTAAGAAAGTGCGTAAGAGTTACACACCTGATTTTCGTACTACCGCTTTTACTGCCTCTACACTACTGTCACTCGAGACTACCACTATCGGCTTACGGTCTACTTCCGATGTCGGCCCATACCCCAATGGCCAATCTCGCACTCCCGATACTACTCGTTTCTTGTACTTTGGCCTTGGATTTACAGATCCAACCCCTACTGCTTGTCTGTTATTATTGTCCATAATAACTCCTTGGTCACTAAACCAAATGTAAATGGTGAGATCTAATCAGTTAAATACTTATAGCACTAAATCGCAACCTACCAAATACCATATAACATTTGGCCAAAGACATAAGAACAAGAATGTGGCCATTAGGCCGAACCTACCACCAACCTACCTTCGGTTTTCCCACAAATCGGCACTTCTGACTATGGCAGGACAGGATTCAGCTTCGAGGGACAGAGAGGGGAAATCGACAGGCCTTAAACAAAACAAGTGTTTCGGGTTAGATCTTAATGAAAAGAAAGAGTGAAATCGCATAGAATAAAATCCCGAAACTCACCAGATTACTAAGGAGTATGCGGCTTATGGTGCACCTTCGGGAAACAGAAACCTCCCTTGTAGATTCGGCTATGGAGGAGGAATGTAACACCCCAAACCCGGACAAGACACCACGTCCGAATCTGGTATGCTACGGAGAAATCGTTCTTGAAAAGTTAGATTTTCCGTTTAAAAGCTGAGTGAAAACACAGTGTGTTTGAAACCAATTTGAGTAGTCTTGTTTGAAAAACAGTTGATGTATTTGAAACCCGGAGATTTTGAAAACTTATCTACAGTGCGCAGTTTAAACGAGTTGATTTCATTTAAGAATTTCCAATAGTTCCTTAGGGCTACTTGAAACATTTTTGATCTTAAGGGAAAAACGAGTTTGATTTGGAAATCACTTGAGCTTACTTAATATTAAAAATATGGTGTGATACCCGATGGTATGATTTAAAACACGTTGCGTTATAATTTTGAAATCATTATCTTTCCATGTTTTAGTAAAATTTATTCCAAGTTACTTTGTTAAGGCATGTCAAAAATCAACTTAAAGCGTAAACAACATAAAACATAACTTTAAAGGCCTTTTACAAATCCAAATAAAACCCAATTAGAAGTAACTAAACTAAAGTACCCAAATAGTAGAGTCTGAGTAAAACTTTATTAAGCATGGCATGTGCACCCCGAGTCCATCCCGGCTCCATGTCCGCGTCTACGAGTCACCTGAAATGTCAAAGGAGAGGGTGAGTCGAGTGACTCAGTGTGTAAATCCCGCTCCCAAGAAAACAACATGCTAACACACATCACACATAGCAACATAATTAATGCAACCCAATCCTAACCATCCATATCGCCTTTTCTACCCCGTGCGGTACCAAACCACTAGTGGTGCCAAACCACTGGTGACATATAGTCACAATGTGTTACCAAAACACTGGTGTCCCAAAGACACAATATCCGTCATTGTGGTACCAAACCACTGGTGTCCCAAAGACACAATGTGCTACCAAAGCACTGGTGACCGAAGTCACAAATCCAAAGATGATGGGGCCAACCCATCGTGTGATACCAAATCACTAGCAGACGATCCCATATCTCAAGTGGGGCCAACCCACGGTGGTCAAACCACAGGGACAAGTCGCAATGAGGTGCCAAACCTCTGGTGTCCCAAAGACACAATGTGCTACCAAAGCACTGGTGACCGTAGTCACAAATCTGGTGATGGGGCCAACCCATCGTGTGATACCAAATCACTGGCGTCAATCCCGTACAATCATCCGTGGGGCCAACCCACTGTGGTACTGAGCCACTGGGACGAGACGCTGAGGTACCAAACCTCTGGAGGTGCCAAACCTCTGGTGACCCAAAGTCACAAAGTGTGCTACCAAAGCACTGGTGCTCGTCAGCACAAAATATCACTGCTCCCTCCTCTCATATCACCCATCAACATACCATACTCATGTAATCGTGCATATCATACAATCATGCATATCATGCTAACATGTCTAATCTCTATCCCATGTCACATATATCCACAGCCATGGTATCATGTAAATCATCATTAAACTCATAATAGTAATACTGACTTACCCGAGTCCAGATTCCTACCCAAAAAGGGTATCATTTCAATCATCACTGCCATGATTTTTATTAGGCAAACAGGTTTAATAACAATATTACTAAGTATGGGTGTGTTAGTTACACACCTGATAATACGAGTCTAGAAATCCCGACCAAACGATCTAAGTCCCTCAATTGCTAACTCCTACAATCGGCCAAACATTAGGGGTTAGGCATTCACAGCATTCGGCCAACACCACATAGACCAAAAGGGTTAATATCGAACCCTTACCTTTACTTGATTTGGTTTCCTACCAAATCCGAACCAACAGTGGTTCTCCTTCCAACAATCAGCACCCTATAAATATAATTAGTTAATTCCAGTCACCTTTAACTTAACTGAAACCTTTAGATTGAACTAACAATAATATACCAATTACTCACCCTTTACTTACTAATCGGTTAACAAAGAACAACGATTTCCTTGCTTGCTTCCTCACTCCAATGATCCTATACAAGATGATTACCAAAGGTTAACATCCTTCCATAACTCAAAATTAACACATTGAGAGATAAAGGAAATGACCATTCGGCCAAGAGCTTACCAACACCCAATATTCGGCCAAGAATAGGACTTCTAAGAGAAGGAAAAATATTCGGCTATGTTGAAAACAAAGAAAGAAGGAATCGGCACAAGGTGTTTAACACCTCTATTTTAGGTTTTGAGGGAAAAGACAATGTGAAAAATGAAAACAGAGTTTCGGCAATAATGTTTGAGAAAGAAAAGCACAACTTTGAGAAACAAAGAGATATGGTTTCGGCAAGGGATGAAAAAGATGAATGGAGAAATCAGTTGGGAGAAAAATGGTAAGTTTCGGCTCTTGAGTTCCAAAAGAAAAGAAAAGAAAATGTGAGATGGAGAAAATGCTAGTTCGGCTTGCACCAATAAAGAAAAGAAGAAATTGTGAGAAGAAGGGATATAGGTTTCGGCTTATTCAATTGAAAGAAAAAGAGTGATGAATGAGCACATTCGGCTATCAAGGAGTTTGAAAGAAAATAAAGCAAATTCGGCAACTAGGCTTTTACTTCACGAAGGAAAGATGGAGGAATTTACTTGGAAGGTTTCGGCTTGCTTTTGAGAGAGGAAGAATTTCGGTTTACCAATTGCCTTTTTGGCCGAATCAAGCACCAAAATGCCTAATGACTTTCGGCACACTCACTCCCCCTACACCACCAAGCCAAGCCGTCCACTTTCCCCCCCCAAACTCTCCAAAAATTCGGCCTCAATCCCCACAATTACTCACCTCCACTAATTCAAAATGGTTGAACTAGTCAACCTCCTAAACTCACTCCCCACCTATCATTCAAATGGGAAGACTTAGTCTTAGGCAGAGTTTGAACTGCCACAAACTCCTCCCCCCATGCCGTCAAAATGAGTGCCAAAAAGTGGCCACTCCGCAGCTCGAACACAAGGCCTACACCCTTGCATTAGGCGTTACCCACACCAAGCCTTAGTGGCGTCTAGCTTGCCACTACACCAGCTCCCTTTTTGTGATAACTCTTGCCAATTAAAACTCTTAAGCCCCAACTACTTTTGCCCCTCATACCTTAGCTCAAAACTAAAATTTTTCCCCCTATTCCGGCTTACTTCTAGCTCATAACTAAGCCCTGAAATCACACAAACGACAACATAACGATCCAATAACATGCAAACAAAGTCACAACAGAATAGCCCCCTAACCCGGGATATTACAGTTCTACCCCCCTTAAAAATAATTTCGGCCTCAAAATTACCTGATCAGAAAAGTTGCGGGTATTGCTGTCTCATCGTATCCTCGGGTTCCCACGTCGCTTCTTCTACACCATGATTCCGCCAAAGTACCTTAACCAAAGGCACAGACTTTCTACGCAGAACCTTTACATCCCGATCAAGGATCTGCACAGGTTCCTCTTCCATAGTCAAGTCTGGATTTACCTCGATCTCTTCCACTGCTACCACATGCGACGGATCCGAACGATACCTCCGAAGCATCGAAACGTGAAAGACGTCATGAATCTGACTAAGCTCTGCTGGCAACTCGAGCTGATACGCCACTAGTCCAACACGTCTCAAAACCCTATACGGCCCAATGAACCTCAGACTTAGCTTGCCTTTCTTCCCGAACCTCAGGACCTTCTTCCAAGGCGAGACCTTCAGAAAGACTCGATCCCCTACAGCAAACTCTATATCTCTTCGCTTAAGATCGGCATAAGACTTCTGTCGGTCTGAAGCTTCCTTTAATCGAGCCTGAATCAACTTAACCTTGTCCTCAGTCTCAGCAACCAACTCGGGTCCCAACAACTGACGTTCACCTAACTCCGTCCAACAAGTAGGTGAGCGACACTTCCTACCATACAACGCCTCGTACGGTGCCATCTTAATGCTCGCTTGGTAACTGTTGTTGTAGGCAAACTCAGCTAATGGTAGAAACTCCTCCCAACTACCCCTGAAATCCAAGACACAACCTCTCAGCATGTCCTCTAAGATCTGAATGACCCTTTCTGATTGACCGTCAGACTGCGGGTGAAAAGCCGTGCTGAAATCCAAACGAGTACCCAATGCTTGATGCAATGCTTTCCAAAACCTTGACGTAAACCTGGGATCCCTATCCGAGATTATCGAAACTGGCACACCGTGCAACCTCACTATCTCTGAAACATACAGCTTCGCTAGCTTCTGAAGTGAGTAGTCAACCCTCACCGGAATAAAGTGAGCTGATTTAGTCAGACGATCCACCACTACCCAAACTGAATCCTTCTTGCTTGGCGTAAGCGGTAACCCACTGACAAAATCCATGGTTATCCTTTCCCACTTCCACTGAGGAATCTTCACAGGCTGAAGCAAACCCGACGGCAACTGATGTTCAACCTTGACCTGCTGACAAGTCAGACATTTCCCAACAAACTCTGTCACCTCTTTCTTCAAACCAGGCCACCAAAACTGTTCTCTAAGATCCTTATACATCTTGCTACCTCCAGGATGCATAGCATAAGGACTGCTATGTGCGTCCTGAAGAATCTTCTGTCTCAGCTCAACATCTTTAGGCATACAAGCCTTACCTTGAAAACACAGAACCTCATCACTAGACAAGCTGTAACCCTCCAAACCACCATTCTGCACTTGTAACCTTCGCGCACTCAGAACCTCATCCTCTAACTATTTTTCTCTGATCCGCTCAACCCAAGTAGGCTTAACCTGCAGCTCTGCCAAAATACTCCCATCATCATACAAGCTCAAATGGGCAAACAATGCTCTTAAGTCCGAAACAACCTTACGGCTCAACGCGTCTGCTACCACGTTAGCCTTGCCCGGATGATACTCAATAGAACAGTCGTAATCCTTCAGCAACTCAACCCATCTACGCTGCCTCAAATTCAAATCCTTCTGAGTCAGGAGATACTTCAGACTCTTGTGATCTGTGTAGACTATAGATCTCTCTCCGTATAAGTAGTGCCTCCAAATCTTTAAGGCGAAAACTACAGCCGCTAGCTCCAAATCGTGCGTCGGATAGTTGACCTCATGTGGCCTCAGCTGCCTAGAAGCGTAAGCCACAACCTTACCTTCCTGCATCAACACACAACCCAGACCCGTATGTGATGCATCGCAGTAGACTGTGTATTCCTTACCAGCCTCAGGTTGAATCAGAACCGGAGCCTCAGTCAAAATCTTTTTTAACTTGTCAAAGCTTTCCTGTTGTTTCTCAGTCCATACAAACGGAACCTCTTTCCTTAATAACTTAGTCATCGGCGTTGCTATTAGCGAGAAACCCTCAACAAACCTTCGGTAGTATCCGGCCAAACCCAGAAAACTACGAATCTCCGCCACTGACCTAGGCGGCTTCCAATCCAGAACTGCCTCAATCTTACGAGGATCTACACGAATCCCCTCAGCTGACACTACATGACCCAAGAACGTCACTTCTCTAAGCCAGAACTCGCACTTACTGAACTTAGCGTAGAGCTGTTTTTCCCTCAGAATCTGCAGCACCACTCTCAAATGCGCATCATGCTCTTCCTCTGTCCTTGAGTACACTAAAATGTCGTCTATGAAAACCACGACGAACTGATCCAGATACTACTGAAACACCCTATTCATCATATCCATAAATGCTGCCGGTGCGTTAGTCAACCCGAATGGCATTACCAGGAATTCGTAGTGCCCATACCGAGTCCGAAACGCTGTTTTATGGATATCCGCCTCCTTAACCTTCAACAGATGGTACCCAGACCTCAGATCAATCTTAGAGAATACCGCTGCACCCTTCAACTGATCAAACAAGTCATCTATCCGTGGCAACGGGTACTTGTTTTTAATCGTCAGCTTGTTCAACTGGCGGTAATCTATGCACATCCGCATTGTACCATATTTCTTCTTAACGAATAATACCGGCGCTCTCCACGGTGAAACACTTGGCCTGATAAAACCTCGATCCAATAACTCCTGGATCTGAGCCTTAAGCTCCACCAATTCCTTTGGTGCCATCCTATACGGAGCAATAGACACTGGCGCAGTTCCAGGTAACAGATCAATCCCGAACTCTACCTTACGATCTGGCGGCAAACCCGGAAGTTCCTCCGAAAACACATCAGCAAATTCCTTAACAGTACGAACCTTCTCAACAGCAGACTCTTTAGCCTCCAAGGCATACACATGAACCACATACGCTTTGCAGCCCTTCCTGACCATCTTCTCCGCTTTCAAAACAGATACCACATTTGATAAGTAATCCCTCCTATTACCTATCATAGCCACCTCATCACCATCAACCGTCTTAAGAACCATACGCTTAGCCGCGCAATCCAACCTCGCCTGGTACTTAACCAGCCAATCCATCCCAAGAATCAGATCGAACTCCCCAAACGGCAGTTCCATCAGATCAGCAACAAATTCTACCCCTTGGAGTTCTAGAGGTACATCTCTAAAAGCTTATCTACCCTACAGAGTGACCTAAAGGACTAACAGTCATCTGCCTAGAAGATATCTCAGAGTCTAAGTCCATGGTCTCTACTATACTACTGGCAACATAAGAGTGCGTAGAACCCACATCAATTAAAGCCGTATAAGGAGTACCAAAAATCAAAAACGTCGGTTATGACGTCCGGTGCGTCGCCCTCCTCTCGGCGCCTCGCAGCATATACCATCCAGGCTGTCTGGCATCAGAACTACCCGTACCTCTGCCGGTGCTCCACGGCCCCGACCAGAACCATTACCACCTCTGCCATTACCACGGCCCCTCTGCGGTGGCGGTTCATTACCTCTGAACTGATTACGGCCCTGATTCTCAAACTGAATCCTGGCCATCAATTAAAGCAGTATAAGGAGTACCAAAAATCAAAAACGTACCGGTTATGACGTCCGGTGCGTCGCCCTCCTCTCGGCGCCTCGCAGCATATACCAATCCAGGCTGTCTGGCATCAGAACTACCCGTACCTCTGCCCGGTGCTCCACGGCCCCGACCAGAACCATTACCACCTCTGCCATTACCACGGCCCCTCTGCGGTGGCGGTTCATTACCTCTGAACTGATTACGGCCCTGATTCTCAAACTGAATCCTGGCCATCCTACGCGGACAGTCCCTTATGCGATGCTCCAGAGAACCACACTCGAAACAACCTTTTCCACCAGTCCAACAGCCACCCCAATGAGATTTCCCACACTGATTACACTGCGGCGGTCCCTGCCTAGCAGCAACAAACCTAGCAGACTGGTTCGGCCCACTCGGTCTAGCCCTCTTCTGCGGATTACCCGACGAACCAGAAGACCCAAAACTCCTCTTAAGCCTACTCCTGTCCATGCTCTGTCTTACCGACTCTTTAACACCCTCGGCTACCTTAGCCTTCTCCACTAAGACAGCAAACTCGCGCTCCTGCTGTGGAGCAATCAGCAGCCTCAACTCGTCTCGCAGACCATCCTCGAAACGAACACACCTCTCATGCTCAGTGGCTACAATGCCCCTGGCATACCTACTCAGCTTCAGGAACTCAGCCTCGTACTCAGCAACAGATTTACTCCCCTGAACAAGCCTCAGAAATGCCTTTCTCTGGGAGTCGATGTAACTAGCCCCGATGTATTTCTTTTGATATGCAGCTCTGAAGTAATCTCATGTCAAATCCTCTACTGCCACACTATCCCGAACCGTGAGCCACCACTGATATGACTCATCCCGGAGAAGCGATACGATACCCTTCAGCTTCTCTTCAGCCGTCAAGTCCAGATCGTCCATGATCCGCTCAGTTGCCTCCAGCCAATATTCAGCAGTGCTAGGAGCCACACCCGATACACCTCGGAAGAATTCAGCCCCATTAGCCCGGAGTCGCTCAGGAACTGATTTCCTAACTCCTACACCACCCCTTACACCAGCTACTCTTTCCAACACTCGCAGCATCGCCTGTGACACTGCGTCGTCTCCAGTCTGATCTTGGAACTCACCACCTCCAGCTGGTGGCGGAACCGGTATCTCATTTTCTGAACCCTGACCCGATCCTACGGGCTCAGAAACCGTCATTCTACCCCTACCTCTACCACGAGTATTACGACCACGTCCGCCTCGAGTGCTCATGTCTAATCTTTCTACGTATCTGATTAAAGAATTTTATGCATCAGTATTTATTCCACTTGTTTTTAAAAGCAAGTCTTATGAATATTTAAAGAGGATTTGTTCTCGCGAGTTCACAGAATCCTATCAGTTTCAATCTCTAAAGTAGCATACTATTGCTAGTCATCAAATCATATCATATCCAATCAATTCACACGTAATAGTACGGGGTACTTACCTGGGCGAACTGGTGCCGGAGACTCGGTGCCATGCCTTTCAATCCATATATTTAGGCCAAAAACACTTAAAACATCTTTTTGAAAACATTTTGGGCCTCAGGCCCACAGCCGAGCTTTTGAACTTGGCTCTGATACCACAAATGTAACACCCCAAACCCGGACAAGACACCACGTCCGAATCTGGTATGCTACGGAGAAATCGTTCTTGAAAAGTTAGATTTTCCGTTTAAAAGCTGAGTGAAAACACAGTGTGTTTGAAACCAATTTGAGTAGTCTTGTTTGAAAAACGGTTGATGTATTTGAAACCCGGAGATTTTGAAAACTTATCTACAGTGCGCAGTTTAAACGAGTTGATTTCATTTAAGAATTTCCAATAGTTCCTTAGGGCTACTTGAAACATTTTTGATCTTAAGGGAAAAACGAGTTTGATTTGGAAATCACTTGAGCTTACTTAATATTAAAAATATGGTGTGATACCCGATGGTATGATTTAAAACACGTTGCGTTATAATTTTGAAATCATTATCTTTCCATGTTTTAGTAAAATTTATTCCAAGTTACTTTGTTAAGGCATGTCAAAAATCAACTTAAAGCGTAAACAACATAAAACATAACTTTAAAGGCCTTTTACAAATCCAAATAAAACCCAATTAGAAGTAACTAAACTAAAGTACCCAAATAGTAGAGTCTGAGTAAAACTTTATTAAGCATGGCATGTGCACCCCGAGTCCATCCCGGCTCCATGTCCGCGTCTACGAGTCACCTGAAATGTCAAAGGAGAGGGTGAGTCGAGTGACTCAGTGTGTAAATCCCGCTCCCAAGAAAACAACATGCTAACACACATCACACATAGCAACATAATTAATGCAACCCAATCCTAACCATCCATATCGCCTTTTCTACCCCGTGTGGTACCAAACCACTGGTGGTGCCAAACCACTGGTGACATATAGTCACAATGTGTTACCAAAACACTGGTGTCCCAAAGACACAATATCCGTCATTGTGGTACCAAACCACTGGTGTCCCAAAGACACAATGTGCTACCAAAGCACTGGTGACCGAAGTCACAAATCCAAAGATGATGGGGCCAACCCATCGTGTGATACCAAATCACTAGCAGACGATCCCATATCTCAAGTGGGGCCAACCCACGGTGGTCAAACCACAGGGACAAGTCGCAATGAGGTGCCAAACCTCTGGTGTCCCAAAGAGACAATGTGCTACCAAAGCACTGGTGACCGTAGTCACAAATCTGGTGATGGGGCCAACCCATCGTGTGATACCAAATCACTGGCGTCAATCCCGTATAATCATCCGTGGGGCCAACCCACTGTGGTACTGAGCCACTGGGACGAGACGCTGAGGTACCAAACCTCTGGAGGTGCCAAACCTCTGGTGACCCAAAGTCACAAAGTGTGCTACCAAAGCACTGGTGCTCGTCAGCACAAAATATCACTGTTCCCTCCTCTCATATCACCCATCAACATACCATACTCATGTAATCGTGCATATCATACAATCATGCATATCATGCTAACATGTCTAATCTCTATCCCATGTCACATATATCCACAGCCATGGTATCATGTAAATCATCATTAAACTCATAATAGTAATACTGACTTACCCGAGTCCAGATTCCTACCCAAAAAGGGTATCATTTCAATCATCACTGCCATGATTTTTATTAGGCAAACAGGTTTAATAACAATATTACTAAGTATGGGTGTGTTAGTTACACACCTGATAATACGAGTCTAGAAATCCCGACCAAACGATCTAAGTCCCTCGATTGCTAACTCCTACAATCGGCCAAACATTAGGGGTTAGGCATTCACAGCATTCAGCCAACACCACATAGACCAAAAGGGTTAATATCGAACCCTTACCTTTACTTGATTTGGTTTCCTACCAAATCCGAACCAACAGTGGTTCTCGTTCCAACAATCAGCACCCTATAAATATAATTAGTTAATTCCAGTCACCTTTAACTTAACTGAAACCTTTAGATTGAACTAACAATAATATACCAATTACTCACCCTTTACTTACTAATCGGTTAACAAAGAACAACGATTTCCTTGCTTGCTTCCTCACTCCAATGATCCTATACAAGATGATTACCAAAGGTTAACATCCTTCCATAACTCAAAATTAACACATTGAGAGATAAAGGAAATGACCATTCGGCCAAGAGCTTACCAACACCCAATATTCGGCCAAGAATAGGACTTCTAAGAGAAGGAAAAATATTCGGCTATGTTGAAAACAAAGAAAGAAGGAATCGGCACAAGGTGTTTAACACCTCTATTTTCGGTTTTGAGGGAAAAGACAATGTGAAAAATGAAAACAGAGTTTCGGCAATAATGTTTGAGAAAGAAAAGCACAACTTTGAGAAACAAAGAGATACGGTTTCAGCAAGGGATGAAAAAGATGAATGGAGAAATCAGTTGGGAGAAAAATGGTAAGTTTCGGCTCTTGAGTTCCAAAAGAAAAGAAAAGAAAATGTGAGATGGAGAAAATGCTAGTTCGACTTGCACCAATAAAGAAAAGAAGAAATTGTGAGAAGAAGGGATATAGGTTTCGGCTTATTCAATTGAAAGAAAAAGAGTGATGAATGAGCACATTCGGCTATCAAGGAGTTTGAAAGAAAATAAAGCAAATTCGGCAACTAGGCTTTTACTTCACGAAGGAAAGATGGAGGAATTTACTTGGAAGGTTTCGGCTTGCTTTTGAGAGAGGAAGAATTTCGGTTTACCAATTGCCTTTTTGGCCGAATCAAGCACCAAAATGCCTAATGACTTTCGGCACACTCACTCCCCCTACACCACCAAGCCAAGCCGTCCACTTTCCCCCCCCCAAACTCTCCAAAAATTCGGCCTCAATCCCCACAATTACTCACCTTCACTAATTCAAAATGGTTGAACTAGTCAACCTCCTAAACTCACTCCCCACCTATCATTCAAATGGGAAGACTTAGTCTTAGGCAGAGTTTGAACTGCCACAAACTCCTCCCCCCATGCCGTCAAAATGAGTGCCAAAAAGTGGCCACTCCGCAGCTCAAACACAAGGCCTACACCCTTGCATTAGGCGTTACCCACACCAAGCCTTAGTGGCGTCTAGCTTGCCACTACACCAGCTCCCTTTTTGTGATAACTCTTGCCAATTAAAACTCTTAAGCCCCAACTACTTCTGCCCCTCATACCTTAGCTCAAAACTAAAATTTTTCCCCCTATTCCGGCTTACTTCTAGCTCATAACTAAGCCCCGAAATCACACAAACGACAACATAACGATCCAATAACATGCAAACAAAGTCACAACAGAATAGCCCCCTAACCCGGGATATTACAAGGAATATGAGTAAGAAGAATTCGGCTTTCAGGAAGATATTGGAGAAGAGAAAAAGGCTAGGGAATTTCGGCTAGAAGAGAAAAAAGAGAGAAAAGAATTTTGGCTTGAGAGAAAAGATGAGAAAGTGAGAAAAAAAAATGGAAAAGATGATAATTCTCCTTCCAAATTTTGGCTATACACAGGCACACACACAGAGTTGGATATTCGGCCAACTCTCTCCCTCCTGATAACTTTATCCATCAATTATCATATCCCTCATCCATTTAATCCTTATCTTTCCTAATTATCATCATTTATCACTAAAAAAAAAAGGATTTAAGCTCCTAAATTGTAGTCATTGTGCCGTCCACCCCCTTCCCCTAGGAGTGCCGAATTTTATCCATCCCTTTGGGCCCCAAGCGGCCACACAAGGCCCAACTCCTCCCCCCTTTTGACGCCACCTTAATGCCCACTAAAAGCTCCTCCAAACATTGGGCCACAAGCCCAGCTTGCTACCAAATATAATTACTTAACTCAAATTATAACTAACACTATTTATCAGCCACTTAACCCAGGTTTTACAGCTCAAACCCGAGCCCAATACACACCTCAAAGCCTTAGCCAACTAACTTAGCCATGCAACATACCAAATGCATAGACCCATAAAATCAAGATATTACAAAGCATCTTTAAATAGTGTAGGCCAAAAGAAACCTGCTTGCAAAATCTTTGTTGTAGTACGTGAACGACCAAAGTGTCCCCCACTTGGAGCTGAATGGAAATGATACAAGATCTCAACAATCTTGCTTTCAGCTACACACTTTTGGATTATATTATCTACATATTGTTTAAACAAAAATGGATCTGCCCAAAGATAATACCAACTATCATGAGGGAATTTTTTCCTTTGTTGGTATGTCATTTCTTGAGGAATTATTCCACATGCAAGATAATTGGCAAAATCAGCAAACCAAGGTATTTCATGAATTTTTATTTACCTGAAATAAGTGTTCATCTGGGAAATTCTCGTTGATAGGCGAACATGTCTGAGGTACCTCATCTTGCTCCAACCTCGATAGATGATCAGCTATTTGATTTTTGACACCTTCTCTATCTTGGATCTCAAGGTCAATTTTTTGGAGTAAAAGTATCCAACGAATTAGCCTTGGTTTTGCATCTTTCTTCATGAGCAAATATTTAATGGCCACATGGTCAGTAAATACTGTAACTTTGGTACCTATAAGATATGAGCGAAATTTGTCAAAAGAAAAAACTATAGCGAAGAGTTCCTTTTCAGTTACCATATTATTGAGTTGGGCTCCCATCAAAGTTCTACTTGGATACTAAATAGGGTGAAACACTTTGTTTCTTATTTGACTCATCACAGCTCTAACGGCATAGTCACCTGCATCGCACATCAACTCAAAAGGTGAGTTCCAATCAGGTGTAATGATTATTGGGGCTGAGATTAACCGCTTCTTTAGATCTTCAAAAGCTTCCAAACATGCTTTGTTAAAATCAAACACTCTATCTTTCTCTAACAACAAACACAACGGTTTAGAGATTTTCGAGAAACCTTTGATAAACCTTTGGTAAAAATTGGCATGGCCTAAGAAACTTTTGAATCCTTTCACATTCATTGGGGCCAATAATCTTTTAATTACGTCCACCTTTTCTTTATCGACTTCAATTCCTTTCTTTGAGATCTTATGACCTAAGACAATCCCTTCATTGACCAAAAATGGCATTTTTCCCAATTAAGGACAAGATTCGTCTCTTCGCATCTCTTCAGTACCTTAGCCAAATTACTCAAGCAGATATCATAAGTGTTACCAAAAATAGAAAAATCATCCATGAAAACCTCAACAAAATTTTCAACCATATCAATAAATATTGCCATCATGCATCGTTGAAAAGTTGCAGGTGTATTGCATAAACCAAAAGGCATTCGCCTAAAAGCAAAAGTACCATATGGACAAGTAAAGGTTGTTTTATGTTGGTCCTCTGGGGCTACAACTATTTGGTTATATCCCGAATAGCCATCTATAAAATAATAGAATTCATTACATGCCAGTCGATCTAACATCTGATCCATAAAAGGCAACAAAAAATGGTCCTTCCGAGTGACTTTGTTCGACTTTCTGTAATCAATACAGATTCTCCAACCGGTAACAGTTCTCACTAGAATTAACTCATTACGCTCATTTTCAACAATCGTGATTCCACCTTTCTTCGACACACACTGCACTGGACTTACCCACGAACTATCGTAAATCGGATAGATGATTCTTGCATCTAACCATTTGATCACTTTCTTTTCTCACAACTTCTTTCATAATAGAATTGAGCCTCCTTTGCCAATCAATTCGAGCTTTTTCACCTTCTTTTAAAATGATTTTATGCATGCAAAAAAGAAGGGCTTATACCTCAAATATCAGCTATGGTCCAACCAATTGCTTTCTTAAATTTCTTTAGAATAGCAATTAGTTGCTCCTTTTGATCTTTCATCAATTCCGCTGAAATAATCACAGGCAAAGTAGAACAGTCACCTAAATAAACGTATTTCAAAAGGAAAGGAAGTACCTCTAGTTCGAGTTTAGGTGGTTCTTCAATTGAAAACTTGGGTGGCACAAATTCTCTGACTTCTAACTCCAACAGTTCAAACCGTGTGGATTGAATAAAATTTCTCGGATCAGCTTCCATCAAAGCCATGTTTTCTTCACCCTCTTCATCCTCCAAAGGGTCAAGATCTAAGGCTTTCTTCAATGGATCTTCTTCAAAATTGCTTTCCATAGAAACTAAGGTTTCTGTCTCTTCCATACTGAACACTCTTTTGTCGGATCGGGAAATTTCATCGCTTTAAGAATGTTAAAGGTTACCTGATCGTTTGAACTTGCATGGTGAGTTCACCTTTCTGCACATCAATTAACGTTCTTTCCGTGGCTAAGAAAGGTCTCCCAAGAATGATCGGCACTTTCTTGTCTGCTTCAAAATCTAAGACAATGAAATTAACAGGAAAAATAAATTTATAGACTCTTACCAAAACATCCACAATCTTTCCTTCCGATATGTTAAAGATCGATCCGCTAGCTGAAGCGTCACAGTTGTAGGTCTTACTTCACTTATCCCTAACATCTTGAAAATAGACTTAGGCATCAAGTTGATACTCGCTCCTAAGTCACAAAAAGCTTTACCACAGTAAGATTCACCAATGTTATAGTGTAACACCCCAAACCGGGCCTAGAAGTTAGGCCCGAATCTGGCGTGTCACATTGAAGTGTTTTTCAGAAATCATATTTCTTGTTGTTTAAAACTTGTTTGAGAGTTAAAGCCTCTTTGTTAAAAACTCAAAAAACTTAAGCAATTGTTATCCACTTGAAAACGTATTTACTATTAAAACATTATCTGTTGCGGAAGCATATTTAAAATAAAGAATTTACAAAAAGGTGATGTTTAAAAATTGAGTTGCAGAAGCATTTTGAAACGTTGCGGAAACGTAGTGTTTGAAAGCAATTATTGTTTTGGAAGTCGTATTCCACTTTTAGTAGTTAGAAAACATCATAAATAAATATCACAAATAATAAGTTAAAAATAAAGAGGCCTTATTACAACCCAAATCAAAATATTTAAAAGTAAATAAACAAAACGTAAAGCATAAGCAGTGTGTGGTCTTCTCCGAATCCCTCACAGCTCCGAACCGGCTAAGGCTGAGGATTACCTGCACAATTAAAAACGGGGTGAGTTTATGAAAACTCAGTGTGTAATTCCTTATTACGGTCACAATCTGGGCCCGAGCCCATACGGTATCAGTCTTGGCCTAAGCCCTATTCGGTAACGGTCTGGGCCTAAGCCCTATTCGGTAACAATGCAATGGACATGTAACCCAACCCTTAACCACCAAACTCTCCACCCGTACCAACCAACACACCATGTGGGGGTAAAATCGACCCACCCAGCCAACATACCAAGCTTAGCACCGGTTGCGGCATTAAGTCAACAGAACAGCTCGGTGCCGTAGACAGAATGGCTAAAAGCTATAAATATCGCAGCATCACTGTCGGTTAATAGAACGGCTAAAATCCGTAAACAGAATGGTTATAAACCATAATCAGGATGGTACAGAGCCATAATCAGGATAGCCCAAAGCTATCGGTGACTTTAAAATATAAAAATTTATTAATATGTAAATAAATTTATTAATATATGTAAAAACAACTTTTCCGGAAAATATTTTCAGGAAATTTGCCAAACAACAAAAAAGTATTTTACACATATTCATCCAAACACCAGAAAATATTTTCAGGAAATCATTTTCCAGAAATGTAAATCATTTTCCAGAAATCATTTTCCGAAAAACATTTTACTGGCAAACAAACGGACCCTAAATGTAACACACTCACCCGTATTCAACGCCGAAATAGGGTTACAGAGTATTACCAGACTTATAACACAATTATAACATCATTTCACATACTTTTTAAAATTCATATAATTATCGTTCAACAACATTCACATTGTCCCTAAAACGAGCCTACAAGGCCCAAATCATGCTTTAGGAGCTGTTCGAGACTAAACTGATAACTTCAAAAACTTTTGAAATACTTAGAATTTTTTTCCAAAATACAGGGGTCCCATGCTCGTGTGGCCAAGCCGTGTGTCACACACAGCCAAAGACACACCGATGTCACAGGCCATGTTCAAAACATGCCACTTACTAACTTGGGTCACACGGCCAACCACACGCCCGTGTGCCGATTCAAATTGGCCTCACACGACCGTGTGCCAGGCCGTGTGCTAGGCCGTGCCAAACCTGTAGGGTATACTAACTTATGCCACACAGCCAAGTCACATGCTCGTGTGCTAGTCAAATTTGTAGGGTATACTGACTTATGCCACACGGCCAATCACACGCCCGTGTTCTAGGCCGTGTGGAGCATACTAACTTGGGTATTAATTCAACACCAGGGAATGCATGGCCGTGTAATATGACTGCGTATCACACACGGCTGAGATACACGCCTGTGTCTCTGCCCGTGTGGATAAAAAAAGGCTATTTATCAAGCCAATTTGCCACCCAAATTTGTACATACCTACACCAAACCAAATGGTACCAAAACATAACACTTATAGGCATTAAAATCAACTTCAACCAAGCTTTATTTATACCATGTCAATACCAACCAATATCAAAGATATCAATATCACAATGTGCCACTCAATTTACACCAAAAACTTATAATTTCAAATCATCAATATGACCATTTTCAATCATGCATCATTTAGCTAAATCTCACAAACATACCAAACTCAATTTATAGCCATTTAGTACCCCTACTTACCAAATACCAACTAGCATCACATATCCATAATCAAGCACATAACAAGAGCCATTTGTACAAATACTTACACAACTAAATCAACCAAAACAAGCCAACTCTCATGCCTATAAATACAAACCAAACACTTCATGTTCACAAGCCATTTCAAATGACCAAAGTCATTAAAAACACATATATCAAAAAGACCAAACTCCTATACATGCCATATACCAAAATACCGAAGTTCAAAAGTACCAAGTGATAATAGGATAGTGTGAGGAAGTCCCCGACGATCCCCAAATCTGAGTTAGCTTTGAAATCACTATAAAACACGGTAAAATAAACAAAGTAAGCTATAAAGCTTAGTAAGCTCGTATGGAAATAATAAGCAAGTCTCAACATTCATTTACCATTCAAATTAAATGACATAATATGCAACAATGCATTAATTTAAAGCTAACATGAACTTAACCACATACTTGATCATAAACTCACAACTTTCTTTGACTCAATACTCGTATAGTTTCCTGTATATACCTGTACTGACACGTATCTATTACTCACCATTTCACATTTCAATACACTCGTTGAACCATTCGAAATAAAATTCAAATACTCGAAAGTCTAGCACCCTAAGTGCCAATATTATGGCCCGAAGCCAAATCAATGAACTCGTACCCGAAGTGCTAATATCATGGCCCGAAGACAACTCAATGAACTCGCACCCAAAGTGCTAATATCATGGCCCAAAGCCAACTCAATGAATTCCCTAATGACATGTCATTCGTATCCTAATCTATTCCTAAGGTTCAACCAGGATTTCCAATGTCCAATCTTCGTCAAATGTGTCCACAAGTTCGTAATTCACAATTTATGCAATATCAAAGCATTTAAAACACAAATATAACAATGCTTATTACACATGAACTTACCTCAGATACAAAAATGGCAAAACAAATCGATCAATCCAAAACCTTGTTCTTCCCTCGGTCTAAGTCTGTATTTCGTTGTTCTTGATCTATATAATATCAAATTTAACTTATTTAATAATCTCTCTATTCAATTTAATCTAAAACATTCATTAAAGCACATTTACACTTTTGCCTCTAGTATTTCACAACTTTTACAGTTTAGTCCTTATTTCATAAAATTAAAAATTCATGCAATTTAACCACAACCCATGCTATCAGAGTTTCTCTAATGCACATATCAGCCCATATTTTTCATTTATTTCACATTTTAACCACAAAGTTTCCATATTTCACAAATTAATCCCTAATTTGCATTTTCACTAAAAATCATTTAACAAAACTTGTATAACTATCATCAAACATTCATAATCTATCATTAATCATCAAAACACATGCTTATTTATCAATGGAAACTTCTTAAATATTTAATAATTTTGCAAATTAGTCCTTGGGCTACCTACACTAAGCTGCAACGATCTTAAAAACATAGAAATCACTAAAAACGGGACAAAAATCGTACCTTAATGAGCTATATAACCATGGCCGAATGGTAAACCTAACTATGGCTTTTCTTTCCTCCCAATTTCGGTTGAAGAAGATGATTAAAAGATGATACAAATTGTTGTTTTTATTTAATTTACCTTAATTACCAAATTACAAAATTAACCTTATTTTTCATTCAAAATTTCAATTATGCCAAGACATTATCATCCACTATCTAATTAATGGTCTATTTACCGTATAAGGACCTTAAATTTAAGGTTATATAGCTATTAAATACCTTTAAGTATTAGAACATCACTTTTGCACTTTACGCGATTTAGTCCTTTCTATCAAATTGACTAATCAAACGATAAAATTTCTAAATGAAACTTTCACACAATCATATTTTCATGCTGTAGACAATAAAATAAAAAAATTATTTTAACTTTGGATTTGTGGTCCCGAAACCACTATTTTGATTTGACTAAAAACGGGTTGTTACAAAGATGTTACTTGAAAGCATAATTAAATGTGTCATATATAAAACTTGATCATTAGATTGATTTATATGTCTTGAATTGGTTGGTGAATATATATTGAAGTGTTGATGCAGATGCAAGGTAAAAAGGGTGAGAAATAAGGCTTGGAAAATGGGCTTATTCTGTCCACACGAGAGTGTGTCTCAACCGTTTGTGACACACGGCCATGCACACAGGCGTGTGGTTTGGCTGTGTGTCCCCTGCATCTTAAAATTTGAGAAACAGATTACTCATAATTGAGCATACGAGCAGAGACACGTGAGTGTGTCTCAACCATGTAAGACACACGGCCTAGCACATGGGCGTGTGTCCTGGTCGTGTATCCCCTGCACCTAATTTTTGAAAACTAAATTGTCCACAAGATCTAGCACACGGGCGTGTGGCTAGCCGTGTGACCCAAGTCAGAGAGTTACATGGGTAAGGACACGGCTAAAACATGACCTGAGACACGGGCGTGTGTCCTCTACACCTAAGAAAAATTTTGAGATTTTGCAAAAAAATTTCTGTGATCCCAGTTTAGTCCCGACTCGATTCTAATATGTATTTTGGGCCTCGAGGACCCATATGTGGGACATTATGACTGATTGTGACTAGTTTTTGGAAATGAACAGTAAACGACATGAATTAACTGTAATTGAAGTGTAAACTCCGGTAATGCTCCATAACCCTATTTCGGTGATGAATACAGGTTAAGGGTGTTACATTTATTGGTATCAGAGCCACGGTTTAGCCAATTCTCAGACTAACATAGCAAGTACGAGTTTAGTTATACATGCCATTATATAATTTGTGATAGTGTGATATCTCCTGACCATTTTAAATG
The DNA here is from genome assembly GCA_005393395.2 of Gossypium australe. Lineage (NCBI taxonomy): Eukaryota > Viridiplantae > Streptophyta > Magnoliopsida > Malvales > Malvaceae > Gossypium > Gossypium australe. The sequence goes on from CM016614.1 coordinate 58,385,127, forward strand.
TGTTTTCCATAGAGTAATGTCATCCAACCAAGCTAGAGCTGAGTCTGAGGAAGCTGAGAGCACTGCTCAAGCTTCTGTACAAAGAGCTACATCTACTAGTAGTAGAAGGCCCGTATCTGAGGGCCGAGTTGAGGAGGCAAAAGAAACCTTCTTTCAAATGATGAATGAGTAGTTCACAGAATTTTTGAGAACAAATCCTATTGTACAACAACCTCCCCCTCCTACTCCTCAACCAGTTCCTGACATGCCACAAGGTGTTGACCAATTAAAACTGGTAAGCCTCCGGTAGATAAAATCCGTAAATATGGACTCGAAGAATTTAGGGCTACTGCCAAAGATGATCCGAAAAGGACTGAATTTTGGTTAGAGAATACAACTAGGGTTTTGGATGAATTATCATGCACACCAACTGAGTGTCTAAAATGTGTCGTATCATTTTTAAAAGATTCGGCTTATCAGTGGTGGAATACTTTGATTTCTGTTGTGCCAAGGGAATATGTTACATGGGAGTTTTTTGAAATGGAGTTCAAAAAGAAGTATATTAGTTAGAGATTTTTGGATCATAAAAAGAAGGAAATTTTAGAGCTTAAATAGACAAATATGACAGTATCTGCGTATGAACGAGAATATGTTCCGACTGAGGTTGCTATGCGTAAACGTTTTGAAAAAGGATTAAATGAGGACATTAAGCTATTGTTGGAATCCTTGAATTAAGGAAATTTGTAGCATTGGCCGATCGAGCACACAAAGTTGAGGAATTAAGTAAAGAAAAGAAACAAGCGGAGAGAGAAGCCCAAATTTTTGGTAAAAGATTTATGTGTAAATCACAATCATCTACTTTAAAGAAATCAAAGAAATACCATGATTGTTTTACCGTATTTGCGGGATATTTTGAAAAAGAACGAGGCTCTCAACGCTCTAACCCGAGATCTTCGTCTCCATCTATAACAAGTATTAGAAGTGTTGGTAACCCCAAATCGAGGTGTAAACATTGTAATAAATTTCATTTTGGAGAGTGCCGTTGTAACACCCCCAAACCCGGCCCACGAGCCTTGACAGGATCTGGTATGTCACTGCGGAAAACGTTTGAAAAGATTTTTGACTTGGGGTTAAAACATGAAAATTTGTGGTTGTTTGTAAAACCTCGTGTATTTTAAAAATTTCGAATTAAAACTAAGTTGTTACAAAATATTCCGATTTAAAACTTTAACATAAATTTCTTATGATATGAGATGTAAAAAAAAAAAAAGAAAAATAAAACATTTCCAAATAATAATGTAATTGTCAATCCACCTTATCATAAGTAAAATTCCCAAATACTTTAAATGGCCCTTATTACAATAAATAATCATTCATAAATACTGATAATATAAAATATTTAAAACAAGCAAAATATCTTCTGCATGGGCTACCTCGTATCCACTCCAACCCGGTCCAAGCTTTATGCGTCACCTGCGATGTTGGTAAAAATTGGGTGAGTCAAACAGACTCAGTGCATAGTTATATCACATGTCTCCACATATGGGCTTGGCCCACATCCACACAGTCCATACACATAAATATGCAATTATAAAGCCCAACCCAACCTAGTGTCCATCCATTACACCTACCTTGGCAGACCTGCTGCCCAAGGCCGTGGCTAATCCACCGATCAACTGAGTGATCCCACATATCTTACCTTGGCAAACCTACTGCTCAAGGCCGTGGCTAGGCCACTGATCACCTAAGTGATCCCACATATCAATCAGTCCACGGTGATGCACACAGCTATCAACCGCCGAGATGGGCACCTAGCCAACACCTCCCTTGATGAAGCACATAGCTACCATCAAGCGCTAATGTAGCACAAGGCTAACATTAACCACGTACATAAATATGTACACCCTTTCCTTCGATTTTCACATCCCAAATCCCATGCATATATGTGTATCATGTCAGATTAACATTTAGAGTAAGTATTCATCACATGCTCACCACAAATATCACACATATATCATAGGCAAAATAGAGCACTGACCTGATTAATTGATTACCCACTACGGGTATCCACCATCTTAGCCATTATTTCCAGCTAACATACACATCATAAACATACATACATAACAACATACAAATAGCAGGAGAATAGTGCGATAACTACGCACCTGCTCTGGCACAATCGAACAAATCCCGAAACTCTCCTATTCTTGATGATTAGTCCCTAAACCATTATAGTCAAATTGGTCACACTTAAAATACCAAATATGGCCTATGGCCGAATGCCACTACTGCCTTACCTTGTTCGTCTAAATCCTGAAACTGTCACTTATTCCTTGAGAGAATCGAATCCCGAAAGAGTCCTTACTGCACCTTAGCGTTGGCTACACATAACAGACACACATATTATGGCTTTAAAGACCATTCGGCCACCCCTAGAAATCAAGGTCAACACTTGATTTCGACAACACCATGAAGAGAAAAGAAAACCGATTACTAAAAGGAAATACTTACCACTGTCGTTTGCTTGGAATGATCAAAAGAGAAGAGGTTTCGGCTTCCAAAACTTGCGACAGAGAAGAGAGAGTATGGCCACTGAAGATTCGGCTAAGCCCTTAAAAAGGGTGATGGAACATTCGGCTATGATTCTTTATGGCAAAGGGATATTCGGCTATTCAAGGAAAAATAGAAAGGGATTTGGGTTGGAAGAAAAATAAAGAAGAGGAGGAGAGGGTAGAACAATTTCGGCAAGAAGAAATTAAAATGGGAAAAAGAATTACCAAAAGGTGAGCACCCCTATTTATACTACACACTTTCTCCTATTTTATCTCCTTAGCACATATTCAAAGTAAATAAAAATAAATCAACAATTTATCACCTCATTTATCTCATATCTACTAAAAATAATCCATCACATTATCCCTTATCTTCCCATTAAAAAAAATAAATAAAATAAAGCTACACTTATCTTCTATCTACTAACTTAAAATAAATCCACCTTTATCACCTTAATAAATAAAATAATCCATCATTTATCCCACATCAATCTCCTATATTATCTCTTATTTTACCCATAAAAATATATATATATATATAATCACAATTATCCTAGCCGAATTTTCAAAATAAAATCAAGGCTTATCCTTACCTTTTCAAAGCCCTCTAGCCGTTCAACACCTCTCTCTTGTCTTGACGCCAAAATCAAAAATAAAACAACACTCCTATGCTCCCCACGTGATTCGAACCCCCTCCCTTAAAGCTCCTTTTTTTTTTACGCACACTTACAGCACCCAAGGTGGCGTCCCTTGCCACTTTTCCCAGGTACTCTTTGTGACATGTTTCACCCAGAATTCCTTTTAAGACCTCCTTAGCCAAGCTCCTTCTTGACGCAAAAATAAATGCCCATTTGCTTCCTCCGTAACTCGAACCAAGGCCCTTCCCCACTGCTCCTGGCGTCATTCACCAAGGCCCTAAGTGGCACCTTGCAGCCACTTTACCAAGGTGATTTTTATGTCCAAGAACTCCCAAAATTTTCCTTAAGGCCTTCTTCGCCTAGCTCCCCTTAATTAATACTTAAAACAAAATTTTCTCCTATAGCTCGAGCCTTCCCTTAGCTTGTAACTAGCCTCTAGAATACCTCAATTAGCACCACAATGACCACACTTATGCAAAATAATTTAATAAAAATTAACCCCTATTTCACGATACTACAATTCTACCCTCCTTAAAAACAATTTCGTCCTCGAAATTACTTACTAACGAACAGTCGTACATCCTATCTCACCACACTACGCTACTGCTGCGTACTCTGATCTTAAAGAACTATCATACTTTCTAGGCACATTCTCTAAGTTCATAATCGAGGTTCCATACACTTCATTAGCAACATAAGAATGAACTGACCTTATAGCGAGCAAATCAATGAAGGATATTCCAGAAATAAGAACTTACCCGTTGTCACATCTGGCACATCACCATCCTCGCGACGGCCGACTGCATAAACCAACCTTGGTTGCCTCGCGTCTGCACCTTCAGCATCTCTGCTTGGTGCTCCACGACCTTGGCCTGAACCATTTCCTCCATGGTTCGGACCACGACCCCTTGTCGCTTGCTGACCATCTCTACCCGGCTGCACATAACCTTGGCCTACTGTTCGAGCCCTATTCGTATCCTGAGGACAGTCTTTAATCAAATGAGATTTAGACTTACATCTAAAACACTTGCGGTCCCGATTCCAACACTCACCAACATGATACCTTCCACACTGAGCACACGGACGGTCCGAATTTCCAGTAACTGGCTTAGAAACACGAGCAGAATTCTCAACCCTCGGTCTTTTCTGAAAGATCTCAGACAATTCTGACGATCCAAAACTCCTCTTATCCCGGCTCCTATCCTTATCTCTGTTCTGTCTCACCGAGTCCTTAATCCCTTCAGCTACCTTAGCCTTCTCTACTAACACAGCGAACTCCCGCTTCTACTGTGGAGCTATCAATAGCCTTAGATCATCCCTTAGTCCGTCCTCAAATCGGACACATCGCTCATGCTCCGTAGCCACTACTCCTCGAGCATATCGGCTTAACCTCAGAAATTCAGCTTTGTACTCTGCCACGAACTTGTTCCCTTTAACCAGCTCCAAAAATGCCTTCCTTTGCGCATCAATATAATGGGTACCAATATACTTCTTTTGATATGCCGTCTTAACGTACTCCCAAGTGAGATCCTCAGCTGTGGCCCCATCCCGAACTGTGAGCCACCATTGATACGCTTCATCACGTAGCAGCGCCACCATTCCTTTCAGTTTCTCCTCAGAGGTCAGATCCAACTCATCCATAATCTGTTCCGTTGCTTCCAACCAATATTCAGCCGTACTGGGTGCCACACCAGATACTCCACGAAACACTTCAACTCCATTAGCTCGAAGTCGCTCGGGTACAGACTTCCTAGCTCTCATATTTCCACCTGCTCCAGCCACCATCTCAAGAACTCGCAGCACTGCCTACGATACAGCATCATCCCCCGTCTGATCTTGCTGTTCAACACCAAAAGCTGGTGGTGGCGGCACATCGCTTTCTGACCCATGGCCAGATCCTACTAGTTCCGATATCGATATTCTACCTCTACCGCGTCCACGACGACCACGTCCTCTAGAACTCATGTCTAATGTCGCGATTTAATCTGATTAAAGAGTTTTATGCATTAGAAATTTTGTTTCACTGTTTATCCACGAGCAAATTTTATGAAAAGAAGTTTTCAGAAGTAGTTCTTTCGATCAATCAAAGTTTCAGCTCAAGATCACTATTCTAATTCAGAGAATCACACATTCACATTCATCCACATCAATAGAGACACATTCATTCATCCACATCATTTACCATGCTATTATGGGCATCCTTGTCCATTTCCAACCCAGGGGTAATTTCGTCATTTTTCCTACAGGGATATTTTGGTAATAAACCGGGGTCGATTCAAAAATCACAAGATTCAATTTGAAATTTTCCAAACTCATGGATATTTTTGAAAGAAAAATTTTCCAAATCAAGATATTGCAAAAATTTTAAAATTCAGGGGTTATTTCGGTAATTTGGAAGTTAGGAGTATTTTCGTAAATTTTTCCCAAATCAGGGTATCTTGAGTTTTCGCAAAATAGGGTTTTTGGATATTTTTGCAAAGTAAGAAAATCTTATGAAAGTCAAGGGTAGTGTGGTAGTTTTAGAAACCAGGGGCATTTTAGTAATTTTCACAACCAGGGGTATTTAGGTAATTTTTCGTAAATCGGAAATATTTAGAAAAATTTTACAGAATAGTGTCTACACATCAAAAGGGTAATATAAGAAATTTAAAAATAGGGTCTTTATAAAAATACGGCTAGTCCCTTTCGGGTTTTAGTTATTGCGTTTAGCCCGTGAGTAAGTCCTCTTGGTTAGGGTGAACCGTCACTACGCACCAGGTAGGATTCGAGTAAAGAGGAGGTGAGTCCCTGGGACTGCTTAAATACCAAGCTCTTACCGAATCCACTCCTAGACATGCGCACAATGGTTGCCACACCTTAACTCGACGACTTACTTCACAGGTTTGTTTAATTAGGCATTTAAAATTTTATGGAATTGTTGGGGAAAACTAGTCCTATAGTTCAAGTACTTAATATACTATCTACGTTCCCTTTCTACCCTTCCACAATTCATGCAATAATTCACACATTGAATAGAGGTACTTACCTGGTGGACTTCGGGTCGGAGATACAGGTGCCATGCCAGAATAACCTGAAAAATTTTTTTACGAAAATCCATATTTTGAAAAGCCCATCTAAAAAAATGTTTTTGGGCCCAAAACCCTCAAAGCCGAGTTTTGAACCGGGCTCTGATACCAAACTGTAACACCCCCAAACCCAGCCCACGAGCCTTGACCGGATCTGGTATGTCACTACGGAAAACGTTTGAAAAGATTTTTGACTTGGGGTTAAAACATGAAAATTTGTGGTTGTTTGTAAAACCTCGTGTATTTTAAAAATTTCGAATTAAAACTAAGTTGTTACAAAATATTCCGATTTAAAACTTTAACATAAATTTCATATGATATGAGATGTGAAAAAAAAACAGAAAAATAAAACATTTCCAAATAATAATGTAATTGTCAATCCACCTTATCATAAGTAAAATTCCCAAATACTTTAAGTGGCCCTTATGACAATAAATAATCATTCATAAATACTGATAATATAAAATATTTAAAACAAGCAAAATATCTTCTGCATGGGCCACCTCGTATCCACTCCAACCCGGTCCAAGCTTTATGCGTCACCTGCGATGTTGGTAAAAATTGGGTGAGTCAAACAGACTCAGTGCATAGTTATTTCACATGTCTCCACATACGGGCTTGGCCCACATCCACACAGTCCATACACATAAATATGCAATTACGAAGCCCAACCTAACCTAGTGTCCATCCATTACACCTACCTCGGCAGACCTACTGCCCAAGGCCGTGGCTAATCCATCGATCAACTGAGTGATCCCACATATCTTACCTTGGCAAACCTGCTGCTCAAGGCCGTGGCTAGGCCACCGATCACCTAAGTAATCCCACATATCAATCAGTCCACAGTGATGCACACAGCTATCAACCGCCGAGATGGGCACCTAGCCAACACCTCCCTTGATGAAGCACATAGCTACCATCAAGCGCTAATGTAGCACAAGGCTAACATTAGACCACGTACATAAATATGTACACCCTTTCCTTCGATTTTCACATCCCAAATCCCATGCATATATGTGTATCATGTCAGATTAACATTTAGAGTAAGTTATCATCACATGCTCACCACAAATATCACACATATATCATAGGCAAAATAGAGCACTGACCTGATTAATCGATTACCCACTACAGGTATCCACCATCTTAGCCATTATTTCCGGCTAACATACACATCATAAACATACATACATAACAACATACAAATAACAGGAGAATAGTGCGATAACTATGCACCTGCTCTGGCACAATCGAACAAATCCCGAAACTCTCCTATTCCTGACGATTAGCCCCTAAACCATTATAGTCAAATTGGTCACACTTAAAATACCAAATATGGCCTATGGCCGAATGCCACTACTGCCTTACCTTGCTCGTCTAAATGCTGAAACTGTCACTTATTCCTTAAGAGAATCGAATCCCGAAAGAGTCCTTACTGCACCTTAGAGTTTTGCTACACATAACAGACACACATATTATGGCTTTAAAGACCATTCGGCCACCCCTAGAAATCAAGGTCAACACTTGATTTCGGCAACACCATGAAGAGAAAAGAAAATCGATTACTAAAAGGAAATACTTACCACTATCGTTTGCTTGGAATGATCAAAAGAGAAGAGGTTTCGGCTTCCAAAACTTGCGACAGAGAAGAGAGAGTATGGCCACTGAAGATTCGGCTAAGCCCTTAAAAAGGGTGATGGAACATTCGGCTATGACTCTTTATGGCAAAGGGATATTCGGCTATTCAAGGAAAAATAGAAAGGGATTTGGGTTGGAAGAAAAATAAAGAAGAGGAGGAGAGGGTAGAACAATTTCGGCAAGAAGAAATTAAAATGGGAAAAAGAATTACCAAAAGGTGAGCACCCCTATTTATACTACACACTTTCTCCTATTTTATCTCTTTAACTCATATTCAAAGTAAATAAAAATAAATCAACAATTTATCACCTCATTTATCTCAAATCTACTAAAAATAATCCATCACATTATCCCTGATCTTCCCATTAAAAAAAAAATAAAATAAAGCTACATTTTTCTTCTATCTACTAACTTAAAATAAATCCACCTTTATCACCTTAATAAAGAAAATAATCCATCATTTATCCCACATCAATCTCCTATATTATCTCTTATTTTACCCATAAAAAAATAAAAAAAATATATAATCACAATTATCCTAGCCGAATTTTCAAAATAAAATCAAGGCTTATCCTTACCTTTTCAAAGCCCTCTAGCCATCCAACACCTCTCCCTTGTCTTGACGCCAAAATCAAAAATAAAACAACACTCTTATGCTTCCCACGTGATTCGAACCCCCTCCCTTGAAGCTCTTTTTTTTTTACGCACACTTACAGCACCCAAGATGGCGTCCCTTGCCACTTTTCCCAGGTACTCTTTGTGACATGTTTCACCCAAAATTCCTTTTAAGACCTCCTTAGCCAAGCTCCTTCTTGACGCAAAAATAAATGCCCATTTGCTTCCTCAGCAACTCGAACCAAGGCCCTTCCCCACTGCTCCTGGCGTCATTCACCAAGGCCCTAAGTGGCGCCTTGCAGCCACTTTACCAAGGTGATTTTTATGTCCAAGAACTCCCAAAATTTTCCTTAAGGCCTCCTTCGCCTAGCTCCCCTTAAATAATACTTAAAACAAAATTTTCTCCTATAGCTCGAGCCTTCCCTTAGCTTGTAACTAGCCTCTAGAATACCTCAATTAGCACCACAACGACCACACTTATGCAAAATAATTTAATAAAAATTAACCCCTATTTCGGGATACTACAGTCGTATGAGAAGCAGAGCCTGCTATAAATGTGGTTCTTTTGACCACTATCTTAAAGATTGTCCAGAAAGAATTGAAAAAGATACTGGTCAGACTTCAAAGCGGAGTAACCCCGCCTCAAGAGGTAGACCACCTCAACACACAAGCAATGTTAGTGGTAGCCGAAGTGCTACGAAAGATTCAACAGTTAAATGTGAAGCAAGAGCACCAGCAATGACATATGCTATATGTGCAAGAGAGGATGCCTCTGCACCAAACGTCATTATTGGTACATTTTCTCTTCTTGATATTGATATTACTACTTTGATTGATCCTGGTTCAACACATTGGTACATATGCACAAATTTAGTGTTTGTTAAAAATTTACCTGTTGAGTTCACTAAATTTGTGGTGAAAGTTTCAATCTGGGCTAGTATGTTATGGTGGATAAAGTTAGTAAAAACTGTCCATTGATGGTAAAGGGTTATTGTTTCTCGGCTGATTTGATGCTACTGACTTTTGATGAATTTGATGTAACTTTGGGAATGGACTGACTAACTCAACATGATGAATTACTTCATGTTGAATTTGATAAACTGGATGGGCTGTCTAATGTGATCTCAGCTATAACAACATAGAAATATGTCAGAAAAGGTATGATGCTTATCTTGTATATGTGTTGGACACTAAAGTATTCAAATCAAAGGTTAAGTCAATACTAGTTATTTGTGAATTTCTTGATGTGTTTTCGGAAGAATTACCTAGATTACTGCCATTCAGAGAGGTGGAATTTTCTATAGATCTTATTTCAGGAACAACTCCTATATCTATAGCACCTTATCGAATGGCCCCAACGGAGTTAAAAGAGTTGAAAGCACAATTGTAAGAATTGACAGATAGGGGCTTCGCTCGACCCAGATTTTCACCTTGGGGTGCACCGGTTCTGTTTGTAAAGAAGAAAGATGGATCGTGAGGCTGTGTATTGATTACAGGCAACTTAACAAGGTTACAATCAAGAAGAAGTATCCACTGCCTCAAATTGATGACTTGCTTGATCAGTTGAAAGGTGCCACTCTGTTCTCTAAAATAGATCTCCATTCTGGATACTATCAATTGCGAGTGAAAGATTCAGATGTGCCAAAGACAACTTTTAGAACCAGGTGCGGGCACTATGAATTTCTTGTGATGCCATTCTGATTGACGAATGCACCTGCAGTATTTATGGATCTGATGAATAGAATTTTTAGACCGTATTTAGATAGATTTGTAGTGTTTTTTATTGATGATATTCTGGTATACTCCCAAGATGAAAATGAACATGCTGATCATCTAATAATTGTGTTGCAAACTTGCGTGAGAAACAATTATATTCTAAATTCAGTAAGTGTGAATTTTGGCTTCAGGAAGTCAGTTTCCTTGGGCATATATTGTCTATCGAAGGTATCAGGGTAGATCAGAGTAAAATCTCAGCTATTGTTAATTGGAAACCACCGAGAAATATATCTGAATTTAGAAGTTTTCTGGGATTAGCAAGTTATTATTGAAGGTTTGTAAAATGGTTCTCAATGATAGCTTCTCGGATGACTTGTCTGTTGCAAAAATATGTGAAATTCAAGTGGACTAATAAATGCCAGCAGAGTTTTGACAGATTGAAAGCTTTGTTGACTGAAGCACCTGTAATAGTTCAGCCTAAATCGGGTAACAAATTTGTAATTTACAATGATGCATCGTTTAATGGTTTAGGTTGTGTATTAATGCAATAAGGTAAAGTAATAGACTATGCCTCTAAAAAGCTAAAGCCGCATGAAAAGAACTACCTAATACATGATCTTGAATTGGCAGCCATTGTTTTTGCATTGAAAATTTGGCGACACTATCTAATTGGTGAAAAATGTCACATATTTATGGATCACAAGAGTTTGATGTATATAATGACACAGAAAGACTTGAACTTGAGACATCGCGGGTGGCTTGAACTGTTAAAAGATTATGATTTGGTTATTGATTATCATCCAAGAAAAGCCAATGTAGTTGCGTATGCTTTGAGTAAAAAAAATCCTTATTTGCCTTGCGAGCAATGAATGCCCGGTTATCTTTGTCTGATGATGGTTTAGTCATAGTTGAGTTAGAAGCTAAACCAATATTCATGCAACAGATTTGTGAAGCTCAGAAGAGTGATGATGAATTACAAGCTAAACGGGTACAATGTGAGTCAAATTCCAATTTAGAATTTCAAATTGAGTCTGATGGTTGTTTGTTATTTAAAGGAAGAATATGTGTACCGAGGAATTCAAAACTTGTACAGAAGATTTTGTATGAAGCTCAAAATGGTACAATGTCTATTCATCCTGGTAGTAACAAGATGTACAATGACTTGAAAAAGATGTATTGGTGGCCAGGAAGTTTGATATGTCAGCAAGTAAAAGCCGAACATCATGTGCCTTCGCGATTATTACAACTAGTTACAATACCGGAATGGAAATAGGAAAGAGTTACCATGGATTTTATATTTGGATTACCCTTATCTCCGAAAAAGAAAGATGTTATTTGGATAATCGTTTACCGTTTAACAAAGTCTACACACTTTATTCCAGCATGTATGGATTTCTCCTTGGATAGATTGACTGAATTATATGTTTCTGTGATTTTAAGACTACATGGAGTACCAGTATCATTATCTCTGATAGAGATCCCCGATTTACATCTCGATTCTGGAATAAGTTGCAAGAACCTCTGGGTACACAGTTACATTTTAGTACTGCATTCCATCCTCAGACTGACGGTCAATCAGAACGTGTGATATAGATTTTAGAAGATATGCTTCGGTGTTATGTGTTAGAATTCAAAGGTAATTGGGAAGAGTATTTACCTTTGGTTGAATTTGCATATCATAATAGTTATCAGTCGAGCATTAAAATGGTACCGTATGAGGCTCTGTATGGTTGTAAATGTAGAACTCCATTATATTGGACAAAACTCAGTGAGAAAAAGATACATGGAGTTGACTTAGTCCATGAAACTGAATAAAAGGTAAAAATGATTCAGGATAGCTTGAAAGCAACCTCTGATCGTCAAAAGTCTTATGCCGATCTTAAATGAAAAGGGATAGAATTTCAGGTTAGTGACAAGGTATTCTTGAAAGTATCACCTTGGAAGAAAGTTCTCCTGTTTGGCCGTAAAGGAAAAATTAAGTCCACGGTTCATCGGGCCATATGATATTATTGAAAGAATCGGACCTGTTGCTTATCGGTTGGCATTACCACCAGAGCTTGACAGAATTCATAATGTTTTTCATGTGTCCATGTTATGACGGTATCAACCAGATCCTTCACATGTAATTTCTCCGAAAGAAGTTGAGATTCAGCCTGATATGACTTACAGTGAAGAAACGATCAAAATCCTGGCATGTGAAACAAAAGAATTAAGAAATAAAAAAGTAGCTTCAGTAAAAGTTCTTTGGCAATGACATGGGATTGAAGAAGCTACCTGGAAACCGAAGGATACCATAAGAAAGCAAATATCCGTAACTTTTTACTAGTAAGATTTTCGAGGACGAAAATTTTTAAGGGGGAAGAGTTGTAACAGCCCATTTTTAGTGAAATCGGAACAGTGGTTTCGGGACCACAAATCTGACTCAAAAAGAAAAATTTATTTTAATATTATTGCATGAATTGCCTTATGATAGAAATGATGTATGAAAATTTCATTAAGAAAATTTTACTGATTTCATGATTAATTGTGGAAAGGACCAAATTGCATAAAATGCAAAAGTTGAGTTCTAGAAACTATAAGTATCAAATAGCTATGGAATTTAAAACTTGAGGTCCTTTTATGGTAATTATACCATTAAGAAAAGTTAGTAGATATTTTTGATGATTCATCCATGGAAAATTAGAAAAAGAAAATGATTAAATTGGAAAGTGGAAAAATTAAAAGATGATAATTAAATTAAATAGAAAATATCATCTTATTTTCATCATCTGCCCCAAATTCAAACATGGAAACCCTAGGAAAGAGAAAAATATTCAATCAAACTTTCTTGGCTTGGTTAGGTACGCTTTCTTGTCGCGTTTTTAGTAATTTTTATATTTCTGAGTTCGTAATAGCATAAATTATCTATTTGGGGGATTAATGTGCAAAGTTATCGAAGTGTGAAAATTTTTCCATGGATGAATATGCTGAAATTTTGAAATTTATGGTAGAAAATGAAAGGTTGTTGATAGATAAACAACTTTTACATAGTGAATTTTCATGAAATTATGATTTAGGGACTAAACTATAAATATGTAAAATTCATGGAAAATTTCTAATTTTTTGAATTACATGGGCTGTAAATGTTTTATGATAAAATTGGTTAGGGTTGGAATAAGGATTAAATTGCTTGAATTTTATACTCCGAGCCTAGGGACAAATTGTCATTTATGAAAAGTATAGGGGAAAATGGTAATTTTGCCTAGGAAGTGAAATGAGTTCAATTGAGTATGAAATGGATTAAGTTGATGTTAAATTCATTTATTTAGATCCAGAAAGACCAAATAAAGAGTTAGATCGAGGAAAAGAAAAGGTGACGGATTAGTAGATTATCATACACGAACAAGTGTCGAGGTAAGTTCGTGTAACTTAATTATATGTATTAATATGTTTGAATGGAGTGTTGTGTTTGTGTGAATTGCATAAATATTTAATGTATGAAATTAATCACATGCCCGATATTGCTCGATAAATGATAAGTTCCATTTGAATAATGAAACGCAATGGATACAGTATTTTCCCGTATTGATTATAGTCCTGCATATGTTGCAGACATTGTAACTCGGATGAGCATCCTGTTATAAGCCCTCTCGAGCATCCTGTTATTTAGTTCCTGCGAGCATCCTAATCGATAGTGGTCCTACATGTGTTGCACACTACCGTAGCTCTTTGTGAGCGTCCGGTTACATGATTCAATCGGTTGTGATCCAGCATTTATTGCGGACACAAATGTAGCTCTTCGTGAGCGTCCTGATATGAGCTCTTATGAGCTTTTTGACATGGCTCACTTGAACTCCCTATTATGCTATCTGGAGCTCCCTGTTAATAACTCTTCAGAGTTATCTGTTAAGCTCAATGAACTTATTGTTCTAAATTCTTATGAGTTTCTTGTTTAGCCCAGATAAGCGTCCTGTTACATGGCTCATCTGAGCATCCTGATATATGGCTCGAGAGTGTGCTTCCTGATTATGTGCCCTTATGGGTACCCCTGAACAAGTGTTGACAGATCATTGAGTTGTATACCTCGAGTATACTACCTGGGTATCCATCGACAATTCAAAAATTCAACAGATAAAACTTCTATTAAAAGAAAACACATAGATTAATATGATTTATTTCTTGAATACCTCTGAAATACTCGGAAATTATTATACGATGGGCTCATCTCTGTTATCTTGATATACATATGAATCATATGACTAACTTGTTTGATGAGAGCTTGTGTTTAGGAAATTGATAAAAAATATTTGGATGCATGTTATACATGTTTAATTAAATGAGCATGATTGATAAGTTAAATTCTTGTTATACGAACTTACTAAGCATAAAATGCTTACTCTATTTTATTTTCCTCTGTTTTATAGTGCTCAGAAGCTCATAAAGGTTGGAATCAATCGGAGCATCATCACACTATCCTCCAGCTTCTTTTGGTATAAATAGGAAACTTACTTTGGTATAATGGCATGTACAGGCTAATGGTGTCAAGTGAGGGTATGTAAATGTTTTGGTTGTATGTAGCCATTGGAATGGCTATTGATAACATATTTAATATATTTATGCATGAAGTTATACTATGCTTGGTATGTGAGTATGCATGGATTAGTATCTTAGATATAATCACACTTGGGTAAGTATATGATTTAAATGGGTAAGATGTTACTTGAAAGAATGATTAAATGTGTCATGTATAAAACTTGATCATTAGATTGATTTATATGTCTTGAATTGGTTGGTGAATATATATTGAAGTGTTGATGTAGGTGCAAGGTAAAAAGGGTGAGAAATAAGGCTTGGAAAATGGCCTTATTCTGTCCACACAGGCAGATACACGGGCATGTGTCTCAACCGTGTGTGACACACGGCCATGCACACAGGCGTGTAGTTTGGCCGTGTGTCCCCTGCATCTTAAATTTTGAGAAACAGATTACTAAAAATTGAGCACACGGGCAGAGACATGGGCGTGTGTCTCAGCCGTGTCGGACACATGGCGTACCACATGGGTGTGTGTCCTGGCCGTGTAACCCCTACACCTAATTTTCAAAAATTATATTGTCCACATGGTCTAGCACATGGGCATGTGGCTAGCCATGTGACCCAAGTCAAAGAGTTACACGGGTAAGAACACGAGCTGAAACATGACCGTGCGCCTCACATCGAATGCCTAGATGGTCTGAGACACGGGCGTGTCATTGGCCGTGTGAGCCACACAGCTTGGCCACACGGGCGTGTGTCCTCTACACCTAAGTAAAATTTGATATTTCGCGAAAAAATTTCTGTGATTTCGGACTAGTCCCAACTCGATTGAAATATGTATTTTGGGCCCCGAGGACCCATATGGGGGACATTATGATTGATTGTGACTAATTTTCATAAATGAATAGTAAACAACAAGAATTAACTATAATTAAACTATAAACTCTGGTAATGCTCCATAACCCTGTTTCGGTAACGGATACGAGTTAGGGGTGTTACAACACCCGATTTCAGCCTTAGTCAATTATTTGGTGCTTTGACGTCTCGAAAAGCTTGTGCATCACTCATCCCTTGTTTCCATGTTAATTGGGCATTTATATCTCCATCCTACACACTCAATTAAACTAATTAGCACAACCTAATGCCTGTGTCGGCCTATTGGGTCACATCACCTACAAAATGTGTTAAAAACACTTATTTTTATAAACTTTTAATCTTAAGGCCTAAATACTGTAAACGTAAATTAAAATCTTAAATTTCTTAGAAAACAAACTTCTTAATTGTGGAATTGACCTGAATTGACTACCACATTTGACAGCAGGTCAAGTACCATAAGGGAGATGGTAGTGTTTGAAAGAACAGTGGATGTAGTCAAATATAACATTTGAAGACAAACTCTGGGGATTTGTTTTACCAAGACTCTACTATGTAGAGAGCTCTTCTGCAAATATATGGCGGGCATAGGAATTTGAATCATGACTCCTCTACTTCACTAGGGCAAGAGAGAAACTGTTAGATCTGGTGCCCTAAGTGTAGTATTTTCGTGTAAGTACACTTATAATTTTTTCGAACAGATGAGTTAATAAAATTATTCATAAATTGCATTAATACTTTGTATAGTTGTCCTCATATGGTTTTTGCACGCAAAAGAAATTAGAAGCAAATGTTGCTCATTGGTTGTCTAATGTTTAACTAATACTAAGCGGTATTATGTTGTCGGATCTTATTACAAAAAGACAACTTATATTAGTAGACGAACATGAACATGTCCTTAGTCTAATCGAAAATGAGCAAACTGATTGAAAGACTAATATGTCGTTTATCAAGTCCAATTGGAGAGATACTTTGTAACAGCAAAATTTCAGTGAAATAGGAACACTGGTCTCAGGACCACAAATTCAAGCCGAAAATAAAATTTATTTTAATTTTATTACATGGTCCATATTATGTTAGAAATTTCATGTGAAAATTATGATAATAAAATTTCACCGATTACGTATTTAATTACGAGAAGGACCAAATCGCATAAAATGTAAAAGTTGAATTCTAGTAGCTAGAAGGATTAAATAGCTATGGAATTCAAAACTTGAGGTCCTTATATGGTAATTAGACCATTAAAGAAAAGTATGTAGATATTTTTGGTGACTCATCCATGGAAATTTAGAAAAAGGTCAATGACTAAATTAGAAAGTGAATTAATTTAATTAATTAAAAGATGATAAAAGAATTATCATCTTATTTTTGTCATCTTCAACCCCAAATATTCCATGGAAACCCTTGGAAAGAGAAAGCAACCTTTCTTGGCCAAATTGGGTAAGTTTTCTTGTCCCGTTTTTAACAATTTTTATATTTTTAAACCAGGATAGTCTAAACTATCTATTTGGGGGATCAATTTGAAAAGTTATCAAAGTATGGAAATTAGGTTATGGATTGGTAGAAAATGAAAGGTCATTGATAGATAAATAACTTTTACAAAGTGATTTTTGATGAAAACATGATTTAGGGACTAAAATGTGAAGTTGTGAAAATTGAAGAAAAATTCTACATTTTATTGAATATAGGTGCTGTAAATTTTATAGTGAAATTTTGGTTGGGCTTGGAACAGGGGGTAAATTGCATAAATTTCATTTTTCGAGCCTAGGGACGAAATCATCATTAATTAAAAGTTTAAGGGTAAAATGGTAATTTTACCTAAGATGTGTATTGGACTGAATTGAGTTTAAAATGTGGTAAATTGATGTTAAATTTACTCATATAGATCCAGATAGACCAAATTCAGAGCTAGAATGAAAAAAAAAAAAGAAAATGTTAGATTAGTAGATTTTATGTACACGAACATTTGTCGAGGTAAGTTTATGTAACTAAAATTGTGTATGTTTATATGCTTGAATTAAATGTTGTGTTTATGAATTGTATAAATATTATATATATATGACATTAAAAATATATCAGATAGAGCCCGATTAATAATAATGCCCGGTAAATGATAAATGATAAAAATGTTACTTATATGCTTGAAGTGAAAGTGGAATGTGTTTATTTGAATTATATGAATGTTATAGATGTATGAAATAGTCACATGCCGGATAATGCTTGAAAAATGTTAAATCCCGTTTGAATAAATGAAAAATTGATGGATATGTGATTTCCAGAAATGAATGAGGTCCTGTATTTGTTGCGGACGAGTAATTCTGAAATAAGTCCTCTCGAGTATATGTTATAGATTGGATTTAGCCCGGACGGGTAATCCAGATTAAGCTCTTTAGAGCATATGTCATAAAAAGGATTTAGCCTGGACTGGTAATCCTGACTAAGCTCTATTGAGTATATATATATTGGAGACAAGATTTAGCCTGGACTAGTAATCCTGTCGTATGTATGTGTCGCTCGAGAGTGTACTCTCTGAAATAGTACCTTATGGGTACCATTGGACATGAATTGACGGATCCTGATTTGTACACCTCAAGTGTACTACTTGTGTATTCATCGATATTTCGAATAAATTCAACGGGTAAAAATCCTAAAATGAGAAAATATGAATAAGAAATGAGTTATTATACGTATATATCTGAAATTCATGAAAATGATGATACATGACAATTGATATAAGAAAACATGAGATGATGATACTTGTACATGGAATCCATTTGATGAATATGCCATCCTTGATTATAGACTTGTACACTTTGAGTGTACTATTACTCGTGTGACATTGATATTTCTAGTAATATGAGTAAAGTTCTAATATGAAATAATCTGAACTCGAGATGAATTATATGGAAATATACTTGAGTTATAACGATGTGATTTACATATGTTTTATGAATATGGGATATAGAAAGTATGTACATATATATGTCTGAAAATCTGATTGTTTTTGAGCCTATATATGTTTTTGATGTTATTATGGAATATATGACTAACAAAGGTAATGAGGATGTGTATAGGGCTTGAGAACAAATTGATTGAATGTGCCTTACATGTCTATCTTGAGATAGATAAATGATTATTATAATAGTGATTGGAATGGCTAGTGATGATTATGTGTGGTACATGTATATATATATATATATATATTAAGTTTATTTTATGGAGTTAATATAAGTGTTTATTATTGATTGATTGAGAAAGATTAAATGAGTACGCTTATAAAAGGCTAGATTAAAAGTATGAATGCATGTAATAATAAATCATATTAGATGCTATAAATTCATTGAATTCAATGCTTGGATTGGTTGGTATTTGGATGTAAGTCTAGTGCAGGAACTTGGTAAAAATTTTTGGGTGAGAAATGAAGCTAGAAATGGCTTTATTTTGTCCACACGGATAGACACACAGGCGTGTGTCTAGACCATGTGTAACACACGGCCTGGTACATGGGTGTGTGGTTAGGCCGTGTGTCCCCTGCACCTTAAATTTGAGAAACAAAATGCTCAGAATTGAGCGCACGAGCAGAGACATGGGCGTGTGTCTCAACCGTGTGTGCTACACAGCCTGGAACACGGGCGTGTGCCTTGGCCTTGTGAAACCTGCACCTAAATTCCAAAAATAAAATTTACCACACGGCCTAGCACACGAGCGTGTGGCCGGACGTGTGGCGTAAGTCAGAGAGCTACCTTGTTTCAAACACGGCTTGCGGTACGGGCATATCCCTTGGACCACACGGGCATGTGAGCCCAGCACCTTGAAAAAATTTTGAAAGTTCGCAAAAAATTTTTAGAGTTCCCGATTAAGTCCCGACTTGATTCTAATGCTCATATTGGGCCTCGATGGTCCATTTAAGGGACATTACGAATAATTTTGGGAAATGAATAGTAACTGTTATAAATTATCTGTAAATGTTCTGAAATATTTTGTGATGCTTCGTAACCCTATTCTGGCTACGAATACGGGTTATGTAACACCCAAACCCGGCCCAAAACACCACGGCCGAATACGGAATGTTACTGGGAAAAACGTTTGAAAAGAATTTGATTTAAGGGTGAAAACACGTGTTGGGTTTAAAATCTTTTTCTTAGTATATAAAAGATAACTTGTTTACAACATGTTTGACGTTTTGAAAGTAGGTTGCCGAGGAGAATAAAAACTTGGAAGGTCGTGTGTAGTTTAAATCATTGTGCGGTTGAAAATTTAAGAAAAATCGAGTGGTTACGAGTATCCGGGTTTAAAACTTTAATTTAAGTCTTTAAGTTGTAAATTGTTTCCAAAATCATTTCCAGTTATTAATTCGATAATCAATCTAACTTAAAACCATAATAAAATCCCGAAATACTTAAAGCGGCCTTATTACAATAAAATATCCCAATAGTAATTAAGAATTTAAAATACAAGTATAAATAAATCATCTTCTGCATAGCCACCTCGAGTCCTCTCCAGCCTGGTCCAAGCATCATGTATCACCTCCATTGTTTTTTTAGAAAAATAGAGTGAGTCAAACCGACTCAGTGTGCAATTATTTCACATGTCTCCACAAATGGGCTTGGCCCACATCCACACAAATCCACATACCACACATGATTAGGCAAAATGAACCCCAACCCAACCCAGTGTCCATCCGCTACACACCCCCGTATCCTGCCACACACACCAGGGGATTACTAAATCGACCTTCCAACCGCTACACACCTCTTTGGCAGTCAAGCTGCTCAAAGTTAATATAACGTGGCATAGCCACCGATCACCATGTGACCAAATATAACATGGCCTAGCCACCGATCACCAGGTGACCAAATATAACGTGGCCTCGCCACCGATCACTATGTGACCAAGTCTCGATATCCACGATGTGACTCAAGGTCATCATCAATCCACGATGAAGCAGTAAGCTGTCATCAACCCACGATGTGGCACATAGCCGACATTAGGCCACGATGAGGCGCATATCCATCACCAATCCACGATGTAGCTCAAGGCTAACATCAAACCACGTACATAAATGTACACCCTGTCCTCCATTAATCATATCCCGATCCCCATGTACATACATTATTTTATGATAACATGACAGTATAACTATTATGAACATATCAACATGCATACACAACATGCTTACACATATATCATCCAAGATGGGATATCCACAGTCACTAACCTGATTATCAGATTACCCACCATGGGTAGCCACACCACCACAGCCGTTATTCACAGCTACCACACATACCACATACATATGATAATAAAACAGAAGAACAGTGCAATAACTACACACCTGATAACTCATAACACCACACCCTCTATGTTGACACTGTCACTAAACGAGACTACCGCTATCTGCCTACGGTCCTACTCTGACGCTGGCCCACACCCCAGTGGCCAATCCCGTATCGCAGAAACCGAACGCTTCTTGAACTTAGGGGTAGGGACAACCCCTTTCTCTCCATGACTGGTACCCGCATCCATTGAATAACACTTAATCAGAAGACTCGGTTAAAGTTTAAATAAAATCTTAAACGAGACAAAACCAAATCTTAATCAAATACCCTTACTGAAATAAATCCAAATCCCGAAGGCTCCTCCTTAACCTTTGTCGAAACCCCCTACATCAGCCTAGTTAGAATCGGCTAAACTACATAAGGTCAAAAGATGTGGCCTTTGGCCGAATATCATAACCAACTTACCTTACCCGATTGAATCTCGAAGGATCCTGCTCCTAACGCTGGCTACAAAGAACCCAAACCCAACCCTTCATGGTTTCGGCCAAACAAATAAACAAAATTAGATTCTTGGTTTCGACTAAACAAGAAGAAAAGAACACTATTCGAACTAGAAAAGAATCCCTTACCACAATATTGGAAATCGATTGGAACAGATACAGAGGATGAACGACAACTCCACCTACAGGCTCTGACAGATTCGGCTAAGAAATATAACCAGAGAAATAATGCAAGAAAGGAAAGGGTATAGACAAGGAAGAGAAAGGAGAGGGTGAATGGGAGATTCGGCCAAAGTATAGAAAAATTATTCGGCTTTGATGTTGTAATGATTGATAAAAGAAAAAGAAGAGAATGTTTGGGAAAACAAATTCAGCTTTAGTAAGAGAAATGAGATGAAGGTTTATGGCTACCAAAATAAAAATAAAAGAGGAGAGGAGAAAGATAGGTTCGACTTAGAGAAGAGAATAAAGAGGAAAAGATGAACAATATGCCCCCCAATGGTCTTCTAGGTTCGGCTAAGAATCTGAAAGAGAGAATGAAGGTTGAAAAGCTAGATGTTTTCGGCACAAAAGAGAGAATAAGAAGCTAGAAGGAAAAGAAGGCTAACTTTCGGCACTCCACACTATACTAACACCCAAATACAAATTAAAATGCATAACCCCAAAATTTCGTATATTACAGTTCTACCCACCTTAAAATAATTTCGGCCCCGAAATTACCTGGCTAAAATAGGTGAGGGTATTGCTGTCGCATTGCCTCCTCCGGTTCCCACGAAGCTTCTTCCGAAGCACTTTAACATCTCGTTCTAAGATCTGAATCGGCACTTCTTCATAGGACAAGTCTGGCCTCAACTCAACTTCCTCCACTGGCACCACATGCGATGGATCTGATCTGTAACGACGTAGCATCGAAACGTGAAACACATCATGCATCTGATTCAATTCCGAAGGCAATTCCAACGATACGCCACTAGTCCCACTCGCTTCAGAACTCGATAAGGCCCGATAAACCTAGGACTCAGCTTACCCTTGCGTCCAAATCTCATCACCTTCTTCCACGGTGAAACCTTAAGAAACACATGATCACCCACTGCAAAGTCTATCTCTTTCCGGTTAAGATCCGCATACGACTTCTGTCTGTCAGATGCCTCTCTCAACCGTGCTCGAATCATCTTAACCTTCTCTTCCGACTCTGCCACCATCTCAGGACCTAATACATGACGTTCACCCAGTTCTGTCCAACAAGTAGGAGTCCGACACCTTCGCCCATACAACGCTTCATACGGTGCCATTCGAATACTCGCTTGGTAACTATTGTTGTAAGCAAATTCTGCTAAAGGAAAGAATTCCTCCCAACTACCTCTGAAATCGATAACACATCCCCTTAGCATATCCTCTAACACCTGAATCACCCTTTCAGACTGGCCATCCGTCTGCGGATGAAATGCTGTACTAAAATCCAACCTGGTGCCCAAAGCCTGATGCAAAGCCCTCCAAAACCTCGACGTAAATCTAGGATCCCTATCTGATATAATCGACACCGGCACTCCATGCAGTCTCACAATCTCCGTTACATACAGCTTTGCTAACCTCTGCAAAGAGTAATCCACCCGAACATGTATGAAATGAGCAGACTTTGTCAACTGATCCACAATCACCCATACCGAGTCTTTCTTAGTAGGCGTAAGAGGAAGCCCACTAACGAAATCCATTGTGATTCTTTCCCACTTCCACTGCGGAATCCTCACTGGTTGTAGCAACCCCGATGGCACTTGGTGTTCAGCCTTGACCTGCTGACACGTCAAGCACTTCCCCACAAATTCTGTAACCTCCTGTTTTAATCCAGGCCACCAAAATTGATCCCTTAGATCCCTATACAGCTTACTTCCTCGAGGATGCATAGCGTAAGGGCTACTATGTGATTCCCGAAGAATTCTCTGCCTTAACTCCTCATCTTTCGGCATATAGACCCTACCACGAAAGCACAAAACCCCATCACGGTTCACACTGTAGTCCTCTACTCCTCCACCTTGAACTTGTGCAAGCTTAGCACTCAAAACATCATCCACCAACTGTTTCTCCTTTACCTGACTTAACCATGTCGGCTTTACCTGCAGCTCGGCTAACAAACTCCCGTCATCATAAAGACTAAGATGCGCGAACATCGCTCTTAGATCCGATACTACTTTCCGACTTAGTGCATCTGCCACTACATTCGCTTTACCCGGGTGGTACTCAATCGAACAAACGTAATCCTTCAGCAGCTCCACCCACCTTCGCTGTCTCAAGTTTAGCTCCTTTTGAGTCAGCAGATACTTCAAACTCTTATGGTCCGTGTAGATCACTGACTTCTCTCCATACAAATAATGCCTCCATACCTTCAGTGCGAAGACCACTGCAGCCAACTCTAGGTCATGCGTCAGATAGTTAACTTCATGCGGTCTCAACTGCCGAGACGCATAAGCAACAACTTTCCCTTCCTGCATCAGTACACAACCTAACCAGGTATGAGAAGCATCACAGTATACCACAAAATCTTTCCCCGCCATAGGCTGAATTAAGACCGGAGCCTCTGTTAAAACCTTTTTCAGTTTCTTGAAACTCTCCTGCTGCTTATCTGTCCATACGAAAGGTACCTCCTCCTTTCTCAACAACTTTGTCAAAGGTGCCGCTATTGAAGAGAAACCCTCAACAAATCTTCTATAGTAGCCTGCTAACCCCAAGAAACTGCGAATCTCTACCACCGACTTAGGTGGTTTCCAATCCAATACTGCCTCAATCTTCCTAGGATCTACTCTTATTCCCTCCGCAGATACTACATGACCCAGAAAAGCAACTTCACTTAACCAGAATTCGCACTTGCTAAACTTCGCGTACAACTTCTTCTCCCTCAAGACCTGCAGCACTACCCGAAGATGCTCAACATGCTCTTCCTCCTCCATCTTGGAATATACCAGGATATCGTCTATGAACACCACGACAAATTGATCCAAGTAGGGTTGGAAAACCCGGTTCATCATATCCATAAACACAGCTGGGGCGTTCGTCAACCAGAACGGCATTACCAGGAATTCATAGTGCCCGTATCGAGTCCGAAATGCCGTCTTATAGATATCTGCTTCTTTCACCTTAAGCTGATGATACCCCGACCTCAGATCAATCTTTGAAAACACCGCAGCCCCTTTAAGCTGATCAAACAAGTCGTCTATCCTCGGCAGCGGATACTTGTTCTTGATCGTCAGCATATTCAACTAGCGATAATCTATGCACATCCGCATAGATCCGTCCTTCTTCTTCACAAACAAGACCGGTGCTCCCTATGGAGACACACTAGGTCGAATAAACCCGCGATCTAGCAACTCTTGGATCTGGGCTTTAAGCTCAACCAACTCCTTCGGTGCCATCCTGTACGGAGCGATAGACACTGGCACTGTACCTGGTAACAGGTCGATTCCAAACTCCACCTCCAGATTCGAAGGCAACCCTGGAAGTTCTTCCGGAAAAACATCCGCAAACTCCTTCACTGTCCTGACCTCTCCCACAGCTACTTCCTTAGCATCCAAGGCACTAACGAACATCAAGAAAGCCATACATCCCTTCTTTACCATCTTTTTCGCCTTAAGAGCAGACACTACGTTAGACAGGTAGTCTCTCCTCTCACCTATCACCATAACTTCATTGTCCTCGAGAGTCCTCAACGACGTGCGCTTAGCAGTATAATCCAGATTCGCACGATACATTACTAACCAATCCATCCCTAGGATCAGGTCAAATTCCCCGAACGGCAGCTCCATTAAGTCAGCTGGGAACACTACCCCCTGAACTTCTAAAGGCACGTCTCTAAAAAGTTTGTCTACCACTACTGATTGCCCTAAAGGACTAAGTACAGTCATCTTCCTAGGGACAGTCTCAGAGTTCACATTCAAGGTTCCAGACACTATAGTAGCAATGTAAGAGTGAGTTGACCCAACATCAATTAAAGCAGAAAAGTGTAACCCATAAATAAGGAACGTACCCGTAATAACATCTGGTGCATCCCCCTCCTCACGACGTCTGGCTGCATACA
Organism: Gossypium australe; assembly: GCA_005393395.2. Classification (NCBI taxonomy): domain Eukaryota; kingdom Viridiplantae; phylum Streptophyta; class Magnoliopsida; order Malvales; family Malvaceae; genus Gossypium; species Gossypium australe. The sequence continues at coordinate 58,410,560 of CM016614.1, forward strand.
CTAACCCCGGCTGCCTTGCATCTGAGCTCCCAGCACCTCTGCCCGGTGCTCCACGGCCTCGGCCAGAACCATTTCCTCCACAGATCGGACCACGACCCCTCGGCATCTGTTGACCACCCCATCCTAGCTGCACATACCCCTGACCTACTGTCCGAGCCCTATTCGGATCCTGAGGACAATCCTTAACCAAATGAGCCTTAGACCCACACCTGAAACACTCCCTACTCCTTCCCCAGCACTCGCCAACATGAGTCCTTCCACACTGAGCACATGGACGGACCTAATTCCCAGCACCTGGCATAGAAACAAGAGCAGAACTCTCAACCCTAGGCTTTTTCTGAAAACCCCCCGAAGATCCTGATGATCCAAAACCTCTCTTATTCCGACCTCTGTCCTTATCTCTATTCTGCCTTTCAGTTCGCTTAACTTCCTCCGCTATCCGAGCTTTTTCGACCAGAATTGCAAAGTCCCTCTCTCGCTGGGGAGCTACCAACACCCGTAGTTCATCCCGCAGCCCATCCTAAAATCTCACGCAGCGCTCGTAATCAGTAGCAACAATCCCCCTGGCATACCGACTTAACCTCAAGAATTCTGCCTCATATTCCACTACTGACTTACCCCCTTGTACTAGGTTCAGAAATGCTTTCCTTTGCGCTTCCACATAACTAGCTCCGACGTACTTCCCCTCGAACTTAATCTTAAAGAAACCCCAATCCACTCGATCCGCCGGAGTACCCTCTTTGACAGTGAGCCACCACTGGTAGGCCTCATTCCGAAGTAAAGACACAAGGCCCTTCAGCTTTTCCTCAGCAGTGCAGTCCAAATCATCCATGATCCTCTCAACTGCCTCCAACCAGTACTCTGCCACATTCGGAGCGACCCCAAAAAATCCCTTAAATAGCTCGGCTCCATTCGCCCTGAGTCTCTCAGAAACGGACATCCGGGCCCCAGTACCCATATTCACTCCCACAACTCTTTCCAAAACTCGCAGCATAGCCTGCGAAACTGCGTCGTCTCCACCCGTCTGGTCCTGAAATTCAGCTTCCGCAGCTGGTGGCGGCGGCTCATTCCCTGATCCATGACCGGACCCAACTGGTTCCGATACAGCCATTCTGCCTCTACCACGCCCATGTGCGTTACGACCACGTCCCCTAAAACTCATATCTATCGTCACGTCTTAATCTGATTTAAGAAATTTTATGCATTAGCTTCTTTCCACTGATTGTTTAAAGGAAAAGTTTTATGGTACAGAAGTTCTAGTTGTTCTTTCGTATAAAGCACACATCCTCAAAAGTTTCAGTCTCTAGAGATGTAACACCCCAAACCCGGCCCAAACCATATGACCGAATTTGGTTTGCTACAGAGAAAACATTTTGAAAACCATTTTAAAACTGATTTTTGAAATTAGTCGAATTGCTTTCAATTGAAATTTTATATGTTAAAATCCTCACTTAAAAATATTTGTTGAGTCAAGTTGTTTAAAAATTTCAGAGGTACCCGATGGTACTTTAAAACATTTTGCGTTTAATTTGAGAAAACATGTGCATCCATTTTAACATCATCAAATAGTTTAAACCAACCATTCAAACACGCAGCAATAATAAAATAATACTAGGAGGCCTTATTACAAATAAGCAACATAAACCCAAAAGAAAAATAGATAAAATCCAAAATTCATTTATTAAAAAGTCTTCACTGCATGGCCACCTTGAGTCCATCCGGCTCCTCACCCGCGATCTACGAATCACTTGAAAAATTAAAGGAGAAGGTGACTCACCAAGACTCAATGTGTAACCCTTCCCCGGTTTAGTGCAATAACATACACAAATCATAACCAATTAACATGCATAAGTTTAAATGCACCCAACCTAACCATCCATATGCCTTTTTCTACCCCGTGTGGTACCAACCCACTGGTGGTGCCAAACCACTGGTGACATATAGTCACAAATGTGATACCAAATCACTAGAGATACCAAATCTCTGGTGTCCGAAGACACAATTGTGTTACCAAAACACTGGTGACCGAAGTCACAAATCAAGTGATGGGGCCAACCCATCTTGTGATACCAAATCACTGGCAGACGATCCCATATCTCAAAGTGGGGCCAACCCACGGTGGAATTAACCACAGGGACAAGTCGTTATGAGGTGCCAAACCTCTGGAGGTACCAAACCTCTGGTGACCGTAGTCACAATGTGTTACCAAAACACTGGTGTCCGTCGACACGAATATCACTGCCCCCTCCTCTCATCAACCCATATCAATCATTCATATGCATATACAAAAATCATGTTGATAGATTTATTTAACAACATCCAATCGATTATCATAAGCCATATATTATATAATACACATACCAAATGTGTCATGCTTCCCAAAAGCATCAAATAATAATCTCATAGCAATAAAGACTTACCCGAGTCCTTGTTAATACCATGAAGGTATTACATCCATGTCTACACAAATTGATTAGACATAAAATAACACTTAGCATATTAAAAAGTTATAAGATGTGTATGTACACACACCTGGCACCAACAAGAGTTCTATATCCCGAATAATCAAATCGGCCACACAAGTATTCTTGCCCCTATGTTCGGCATAAAATGAACATTAGTGCCATGGCCTATTCGGCCAAACCAAAATAATTGAGAAGGGTTCCTTGTGAACCCAAAATCTTACCCAAAAGCCTTCGAACACTAGCCAACACACTCCTAAAAGAATCGGCCTCACTTCCCTACAATCAACCATCATCATTAAGGTTTATTAGCCTTCGGCTTAAACGAAACTTAAAAGAATAATCCTTTGAAATAAACCCTTACCACCTTACCAAAAACCGATTGCTAGAGAAGTCCCAAAGAAAACTATGTTACCTTCAATATTCGGCCTAAGAGATTCAAGATAGAAGAAGAATATTTTCGGCACAACAAAGAGGTATATACGGCTATGGGACAAAAAGAAAATAATAGGAAGAGAAATATAATTTCGGCAAAGAAGAGTGCATAGGAGGTTTTTGATGTTCAAGCAAAACGAATGGGAGAACAAAAGGTTAATGCAAGTTTCGGTTTTTGAGAGAATGAAAAGGAGAAAATAGCAAATGATCAAAAATGACCAAATGGTCAAAAGAGTTTAGGCTTACCACAATGTAGAATTCAGCCAAAAAGAAAAGTGTTTGAGAGAAAATGTTTTGCAACTTTTGCACCAAATGAAAGAAATGACCAAAACAATTCCTAAGCCTTTCCCAACAACTAGCATATTCGGCCAAATCCCCCCCTTAGCCACATTGCCGTCCAAGTTCATGGCATAAAGGCCATGAATTTGTTTCCAAAACACTTCCCACAAACCAAGCCTTTGTCCCCTCAATTTACCATAACTTCAAGATATCTTACCATAACCTTAGGAATCTTATCCCTTATTCCATGCTTTCCTTTAACAACAATTCAACTTACCAAAAATTATTTGTCCACCTATCATAATTATGTTTGACCGTCCATTAAAGCTAACATACAAAAATAACTTTTAAAAATGCTATACCTACTACTCGAACCACTAACCTCATGCAACCTTTCAAGCTCTTTAACCAACTTGCCACTAATTCATCTTGGGCTTTAATATACACTTAAATTAACTTAAGTGCTAAGCTCATTTAATCCTCTTCATTAAATAAGCCATACTAAGAATTATCCTACTAAATCGAGCTTACTCAAGACCCCTAATTAAGTCTTATAACACCACAAATAATATCACAGAAATTTAAACACAAGCAAAATAATTCAATCACGAATAACCCTTATTTCAGGATGTTACAGTTCTACCCCCCTTAAAAATAATTTCGTCCCCGAAATTACTTACTAACGATCAATCGTACAGTCTAACTCACCACACTACGCTCTTGATGGGCACTCTGATCTTAATAACACTACTAACAATCAAAGCGGTATATAGAAATCCAATGATCAAGAACATACTGGTGAAGACGTCCGGTGCGTCACCCTCCTCATGACGCCTCGCAGCATACACCAAACCAGGCTGTCTAGACTCCGTGTTGCCAACACCTCTGCCAGCTGCTCCGCGACCTCGACCAGAGCCATTACTACCTCTACCATTATCGCGACCCTTCTGCGATGGCGGTCCCTCCTTTCTGAACTGAGCACGACCTTGACCTTCAGACTGATTCCTAGCTTGCTTACGCGGACAGTCTCTCACACGATGATCCAACGAACCACACTCGAAACATCCTTTTCCTCCAGTCCAACATTCGCCCCAATGAAACTTCCCACATTGATTACACTATGTTGGTCCCGGATTAGCAGTAACAGGCCTCCCAGACTGATTCGGCCTATTCTGCCTAACCCTTTTTTGAGAATCTTCGGCCGACCCAGATGATTCAGAACCTCTCTTATACTTATTCCAATCGTAACTCTGTCTTCCAGATTCCTTTATTCCTTCGGCTATCTTAGCCTTTTCAACTAAAGCAGCAAAATCTCACTCCTGATGTGGAGCAATCAATAGTCTCAGCTCGTCCTTCAAACCATCCTCGAATCGAACACAACGCTCGTGCTCCGAAGCCACAATACCTCCAGCATACCGGCTCAATCTTAAGAACTCAGCCTCATACTCCGATACGGACTTTCTCCCTTGGACCAAACTCAGAAATGCCTTATGCTGCGTATCAACGTAACTAGACCCGATATATTTCTTCTGATACGCTACCTTAAAGAAGTTCCAAGTGAGATCTTCCGTCGCAGTACCATTCCGTACCGTGAGCCACCACCGATATGACTCATCCTTGAGAAGCGACACCGCTCCTTTCAGCTTCTCCTTGTTCGTCAGATCTATCTCATCCATGATTCTTTCGGTCGATTCTAGCCAATACTCAGCCGTATTGGGCGCTACACCGGACACACCTCGGAAAAATTCAGCTCCGTTAGCTCGAAGTCTCTCAGGTACCGACTTCTGAGCTCCTCCACCTCCACCCATTCCAGCTACCCTTTCCAGAACCCGCAGCATCGCTTGTGACACAGCGTCATCACCCGTCTGATCCTGCTCCTCAGCTCCAAAGGTTGGGGGTAGTGGTGGCGGTATCTCGTTTTCAGATCCTTGACCCGACCCGACAGGTTCCGATACGGCCATCCTACCCCTTCCGCGTCCACGACGACCACATCCTCTAAAACTCATTCTAACTATCGCGCTTTAATCTGATTAGGAAATTTTTATGAATTAGTACATGTTTCACTTGATTATCCACGAAGAAATTTTATGAAAAGAGTTTAATAGGAGTTCTTTCGATCAAACAAGGTTTTAAGTCTTCTATCCTAGTTACACAGAAAATACTTCCATTCCCTAATACTTTCCATACCTATCACTTTTCGGCATTTCTGTCCGTTTCTATCCCAGGGGTATTTTCGTCATTTTTCCTACAGGGTATTTTTGTAATAAACCGAAGAAATTTGAAAACTTTAATAAATCGAGATATTTTGAAATTTCTAAAATTGAGGAGTATTTTTGAGAAATTCTCAATTTGAAGATATAACAAAATTTTGAAAACCAGGGGTATTTTGGTAATTTTGTCAATCGGGGGTAATTGTGTAAATTTCCAAAGTCAAGGTATTATTTTGAAATACAACATTTTTGAGTACTTTTGTAAAATAAAAATTTGATCAAAATTGGGGTAATATGGAAATTTTAGAAACCAAGGGTATTTTCGTAATTTTGCCACTAGGGGCATTTTGGTAATTTTGGTAAATATTTTGAAAATTTTGTAGATAAATTTGTCCTTCTATCTAAAAGAGATAATTTAATGATTTTAAAACCGAAGTTTTCCTTAAAACACGACTAGTCCCTTTCGGGTTTTATTTAGGGTTTTGCCTATGACCGAGTCCTCTTGGTTAGGGTGAATCGAAGCTACGCACCAGGTAGGAATCCCGCGAAGAGGAGGTGAGTCACGAGGACTGCTTAAGTACCAAGCTCTTCCGGATCCAATCCTAGACATGCGCACCAAGGTTACCACACCCTAACTTGGCGACTTGATCGTAGGTTGGTTTAATTAGGCCATTAAAATCTTATGAGTTTTGTTGGGGTAACTAGTCCTAAGGTTCATCACTTAATATACTATCTACGTTCCATACCTACCCTTCTACAGATAATAATCCACACAAAAAGTTAGAGGTACTTACCTGGGCGGATTGGTGTCGGAGACTCGGTGCCATGCTTATTCAAAACAAAAATATTTCAAAAAGGCCTACAAAAAACATTTTTGGGTCTTGGGCCCCCACAGCCGAGCTTTGAACTGGGCTCTGATACCAATTTGTAACACCCCAAACTCGGCCCAAACCATATGACCGAATTTGGTTTGCTATAGAGAAAACATTTTAAAAACCATTTTAAAACCGATTTTTGAAATTAGTCGAATTGCTTTCAATTGAAATTTTATTTGTTAAAATCCTCACTTAAAAATATTTGTTGAGTCAAGTTGTTTAAAAATTTCAGAGGTACCCGATGGTACTTTAAAACATTTTCCGTTTAATTTGAGAAAACATGTGCATCCATTTTAACATCATCAAATAGTTTAAACCAACCATTCAAACACGCAGCAATAATAAAATAATACTAGGAGGCCTTATTACAAATAGGCAACATAAACCCAAAAGAAAAATAGATAAAATCCAAAATTCATTTATTAAAAAGTCTCCACTGCATGGCCACCTTGAGTCCATCCGGCTCCTCACCCGCGATCTACGAATCACCTGAAAAATTAAAGGAGAAGGTGGGTCACCAAGACTTAATGTGTAACCCTTCCCCGGTTTAGTGCAATAACATACACAAATCATAACCAATTAACATGCATAATTTTAAATGCACCCAACCTAACCATCCATATGCCTTTTTCTACCCCGTGTGGTACCAAACCACTGGTGGTGCCAAACCACTGGTGACATATAGTCACAAATGTGATACCAAATCACTGGAGATACCAAATCTCTGGTGTCCGAAGACACAATTGTGTTACCAAAACATTGGTGACCGAAGTCACAAATCAAGTGATGGGGCCAACCCATCGTGTGATACCAAATCACAGGCAGACGATCCCATATCTCAAAGTGGGGCCAACCCACGGTGGAATTAACCACAGGGACAAGTCGCTATGAGGTGCCAAACCTCTGGAGGTACCAAACCTCTTGTGACCGTAGTCACAATGTGTTACCAAAACACTTGTAACACCCTAGTTTAGGGGCTGTGTATATTGGGTATAAATCAAGTGTTAGTAGGTTTTTGGGGTGTTTTGGATGTGTTTTAGAGTTTTAAGAATGCTCGGATGAAAGGGGAAGGCTTAAGAAAATTTTGGATTTTTAGTATAAAGAAGGGAATCGGGCCAAGGGAGGCCTTAAGTATATTTTTCGGTAATTTATGGCACAAGAATGGCATTGGCAAAGTGGCTCCATGCGCTGCTTAGGGGGCTGGGAGTAGCGCCATTGAGGGCCTGGGTTCGAGACCAAGCGGCAGCAAAATGGTTTTAATTTTTGGATTATGGCGTTGCAAGGTAGTAGGCCTTAAAAATAAATGTCCAAGTTGATGGACATGAAAGTCCAATTGGCAAAGTGGCTCTTAGGCGCTACTTAGGCGCTGGAGGGGAGGGAGGTCGCGGTTTCGAGGGGCCGGAGAAGCATTTGGCGTTTTTATTTTTGTTGGTGGTTATGGGCTTGAGTAGGAAGGGTTTAAAATAAAATGTTGGGGCTTTATGGCATAAAAATCAAAGTGCCCGAATGGCCTGGGCGCTACTTGGCTGCTGGCTTCCCCCAGGTCCTGTGTTCGAATCTTGGGGGCTGCTTGCGGGTTTTTCCTCATTCTTTTTGCTGCTGGTCGGCGTGGAAGTGGGCTGCACATTGAAGTTTTATTTTTTTTTTCTCTTTTGGCAGCAGCTGGTAAGTGTTAGACGGTAGGTGGGGTAGTGTTTTAATTATCTTGTATTTGTTTTTTTTAGGATAATTATTATTTTATTTAAATAGGTAGGGGATAAGTATTTGGTTATTTTATTATTTTAGATTAATAAAGGATTATTTTGGTTAGTATTAAATTAGAATAGAGATAATGGCTGGGGGTTTAATTTATTAATGGGATTAAGTGAAGATAATGGTTGAAACCATTCAAACTAGTTTGAATGGATTAAAATAGGGAATTTGGGCTAATTCAAATTACTTTGAATTAGTAGGAGGTGGACGAATTCTATAAATTGGGGGGGGGAATCTAGTGCCGAATTTTTTTTTTCTTTCTAGTGGGCAGCCTTTTTCATATTTTCTTTAGACCCTTGCCGAATTCTTCTATTCTCTCCCCTTAGCCATCTTTTCTTTTCTTCTTTCCAATACTTTCTCCTTGTATAGCCGAATATTCACTCCTTGTTGAAAGCCATAGCCTTTTGTGTATTTATTTTCCCTCCCTTCCTTCATACTTTGCATACCATTGCCGAATCATTTGGCCTCTCATTCCCTCTGCTTTGTTTACAAGTCCCTGAAGCCGAACCTATTCCTTGTGGTGGCCGATTATTGGTTGGGCAAAGGTTGGAGCGTTGGGTCGTTTCTTTAGTCGTTGAGAAAGGTAAGGATTTATGTCATTAACCTATCTCTTTTAAATAGTGGTTAATCAAAGGTGGTCTTGGTGTTTGAGGTGGCCGAATGTTCTTAGGCCTTTAATATCGTACTTCTTTTGTGTATAACCAGCGTGAGGGGGCAATTAGGGGCTGTTCAAATTCGGCTACTCAAGGGGTTTTCAGGCAACTTCTTAAGACCGTTGGTGTTTCGGGATCCAAATAGAAAGGGTAAGTGATCCATTGGTAATCGGCCTTAGGCCATTGTATGTGCTTATGTGTTGACCGAATAGTGACTTTGGTTTATAGGGCAGATCGGCAAAAGCAAGGGAAAGCCTTCGGGATCTCAGTTTATTTCGGTAAGGATATTAGTAAGTAACTTAGACTCGTTAATAAGTAGATTATGACTTGTTGATTAATGGTGTGATTCTGATTAAGCTTTTTGATGGAGACCAATACCAGTCAAGAGGGGAAAGGGAAAGCTCCTGTCCCGAAGTTTAAGAAAAGAGCCGTCTCGGCAGTTCGGGATTGGCCACCGGGGTGTGGACGTGCAGCAGAAAACGATAGGCAGATAGCTGTAGTCTCGCTAAGCGATAGCGTCGAAATCGAGGGTTTAGAGCTTCAGGTTATAAGGTGTGTAGTTAGCCATTGTTTCCGGGATTTGCGTGATATTTGCCTATTTTATATGTTTGCTAACAAGTGCAGTTAAATGTGAAAATGGTACCCTTAAGGGGTATGAAGATGATCAGGTTAGTAGCAAAGTTTGTAAATATGTGATCACTGATTTTATTATGTGAGTATGCCTATGATTGTGTTTAATATGTACATGCACCACCTTATCATCATTTTATGTTACATGTGCATGGGTGGGTTTTGAAAGAAGGTACGGGTGTACTTCGAGTACGTGGTTGATGTCAGCTTTGTGCTACATCGTGGATTGGCGCTGACTGAGGTCGCGTTGTGGATCTTTGCGATTTAGTTCGCGTGGTTACCTTGATTGATATCGGCTCTATGCCATATCGTGGCTGATGGGTGCTGTGTGCTCCATCGTGGTTGATGTTAGCTACGTGCTACATCGTGGATGGCATTGGTTGCCTTTTTGGAGGGAAAAGGAGAGGGTGACTCGATAGTCCCCTGGTGTGTGGTAGGCTGGATAAGGGGGTGTGTAGCGGATGGACCCTAGGTTGGGTTAGGAATCATGTTGCATTATTTTTGTAATAATATGGAAATGGGCCAAGCCCAATATGACATGTGGATAGGTATGTTTTGGGAACATACGTGGAAATATGTGGTTTATTGAGGAATGGGCCTAGCCCAGTATTTGAGTATGATTTGAATGTGGGCCAAGCCCAGATTGTGGTAATTGTTAAAATGAATATATATATTACTTGTTGCATTTGATAATTGGGATATTATGTGGCTAGCATGTGGGTGGATATCAGTGGTTTAATTACACACTGACTCATTATGACTCACCCAATTATTTATCCAACATCGCAGGTGACAGGATGATCGGACCGGGTTGGAGTGGATACAAGGTGGCCCATGCAGAAGATGTTTTACTTCATTTAAGTATTTTATATTATCAATATTTTGGAATTTTACTTGATGTAATAAAGGCCCCTTTGATTTAAAGTACTCTATTTATGATTGTGGGAGTTAATACTATACTTAAAAATATTTTCATAAAAGATTCATATTATACTTATAATAATATTTTATTTCAGAAATTTTCAACACACTTATATTATTTATTAATTTTTAAGTGGACATAATTTTCAAAGTTAACGAATTTTCACGTTTTAATCTAAAGTCAAAGATTTTCAACCGTCTTTCCGCAGTGACAGAACCGGATCCGGTCTAGACTCGTGGGCCGGGTTTGGGGATGTTACAACACTGGTGTTCGTCGACACGAATATCACTGCCCCCTCCTCTCATCAACCCATATCAATCATTCATATGCATATACAAAAATCATGTTGATAGATTTATTTAACAACATCCAATCGATTATCATAAGCCATATATTATATAATACACATACCAAATGTGTCTTGCTTCCCAAAAGCATCAAATAATAATCTCATAGCAATAAAGACTTACCCGAGTCCTTGTTAATACCATGAAGGTATTACATCCATGTCTACACAAATTGATTAGACATAAAATAACACTTAGCATATTAAAAAGTTATAAGATGTGTATGTACACACACCTGGCACCAACAAGAGTTCTATATCCCGAATAATCAAATCGGCCACACAAGTATTCTTGCCCCTATGTTCGGCATAAAATGAACATTAGTGCCATGGCCTATTCGGCCAAACCAAAATAATTGAGAAGGGTTCCTTGTGAACCCAAAATCTTACCCAAAAGCCTTCGAACACTAGCCAACACACTCCTAAAAGAATCGGCCTCACTTCCCTACAATCAACCATCATCATTAAGGTTTATTAGCCTTCGGCTTAAACGAAACTTAAAAGAATAATCCTTTGAAATAAACCCTTGCCACCTTACCAAAAACCGATTGCTAGAGAAGTCCCAAAGAAAACTATGTTACCTTCAATATTCGGCCTAAGAGATTCAAGATAGAAGAAGAATATTTTCGGCACAACAAAGAGGTATATACGGCTATGGGACAAAAAGAAAATAATAGGAAGAGAAATATAATTTCGGCAAAGAAGAGTGTATAGGAGGTTTTTGATGTTTAAGCAAAACGAATGGGAGAACAAAAGGTTAATGCAAGTTTCGGTTTTTGAGAGAATGAAAAGGAGAAAATAGCAAATGATAAAAAATGACCAAATGGTCAAAAGAGTTTAGGCTTACCACAATGTAGAATTCGGCCAAAAAGAAAAGTGTTTGAGAGAAAATGTTTTGCAACTTTTGCACCAAATGAAAGAAATGACCAAAACAATTCCTAAGCCTTTCCCAACAACTAGCATATTCGGCCAAATCCCCCCTTAGCCACATTGCCGTCCAAGTTCATGGCATAAAGGCCATGAATTTGTTTCCAAAACACTTCCCACAAACCAAGCCTTTGTCCCCTCAATTTACCATAACTTCAAGATATCTTACCATAACCTTAGGAATCTTATCCCTTATTCCATGCTTTCCTTAAACAACAATTCAACTTACCAAAAATTATTAGTCCACCTATCATAATTATGTTTGACCGTCCATTAAAGCTAACATACAAAAATAACTTTTAAAAATGCTATACCTACTACTCGAACCACTAACCTCATGCAACCTTTCAAGCTCTTTAACCAACTTGCCACTAATTCATCTTGTGCTTTAATATACACTTAAATTAACTTAAGTGCTAAGCTCATTTAATCCTCTTCATTAAATAAGCCATACTAAGAATTATCCTACTAAATCGAGCTTACTCAAGACCCCTAATTAAGTCTTATAACACCACAAATAATATCACAGAAATTTAAACACAAGCAAAATAATTCAATCACGAATAACCCCTATTTCAGGATGTTACAAGAGAGATTGTCCTATCTTTCTAAAGTCCACAACAATATCCACAACAACGCAGTATATATCTATTCCACTCAATCAGTCAGAAAACTTACCTGGCCGACCTGAGCCGGAGAATTCGGGTGCCATGCCTCCAAAAATCCATTCCACGGAAAATTTTTATTTGACTAACTTTAGAAATCTCATTATGAAAACGTTATGGGCCTCAAAACCCATAGGCTGAGTTTAAAATCTGGGCTCTGATACCAAACTGTAACATCCCAAACTCGGCCCAAAACACCACGGCCTAATACGGAATGTTACTGGGAAAAATGTTTGAAAAGAATTTGATTTAAGGGTGAAAACACGTGTTGGGTTTAAAATCTTTTTCTTAGTATATAATAGATAACTTGTTTACAACATGTTTGTCGTTTTGAAATTAGGTTGCCGAGGAGAATAAAAAACTTGGAAGGACGTGTGTAGTTTAAATCATTGTGCGGTTGAAAATTTAAGAAAAATCGAGTGGTTACGAGTATCCGAGTTTAAAACTTTAATTTAAGTCTTTAAGTTGTAAATTGTTTCCAAAATCATTTCCAGTTATAATTCGATAATCAATCTAACTTAAAACCATAATAAAATCCCAAAATACTTAAAGCGGCCTTATTACAATAAAATATCCCAATACTAATTAAGAATTTAAAATGCAAGTATAAATAAATCATCCTCTACATGGCCACCTCGAGTCCTCTCCAGCCCGGTCCAAGCATCATGTATCACCTGCATTGTTTTTTTAGAAAAATAGAGTGAGTCAAACCGACTCAGTGTGCAATTATTTCACATGTCTCCACAAATGGGCTTGGCCCACATCCACACAAATCCACATACCACACATGATTATGCAAAATGAACCCCAACCCAACCTAGTGTCCATCCGCTACATACCCCCGTATCCTGCCGCACACACTAGGGGATTACTAAATCGACCCTCCAACCGCTGCACACCTCTTTCGCAGTCAAGCTGCTCAAAGTTAATATAACGTGGCATAGCCACCGATCACCATGTGACCAAATATAACGTGGCCTAGCCACCGATCACTAGGTGACCAAATATAACGTGGCCTCGCCACTGATCACTATGTGACCAAATCTCGATATCCACGATGTGACTCAAGGTCATCATTAATCCACGATGAAGCACGAAGCTGTCATCAACCCACGATGTGGCATATAGCCGACATCAGGCCATGACGAGGCACATAGCCATCACCAATCCACGATGTAGCTCAAGGCTAACATCAAACCACGTACATAAATGTACACCCTGTCCTCCATTAATCATATCCCGATCCCCGTGCACATACATTATTTTATGATAACATGACAGTATAACTATTATGAACATATCAACATGCATACACAACATGCTTACACATATATCATCCAAGATTTGATATCCACAGTCACTAACCTGATTATCAGATTACCCACCATGGGTAGCCACACCACCACAGCCGTTATTCCCGGCTACCACACATACCACATACATATGATAATAAAACAGAAGAACAATGCAATAACTAAACACCTGATAACTCGTAACACCACACCCTCTATGTCGACACTGTCACTAAACGAGACTACCGCTATCTGCCTACGGTCCTACTCTGACGCTGGCCCACACCCCGGTGGCCAATCCCGCACCGTAGAAAACGAACACTTCTTGAACTTAGGGGTAGGGACAACCCCTTTCTCTCCTTGACTGGTACCCGCATCCATTGAATAACACTTAATAAGAAGACCCGGTTAAACTTTATATCAAATCTTAAACGAGACAAAACTAAATCTTAATCAAATACCTTACCGGAATAGATCCAAATCCCGAAGGCTCCTCCTTAACCTTTGTCAAAACCCCCTACATCAGCCTAGTTAGAATCGGCTAAACTGCATAAGGTCAAAAGATGTGGCCTTTGGCCGAATATCATAACCAACTTACCTTACCCGATTGAATCCCGAAGGATCCTGCTCCTAACGCTGGCTACAAAGAACCCAAACCCAACCCTTCATGGTTTTGGCCAAACAAATAAACAAAATTAGATTCTTGGTTTCGGCTAAACAAAAAGAAAAGAACACTATTCAAACTAGAAAAGAATCCCTTACCACAATATTGGAAATCGATTGGAACAGATACAGAGGATGAACGACAACTCCACCTACACAGGCTTTGACAGATTCGGCTAAGAAATATAACCAGAGAAATAATGCAAGAAAGGAAAGGGTATAGACGAGGAAGAGAAAGGAGAGGGTGAATGGGAGATTCGGTCAAAGTATAGAAAAATTATTCGGCTTTGATGTTGTAACGATTGATAAAAGAAAAAGAAGAGAATGTTTGGGAAAACAAATTCGGCTTTAGCAAGAGAAATGGGATGAAGGTTAATGGCTACCAAAATAAAAATAAAAGAGGAGAGGAGAAAGATAGGTTCGGCTTAGAGAAGAGCATAAAGAAGAAAAGATGAACAATATGCCCCCCAATGGTGTTCTAGGTTCGGCTAAGAATCAGAAAGAGAGGATGAAGGTTGAAAAGCTAGATGTTTTCGGCACAAAAGAGAGAATAAGAAGCTAGAAGGAAAAGAAGGCTAACTTTCGGTACTCCACACTATACTAACACCCAAATACCAATTAAAATGCATAACCCCAAAATTCCAGATATTACAGGTTAGGTGTGTTATATTTAGTGGTATTAGAGCTATGACTTAGTTGGTTCTCAGACTGAATGTAGCATATGTGAGTACATGCCATTATATAACATGTGATAGTGTGATATCTCCTGACACTGATGAAAATTGTTTTACAAATAAACAGAGATGCTTTCCAACTGAGCTAATTCCGTTACTGCTGAAAGTGATACTCACGTGTCTTAGTAAAAACGTTCCTTATGATTAAATGAGACTTATAAAGGTATGAAATGAATATTTTATAATGGACATGTTAATGATAAATGTTAAGTGATATGTGTGTATTTATGAAAG
This sequence comes from Gossypium australe, assembly GCA_005393395.2. NCBI lineage: Eukaryota > Viridiplantae > Streptophyta > Magnoliopsida > Malvales > Malvaceae > Gossypium > Gossypium australe. The sequence continues at coordinate 58,425,639 of CM016614.1, forward strand.
TTAAATTTTGAGGCTTACGATATCCACCCCCTCACTAGTACAGTTTTATATGATGAAAATTCACAAGATTTATATTGATTAAGTTCATAAGTGTGAAAGAAGAGTTCAAAGGCTGAATGATTAATAATGTAGCCAGAACTGAGAAGGGGTTAGTAAGTAAAGACGGTATTAAAAGAGATATTAGATTTTTCTAAATATTTGTGAATATGTGATGTCATTCTTAAGAAAGAAGTTATTCATGAGTACTCAATTTATTTAGGTATGACATTTACAGAACAGATTAGCCGAAAATTTCTTCCGAATTGACTCTTTCAGTGAACTGAATAATGTAAGATTGTTGATGACTTTATTAGCCAGTGGAGTAGTGATGAGATTGCAAAGATATTTGAATGCAAGTGTTATAATCGGGTATATTACAACAATCTCTTCTGGGTACTCTATAAGTTCTATTATTCTCAAAGGCATATGAAATTGTTCATTATCATATTGGAAGGCTGGCTAATTATATTAGATGGAATTATTGTAAGTCTGGCTAATTCATGAGCGGTATTGCTCTATCATACTTGGGTTTTCTAATCTATCATAATTGATATAAGATTTGATGATAAGGTTCATATGATATCATTTTCTAATTCTACTGATTGAAGCCCTGAATTACTAATGTGCAAATTATATTGTCTTTATCACAGTTGTTTCTACTGAGTATGCGTGATATTACTCTTCTGAAATTTTCTTTGAGATATCTTCAATCTCTTTATTATTCAAACATGGTTTATCTTTGAAAGATATTCATCGGTTGGAAGTAATTACATTTATTACCATTACAAATATTTACTCGATCATGAAGTCTGGGGATAGAAATCACAGATTATAGAAACTGTATTACTACATTGGTTATTATTGGGGCCACTTTCGATTTTCACTCTTCTAATTAGAGGTACACTATTGATATTGAAGTGTTGCTTTATCTATACGGTTGAAATGTTGTTCATATTATAGCACTATGGTTTTAAATGTATCTAATGGTTGCGACTTTGGAAAAACTCAAAGCTTCAATGTTAATAATTGAAATAGCTACATTGATGACACGATATTTACAGAAAAGAGGTAAGATTTGAATGGACCAATAAATATCAGTAAAGTTTTGACCAGTTGGAAGCTCTATTGATCAAAGTATTAATTCTGGTTCAGCCTAAATCGGGTAAGGAATTTATTATTACCGTGATGTACTATTGAATGGGATTAGACTCTGTTTTGATGCAGTAAGGCAAAGTAATAGCCTGTGCTTTCAAACAGTTAAAAACCACATGGAAAGAATTACCCGATATGTGATCTAAATTTGATAGCTATTGTTTTTGTATTGAAATCTTACGGCATTACTTGTTTGGTGAAAAATGTCATATATTCACCAATCATAAAAGTTTGGAGCATCTGATGTTACAAAAAGATTTGAATTTGAGATAGCGTATATGGCTTGAATTGTTGAAAGATTATGATGTGATAATTGAATATCACATAGTAAGAGCGAATGTGGTTGCAGATATTCTAAGTAGAAATTTTTTTCTATTTTGCAAGCTATGATACTGATTTTGTTGTATGATAATAACTTAATTTTAGCTGAGTATAGAGCTAAATCGATGATTCTACAATAGATCAGTGAAACTTAGAAAAGTGATAATGAGTTGTAAATTAAATAAATACAGTGTCAATTAATTTCTGATTCATAATTTCAGAATAGATATGATAATTGTCTGTTATTCAGAGACAGAGTCTGTGTACTGAAGAATTTGGAGCTAGTACAGAAAATTTTACATGAATGATTACAGTGGTACTGTGTCTGTTTATCTAGGGAATGATAAAATGCATAATGATTTGAAAAAGATGTATTAGTAGCCCGGAATGAAATGTGATATTTCTGAATCTGTATTTAAATGTTGGATGTATTAGCAAGATAAAGATGATACTTTTAGGATGGTTATAGTCAGCGACGATACCGAAATGGATATAGGACAAGGTTACTATGAGTTTTATATCAGGATTCTCCATGTCTATGAAAAAGAAAGATACTATTTGAGTAATTGTTAATTGTTTAACGAAGCTTGCACAATTTATTCTGGCATGAATGGATTTCTCACTTGATAGATTGCTTGAATAATCTATTTTTGAGATTGTCAGATTATATGATGTGCTAGTTTCTATTATTTCTGATAGAGATCTACAGTTTATATTCCAATTTTGAAACAAGTTACAAGAAACTCTGGGTATACGGTTACATTTTAGCACTGTATTTCATTCTCAGACGGATGATCAATCTGAACATATGATTCAGATTTTTTATGATATGTTTTGGTGTTGTATTTTAGAATTCAAAGGCAATTAAAAATAGAAATATTTGCCTTTAGTTGAATTCGTATATAGTAACAGTTGACAGTCAAGTATAAAATTGTACCGTATGAGGTTTTATATGGTCACAAGTGTAAAACTCCGGTGTTTTGGACTGAGCTCAATAAGAAAAGATACGTGTAGTAGTATTTGATCGTCAGAAATCCAATGTGAATCTAAAATGAAAAGAAATAGAGTTTCAGGTTGGTGACAAAAATATTTTTGAAAGTTTCGCCATGGAAGAAAGTTCTCCAATGTAGCCGTAAAGGCAAATTAAGACTTTAGTTTATCGGGTTATAAAAGATTATTGAAAACAATCGGACCTGTTGCATGTTGATTGGTAATATTCTCAAAGTTCTACAGAATTCACGATGTTTTTATGTGTATATGTGTTATGACGGCATCAATCAGACCCATCATCTATTATTACTTTGATAAATGTTAAATTCAGCCTGACATGACTTAAAGTGAGAGATTGATTGAAATTCTAGTACTTGAAGAGAAAAACTGAGAAATAAAACAGTAACTTTAGTAAAAGTTTTCTGTCAACGACATAATATAGAAGATGTAACACCCATTACCCGTCTCCGACACCGGGATAGGGTACGAGGCATTATTGGACTTATTCACAAGAAAACATTCAAAATCGAGCCATGAATTTTCACTCAAATATAAAAATTTTCAAAAACATTCATATCATCCCTAAATCGAGCCTACGAGACCCAAAACATGCATCGGGAGTGGTTCGGGACTAAACCGAGTACTTTGGAAACTTTTGGAAAACTTAGAAAATTTTTCATGAAAAAGGGGTCACACGCCCATATGGGTTCGAGACACGTTCGTGCTTCAGGCCATGTTCATTTTAGGGAGCTTTCTATTTATGAAGTCATCATCAAATTGAGGTCACATGGTCAAGTCACACGCCCGTGTGCTTAGGCCGTGTGATGCATGTAACCGATTAAATTTTCATAGTTTTTTCATAAAATAGGTGCAGACTTCACACGGCCAGGGCACACACCCGTGTTCAAGGCCGTGCCATCCACATGGCTGAGACACGCCCGTGTCTCTACTTGTGTGCTAATTACTGAGCATTTTGTTTTGCAACAATTAAGGTGCAGGGGACACACGGCTGAAACACATGCCCGTGGGGCAGATCGTGTGTTGCACACGGGTACGGCCTAGACACACGCCCGTGTGTCGACCCGTGTGGACGAATATAAGGCTATTTACCAAGCCTCTTTGTCACCCTTATTCACACATACACTTACATTAATTCAAGGGCACATAACATTACATACTTAGGCAACCAAAGCATCCACATTCATGGTTAAAACATATCAAATTTATATGTTTATCGAACATATTCACTACATTTATTAAGCCCTAAACCAAACATACAAATCCCACATTAATTAGGCTTCATTCAATTACTATCTAGTTACCAAATTATACTCAAATTCCTCATGTCATCAATAGGTCATAATTCCAACATTACATAATTATGCCATAAATCACATTTCCAAATATTTCACATTCACCAAGCATACCATGATCATATCACCATAGATATTGACACATATATGAATATACTTAGGCTTACAACTATGTTACCAGCATAAGCCAACTTACATGGCCAAATAGCAAACAAGCCTTTGACGATTACAAGCCAACATATTGGCTACAATCATAAAGACACATATAACCAATTGACTTAGTCCCTATACATCCATAACTCAATTTATCTTTCAACTAACCAGCTCACTAAAATAAAAACAACTGAGTCGATCTCAACTATCAAATAATATCATATCAAAATACTTCTTTCTTCATGCTGTTAAAACAACTCAAACATACAATCTTTCAAAATTTCCTCACAATCTTTACAATCATATTAGCTCAAGGAAACAAATTTCTTGATTGAACTCATTGACCTTAGTCAAACTTACCTGAGAAAAGAAAACCATCATACAATTTGAGCTTGAGCTTCCACTATCTATACTTTTGCCGATACCAATTCCTTTTAGGAAAATTAGAGAAATCCTGATACCAAAATCACCACGTTCCTATGATCGAACACAGTTTAAAGATGAGCCATGATTGATAACTACGACACAAGGATGATAAGAAAACCGAGATAAAGAAATCCAAGATATGATATCATACTAGAAGTCTGAGAACATAACTCATAAGAAAATAACAAAGATCTTGATGATTCCTCAGAGAAAAGCAGAAGAAAAATAATGCTTATACACTTTGGAATCAATTATAATAGAGATAATATATTTTCCAAATATATATACAAAACAACACAATCATCCAGTAGAAACAAAAGAATAGCCTCACATAAATTTTCACCAACAACTTTTATTCCAAACATAACAGAATAGAATCCCATAGAAAGAGATAAGAAATGCTGCTCATCAACCAACCAGATCAATAGTGCTCTCATCTAAAATTATAAGCAGCTAGCATTCTCATACAATAAGAATTTCATCAGAAAGCGAACAATCACATATATCTCTGAGGATAAATGAATACATAAAATACCCAGGAGAGATCATCATAATCTATTCAATTACAACTGTTACACTCTGACATCTTTACGATTCAAATATAAATTCTCTAACTAATTTTGTCATCACTAATCCCGTATTATTCCATTTACTAATGAAAATCAATCCGGAAAAATTCCAACAAATTCATACTTTAGACACCATACCTAAATGAGTTGATTAGCTGAAATTAACTTTTTCTTTAACCGTGACATTGCGTAATCTGAATAATCTTTAGAACAATCTGACGTCTCTTCCAAAACTGTATCCACTTGCCAAACTATTCCTATATCTGCCTGTATTAATAATTACTCCATCACTGAGCTCTTTAGTTTCACACTTGTGAGCTTATTCAACATAAATCTCGTGAGATTTCATTATAAAATACCATATTGGTAAGGGGGTGAGGTCGTAAAGCCTTTAACTAGACTCTCATAAATACACACATATAACTTAACATTCATAAACAACATAATATCTTCACAATCATATAATTCACTTCAAGCTAATTAACATACATACTTATGATACACGAAATTTTCAATTATCCTTATTCAAGCAAGTGCACTTAAACATACATTCCATAAATTTTGAGTAAGTTTACTCATAGTATTTACTTAATCGAACAAGTCAGCACATACAATCATATGATCGCCAAACAAACATAGATGAGCTTATTACAATATAAACTTTCATTTCATTTCACCATTCAATAATTCAAGAGTAATTCCTATTGAACTATTGTAATTTCGATGGATACTCGTGTAGTATATTCAAGGTATGCATGTCAACAATTTGTCAATTCATATTCAAAAGTGCCCTTATTAACACATACTCATAGAGCACACTCTCGAGCCACATATGATATAATAAGATTGCCAGTCCAGGCTAAATCCTTTTGGTAACATATGCTCTAAAGGGCTTACTCTGGATTACCCATCTGGGCTAAATCCATTTCATAACATAAGCTCGAGAGGGCCTAATTCAGGATTACCCTTCCGGTCTAAATCATTTTTGCAACATTTAAAACATTTTATCCGTTTCATAAAGTCACCAAATTCCATCGAAATACAATGTTCAACCAAAACAATGACATTTTATCCATATATCTCAACTTATGGTTATTTCATTCTATACATCATCACATACACATTATGAACTCTTATTTATACCTTTCCAAGTTCTGACTCATCATAAACACATTTTTAAATATCTTAGTAATACTTTCAGCATTTTCGAAAATAGCTTGGTTGAAAGCACCTCTGCCTCAACAAAACAATTTCATCATAGTCGAAAGATATCACACTATCACCAGTAGTAATATGGCATGTATAGCTAGACTAACATATGCTACGTTTGATCGAGAATCGACTAAACCATAGCTCTGATACCACTAAATGTAACACCCATTACCTGTCTCTGACGCCGAAATAGGGTACGAGGAATTACCAGATTTATTCAAAAGGAAAATTCAAAATCGAGACATGAATTTCCACTCAAATTTAAAACTTTTCAAAAACATTCATATCGTCTCTAAAACGAGCCTACGAGGCCCAAAACATGCATTGGGATTAGTTCAGGACTAAACCAAGAACTATGGAAACTTTTGGAAATCTTAGAAAATTTTTCATGAAAAAGGGGTCACACGCCCGTGTGGGTTCGAGACATGCCCGTGTGACGCTAAGACACACCCGTGCTTCAGGCCATGTTCAATTTAGGGAGCTTTCTGTTTATTACGTCATCATCAAATTGAGGTCACACCGTCAAGTCACATGCCCGTGTGCTTAAGCCATGTGATCAATTAATTTTTTTAATTTTTCATAAAATAGGTGCAGACTTCACACGGCCAGGGCACATGCCCGTGTTCGAGGCTGTGCTATCCACACGGCTGAGACACACGCCCGTGTCTCTTCCTGTGTGCTCATTACTGAGCATTCTGCTTTGCAACAATTAAGGTGCAGGGGACACACGACTGAAACACATGCCTGTGGGGTAGACCGCGTGTCACACACGGCCTAGACACATGCCCGTGTGTATACCTGTGTGGACAAATATAAGGCCATTTAGCAAGCCTTTTTGCCACCCTTATTCACACATACACTCACATCAATTCAAAGGCACATAACATTACATATTTAGGCAACCAAAGCATTCACATTCATGGTTAAAACATATCAATTTTATATGTTTATCTAACATATTCACTACATTTATTAAGCCTTAAATCAAACATACAAATCCCACATTCATTAGGCTTCATTCAATTACTATCTAATTACCAAATTTTACTCAAATTCCTCATCTCATCAATAGGTCACAATCCCAAAATTACACAATTATGCCATAAATCACATTTCCAAATATTTCACATTCACCAAGCATACCACGATCATATCACCATAGATATTGACACATATATGAATTTACTTAGGCTTACAACCATGTTGCCAACATATGCCAACTTACATGGCCAAATAGCAAACAAGCCTTTGACGATTACAAGCCAACATATTGGCTACAACCATAAAGACACATATAACCAATTGACTTAGTCCTTGTACATAACATAACTCAAAATACTTGAATTTATATATACCCAAAATGGTAGCTTGATAGTGTGATAGGATCTCCGGCGATCTACAACTCGAGCAAGCTTATTAACCCTATAAGACATGGGAAAGGAGGAGGGTAAGCTATATAGCTTAGTAAGTTCATATGCAAATAATAAACAACATTAATTATACATTGCCATATGAATAACATGACATATATTAACATAAATGCCATTAAACTTCATGAGCATAACTTACTCAATCATATGAATAACATAACTTATACTACAATCAATAAACCATTTCAACCCTCACATAAAACATACACATTAATTATGAGCATTTACATTTCAAGCATATACTCTTACATCTTTCAATTGCCTAAACTCTTATCTTTCCATGCTTCCATAATCATTTTAATAGGCAATTTTGCCAATCTTTCCTTTATCTTATATTCGATAAATCACAATTTGCATGAATATAACATGCTATGTCATAAATCAATCTAGCCCGAAAGCTAATCACAAAATCGTCATTCAAATTTACTATGTATTTTCTACATCACAAGCATAGACTCATAATCACAAGGTTTTTTATAAAATCATTCTCATAGAAATCATGAACTCATAATTTCATGAAGTCAATGCTTATAAACTTTACGTACATACCTGTACCAATTCGTAATTCTCACATACTTTTTCTCTTCTTTGACATACACGTTGAATTTCCCGTTGAACCATTTGGAATACTAAAGGATACTCGGGAATCTCGTACATACAGTACCATGCCAATGTCATATCCCAAATATGGTCTTACATGTAATCTCATATCGATGCCAATAGCCCAACGATGGTCTTACAAGAAATCTCATATCGATGCCATATCTAGATATGGTCTTACACGAAATCTCATATTGATGCCATATCCCAGATATGGTCTTACACGTAATCTTATATTGATGCCATATCCCAGATATGGTCTTACACGTATTCTTAGATAACCATTGTAACACCCCAAACCAGGTCTATGCGTTTAGACGAAGTTTGGTTTGTCACACCAATCAAATAATCATTTATTCTCGAGTGGTTAATGTAAAGTAGTGCTACAAAACTTTTTGAAAATAGTATTTAATAAAAAGTTAGTACGAGGATTTGAAATTGATGATTTAAGAAAATACTTGTTTAAAACTTATCATTTAGAAAAAATATTTATCAAAACCTTAAAGTCATTGTAAAAGAATTTGGAAGAAAATTTTAAAGAAAATAATTTAATTGTTCAAAATGTTATATAAACAATATTTTTAAGAAAACCATATAAATTTAACATAAGCCCATAATAAGAGTCTTAAAACAAAATTTAAATCCATCCACACAATAAAATCCATAAAAACATAATTAGAGGCCTTATTACATCAAACCCATAATAGTAATTAAAATAATAACTTAAATAAAGTTCATAGTTTATAAAACCCAAGTTCGTAGTATGGCCTCCACCAAGTCATCTCCGGCCCAAGTCCACATCAATTTCCATTACCTGAAAAGGTTGATAAAATAGGGTGAGTTACAAAGAACTTAGTGTGCAACTCACTTACCACCATTATTGGGCCAGATCGTCAAGATATTATGTTGGGCTTGAGCCCATTTGCAGAATTCAACAGTATAACATAAAGTAAAATAAAATAAAATGCATGTAAAATGAATTTCCCAACCAAGCCTAGTATCCATCCGCTACACACCCCCGTACCAACCAACACACCTGTGGGGATCAAGTCAACCCACCCCGCCAAACACACCAATCATAGGCATTAAGCCTTTAAAATAATTTTGTAGTGCACTACCGAACTAGATTGTGACATTGTCACCGAACTAGAGGCATTTAGCCAAATTTGTGGCAGAGCCACCGAACTAGAGGCATTAAGCCAAAATTTGTGGCAGAGCCACCGAACTAGATTTTTGGCAACAGGCCATTCTTCTTTTCATCAAATACCCCGCCCCATGCAATCATGCGTGTATAACAAAATATAGCCATATAACAATTTATCAAATAATCCATAACATCAATTGGGTCTATAATTAAACATTTCATTTGGGCCCATAAAACAATTTAGTATTTTGCCCATTTAGCAGTTTAGCGGACTTTGGCCCATATATCGAGCTAGAATATTTTTGGCCCATTTATCGAACTAGAATATTTTTGGCCCATTTATCGAACTAGAATATTTTTGGCCCATTTATCGAACTAGAATATTTTTGGCCCATTTATCAAACTAGAATATTTTTGGCCCATTTATCGAACTAGAATATTTTTTTTCAGCCCAATATGTCAATCTAGCAGTTTTTCGTATTTTTCTCGGTTTTAACCGTTTTCATGTATTTTCACAAAAGTATCAATTACTACATAATTTCCGAATTTACCATTTTCACGATTTTATCACAGTACTTATGATTAGGTATCTATCCCGAAAATGAGTGTGAAGTTACACACCTGGTTATAGAGAGAACTAGACTTTCCCGCTCGTCGATACCTAAATATATCACTATAATTAAAACACGAAAGGGACTAGCCATACTATTTTATAAAAACCTTAAGTTTTCAAAATTACTCCTTTGATTTGTAAAACCATTTTATACTTGGAAAATTTTTCGAAATATTTCCGATTTACAAAATTACCCAAATACCCCTGGGTGTAAAATTACCAAAATGCCCTTGGTTTATAAAATTACCATACTACCCACGACTTTTGTAAAAACGTTCTTACTTTATAAAAATACCAAAAACTTCTATTTTACAAAATGGTAAGATACCCTGATTTGGGAAAATTTACTAAAATGCCCTGACTTCCAAAATTACTAAAATAATCTTGACAAATCAAAGGCATTCTAGAATTTTCAAAACTCGATGGTATTTTAAAAGTTTTTTTTTTCAAATCAAGGGTATTGTAGAAATTTCAGAAATCAAGGTTATTTTAGTAATTTTGGAAGTCAGGGCATTTTAGTAAATTTTCCCAAATCAGGGTATCTTACCATTTTGTAAAATAGAAGTTTTTGGTATTTTTATAAAGTAAGAACGTTTTTACAAAAGTCGTGGGTAGTATGGTAATTTTATAAACCAAGGGCATTTTGGTAATTTTACACCCAGGGGTATTTGGGTAATTTTGTAAATCGGAAATATTTCGAAAAATTTTCCAAGTATAAAATGGTTTTACAAATCAAAGGAGTAATTTTGAAAACTTAAGGTTTTTATAAAACAGTATGGCTAGTCTCTTTCGGGTTTTAATTATCGAGTTTAGCCCGTGAATAAGTCCTCTTGGTTAGGGTGAACCGTAGCTACGCACCAGGTAGGATTCGAGTAAAGAGAAGGTGAGTCACTAGGACTGCTTAAATACCAAGCTCTTACCGAATCCACTCCTAGACATGCGCACAACTGTTACCACACCCTAGCTCGGCGACTTAGTCACAGGTTTGTTCGGTTGTTTTTAAGTCTTATGCATGTGTTTGAGTGCACTAGCCCTAGGGTTCAATAGATCCTAGTTCACTAATCTACGAGCCCAAGTATGCCCATATACCAATCATATAATTATTCACACAATAATTAGAGGTACTTACCTGGTAGACTTCGGGTCGGAGATACAGGTGCCATGCCAGAATAAACCTGAAAAATTTATGAAAGCCCAAATCTTTGAAAAGCCCATTTTTTAAAAAAAATGTTTTTGGGCCCAAAACCCTCAAAGCCGAGTTTTGAACCGGGCTCTGATACCAATTTGTAACACCCCAAACTCGGCCCATTCGCTATGACCGAATTTGAAATGCCACTGCGGAAAACGTTTGAAAACCTTTTGACTTAGAGTTAAAAACATAAAATTTTGTTGTCTTTACTAAAACATTGTGTAATTAAAGTTCCAAATAAAATCAAGTTGTTTAAAATAAAACATTTTCAAATAATAATATAATCGACAATCCAACTTAAAACATAATAAAAGTCCTTAAATACTTAAAATGGCCCTTATTACAATAAATAACCTTTCATAAGAAAAATGTGTAAAACAAATAAATTTATCTTCTGCATGGGCCACCTCGTATCCACTCCCAACCCGGTCCAAGCTTTATGAATCACCTGAAAGGTTTGAGAAAAAAAATTGGGTGAGTCAAACAGACTCAGTGCATAGTTAATACACATGTCCCCACATATGGGCTTGGCCCACATCCACACATCAATCACATATCAGATGATAAGGCAATATATCCACATAATTTCACATATTGGGCTTGGCCCAAATCCACATTGATCCACATAAATAGCCATGCAAAATACATAAATATGCAACATGAATCCCAACCCATCCTAGAGTCCATCCGTTACTCCTACCTTAGCAGACTCCCCGCCCAAGGCCGTGGCTAATCCACCGATCAAATAATGATCCTCATATCTTACCTTGGCAGACTTGCTGCCCAAGGCCCAATCGGCCCAATCCTACTAGGCCCAATTTCGGGATATTACAACCCTAATGTCATGACATTTGCATCCTACCTATTCCTAAGGTTCAACCGGGATTTCTAGTTTGTCGAACTTTGTCTATTTCATTCAAGAGTAAATCACAATTCATATAATAATAAAGCAACTAAAGCATAAATAACAATGCATTATTTACATACGAACTTACCTCGGTACAAAAATAGTACGAATAGGACCTAATCGTCAAATACTTTATTTTTCTCCCGATCTAGGTTAGAACCTCATTTCTCTTAATCTAGAATAGCAAATTAGCTCATTTATTATTCACATTATTCAATTCAATCAAAAAATCACATTATCAATAAATTACATTTTTGCCCCTAAATTTAGACATATTTACATTTTTGCCCCTAGGCTCGAAAAATGAAACGTATTCAATTTCTTCGATTCCCAAGCCTAGCCGATCCTCTTTTATACTTATAGCATTCCACATTTTTCATTTAATCACACTTTTACACACATTTTATAATCTTTTTACAAATAGGTCCTTTTGACATTTTCATCAAAAACCACCTAGCAAAAGTTGTTTATCACGCATCAAACATGCATAATCTGCCATTAGACATCAAAATTCACAAATATCCAACATGGATCAAACTCTATACATTGATCTTTCCTTAAATTAATGGTAGAAATAGATAGATTGGATGATAACGACTTCAAAAACATTAAAAACAAGGCCAGGATGTACTTACAATCAAGCTTGAAAGATGAAAAAACCCTAGCTATGGTGTTCTCCCAAGTTTCGGTCAAGGTTGAAGAAAGATGAGCAAATTTTGGCTTTATTTTCCCTTTTTATTCTTTTATTTACCGAATGACCAAAATGCCCTTCACTTAAAACTTTGAAATTTTATCTCACCATGGCCATTTTTGCCCACTAATTTATCCAGTGGTCTACTTACTAACTAAGGACCTTCAATTTAAAATTTCATACCAATTAGACACCTCTACCATGTAGAACATAAGTTTTGCACTTTTTATAATTTAGTCCTTTTGACTAAATTGAGTGCCCAAACGTCAAAATTTTTGAACGAAATTTTCATGAAATCATTACGTGAAATCATAAACCATAAAAATATAATAAAAATGAACTTTACTGCATCAAATTTGTGGTCCCAAAACCACTGTTCTGACTAAGCCCAAAACGAGCTGTTACAGAAGAAGCTACCTTGGAACCGGAGGGAACTATGAGAAAGTAATGTCTGAGTCTCTTTACTAGTAAAATTTTTGAGGACAAAAATTCTTTAAGGAGGAGAATTGTAACAGGCCAATTTCAGTGAAACCGGAACAATGGTTTCGGGACCACAAATTTGAGTCGAAAATAAAATTTATTTTATTTTTATTACATGGTCCGTATTATGTTAGAAATGTCATGTGAAAATTCTGATAAGAAAATTTCATCGATTACGTGTTTAATTAGGGGAAGGACCAAATCAAATAAAATGCAAATGTTGAATTCTAGTAGTTAGAAGGATTAAATAGGCGTTATATGGTAATTAGACCATTAAAGAAAGGTATGTAGATATTTTTGGTGACTCATCCATGGAAATTTAGAAAAAGGGCAAGGACTAAATTAGAAAGTGAACTAATTTAATTAATTAAAAGATGATAAAAGAATTATCATCTTATTTTTGTCATCTTCAACCCCAAATATTCATTAGAAACCCTATGAAAGAGAAAGCAAGCTTTCTTGGCCAAATTAGGTAAGAGTTTTGTCCTGTTTTTAGTAATTTTTATATTTTTGAAACCAGGATAGTCTAATCTATCGATTTGGGGGATCAATTTGAAAAGTTATCAAAGTATGGAAATTAGGTTATGCATGAATATGCTGAAAATTTGAAATTTATGGTAGAAAATGAAAGGTTGTTGATAGATAAACAACTTTTACAAAGTGATTTTTGATGAAAACATGATTTAGGGACTAAAATGTGAAGTTATGAAAATTGAAGAAAAATTCTTAATTTTATAGAATATATGTGCTGTAAATTTTATAGTGAAATTTTGGTTAGGCTTGGAATAAGGGGTAAATTGCATAAATTTCATTTTCTGAGCCTAGGGATGAAATAGTCATTAATTAAAAGTTTAGGGGCAAAATGGTAATTTTGTCTAAGATGTAAATTGGACTGAATTGATTTTAAAATGTGATAAACTGATGTTAAATTTACTCGTATAGATCCGGATAGACCAATTTCAGAGCTAGGACGAGGAAAAGAGGAAAATGTCGGATTAGTAGATTTTATGTACACGAACATTTGTCGAGGTAAGTTCGTGTAACTAAAATTGTGTATGTTTATATGGTTGAATTAAATGTTGTGTTTGTGAATTGTATAAATATTATATATATATGACATTGAAAATATATCTGACAGAGCCCGATTAATAACTGATAAATGATAAATGATAAAAATGTTACATATATGCTTGAAGTGAATGTGGAATGTGTTTATTTGAATTATATGAATGTTATAGATGTATGAAATAATCACATGCCGGATAAAGCTTGAAAAATGTTAAATCCCGTTTGAATAAATAAAAAATCGATGGATATGTGATTTCCTGAAATGAATGAGGTCATGTATTTGTTGCGGACGGGTAATTCTAAAATAAGTCCTCTTGAGCATATGTTTTAGATTGGATTTAGCCCGGACGGGTAATCTAGATTAAACTCTTTAGAGCATATGTCATAAAAAGGATTTAGCCTGGACTAGTAATCCTGACTAAGCTCTATTGAGTATATATATATATATATATATATATATGGAGATAGGATTTAGCCTGGACTAGTAATCCTGTCGTATATATGTATGGCTCGAGAGTGTACTCTCTGAAATAGTACCTTATAGGTACCATTGGACATGAATTGATGGATCCTGATTTGTACACCACGAGTGTACTACTTGTGTATCCATCGACATTTCAAATAAATTCAACGGGTAAAAATCCTGACATGAGAAAATATGAATAAGAATTGAGCTATTATACGTATATGTCTGAAATACATGAAAATGATGATACATGACAATTGATATAAGAAAACATGAGATGATGATACTTGTACACGGAATCCATTTGATGAATATGTCATCCTTTATTATAGACTTGTACACTTTGAGTGTACTATTACTCGTGTGACATTGATATTTTGAGTACTATGAGTAAAGTTCTAATATGAAATAATCTGAACTCGTGATGAATTATATGGAAATATACTTGTGTACAACCCGATTTTGGGGCTAATCGGAATAGTGGTTTCGAAATTACTAATCCAAGACCAGAGAAATTATTTTTAATAATTTTACATGTGCTATATCAAGATTATATGGGTGCATGAAAATTTTGGTGCATTAATTTTGATGATTGCATGTTTAATTACGAAAAAAGACTAAATTGCATAAAGTGCGAAAGTTTCATTTTACAAGCTAGAGGTGTCTAATAGCTATGGAATATTAAATTGGAGGTCCTTAAAGTGCAATTAGGCCTTCCTAAAGGTGATGGCCGGTCAAGGCGGACAAGAGCATTTAATTGGGCAATATTTGGGGACATTAGGTGACTAAAAATGAATAAAATAAGATAAAATAAAGGAGTTGTCATCTTTTACTATTCTCATTTCTTCTTCCACCGAAAATTCAAGTGAGAATAGGGGTTTTTGAAACTTTCAGCCAAGTTATTCTCTTGCAAGTAAGTGATTTTAAAGGTCTTTCTTGATAATTTTTGTACTTTTGGAACCCCTAAAGCTTAAGCTAGCTAATGAAAGGACTATTTTGCAAAATGGTTGAAAGTTTAGGGATTTTCCATGTGAGTGCTTGTGTTGTTTGCTAAGTTTTTATGAAAGAAAATGAATCTTGAGTATTAAAAACACAATTTTTATGAAAGGTGTTTCCATGAAAACCACCTAAATGGGACCTATTTGTAAAGGTTATAAGAGAAATAAATGTTCAGCTAGGCTTATTTAATGAGGAAATTTGATGAAAAATGATTTACGAGCCTAGGGGCAAAATCATAATTTTGCCAAAGTAAAAGGGCAAAACGTTCATTTTTGCCAAAATAGAAATGTTGAAGTGTTTTGATTTATGTAGTGATTAAATGAGTAAATTTTATCATTTTAGATCAAGAAGAATGCAGAAACAACCTTGACCGGAGAAAAGGCAAGGTTTCGAACTAAACCGCCAAATAACACATTTTGTATCGAGGTAAGTTTATGTGTAAACGATACATCTCTATTACGAATACTTTAACTATTAATGCACTGTGTGAATGAAATTTCTCATTGGTGAGGATTATTGAAATAGTAGAAAATGTGAAAATTCTCAAATGAACCTTCGGAAGAGAAATATGAAGACGGATGAATATCCCTAAATATGTGAATTATGGTGGGTTGTGTGCGATACCACCTTGTTATTTATTAACGATGGGCTATGTGCGATACCATCATATTTATTATCATTTTGGTGTGCTATGTGCGATACCGCCGTAACTATCATTGTTGGTGGGCTGTGTGCGATACCACCCTAGTATTGATTAATGGTGGGCTGTGTGCGAAACCACCGGGTAACATGTACTATTCTGAAGGGTTCATCGAGAAACTTGTTTAAGTGAGTATTTCATGTGGCTTTGTGGTGATAAGTGCAGGGCATATGTGCAAGTAATTGTGGACAATGTTTATGATATGTGTTTGGGATGTGGTAAGGCTTGAAATGAGTAAGCATGATTACGAGGATATGAATCGTTATTACTTAGCATGTAATGTTTGACTGATTGTTTTGTGGTATGATGCTTATTGTTTACATATAGACTTACTGAGCTTAAAGCTTACTCTCTTCTCTTTTCTCTTATTTTATAGTGTCGAAGAGCCAGCTCAGGATACGAAGTTAAGCAAAGGATCACCCACACTATCAGCTCATCTTGGTATAGTTAGTCTTAGCATTTTGTGAATGGCCTGTATAGGGACTAGACTCAGTTGAATGTCACATTATTTTGGCCATGTGTGTTGTCTCATTCTAAGATGAACTCTTTTGTATAAGGCCATAGTTGGTCGCTCTTTCTTATTAATTTATGAAAAGATGAGGTTCTTCATGATTGTGCAAGTAGCATGTCGATTCACTTGGTTTATTTATGCTTGAATGGGTTGATGGTCAAATGTGATTTATACTTGTATGAGTTGGGGTTATAGAAAGAGCTTGGCAAATAGCCTTGTTCTTATCCACACGGGTAGGCACACGAGCGTGTGTCTAGGCCGTATGTGACACACGGTTAGCCTCATGGGTGTGTGGTTCGGCCGTCTATCCCCTTGCATGCTAGGTTTACAAGTCAATATACTCAGTAGTAAACACACGGGCAGAGACACGGCAGTGTGTCTCAGTCGTGGGGAAGGCACAGTCATGGACATGGGCGTGTGCCTAGGCCGTGTGAAGTCTGCACCTGAAATTAGGAATTCAATTCGCCACACGGCCGAAGGACACGGGCATGTGCCTAGGTCGTGTGACATTTATGGGGTGATGACGTCAGAAACAGATTGCCAAGGTTTTTGCACACGGGCTAAGACACCGGTGTGTCAAGGCCGAGTGAAGGATGCGGACGTGTGTCCGGCCGTGTGAAAATCCCTGTAGGTTCAAAATGAAAAATAATTCCACACGGGTGTGGAACACGGGCATGTGATTTGCCACACGAGCGTGTGGACTGTTTAGTTAAAATTTTCTAAGGTTTTCTAGAGAGTTTCAAAGGGGTTCAATTTGATCCCGAACCATTCTTAATGTGTGATTTGGGCCTAGTAGGCTTGTTTAAGAGGTGTTACGAAAAGTTTTAATATGGAGAGGAAAGTCAGGTCTCAGTATTATATAATCATTTGCGTATAAGTTTAGTAACGCCTCGTACCCTGTTCCGGCATCAAGTACAGGTAAGGGGTGTTACATTTAGTGGTATTAGAGCTATGGTTTAGTCAGTTCTCGAATTACCGTAGCGTGTGTGAGCGTCTAGTTATACATGCCATAAATATATATTGATAGTGTGGTGACTCTTGACAATGTTAAACTATGTTTTCATATAGTAATTGGATCCCGAACGAGCTGCTACTGATGACACGACTAGTAATGCACCGGCTCCCGCGCAAGGGACCACGCCTGTAGAAAGTAGACCTGAGACTTTGGGTCAAGGAGAAGAGCTCAGGAAGCCTTTCTCCACATGATGAGTAATTGGTACACTAAGTATGTTCGAGCAAACCCTAATGCTCAACCCTTTCCGCCCCCATCTATACCTCATCCAGTTCTCGTGGCTCCTGAGGGTGTAGATTTTGGTAAGAATGACCAAACCCCCTATCGATAAAATTCAAAAACAAGGGGCTGAATAATTCAGAGCTAATATAGACGAAGACCCTTTGAAAGTAGAGTTCTGGCTTAAGAACTCTATACGGGTATTTGATGAACTCTCTTGCATGTCTGAAGAGAGCTTAAAATGTGTTGTATCATTGCTGAAGGACTCGGCATTTCATTGGTGGAAAGCACCGACATCTGTAGTACCGAGGGAGAGAGTGACATGGACTTCTTCCTAGAAGAGCTCCAAAAAAAAGTACATAAGTCAGCGATTTTTTGACCAGAAATGGAAGGAGTTCCTTGAATTGAAGCAAGGCAAGATGACTGTGGCAGAGTATGAGTACGAATTTGTTAGGCTCAGTAAGTACGCGCAAGAGTGTGTGTCTACAGAAGCTATTTTGTGCAAGAGGTTCAAAGATTGGTTGAATGAGGATATCAAATTGCTAGTTGGGATCTTGGAATTGAAAGAATTCGTGGTGTTGGTCGATAGAGCCTGTAAGTCTGAATAGTTGAATAAGGAAAAGAGAAAAGCTATGATTGAGGCTTGAGATGCAATGAAGAGGCCGATGAGTAAATCGTTCCAAACTCAATCAAAGAGGTCCAAGGAAACGAACCCTCGGATGACTACTTCAGTTGGGTATGCACACCGAGATCGAGGTAATACATATTCGGGCTCGAGAGTTCAAGCCACCTCGATGGCAAGCGTGGGCAATACAAAGACAAATAAATTGGAGTGTCCAAATTATGGTAGGCAACATACTGGGAAGTGTTGGGGAAATAATCGAACTTGCCACAAGTGTGGTTCACCCGACCACTTCATTCAGAACTGTCCAGAGAGGGATGAGAAAGACAGAAAACAAGAAGTAAGAGTGAGCAATGTACCTTCTAGAAGTAGACCACAAAGGAACCCGGGGAGTGGGACTAGTAGTAGAGGTGCGCCTAGAGATTCTGCTGTGAGATCAGAGGGTAGAGTACCTGCGAGGACTTATGTCATTCGCGCTCGCAAAGAGGCATCATCTCCAAATGTAATAACAGGTACTTTTTCTCTTCATGATATCTCTGTTGTTGCTTTGATTGATCCAGGGTCTACCCATTCTTATATGTGCATGAATTTGATATCTAGCATGAGTATGATTGTTGAGTCTACGGAATTTGTGATAAAAGTGTCAAACCCGTTAGGCAAACACTTGCTAGTTGACAAAGTGTGTAGGAATTGTCCTTTGACAATTAGAGGTCATTATTTTCCGGCTAATCTCATGCTATTTTCATTTGATGAATTTGACCTGATTCTTGGTATGGATTGGTTGACTGCACATAATGTTTTAGTAAACTGTGGTAGTAAGTTTATTGAACTGAGATGTGTAAATGGAGATGTCATTCGGGTTGAATCATGTAAATCAGACAGTTTGCATGTAGTAATCTCATCTATGATAGCTGAGAAATACTTGAGAAAAGGGTATGAATCCTATCTCGCCTTTGTGTTGAATACTCAAGAGTTAGAGGTAAAGATTGAATCAGTGCCTGTGGTGTGCGAGTATCTGGATGTGCTTCTGAAAAAGTTACCCGGGTTGCCTCTAGTTAGAGAAGTCGAGTTTGGCATTGAGTTAATTTCGGGTACAGCACCTATTTCGGTTGCCCCGTAAAGGATGGCACCATTGGAGTTAAAAGAGTTGAAGGTTTAGTTGTAAGAGTTAACGGATAAGGGTTTTAAAAGACCAAGTTATTCATCATGGGGTGCTCCATTACTTTTTGTGAAGAAGAAGGACGGGTCGATGAGACTATGCATAGACTACAGACAGCTCAACAAGGTGATAGTGAAGAATAAATATCCTTTGCCAAGGATGATGATTTGTTCGACCAATTGAAGGGAGTTACGGTGTTCTTTAAGATAGACCTGAGGTCTGGTTATTACCAGCTAAAAGTTAAGGAGCAAGATGTTCCGAAAACTGCATTCCGGATGAGGTATGGCCATTATGAGTTCCTTGTCATGCCATTTGGCTTAACAAATGCTCCTGCGATCTCTATGGATTTAATGAACCGTATCTTCCGACCGTATTTAGATAAGTTTGTAGTTGTTTTTATCGATGACATACTGATTTATTCTCGGGATGAGAGTGAACATGCAGAGCACCTGAGAACTGTTTTGTAGACTCTAAGAGACAAAGAATTGTATGCTAAGTTTAGCAAGAGTGAGTTTTGGCTCTGAGAGGTTGGATTCTTAGGACACATTGTGCCGGGTGATGGCATTAGAGCTGATCCGAATAAGATCTCGACTATTGTTGAGTGCAAATCACCGAGGAATATGTCAGAGATTAGGAGCTTTTTGGGTTTAGCGGGTTACTATAGATGGTTCATCAAAGGATTCTCCATGATTGCTACACTGATGACGAGATTGTTACATAAAGATGTTAAGTTTGAATGGACCGAGAAGTGCCAAAGAGCTTTGAGAAACTGAAAGCTTTGTTGATTGAAGCACTAGTTTTAGTACAACCTGAGTAGGGGAAGGAGTTTGTAGTCTATAGTGATGTGTCATTAAATGGTCTTGGTTGTGTATTGATGCAAGAGGGAAGGGTAGTAGCTTATGCCTCAAGACAGCTAAAACCGCACGAAAAGAATTATCCGACTCATGATTTGGAGTTGGATGTGATCGTTTTCGCTTTGAAGACTTGGCGTCATTATTTGTATGGTGAAAAGTGTCGAATGTTTACTGATCACAAAAGTTTAAAATACTTGATGAACCAAAAGGATTTGAATTTATGACAACGACGGTGGCTCGAATTTCTGAAAGATTATGAGCTAGTGATCTATTACCGCCTGGGGAAAGCGAATATGGTTGCGGATGCCTTGAGTAGAAAGTCCCTGTATGCTTTGAGAGCTATGAGAACGAGTTTAACATTATCCGATGATGGTGCTATATTGGTCGAGTTGAGGGCTAGACCATTATTTCTTCAGCTGATATGTGAAGCTCAAAAGAATAATAGTGGGATACAAGTTAAGAGAGCTCAGTGTGAATCGGGAAATAACTCTGTCTTTCGGGTTGATTCAGATGATTGTTTGAGGTTTCATGATAGAGTTTGTGTACCTAAAGATGATAAGTTGATTTGGAGAATTTTACATGAGGCACACAATGGCTACTTGTCAGTACATCCGGGCAGCACAAAAAATGTATAACGATTTGAAGAAATTGTATTGGTGGCCGGGTATGGAAAGAGATATCTCCAAGTTTGTTACGAAGTGTTTGATCTGTCAACAAGTGAAAGCTGAGCATCAGGTACCTTCGAGATTACTTCAGCCAGTGATGGTTCTCAAGTGGAAGTGGGACCGAATCACAATGAATTTCGTAACAGGGTTACCTATGACTCCGAAAAAGAAAGATGTTGTGTGGGTTATTATTGATAGATTGATGAAATCGGCTCACTTTATACCGGTGCGTGTGGATTACTCACTTGACAAGTTGGCTGAGCTGTATATTGCTGATGTTGTGAGATTACATGGGGTGCCTATATCCATTATCTCGGATAGAGATCCAAGGTTTACTTCGAGGTTTTGGAAAAAGTTACAAGAAGCCTTGGGTACGAAATTGAATTTTAGTACCGCGTTCCATCTACAAACTGATGGCCAATCCAAAAGAGTGATTCAAGTTCTTGAGGATATGCTCCGATTCTATGTTTTAGAGTTCGAAGGTAGTTGGGAAAAATATCTACCTTTGGTTGAGTTTGCCTACAACAACAGTTATCAGTCGAGTATACGGATGGCACCATATGAAGCCTTATATGGTCGCAAGTGTCGGACTCCCTTGTATTGGACCAAGCTTAGTGAGAAGCAAATTCACGGGGTTGATCTAGTTGAAGAAACTGATGAGAAGGTGAAAGTGATCCGTGATAGTCTGAACACTGCTTCAGTTCGACAAAAGTCATACGCGGATTTAAAAAGGAAAGAAATTGAGTTTCTGGTGGGTGATAAAGTATTCCTAAAAGTATCCCTATGGAAGAAAATATTGTGATTTGGTCGAAAGAGCAAATTGAGTCCTCGATTTATGGGTCGTATAAGGTTACTGAGAGGATTGGACCAGTAGCTTATCAGTTAGCCTTACCGGCAGAGTTAGAGAGAATACACAACGTGTTTCATGTGTCGATGCTGCGACGATATCGTTCTGATCCTTCACATGTGATTCCTCCAACTTAGATTGAGATACGACCAGATATGACCTATGAAGAGGAACTAATTAAGATTTTGGCTCGAGAGGTTAAACAGTTGAGGAACAAAAGTATAGCTTTAGTGAAAGTGTTGTGGCAAAAACACAGTGTACAGGAGGCTACATGGGAACCGAAAGAAGCCATGAGAGAACAGTACCCAAACCTCTTTATCGGTAAGATTTTCGAGGACGAAAATCTCTAAAGGAGGGAGAGTTGTAACAGCCCGATTTTGGGGCTAGTCACAATAGTGGTTGCAGAACTACTAATCCAAGACCAGAGAAATTATTTTAATAATTCTATATGTGCTATATCAAGATTATATGGGTGCATGAAAATTTTGGTGCATTAATTTTGATGATTGCATGTTTAATTACGAAAAATGACTAAATTGCATAAAGTGCGAAAGTTTCATTTTACAAGCTAGAGGTGTCTAATAGCTATGGAATATTAAATTGGAGGTCCTTAAAGTGTAATTAGGCCTTCCTAAACGTGATGGCAGGTCAAGGGGGACAAGAGCATTTAATTGGGCAATATTTGGTGACATTAGGTGACTAAAAATGAATAAAATAAGATAAAATAAAGGAGCTGCCATCTTTTACTATTCTCATTTCTTCTTCCACAAAAAATACAAGTGAGAATAGGGGTTTTTGAAGCTCAAACTTTCACCCAAATTATTCTCTTGCAAGTAAGTGATTTTAGAGGTCTTTCTTGATCATTTTTGTACTTTTGGAACCCCTAAAGCTTAAGCTAGCTAATGAGAGGACTATATTGCAAAATGGTTGAGAGTTTAGGGATTTTCCATGTGAGTGCTTGTGTTGTTTGCTGAGTTTTTATGAAAGAAAATGAATCTTGAGTATTAAATACACAATTTTTGTGAAAGGTGTTTCCATGAAAAACACCTAAATAGGACCTATTTGTAAAGGTTGTAATTGAGTAATAAATGCATGAAATGATTGGTACTGTGAATTCTTATAAGAGAAATAAATGTTCATCTAGGCTTGTTTAATGAGGAAATTTGATGAAAAATGATTTACGAGCCTAGGGGTAAAATCGTAATTTTGCCAAAGTATAAGGGCAAAATAGTTATTTTTGCCAAAATAGAAATGTTGAACTGCTTTGATTTATGTAGGGATTAAATGAGTAAATTTTATCACTTTAGATCAAGAAGAGTGCGGAAACAACCTTGACCGGGGAAAAGGCAAGGTTTTGGACTAAACCGCCAAATAACACATTTTGTATCGAGGTAAGTTTATGTGTAAACGATACATCTCTATTACGAATGCTTTAACTATTAATGCATTGTGTGAATGAAATTTCTCATTGGTGAGAATTATTGAAATAGTAGAAAATGTGAAAACTCTCGGATGAACCTTCGGAAGAGAAATATGAGTATGGATGAATATCCGTAAATATGTGAATTATGGTGGGCTGTATGCGATACCACCTTGTTATTTATTAATGATGGGCTATGTGCGATAACATTGTATTTATTCTCATTTTGGTGGGTTATGTGCGATACCACCATAATTATCATTGTTGGTGGGCTGTGTGCGATACCACCCTAATATTGATTAATGGTGGGTTGTGTGCAAAACCGACGGGTAACGTGTACTATTCCAAAGGGTTCATCGAGAAACTTGTTTAAGTGAATATTTCATGTGGATTTGTGGTGATAAGTGCAGGGTATATGTGCAAGTAATTGTGGACAATGTTTATAATATGTGTTTGGGATGTGGTAAGACTTGAAATGAGTAAGCATGATTACGATGATATGAATCGTAATTACTTAGCATGTAATGTTTGACTGATCGTTTTGTGGTATGATGCTTATTGTTTACATATAGACTTACTAAGCTTAAAGCTTACTCCCTTCTCTTTTCCCTTGTTTTATAGTGTCGAAGAGCCAGCTCGAGATACGAAGTTAAGCAAAGGATCACCCACACTCTCAGCTCATCTTGGTATAGTTAGTCTTAGCATTTTGTGAATGGCATGTATAGGGACTAGACTCAGTTGAATGTCACATTGTTTTGGGCATGTGTGTTGGCTTATTCTAAGAGGAACTCTTTTGTATAAGGCCATAGTTGGTGGCTCTTTCTTATTAATCTATGAAAAGATGATGCTATTCATGATTGTGCAAGTAGCATGTCAATTCACTTGGTTTAATTATGCATGAATGAGTTGATGGTCGAATGTGATTTATACTTGTACCAGTTGGGGTGATAGAAAGAGCTTGGCAAATAGCCTTGTTCTTGTCCACTCGGGTAGGTTGACGGGTGTGTGTCTAGGTCGTGTGTGACACATGGTCAGCTTCATGGGCATGTGGTTAGGCCGTCTGTCCCCTTGCATGCTAGGTTTACAAGTCAGTAGGCTCAGTAGTAAACACTCGGGAAGAGATACAGCTGTGTGTCTCAGCCGTATGGAAGGCACAGTCATGGACATGGGCGTGTGCCCAGGCCGTGTAAATTCTGTACTTGAAATTAGGAATTTAATTTGCCACACGGCCGAAGAACACGGGCGTGTGCCTAGGCCGTGTGACATTTATGGGGTGATGACGTCAGAAACAGAATGCCAAGGTTTTTGCACACGGGCGTGTCGAGGCCGTGTGAGGGACACAGGCAAGGGACACGGGCGTGTGTCCGGCCGTGTGAAAACCCCTGTAGGTTTCAAATGAAAAATAATTCCACACTGGTGTAGAACACAAGCATGTGATATGCCGCACGAGCGTGTCCCTTCCTCCACACGGGCGTGTGGACTGTTTAGTAAAAAATTTCTAAAGTTTTCTAGAGAGTTTCAAAGGGATTCGATTTGATCCCAAACCATTTTTAATGTGTGATTTTGGCCTAGTAGGCTTGTTTAAGAGGTGTTACGAAAAGTTTTAATTTGGAGAGGAAAGTCATGTCTCGGTATTGTATAATCATTTGCGTATAAGTTTAGTAACGCCTCGTACCCTGTTCCGGCATCAAGGACGGGGAAGGGGTGTTACAACTTGAGTTGTAACGATGTGATTTATACATGTTCTATGAATACGGGATATAAAAAGTATGTACATATATATGTCTGGAAATTTGATTGTTGTTGAGCCCATATATGTTTCTGATGTTATTATGGAATATATGACTAACAAAGGCAATGAGGATATGTGTAGGGCTTGAGATCTGTAATAGTCCAATTTAGGGGCTAGTTGGAACAGTGATCTTGGGATCACTAATTCGAGGTTAGAGAAATTATTTTCATGTTATTTTATGTGTTATAACATGTTTATAAAGGTGCATGAAAATTTTGGTGCTATAATTTTAGCGATTTCATGCTTAATCGCGAAAAAGGACTAAATCGCATAAGGTGTGAAAGTTCCATTCTATAGGCTAAAGGTACCAAATAGCCATGAAATGTTAATTGGATGTCTTTAAAGGGAAAATAGACAATTTAGAATGTGTTGGCCGGCCATGTAGACAAGGGGGACAAGAGCATTTAATTTTTGGTCAAAGTTGGTAAGTTTGGTGGATTAAATTGATGTTTTATAATAAAATAAAGAAAGGAAAAAAATGTCATCTTTCCTCTATTCTTCTCCACCGAAATTTTCAGCAAACAAGGGGTGTTTGAAAGCTCAAAATTTCAGCAAGCTTTACTCCACTCAAGTAAGTGACTTTGATGGTATTTCTTGAGATAATTATACTTTTGAGGCCCCTAAAGCTTAAGCTTTCTAAAGAGGGGACTATTTTGCATTATGGTAAAAAGTTTAGAGATTTGCCATATGAGATTTTAAGTTGTTTGCTACATTTTTATGGAAAAAAAATGAATGATAGGGAGATGAGAAACAACTTTTGTGAAAGGTTAGGGGCTCTACGACCTCACCCCCTTATCACTGTTGAATCATGATGAGATTTTTATGAAAGTCAAGTTGAGTAAGTTTGTATGTGATAGATTCAACGTTTATGTTAGCATGTTGAGAATGATTGGCACTATATTGATGCATGAGGCTATATTAAATTGAGTAGTTAATGTTGAATGAGATGTTGAAGTCCAAGTGGACTATAATGAATGTAGAAATGCTATCATTAAAGCATGAAGTGAATAAGGTCCTGTGTAAGACCATGTCCGGAACACGGCCTTTGCACCGAATTGAAATCCCGTATAGGACCATATACAGGATATGGCTTCGGTATTGAAAATGAAAATCGTATAAGACCATATTCGGGATATGGCATCGACAGTTGATATGAGATTCCGTATAAGGCCATATCTGGGATATGGCATCGGCACTGGCATTCAGAGGTGACTCCATGTAAGACCACCTCTGGGATGTGACATTGGCCTCGTGTTTATATTAATGACGATATTATACGTCTTTGAGTATCCCTAGTGATTAATGGGATAAGTAGATGAGTAAGAAGTAGAAATGAGATTAGTACTAAAGTCAAGTGACTGAGTGAATACAGGTACTCGTGAATGAATCACAAAGAGACGATTACGATATGTGACACGGAACATGTTATATAAGGGCAAGTATGAGTAAGTTGGCTAGAAGCCTATGACTTGTGCCTGGTTAGTTAATGCCATGGATGGATTATAATGATCTCCTTGAGTATTATGTATTAATATCTATTTCCCTTCAGTGGTAATGTGGTTGTTCTTTTTATGAAATTGTAATCGTGTGAGAATGTTAGCTGTAACACCCCTAACCCGTACCCGTCGCCGGATTAGGGTTATGAGGCAGTACTGAACCAAACTCAGATCATCACAGTCATTTATCGCAATTCATACTTTTATCAAACCAAAAATGCATATTTGATTTTCAATATGCCACTAATAGCTCGTATCACCCACATTTTTTTTTCGTGCTAAACAATTATATCATCACTCAAGATCTATACAAATTTCGAATCAAGGTCACATATATCAAAACCAAATTAAACCTAATTCAGGCTTGTATATTCCGAACCATTGAATCATTGAATATATGTTATTCAAATATTTAATACATGTTCAAGTATACACCTTTCACTTTATACATATATAGTGAATATGAATACATCTATTACTTTATTCAAATGTCATCTTATCATTTCACATATCATGCACATATGCATATTTAAACATATACACCCATAGCACTTTGTGGTATATCCATTCATATATGAAATAATAATACATAATAACATCACCAAATATGTCCATGTTACCAACATAACATGCGCATAATTCCTAAAAATAAAAGCCAAATCAACTCATAATTATCAAATTGATAGAATCATATTATTAACAAGTTTCTGGAACTATGTCAATTCACAAGTTATGCAAATTAAGCTAAATTAAGAATTTCCATACAACATAATAGGCATGCTTATTTCTATACTATTCATAAGTAAGAATATCTCTATAACCACATATAATTTAAATAATCTCTAATTACATGCTCATTTCATTACATCCACAACGAAGGTTTATAGACACAAGAATCATTAAATATCATACCAAAAACATATGATATATAACTAATTCGAAATGCAAAAGCACAACTCATCCACTACCCTAAATTCGGTCTTAACTTCGGCTCTTCAATAATCAACCTAAAGAATTATAAACATTTTACTTATTCAAAACCGAACCATATTATCATGAAAAAGAGAACAAGCAACAAACCATAATCACCATTCAAGCATAACATACACTCATAATACATTAAGGATAGAATATACCATTAGCACATTAACATTTAAAAACAAGCCAACTTCGCATGGCTTCAATACATTATCATAACATCATTCGGTAACTTAACTAGCCTATACATGCCTTAATAACGAAAGTCTAAACATTATAGCTACCAACATGAGCCGATAGTGTGAATGACTTCAGTGACGATCCCCTGAGCCCGTAGCTTGACCAAAATCTGTAAAACAGATCATTGAACACATAGAGTAAGCTTACTAGCTTAGTAAGTCTTAAGCAACCACATTATAACACTCAATTATCCAAACATTTTAAACAGCCAATTTATAACATTGAATAAGCATGGCTTAACCTAAAAATGCATCATAGCCGAATATCCTACCTCACCTAATCTGTCAACTTCCATTTACTCACCAGGATACACCATTACAGAATATATATATATACACGTATATAACACAAAATTATATATATATATATCCATATACCTATACAAATACCTTTACCCACTTCATGCTTTCATATAACCAAATTTTCTCACAGCATAGTTTATATTCAACTTTCCATCTACCAATTGTATATCACATTTCTCTCGTCATTTCATTTATCTAATAACATCACACACACACACACACATATATATATGCACAACACATGTATATGAATAACACGTATCTTATAGCCGAATTAATGAATTCATTTTCACATGCTTAAGCATACTAAATTCATTTCATGACTTTATTAACACATGATTTAAGCTTGGAACGACAACTCATTGGTTTAGAACCTGCTAAGTATTAACCTGAATCTCACTCACCGGCACTAGACCTGTTAGACTCAAGGTCTGAAGTTTGAACACCGGCACGAGGCCTGCTAGGCATAAAGCCTGAAATAATTCACCGGCACAAGGCCTGCTAGGCATAAAGCCCGATATAGATCACCGGCACAAGGCCTGCTAGGCAAAAAGCCCAAAATAGATCACCGGCACAAGGCCTGCTAGGCTCGAAGCCCGATATAGATCACCATAATTATTCATTCCATACATATTACCCAATACTAAAATCACAAACATCATATATTTTTCATTTATCAAAACCGAACATGCTTAATCACATTACACTAAACAAAATAAATTCAATTCAATGTTATACCACCACATTCGGCCATCTCAATTATTTATGCTTAATAATTTCAAATTTCATCATTTAATATATTCATAAATAATTCCTTGACATATATTTGCTTAAGAACTTACCTCGACTATCGACGGACAATGTAGACCGACTATTCGATAACCTTCGCCTTTCCCCGATCCAAATCCGTTTTTCATTGTTCTTGATCTAAACACATTAAAATTTAGCTCATTCAAGCACATTTCATCTCAATTTAGTCCTAAAACACATAAATAGGCAAACTACCATTTTACCCATAATGTTTCACATTTTTACAATTTAGTCCTATTTGCACAAAACACAAAATACACAAAATTTCATTATATCACCTAAGGGCCGAATGTTCATAGGGACTATACAAGTCTATTTATTTCATTTATTTTTCATTTTAGCCCCTCAAAAATTTATTTTTGCAGTTTAGCCCTAATTACTCAAAATCACCAAAAATCTCAATACCAAACATATTAATCTAACATATATTTTTCATAATTCATCAAATATCATCATAAAACTCATGAACTCATCAATGGAACATTTCAAAATATTCATCAAAATCAAAAATTCAAGCATGGGTCTTGAAGTATTGGAAGCAATGATTACAAAAACGTAGAAATTATCGAAAACCGATTAAAAACTAACCTTTAATTTAGCTTGTAAATAGCCGAATGTACAAGGCTCCAAAACCTTTTTCTTTTCTTTGTGTTATTCGGTGGAAGAAAGAATGAATAAAATTCCACTTTCATGTTGGTTTTATTATAATATAGTTATAAATTATAAAATAAATATAATATAACCTTTAACATATAAAATAATACATAAAAACATGTTATATCACCATGTTGCCGTCCACTATAACTTAAAATGGGCATATTACCCTTTAAGGACTTCACTAAAATAAAGCCACATCAATTTAGCCATAAATCAAATAAAAGGCCACTTTTACCACTTACGCTGTAACACCCCAAACCCGGTCAATACACCACGACCGAATCTGACATGTTACAGAGGAAAAACGCTTTGAGGAAATCAGGTGAAGGTTAAATTTTAGTGAAAATTCTTTGTTGTTTTATACCTAAAGAAATCAGGGCATGATTAGTTAAAATCGATAGTTTACTTTGGGATCCCGAAAATCAGTCTTTAAAACTTAGTTGCCAATCCATAGATTAGAAATCCTTTTTGTCATTTTAAAAGAAACCCAAATGATTAATTTGAAAACTGTTTCTATTTGAGTTTGGAAATTAAGTTTGGAAACCGTTTAAGTTGTCGAAAACATTTGAGTTGTCATTTATTATCAAGTGATTTGTATTACCCGATGGTAAGGTTTTGAAAACTAATGCGTTTTGTAGTTTAGAAAACCTTGCGCTCACATTATTAAATTAATCAAGTAATTCACTTAACCATGTTCGAAATCAAATCTAAAACATATAAATAATTCAAAACATAATTTAAAAAGAACCTTATTACAAACCCAAATAATAAAAACAAAATATAAAATAATTACCCAATTCAAAATCCAAGTAAAACCAAATGTTTTAATGCATGGGCCACCTCGAGTCCACCCGGCTCCTCACCCGCGATCTACGAATCACCTGAAAAGATAAGGGAGAAGGTGAGTCACCAAGACTCAGTGCATAATCCCTCCCTCGGTTAATGCAACAAGCTTACACAAATCATAAGCAAGCAATATATCATGCACCCCAACCTAACCATCCATAACTCCGTTTCTACCCCGTGTGGTACCAAACCACTGGTGGTGCCAAACCACTGGTGACCCAAAGTCACAATATCCAAATAAAAGTGTGGTGCCAAACCACTAGTGACCCAAAGTCACGAATAATCCAATTGTGGGGCCAACCCACGTTGTGATACCAAATCACTGGCAACAATCCCGTAATATCAGATGTGGGGCCAACCCACTGTGGTGCTAAGCCACTGGGACGAGTCGCTATGAGGTGCCAAACCTCTGGTGACCCAAAGTCACAAAATAATCTGTGGTACCAAACCACTGGAGGTGCCAAACCTCTGGTGTCCCAAAGACACGGATATCAATCTTCCCCCTCCTCTCATATCACCCATACCAATACATTACAAGTGCAAACCATGCCATCATGCTTTAATATGCAACATAAAGCAAATGTATCATAACTCATATTATTATGCACCATATAGTAAAACCATATCGAAATGGACTTACCCGAATCCTTGCTCACACCCATAAGGCATCATATCAAGATCTCACAGTTTTAGGCTTTTAAAACATGATTAGGTTATTAACATATTACCAAGTTATAGAGTGTGTAAGTTACACACCTGTTACTAGCGAAATCACTAAATCCTGAAGACCCGATCTACCGCACTAGATCTCCCTGTCCTTAGCACCGATTTAGTTTTCAACCAAATCCCGAAACTATGAGATGATTCCCCCTTGCAATCGGCTACACACTAACACATAGAAACGATTAGCCTTCGGCTTTCAAACGACTAGAAGAGTGATTAAACTAACATGGATCCTTACCTATTGGCTTACCCAAAACGATTGTCAGAGAATAGGGGCTTAGATCGACTGCTTCCAAAACCCGAAGAACCTAGGAGAAATCGGTTCCTATAGATGATTAGCCCAAACATCAACAAATGTCGAATTTAGGCTTTTGTTTAAACATGCCGACAAAGAAAAAAGAAAGTAAGAATGGAGTTTCAGCCAAGAACACTTACCCTTCCACAAAATCGAATAGAGGAGAACCCAAAGAAGATCTACCCTTGTTGATATTCGGCCAAGACAAAATAAAAAGGGAATGGGAAATTTCGGCAAAAAATGGTTGAGTGATGAAGGGAGTTTCGGCTATGGTGGAAAAAGAGAAAGAAAAAGAAAGTAAAATGGAAGAGAGGGAATTCGGCAAAGGAAGATGGAGAGAATTTCAGCACAAGAGTTTGAGAAAAGGAAGAAAATAAAGATGCAAGGGGAGAAGATGGATACTTTCGACTTTGAGTAAAAATGGAAAAGAAAAAGAAAGAGAGATGGGAGAGTAAGGTTTCGGCTTCAAATGAAATAGAGAGAAAAACAAGTGAAAATTCGGCTAAATGCCTAAGGAAGAAATCGACAAGAGTCTAAGGTGTTGGTGGGTTTCGGTTTCAAAGAAGAAAAAGAGAGAAAACAAATGGAATTCGGCTCAAAGACTAAGAGAGTAAAACGACAAATACTACTTGGGTTTCGGGTTTGCTTCAACCGAAAGCACTAGGGAGAAATCAGCAATGCTAAGGGAGATTTCGGCTTGACACAAAACAAAGAGTAAAGCCTTCAAAGCTAGCCGAAAATGTCACCTAGCTACTAAGGAATTTCGGCCCTTTCCCCCTTACACAATTCAAAGTTCGGCAATCACCTAAAATTCCTCCTTGCCATCAATTCAAACTAATTTGAATTAATCACACTCCTAAATTTTCTTCTTGCCCCAAATCAAACTAATTTGAATTAATCACACTCCTAAATTTTCTCCTTGCCACCAAATCAAATTATCTTGACTTATTCCAAGCTTATCTGACAGAATTTGTGCTGAGCACAACTCCTCCCCCTTGGCATCAAAATAATAAGCAGAAAGTGAGATTTCTGCTGCTCGAACCTGAGCTCTCCCTTCCCTGCATGTGGCGTCACCTTCAAGGCTCTAAGTGGCGCCTCCTTGCCACTTTACCAAGCCCAATCTTGTGCTTAAATTCCCCACGAATTACACTTAACCCCTAGCTCCTTCAGCTCCCTTTAGCTAAAGCTTAAAAACAAAAAAAATTCCTACAGCTCGGGCCTACCCTTGGCTTATTCCTAAACCCTAGAACATCTCAATTAACAACACGACAATCCATACTCATGCAAAACAATACAATCACAAATAACCCCTATTTCAGGATATTACATACGCGATTTAGTCCTTTTTGACTAATTGAGCACACAAACAGTTAAATTTTTATACGAAACTTTCACACATATTAATTCACATATCATAAACACGAAAAATAATATTTAAATATTTTTCGGACTCGGATTCGTTGTCCTAAAACCACCGTTTCAATTAGGGTCAAATTCGGACTATTACATTAGCTGACTGTAAAAATCAGACAAAACAGTTGTCAATTTGGATAATTAAGATCGACATTCCTTTATCTCTTTGTAACCTTATTCGGGTACTTTGAGGAGGAATTTGGTGATAATTCTAGTATAAGAAGTGAAATCACAAGTTTCACATTGTATAATGGGTTTCCGGGTAAGTCGAATAGAGTTAATGCATTCGATTAAGATGTCTCTGCTATCTTGAGATAAGACGATAGTAAAGGTTCTAGATTAGCATATCAAGAGGAACTCAAACGAGAGTGTGTTCGAAATATATTCTCAGTGTGGAGAAAAGAGTAGATTGAGGTATTGAGATAGGATTCGAGTTATGTATATAATTACGCATGAACCAACAAGGATAATAAAATGTTATGTGTTTTCTAAATCCTGATGAGCTAGAGAGACTAATGCTGCAGAAAAATTTGAATGTGAAATAGTGAAAATGGCTTGAACTATTACAACGATGTGTATAATTATTAGAATACTCCTCAGATAGTGGACATAGTACAGATTTCTGGATGGAAGATCCTTGTTTAAGCAATGCGAGTTAGTTACTCAATTGACCTTAGTTGGTAATATCCTAGTTTCAGTGAGGTTAATGACTAGAGCGAGTTTTCCTTTTGAGGAAAATGAGTTCAGAAGTAAGATAGTGAATGGTATTTTAAATAAACTCTGAATGAGTTTGTTTAAGATTTTAAAATTTAGGACGGATAAGATTTCCGTTGTTGATGTTACCTTGAGATAGAATTTGTATGTTGTTGAATTCATAACTTATACAGAAGTCTTGGTATGGGACTTGGTAGTAGCAGGTTTACTCGTGCAAGAATAAGAGAAGGTACATATATATGCATAGATGTTTTTGACAACTGAGTACACTTCATGATATGATTGAGTTTATGGTCAGAAGTAGTCAACCACTAATAACTAAATTTTCAAAGCATGCAATACAAGACTATTACAGCCGGTGAATATCCTAATGATGAAGTGAGATAAATTACAATAGACTTTGAATTTGGATTGACATGATGTCTCTGAGAGGGGGATGCCATTCGAATTGTAGTGAATTATGCGATAAAGATTTGAATGATCATTTTGGCATGTGCCGAGTTCGCAATTGTCAGATTACTGAGTATATGTGCCTTGGAGAAAGAGTAATCTGGGTCCCAAAGTTGTGCTTAGATCTTGTGTATTACAGCTTAAGGGTTCTTGGCAAGAGGAACTTGAGGATAAATCGATTTGTGATTTCGAAGAGTTGGTGGAAACGTTTCAGCAATGTTAAGAGAAACTTCTCCTGGTAAGATTTTTGGGGACGAAAATATCTAAGGGGGAGAATTGTAACAGCCTGATTTAGGGGATAGTCGGAACAATGAACTTGGGATCACTAATCCGAGGTTAGAGAAATTATTTTCATGTTATTTTATGATTTATAACATGTTTATAAGGGTGCATAAAAATTTTGATGCTATAATTTTAGCGATTTCATGCTTAATCGCGAAAAAGGACTAAATTGCATAAGGTGTGAAAGTTCCATTCTATAGGCTAAAGGTACGAAATAGCCATGAAATGTTAATTGGAGGTCTTTAAAGGACAATTAGACCATCTAGAATGTGTTGGCCGGCCATGTAGATAAGGGAGACAAGAGCATTTAATTTTTGGTCAAAGTTGGTAAGTTTGGTGGATTAAATTGATGTTTTATAATAAAATAAAGAAAGGAAAAAGATGTCATCTTTCCTATCTTCTTCTCCACTGAAATTTTCAGTAAACAAGGGGTGTTTGAAAGCTCAAAATTTCAGCAAGCTTTACTCCACTCAAGTAAGTGACATTGATGGTATTTCTTGAAGATAATTGTACTTTTGAGGCCCTTAAAGCTTAAGATTTCTAAAGAGGGGACTATTTTGCATTATGGTAAAAAGTTTAGGGATTTTCCATGTGAGCTTTTAAGTTGTTTTTTGCATTTTCATGGAAGAAAATGAATGTTAGGGAGATGAGAAACAACTTTTTGTGAAAGGTGTCGTCATGAAAACACCTAATTAGAACTAAAATGCAAAAGTTGTAGTTTGTTCATTAAGGCATGAAATAGTTGGAATTGTGAGTAGTTGTAAGAGGATTTAATGTTCAACTATGCTTGTTTAACAAGAAAATGTGATGAAAAATGATTTACGAGTCTAAGGGCAAAATTGTAATTTTACCAAAGTGTAAGGGCAAAATAGTCATTTTTGCCTAAGTGTAGATTATGAAGTATTATGATTAGTGTGGTGATTAAAGAGTGAATTTTATTGTTCTAGATCAAAGAAAACGAGATTCGGACTTAGAACGGGAGAAAATAGAAATGTGGGCAAAAAAGGTCCCTGTCTACCATTTTAGGTATCGAGGTAGGTTCATGTGTTAAATTGTACAACTCTAAGTGAAGTATTTTAATATTTAGATGTTGTATAAATTGTTTATTGCCTCCATGTATACGTTAAATACGTTTTGATGTGATGTCAAGAAATGAAAACCTTGATTTAAACCATGAATAGTGGAAATGGAAATAGCATGATATGATGATAATCAAGATTCCGTGTAAGACCATATTTAGAATATGGCCTCGGTGTGGGATTTCGTGTAAGACTATATCGGGGACATGGCATCGATATGTTAATTCATGTAAGACCCTATCGGGGTGTATGATGTCAATGTGACATTAAGTGTATGAGACTCAATGGTGTTATTTAACAAATTGAGTGATTCAACAAGTATGTTGAAAATGAGAATGAATGTGGTTGTACCACGAGAGGTACAGGTATGTGTTAGAACTGAATTGAGATGAACTCGATATTTGATGAACCCATAGTGGGTTATGTGTAAATGATGCACCTTGGTTGCATAAGTTATAATTATTAATGCATTGCGTGAATGCGAGCGTTTATCATAGAAAGCTAAGTAAGAATGGTAGTGTGTGAGGATATTCCCGGATAAACATTTAAAATAGAGAAATGCATGTGGATAACTATCCATGAATGTATAATAACGGTGGGCTATGTGCGATACCACCTTATTAAATGTTAGTGATGGGCTGTGTGCGATACCATCAACAATATTATTAATAGTGGGCTGTGTGCGTTACCACCTTATTAATCATTAACGGTGGGCTGTATGCATTACCACCTTATTAATTATTAAATTATGGGCTGTGTACGATAGCATCACTTATATTATCATTTGGTGGGCTAAGTGTGATACCACCATAATTATAAATGATTAGTGGGCTATGTGCGATACCACCCTATTAGAGACTGAGGGTGGACTAAGTGTGAAACCACTGAGTGACTGGTAGTATGTGTGGCTTATTGAAAATGTTTGATGTGTTGTTTTATGTGATTATGTGGTGATAAGTGCAGGGATGTATGCTAATTAACATGAGCATTTGGCTTGTGGCATGGTTAGAATGTGGTAAGAGACAGAATGAGTAAGCTTCAAGAATGATTGTGTAGGTAACCATGAGTTTAAGATGTAAAACTCATTATAATACTTTGTGGTTGAGTATAACCAATGAATATCAATAGTTGATTATTATATGCATATGAACTTATTAAGCATTATTGCTTACTCCTTTTCCTTTCCCACCTCTTATAAGTTAACTTTACTAGCTCGGGTTGGAGACTGCCAGAGATGTTTTCATACTATCGAGCAAACACTTGGTATGAGGTTTTAAGTCCTTATGAGATATGGCATGTATAGGGATTTTTTTTTTAAGTTGATTAAGTCTAGTTGATATAGCCAAATGTGTTTGCCTAAGAGAGTTTATGGTTCAGTTGGGTATATCCATAGATGATGGCTCACGTCATTTGTAATTATACCAGAAATAGTACTCCCTCGTGTGTGGGATGAAGACTTCATTTTATAGTTTCATATGATAATTTAAGGATTATAATTGATAAAATGTGAAGTTTAGGTGATGGTGTATGAATGTATGCAAGTGAGGCTGACAAGAGCTTGGCAAATAGCCTTGTTCTTGTCCAGATGGGTAGGCACGCAGGTGTATGTCTAGGCCGTGTAAAGTCTGCAACTTGAATTTGGAATTTAAATCGCCACACGGTTGAAGCACACGGGCATGCGACAGGCCGTGTGGATTAATCAGAGGTGACCACGGGCCAGCCATATGGGCTTGTGCCCAGGCCATGTGGTTCAAGTCAGTGTCGACCATGGGTGTCGAACACGGGCATGTGAGATGACACACGGGTGTGTCATTTCCCCCACGAGCGTGTGGCCTCAGTTTAGGTAAAAATTTTCTAAGTGTTTGAAAAGTTCCGATTGGTTCTGCGACATCCCGAGCGGGTGCAAAGGGTCTCGTCGACCCATGATAGGGATGTTACGATGGAGAATGAAAAGTTTTAATTTGGAGAGAAATTTTTATAGCCTAAAATGGAATGATCAAGCAATTCAAGTCCGGTAATGCCTCGTGCCCGATTCTGACATAGAATCCGCGTAAGGGGTGTTACATTAGTGGTATCAGAGCTATGGTTTAGTCGGTTCTCGGACTAACCTAGCGTGAGTAAGAGTCTAGCTATACATGCCATAGGTGGACCGTGATAGTGTGATATCTTTCAGCTCTAATAAAATTGTTTTCCTAAGACAGAGATGATTCCCAACCGAGCTAATTCCAATAATGTTGTAAGTGATAATGAGGTAATTGAAATGTGCTTATGCGTTGTGAAATTCAGAGAGGTATGAATAGAAGTTTATGACATGTGTGTGATAAGGTACGAAATAAGATAATTCTAAGTTGAGGATTGAAATGAGAGTTATTAAATGATAAGCTTATCTATATTGGTTTGTTATGCATACGGTGTTATATACTCAACCTATTGGGTTAAATACATATAGTGAGTAAATATATCCAGAGAACGGGATATTTGTGTATGTACAGCTGTTTAAATGATGTATGATAAATATCTCCACATAGCTGAATTTCATGTGGGACTGTTAAAGTAGAGGATGTATAATGTTTTATTCTATGACTCTGTTATGAAGCCACACATATTGTAGTGTAGGAGTTAAACTGGGAATTTTGATTAAGTGGAATACAAGAGATGAATACAGTCGTTCAATGATAAATTGATGAATAAGACCATGGTTGGACCATGGCAATTCATGTGATCCCATATAAGACCATGTCTGGGACATGGCATTGGCAACGATATATGATCCCGTGTAAGACCATATCTGGGATATGGCGTCAGCATCGAATAGCGATCCCGTGTGAGACCACGTCTAGGACCTAGCCTCGGTACGAAATCGTGTAAGACCATATCTAGGATACGACGTCGATATCGATATAAGATCCCATTCAAGACCATATCTAGGATATGGCATCAGCATCGACATGAGTTTCCATGTATGCAAGTGAGGGTGACAAGTGCTTGGCAAATAGCCTTGTTCTTGTCCACACAGGTAGGCACACGGGGGTGTGTCTAGGCCGTGTGAAGTCTGCACCTTGAATTTGGAATTTAAATTGCCACACAGTTGAAGCACACGGGCGTGTGACAGGCCGTGTGGATTAATCAGAGGTGACCACGGGCCAGCCATATGGGCGTGTGCCCAGGCCGTGTGGTTCAAGCCAGTGTCAACCACGGGTGTCGAACACAGACGCGTGAGATGATACATGGACGTGTCATTTCCCCCACGAGCATGTGGCCCCTGTTTAGGTGAAAATTTTCTAAGTGTTTGAAAAGTTTCGGTTTGGTTCCGCGACATCCCAAGCGGGTGTAAAGGGTCTCGTAGACCCATGATAGGGATGTTACGATGGAGAATGAAAAGTTTTAGTTTGGAGAGAAATTTTTATAGCCTAAAATGGAATGATCGAGCAAGTCAAGTCCGGTAATGCCTTGTGCCTGATTCCGGTATAGAATCCGGGTAGGGGGTGTTACAAGATCAAATTGATTGAATGTGCCTTACATGTTTATCTTGAGATAGATTGAATGGTAAGTTAAGTACCATGTTATATGAACTTACTAAGTATTATACGTTTACTTAGTTTTATTTGCCTGTTTTATAGTAAATCGAAAGCTTGTTGGATTGGAAGCTTGGCGGAGATCAGTCACACTATCCATCGACCTATTTTGGTACCTATGGTAAATCAATTATGGTTATAATGGAATGTATAGGTTATATGGGCCATATTGGCATGTAAATGTAAATGATTATTGTAATCTAGCCATTGGAATGGCTAGTGATGATTATGTATGTATATATTAAGTATGGAGTTAATATAAGTGTTTATTATTGATTAATTGAGAAAGGTTAAATCAGTACGCTTATAAAAGGTAAGATTAAAAACATGAATGCATGTAACAATATATCACATTAGATGTTATAAATTACTTGAATTCAATGCTTGGATTGGTTGTTATTTGGATGTAAATCTAGTGCAGGAACTTGGTAAAAAATTTTGGGTGAGAAATGAAGCTAGAAATGGCTTTATTTTGTCCACACGGACAGATACACGAGCGTGTGTCTAGACCGTGTGTGACACACGGCCTGGTACATGGGCATGTGGTTAGGCCGTGTGTCCCTTGCACATTAAATTTGAGAAACAGAATGCTCAGAATTGAGCGCACTGGCAGAGACACGGGCGTGTGTCTCAGCCGTGTGTGCTACAGGGCCTGGAATATGGGTGTGTGCCTTAGCCGTGTAGAGCCTGTACCTAAATTCAAAAAATCAAATTTACCACACGGCCTAGCACACTGGCGTGTGGCCGGCCATGTGGCACAAGTGATAGAGCTACCTAGTTTCAAACATGGCCTGCGGTACGGACGTGTCCCTTGGACCACACGGGCGTGTGAGCCCTGCACCTTGGAAAAATTTTGAAATTTCGCGAAAAATTCTTAGAGTTCCCGATTAAGACCCGACTCGATTCTATTGCTCATATTGGGCCTCGAGGGTCCATTTAAGGGACGTTACGAATAATTTTGGGAAATAAATAGTAACTGTTATGAATTATCTGTAAATGTTCTGAAAACTTTAGTAATGCTCCGTAACCCTGTTCTGGCAACGGATACGAGTTAGGGGTGTTACATACATTTATTATCACAGATAGCAAAACAATGACTTGATTTATGAAAATTTGTAAATTTTTATTGCGTAACAAAATTCGTTTTCAAAACTAATTTTCCCAACACTTTACCTATTTATAAATTATCAATATATTAAAGCAGTAATTAATTTTTGTATTTAAATTTGATATAGGCTATAAATTTATACACTTACTCGGATCGTGTATTCTTTTTAAAGAATAAAATATAAGAACAATAAGTAACAATTACATATAAACCTCGTGTGTGAATATATCAATCAGCAAAAAGGGAGCCCAACAAAAAATAAACAAACTGACACTAAAATCTTGTCATATTATTAAATATAAACCTCATATACTTATATGTATATGTATATATAAATTCTTAGGTTGAAAGATATAGCATTTCCGTTTAATTTTAGAAAGGAAAAAAAAATTAATGACATTTACAAATTAGAAGCAAGCATCCAACTTTTTAACCTTAAATTGATAAAACAGGTGAAGAAAACTTCGTATACATCCTCTCTCTCTCTCCTCTTTTCGTGATTTTTAAGTTTAAATTGATAAAAGAAAAATTCTAACACGTTGTTTTGTACCAAATGTTATTATTTTCAATGACAAATAAGATGTTAGAATTTTCTATATATAATAATAATCCGCAAAATAATTCTTGTTAGTGGGGTCAATGCATATCGAATATGAATCTTTTCAAGTAAAAAAATTGTAAGATAGGTCTGATAAAACATTTGAAAGATTTTAATGGTGAAGGAATTTCAGAAAATTGTGGTGGAGAGAGCCAACTTCACGTCGCTCTATCATTAAAAAGAAATTAAAAAAAAAAGGGTGGAAACGAAGAAGCTTGGTTATAGAATCGGATTCAAAGATTGCTATGAAATGACGTAAAAAAGGAAAGATGAAAGAGAAAACTCCCAGATAGCTATTCTTGGATTTGATGATGTAAATGTTTTGTATTTGATTTAAATAATATTTTTATGTATATTACTCATAATATATTGATCCATAATGGATAAATGAAACTATTTTTGGGTATCTCATATAACAATGCATGAAATTTACGTTTTCGCTCATAGGTAGTTAACAAATGGCTGTTTTATAAAACTTTCGCTCCGTGGTTGATGAAAAAAAAATACAATGACTACATGTATGTCATTTTAATATATAAAAATTAATTTTTAATAACATAAATGAGTAAAATTTTTAATAGAAAATTCAATTTACTCTTTAAATTAATATATATAATTTAATTTACTTGTTTTTTAATAAAAGAGTAAAATATAAAATCCGACTCCTAATTTACTTTCACTCTTATTTGTGTTGTATTATTTACTTTACAAGTTTACGCCCCAAACCGATGGCAATTGAGATTATGTTGAATTAAAAAATATTTTTAAGAGGTTGAAATGAAATTTTATATTTTACAATAGTAAAAATGTAATTTTACCATTTTAATATCTATATCTTTATAATTTTTAAAAAATTAAATTAAAATTTTATTAATTTTAACAGGATCAAAGTATAATTTAATTTTTTTTATAAATTTTAAAGCCCCTAAATCAAAACATTTGATAGCCCTGCATACGTCAGAAAATATTTTTCAGTCTACGCATTTTTGGGTGAATGGGACCTATACGTCTTGGCGTATTTGTATCGATCGATAGCGTATTTGTAGGAAATAAATGTATTATATTTTATATACTCCTACATTGAGAAAAAAGGGCATGCATGACGCCATGATAGACGTATTTTTTTGTTAAACTCGGAAATGAAGAAAAATTGAAAAGATAATAGTATTAATAGTTGTCATATAATGTTTAAAACCCTGAAATCGTAGGGAAACGAACTCTTACATGTTCATACGTAAAGATAATTAATTGTTTAATTTCTCACTTAAGTAACTAGGATAAATGTTTCGAGCAATTTTGGCGTAAACTCTTAGACAGCCGAAGATGGAAGTAGTCGGAAGTGGTGGGCTCGGGCGGATGGATCTCCATATTTTACACACTTTCCTGTCGATTGGGAACAGAAGCCATCTCGGTTTCAAGAGCTGGTTTGTTTTCCTTGGATTGCTTAATCTCACCGTAGAAGTAAGAAAGG
This sequence comes from Gossypium australe, assembly GCA_005393395.2. Classification (NCBI taxonomy): domain Eukaryota; kingdom Viridiplantae; phylum Streptophyta; class Magnoliopsida; order Malvales; family Malvaceae; genus Gossypium; species Gossypium australe. The sequence goes on from CM016614.1 coordinate 58,468,239, forward strand.
AAGCCCCAAAGAGAGAGTGCAAGCGCAACACCTTTCTCGGCATGAAAACTTTCGTTGTAGAAAATTACGGCCAGAATCTCAGTTACGGGTAATAAAACAGCAATTATGATTCCTGATAACAAAGATGAAGCACAAAAGATGACTCCTATTGCTCCCAAGAAGAAACATTGCCATATCATTGCACTGCAAATCGCGACTATGTAATACTTTGTTTCCCCGAGCTCGTATTCCCTTGCTTCCCTTGGAATTACCTGCAAAATAGAACCCGTAAATTAATGGTTATTTCTCTCTCCGCTTTAGAATAGAATTATAAAGCATCTACTTTATGAAAGTGGCTTTGGTTTGGGTTATATCTTAGCTTTTAATCTTTTCGATAAACAGGAAACAGAAACAGACCCATTGAAAGAAAGTTGTAACTTACATATCTCAAGAATTAGAAATCAATTAAATTATGTTTATAGTAATAGTAATAAATTTCACTTTTCATTTGATGGAAATGGAATATACGTAGGCCGGCAAGAGTTTAAGATTGAAAGAGACAAAAAAAGGAACCTTGAAATCGTTGTTAACCAGCATGCCAATGGTGCAAACACCAGTAGCAAACAAACACATCACCATCTGAATCTCCATCACAAGTGCGTAGCTGATTTCTTGCTTTGCTTTCTTGTAAGTTAACTCCACCAAAGGCAAAATAAACCCATACAAAGCCGATGCACCGACGGTCATCAGAAATCCCAAAACGTATTCCCTGTTTGACTCATTCGCAGGACGATCGCTGCTGGTATGCATGGCTAAAACGCCTGATCCGATCGTTAACAGAAACACGGCGTTTATGGAATAAGAAGTGAACTTTTGCTTCACCAAAACGAAAGCAAACCCTGCGGTAAAAGCCAACTGCGAGGCAATGATTAAAGATGAAGTTGAAACTGGAAGGCGTGCGACCCCATAGGCGTAGAGGTAGTCATCAAGGCCAGTGAGGATTCCAATGACGGCGGCAGCAATGAACAAGTGTGGTTTCATGAAGAAAAGCTTGTTTTCTGAACTGGGTTGGGTCCTCGAACGATAAAAGTGAGCACAAGCGATTGGGAAAAGGATGATGGGCCAACCACCCGTCTCGAGCCAGCTCGAGAACCAGACTCGTTTCCCACCATGGATGAAGTAAAGGCGCATCATAAGTGGACCTGCACAATTACCTATAGAAAGGATGATGCAGTTTATTACTAGCAGAGCTTTTCTCATGGTTGCAGTGTTTGGTTCAGATTCCTTGACGACCTCCATGAATTAATTACAGAGAAAATATGGAGCTTCTCCTTTGTGTGTGTCGTGAGTCCAGACTGTAATTCTAGTATAAATGTATAATATGAAAGCAAGTTTGTTTCGAAGCGTGTGACAACAGCATAGATAAATTATTTGTAGGGACGTGAAAACAACCCGAATCTGACAGATTGGTCCCTCCGATTCGGTTTTAATTTTCAATTCTTTTGATTGTTTTTTTTTTTTTCTGTTTTCAATATATATATATATATATATATATATATATATAAAATTGATTATCGTTGGTTGGTCAATGTTTTGAGTGAATTGTTAGTGAAATGTAAAGTTACTAACGGTGTTGTAATTCCGTGAATAATATTTCGAGAAAATTTCATGAACTTGAAACACAAGAAACACATTGTTTACCTAGTTTGATGAATATAGCCATTTATAGGGTTAGGCCCAGAATCAATCCGCCATTCAAGAATAAACAACCATTGATGAAAATTTAGTCAATCTAGAACCTCATACGATTACTACAGTCTCCATGTTGTGATACTTGCAAGATCCCTTTGCACTTCAGAAAGCGTTCCTCCCAAAGGCTGTAAAACATCCTCTCCAAATATCAATGTAAATTTTAAACAAACCAAATAAGAAAGCTCTTTTTCTTAGTGTACAGATGCTCACAATTCACATCTCTCTATGGTTGATCTTCCCTTTTATAAAGAATTTCATGATCAGCTCTATTAGTACGAGTTACATGGGCTAGATGCAATTGAAACCGCAATTTAGTTTGCATGTAACGCCCCAAAAATTTAAGTCTTTAATTTTTGCATGATATGACACAAATTGCTTGTTTGCTTTAATGGCTAAGAGATTTGGGTGTGTATGGGAGTGTTTGAGAAGCCTGGGTTCAAGTTTTGGCTTTTGCAGAATTTTTAGTTTTGCTCTTAAATGAATCTGGACACTAGCATAAAGGCCTTATAAATAATAGTGCTTGTTTTATGACACAAAAAGAACTTGTGATCTAGTTGTGTAACTGTGGGGTCTGAAGTTCAAGTCCTAGGTTGCACAATGGAGTGTTTATTTTGCTGCTTGAGCTGTGTAGGTAGTGGAGTTGGGCTGAAACACAACTAAGAGGAGTTTGAATAGAATTTGAATGGAGTTTGAACTGTGGTCATGGAGAGGTTTGAGGAGGCATTTTAGGAAAAAATCAAGGAGATGAGAGGGGAGGGAGTTTGTGCCGAATTTGGACTCTGGCACTCAAGATTTCGACCAAGAGAGGTATACTGCTCATTTGGGTTTTTCTCTCTTTGGTCGAATGTGGTAGTTTCTTTTGGCATTTTGTCTCTGCTCACTTTTTCCTTTTTGCATTTTTCTTTCTCTTCCTCTGCCGAATCCACTTTTCTCTTCCCCCTTCTCTTTGCTGTGTCTTTTCTCTCCTCTACTTTCCCAAACCTTGACCGAATAGTATATCCCTTTTTCCCTTCTCTATTTTTCTTTCGGTGTTCTTCTGTTTTGGGTTTTGACCGTCTGTCTCTGTACTCTGCTGTGGTGTTGTGGTTTCGGTCTTGAGAGAGTGCTGATGAATCGGTAGGTACTCATAAGTTCCCTGCTTTGGTTCTCTGTTATTCTTCTATCTTTTCCGAAAGTCGAATGCTTCTCCTTACATGTTCTAATTGCAATTCTTGTCTTTTCCTTGCGTTGTGGTGGTTTGTTGGGTACTAGGGATTTCAGTGGAGTGAAGGGTGCAAGTGACTGAAGCAATCAAAACCTTTTTGTTCATCGTTCAAATAAGGTAAAAGCGTTATCTTGGTCTTTTGGACCATAGGCCGAATATCCCTATGTTTCTGCAAGTTTGATATTCATGGATTTAGCCACTTGTGAATGATTCTACCTGATGAGATCTATTGTTATTGCAGTAAGTCGGCAAATAGCGTTTGATCGTTTTGGTCAGCGATCTAAGAGGAGTAAATCGCATATTACTCAGTCAAGGTTAGGTGCGTGAAAAACTTGGAGCGGTTGCGTAAACAAGTGTGTATTCACACTGTTTTGACTGTAGTACGGCAAAAGTCGAAAAGCCGAAAGATTGGGCTTTGAGGTCACATGGTCGTACGAACGCTCATACGGTCAAACTGAGCTTATGAATCACGGACGTATGTCTGTGGAGGCCTCCATGATGGGCTTAGGTCGAAATGGGCCACGTTGGGCCGAAATGGGCCGTGTGGGCCTAATGGGCTCATGGGCTCCACACGGATGAAATCCATGATTTGTGGCAAATACTGGACTAGGCTATGTAGGTCTCATAGCAGTGGCGAAATCTTGGCTGTACCAGCGTGTGGGCCCACTTGGGCCGAGTGATGGGCCTTGGGCCCATTTACACTGTTATGACCATTTAGATTACTGGAGTCGCTCGAGGCGACTGCGGACCTTTCGAGAGGTCGATATCTGCACCAAGACCCTAAAGTAGGTAAAATGACCATAATACCCCTAAAGGGTGAAATGACTATTTTACCCCTAATCGATGGAAATGACCGTTATACCCCTAAAGGTAGGTTGATTGATGTGTTCATGATTTGTATATGACTGTTACTGAGTATGACATTCTGCATATACGTATGATTTATGACATGACATACTGCATGGGGTTGGGATACTGTTATGGAGGAAGTATACTGTACTGGTGGCTTTGCCACATATACTGTTAATGGCAGCTTTGCTGCAATACTGTTACTGGCAGCTTTGCTGCGATATTGGTGTGTTGGCTGGGTCGATTTTATCCCCACATGGTGTGTTGGTGGTACAGAGCGGTGTGTTGGCTGGATTGGGATGGGTTGCACTATTGCACTGTACTGATATGGTATTAGGCTAAGGACCACACTGTTACTGTATTGGGCTTAGACCCACACTGTACTGTTACTGAATAGGGCTCAGGCCCAGACTGTTACTGCATGTTGTATACTGACTGACTGATAGGGGATTACACACTGAGTTTTCGTAAACTCACCCTTTCCTTTTAACTGTACAGGTAATCCTCAGCCATAGGCGATTTGGTGCTGTGAGGAGCTCGGAGGTGGTCACACAACTGCAGTTGTTCTACACTTGTTTCATTTCAATTTATAGTTTATGTTGGGTTTTGTTTATGTAATAAGGCCATTTATGTTTGTTTAAATTTTTAATTGGGCTTTGTTTACTTATTTTAAACTGCTAGTTTAGGAGAAGACGAATTTTCAAAATAATTACTATTCTCAAAGACACGAAATTTAAACATTAGAGTTTTCAAAAGCTTCCGTGATTTTAAATCAACTTATTATAACAATAGCAGATAATAATGCAAATGTTTTGACTAGATGAGTTGTTAAATAAAATAAAGGGGTTTTGGTAACACCCCAAGACCCGGCCCAGACGTTATGGCCGAATCCGATGATGTCACATCAAAGGGATAATTCCAAAACGACTTGATTTAGTTAAATTTATGTTCAGTAAGAAATTTGCATAGTTAAAAACTTAAGTTTAAGATTTAGAAACCCAAAATCCTTGCAACTTGTTAAGTTATGATGAAAGCCTATGTTTTAAGAAAACGTCCATATGTTATTGTTATTTCGAAAACCATGTTAAACTTTAGAAATTTATTTAAGTTTAATAATTAGACAGTTGAAACAATAATAAAACCCAAATGTAAAATCAAATTGGAGATACAAGGCCTTCTTACATCCCAATGAAAATAAAGTAATTAAAATAAAGTCATTCGAAACTAATTTAAAACTTCTAAGTAGCTTGCAGTGTAGCTACCTCCGAGTCCTCTTCCACGTCGAGCCGTCTACTGAGAGTCACCTGAAACATTAAATAAAAAGGGTGTGAGTTTTGAAACTCAGTGTGTACGACCCTTGGTAATCCAACCAACATGCGATTATCACATTGGCCTAAGCCTTATCAAAATCGGTGGTCTTGGGCCTTAGCCCACAATAATCTCATATCACATCAGTATCACATGAATGCAATGCTTCCATCCCAAATCCAACCCTGCAGTCCATTTCCCTTCTAACACTACCCTCCCGTGGGGATATAAATATCAACCCACCCATCCCTACACTCCAAAGGTAGCACCAGCAGCAGCACTACTCAAACGTTGCAGTAAGGCTAAGCATATAATAGCTTAAAGCCACCGGTGGATCCACGATCGTCAAGCGACTATGCGATCATCACATATCTTTCTCCGTATCATCAAACCCACCCAAGTGCAACATATATCTCATGAATGCAACATACACATTTTCACACATTAAGCACCTAGGGGTATTTTAGTTATTTCACTACCCAGGGTATTTTTGTAAATCTACCTTACAGGGGTATTTTCGTAATCTCTTTCATCTCGGGTTTTAGTTATGAACTTTAGACCATCAACAAGTCCTTGCGGCTAAAGTGAATAGATACTATGCACTAGGTAGGATCCAAGAGAAGAGGAGGTGGGTCACTAGGACTGCTTCAGTACCAAGCTCTCCCTAGATCCAATCCTAGACATGCATATGTCCATTGCCACATTCTAACCTAGCGACTTTTCCACAGACATGTTTGATTATTAAATTAAGTTTTATGTCATTTAAGAATTTATCGAAACTAGGCCTAGAGTCCATTAAAACCCTAGCATGCATTTCTAAAATCCCATAAGGCCCATTAAGCCTAATCATGTCCATATAGCCCATTAAGCCCAATCATACTCAAATCATATAACCACCCATATCATTCCATCATTCAATTTCACATCTCAACTCTTGCCGATTTGGGCCCACGAACTCGGCAGGCCCATTTAGCTCCGTCTGGCCCGGTTGGCCAAATAGTGGCCCGAGACCATGAGATCGCTCTCTTGGCCCCGATAAACATATCAGTGTTCCCACATGAATGTTCGCATGCTCGTGTGGTTGCCGGCGCCAACCTTTCGGCTTTTTGGCATTTCGGGATTTCGGCTTTTGCCAATTGTTGTGTGTGAAGTGTATGTACACACTTGGTTAATGCGACGTGCTACACTATCCTCATCCTTGAACCTACAACCAATACCAATCTCCAATCAATTAAACACTTAACAACAGTATTTACCCAAAAACCGAAGCCTTACCGTAACCTTACCGTGTGCCACCAGTTCTAATAGCCCTTCCTTAGCTACTATTCACATAGATCTGCACCAACACATATACTATCAACAACCAAGTGACTCATATTCCACACAAGTCACCCCTATAAGCCATACTTACATTCAGCCACCCACTAATCCACAACTGAGACGAGTACACTTACCACTTGCTAATGATCCTTACCACGCTTGCGATCTTTGAACCCTACCCTTGTTAATACAAGGTTAACAACAAGGAGAAGTTAGATAGCCTTTCGGCTTTTAACAAAACACACTAAGGAGGTTGACTGAGTACTTACCGAATCCCACCTTTGATCCTGCGGCCTAGATAGCTACTGAACGAGATTCGAATTTTAACACTTGATCAATAGATTTGTGATGGAGGAAAAACAACAAATAATCGACATAAATAGGGATTTCGATAAAAAGGGATGATGGTAATTCGACAATAGAAGAAAAAGAATGAGGGGAAGAAAAGAAAAAAATAATGGAAACCCAAGGAACCTTTCAAAGGAATTTGGCACCCCCCTTTTATAGCCAAAGTCGAAACTACCTTCCCCCAAAGTCCAATTCGGCACCAACACATCCACACCTCAATCCCCTATCTTTTCTCTCTTATCTTTACCTTAAAATTCTATCCTGAACACTCCCTTCCAGAGTCCACTCTAGCGCCACTACCTTTCTTCCATGTGCAACAATAAAACCCCTCAATTCACCACTCTTAAGTCTCGAACCTTGGACCTCTTCACCTAATAGTAACGCCACCATGTAGCTCCCTAAGTGACGCCACCTTGCCACTGGACCACAGACCCAATTGTGTCATATTTTCCCCTTAATATATTTAAGAGGCCTAATACCTGAGACTAGGGTCCACTAAGGCAAAAAATTAAAATTTTCCCTATGGTCTTCCCTATCCCTAAGGCTTCAAATAACCCTGGTAATACCTTAAAATTAATATTCTAAGTGCTACTTGTACATACCAACTTCAGTGTACAGAAATTTAGAGTTTTGGGATTTTGGGGCGTTACAGTTTTAAACTTAGAAACGAGTTTTACCAACAACTCTAATTTTCGAAAGACACCTCAATGTGACACGCCAGATTCGTCCGTAACGTCTAGGCCGAGTTTCGGGTGTTACATTGCATCTAGCAAGCTAAAATACTATGTCATATTTGGTTGACATTTTTTTTATCAAAATTGATATACTCTTTAAAAGCACATTTTTAAGGATTTTTAATAGTTCATTAATAAAGTCAAATTGTGGTGGAAATCAATTCAAGCAAGGATATTTTGAAGATGGAATAGAATTTCTTTATTTGAAGAGATTTAGTTTGTAAAGAATATTACAATAAGAAGATATCTATTGATTCCTTTGATATTGAAGGTTCTATCAAGTTGATTTTTTAAAGAGTCTAATGGTAAGTCCAAAATGACATTACAAAATAAAAAAATCAGTTGAGACTCTTGAGAATGATGATGCTCATACCTAAGAAATGGTTATGAACCCCCTGATCCTGTCTGCAGAACAAATCTGCACATTAAGCTTTTATATTAAGCTTAATGGTGCATATCAAATTTCTAATAAATTTTGTGGTTAAGCTAAATTGAAAATATACTAAATAAACATTAATATACAATACCATATCACCATTGATCGTAATGAAAAGGTCATTTAAAACTTATACGATTTGGAATATACATGTAAACCACTATAGTATATTTAATAGCAATGCACAATTCATGCCAACATGATCATTCACCAACAATTTCACATATCAAATACCATTAACATTTCTTATTAAAGGATTGTGTCTATTAATTGAACTTGGAATTGTAAATGGATACACAAATGTCCAACCAAATCAGCGAAATGTAGTGCATAAGCACAATAGTAAGGTACAAAATAAAATGAATCTTGGTATGTGTGTGTGTATGTGTGTGTGTAACATGACTTAACCAATCATTCCTTATGAATTATGTAAACCACCACAAAACAAATCTCTCGGGCACACTAAGCTAACTCATAAACACAATTTTTTTTAAAGAGCTTTACATATCTTATGGTATGCCCACTTTAACTGAGAACTATCCAATACCGTTTACTAGGGTCATTAACAATGAGAAACATGTTTTTCCAACATGATCAACATAAAAAACATATCAATGAATTAGAAGCAACATGATTTTCATTGGGCATTTTCAAGAAAACATATCAATCAACAACATTCACTTAGTTCATCATAAATCAACTTAAGCTTCATATACATATCATATTACTTACCAATCAAACATATGACACTAATACCACAAAATTAATCCCTAGGCTAGCAATTTAGACACAAACATGGATCATATAAAAAATAAACATGGATCATATAAAAAATAAGAATGCATAAACTTAATCCAACTAAGGTTTGACTACTTTTTCATTCCTTTTTGCCTTCCAACTTTTACAAACTTCTTTAGCACCAAATTCATCATCAAAACAATAAACCAAATTAGAATAAAAATAAACAACAATAAAAACTCCTAAACATAATGAAATGATACTATTCAATAAAATGAGACAATAATTTTACTTCTTAAACCACTTAAGAGAACTCTAATTGAAACTTCTCAAAACTAAAATCTATTAGTTTGCTAATGATCCATAACTTATTAATACTTTAAAATTTCCTAATTCTAGTAAATAAATAATTATTACTCTATTTCTCTCTCTAAAATTGTAACACTAAGTTTTGCCAGGTCCTATGTGCGAGCGACTAGTATGAGAGATATCTGTAGGGTGCAGCCTATCTGCCTAATTGTTATTTTCACGTATAGATAGGGCACATAGAAGACATTAGAATATCATGCAAGGATTGTTCTCAAAATGTATTAACTCGTAAAGAATAAGAGATTGGTAGGAGTGTTGAGAATCTTGTATGTAGGAGTTACTGTCGAAGGTGTTGTACGCCTAGTTCACTGAGTTACTGTGCTAGTTATGTTGTAAATTAATTGGTTAGGAACTAACTGACCAGGTGAAATAGAGATAATATAAAAAATTAGGTTTTCATAGCTGTAAACCATTTATAAAGGCAATGGTGACATTTTGTGACACATGTAAAGTTCCAATAAAGGCTTAAGTTAGATATTTAGATACCCGAGTTAGAAAAAGAGGAAGTTTTACTTTTTCCTTCTTTAAGAATTATTGTTACCTGAAACTAAGAAAACCTACAATATTTCTTTCTCCTTCAAGCTAGAGTTGTAGATTAGGATCTTCATTATTGATTATTCTATGTTAAGATAAAATTTACGACTCTGTATTTTAAGTTGCGAAAGAGTATGTTTGTTAGATCTGGTAAATCAGTAAGATAAAGAAATAAGGCCTTGCTTAGGGATTCCTAGTGTTAGAAATGATGGAAAAAAGAACATATTAATAGATCTTGATGGGTTTCTATGTTCTGTAGAAGTAGTTGCTGCTGATTTGCACGATGGGAGTCTGGATCTAGAGTCTTGAACTACAGTAGGTGAGAATCAAGTGAGTTTCTAAGTTGACTCTTGTAACGACCCAAATTTGGGCCTAGTAGAATTGGGCCTATTAGGCCTTGGCCATGGGAGCGTTTAAAATTTTTGAGAATAAGAGAACGACACTAATGCAAGTTGGACCTATTAGGTGAGTGATTTTAGAAGGTTAGGGGGCTTCCATGAAGTCTCGAGATCAAACTTGGGCTTAGGAAAAAATTTGGTTTTAGGTGAATAAAACCCTGGGAGTTAGTGAGTAGGCTTTAAGAATAAAATGTGGAGAAAAATGACACAAAAGGAGTTGTGGTCAAGTGGCAAATGGCGCCACATGGGAGACAAGGGAATGACGTCATAGAGGAAGTAAGGGGTCCAAGGTTCAAGTCTTGGCGCTTGCAATTCTTTTTGTTTTCTTTTTAAATGAACTTAGACTTTGGCCCATAGGTTTATATTTAGTTGCGCATGTTTTAAGACAAAAAAGGAGCTAGTTGGTCAAGTGGCTAGCGGCGTGGATTATGTTACAAGGGAGCTTGAGTTCGAATCTCATTGCAAGCAAAAAGGGATATTTATTTTGCTAAGTTGGGACGGCAAGAGGTTGTGATGGATTTAAACTTACTGAAGGAGGGATCCCACATCGGGAAGCTTGCAAGAAGGAAGGTGAGAAGCTAGCTTTAAATAGAGCAATCTATGAGGAGAGTAAGCATACCTTGGTTGGCGTTGGGCATAGGAGTGGTCGGAGCGCGGATCAACTCCAGATTCCTATTAGGTGTGTATTTCGCACTACTCTAGCTGTAGAGCGACAAATGCCGAAATGCCGGTCACATGGCGATGCTAGCCACACGAGCGTGCGAGCGCACGTGTGGGAGCTTCAACGCGATAGTTGAGGCCATCATAAGTGTTCTTGTGAGTTTAGGCTATTTGGGCCACGATGGGCCGAAAGGGGCCATGTCGGGCCAATGGGACCGTGGGCCCAGTCAAATAAGTTGTATGATTGTGTAGTAAATATTAGACTGGACTATGTGAATCTCATATATGTGGCTAGATTTGGGCTAAGTGGTCCACACAAGCGTGTGGGCCCATAGGCCCATTCGTATTATTATCTCTGTTTAGAATACTTGAGTCGCTCGAAGCGACTGTAGACCTTCTGAGGGATTGACAAAATTACCGAAATACCCCTGATTTTTAAAATTACCGAAACACCCTTAGATTGCAAAATTAACGAAATACTCCTAATTTGTAAACTTACTGAAATACCCCCGGATTGTAAAATAACCGAAATACCACTGATTTGCAAAATTACTAAAATACCCCTTATTTGTGAAATTATCGAAATACCCCTAATTTGTGAAATTACCGAAATACCCCTGGTTTACAGAATTATCGAAATACCCCGGTTTTCAAAATTACCAAAATACCCTTGGTTTGTGAAATTACTAAAATACCCTTTACGGGTAAAGTTATCGAAACACCCTCTATGGGTAAAGTTACCAAAATACCCTCGATGGGTAAAATTATCGAGATGCCCTTACGGGGCGAAATGATTGTTTTACCCCTAACTGATTAAATGACCGTAGTACCCTCGTGGTAGTACTAGTGTTGTATGTGTTAATTGTATGATTGATTATGTTTGAGATGCACTGCATACATGGATTAGTTATGAGTAAAATTACCGAATTACCCCTGTAGGGTAGGATTATCGAAATACCCTTATAGGGTAAAATGACTATTTTGCCCCTGAGGGTAAAAGACAGATTTTGTGCCATGATTTGACTGTGATTGTATGACTTTGTTTTAACTGACTTGACTACGGGCGTGTGTCTGGTTTGCTGTTAATATGTGTTGAAATGACTATTGCTAAGCATGGCCATTTTGCATGCACGTGTAATGATTGAGCATGGCATACACGACATATTGCATTGGGTTGGGTTGCTGATTTGGATAAAGTACTATTACAGTGGCATCGCCACACACCGTTATAGTGGCATTGCCACACACCGTTATAGTGGCATTGCCACACACTATTACAGTTGCATCGCCACATATTCTTATTTTAGTGGCTCAGCCACATATACTGTTATTAGCAGCAAGGCTGCATTATTGGAGAGCTTGGCTCTGTGCCATCTTGTTTATGGCTTTGTGGCAATCATATTTACCCGTGGCTATGTGCCTAACAGATATCGATGACACTGTGTCGATCATATTTACCCAAGGCTGTGTGTCGATTATATTACCGTCGCTGATGGCTATGTGCCAAACATAATACAATTACTGATGGCTCTGTGCCAATTATGATACCGCTATTGAAGGGTTAAGAGCCGTATATATACATACTAGTAGCTAGGCTGCATTATTGGAGAGTTTTGGCTGGTGGGTTGACATGGTCCCCACATGGTGTGCTGGTTAGTATGAGTGGAGAGTTAGTTGGCTGGATAGGATTGGGGTGGGTACATATCCATTGTATTGTTTTGATTTGGGGCTAAGGCCCATCTTGTTACCGAATAGGGCTTAGGCCCAAATCGACACCGTATGGGCTTAGGCCCAAACCATGACCGTTATAGGGGATTACACACTGAGTTCTCGTAACTCACCCCTTTCTTTTAACCGTGCAGGAACCTTAGAGGATTTGAAGCTGCGAAGGACTTGGAGGTGGCCATACGTCGGATATGGTTTAAAGATTAAACTTAGCGATTTTACTTTAATTTAGTTATTTTTAATTATTGGGTTAATAATTTTTGTAATAAGGCCATTGGGTTTTTCTTTTTAACATTTATTTTGTATTTCTTTAAATTACAACTGCTGGTCTATTAGACACAGGTTTTTAAAACTATAACCATTGTTTTCAAAATATCACGTATTCGCAAATGTTTGAATTAAACTTCTGCAACAATCAAGGTTTTGAAAGTAATAATGATTTTGTAAGAGAATGACTTTTAATAAACTACATTTTGAAGATAAGCAAATGAAATCTGAGGTTTTACATAGCAGAAAGTTTTAAATTCTTTAAGAAGGGTTTCTAACGAAAGCATGGTTTTTGAAAAACTCTTCAATGTGACATGCCAGATTTGGGCCTAACTTCTAGGCCGGGTTTGGTGTGTTACAACTCTTTGTGTGATACTATTCATATGAAACATTCCTGTAGAAACTGATTGAATAATGAAACCAAAGTTAGAAAAGTGTGGTATGATGGTTATGTAGCTGTGTGAATGATTGTTGAAAATAGAATGCGTGTTATGGTATGCAATTTGAGAAGATTAGGTTCGACCAGATATGTATGTCTCGAATGTATGCTATGAGGTATGATCTGTTAAAAGATGAATGTGGTTTGTGTTAGTGCACAAATGGTCTATGAAGTGAGTCTGTGTCTGTCTTTATGGTATTGTCTAAAGGGGTCTGTCGGGACTTTAAACATGTATTTTGAAAGGAAAAATCCATGGCCATGAAATTTTTTAAAGGAACTTAAAGGAGGGATAATACCTAAAGGGGCTCTCTGCATGTCCCATGCGATAATGGGAAAACCTAACATATGTGAGTTTCGGCAAATCCATATGGCAAAAACAAGACAGATAAGGAAAGCCTTTGTGGTGTAATATGAAAAGAATAACCTTTGTGGCGTAATATGAAAGAAAGCCTTTGTGGCGTCATATGAAAGAAAGCCTTTGTGGCGTAAAATGAATTGAAAGCCTTTGTGGCAAACCATGAAAAGAAAGTCTATGTGGTAAATCATGAAATGGAAGCTTTTGTGGCGATCTTTGAAAGGAATGCCCTTATGGTGTACACTAATAAAACATAGCCTCCATGGTGAACTCTGAAAAGAGATGCTCTTGGCGTGTAATGATAAGACTCTCAATGACGTACCCTAAAAGAATTATTCATGTGGCGAATTCTTTATTAAGCTATTTTAGTGTGATCAATTTGGCCAGTAAATGTGATTAGAAAGGTCAAAAAGGCATAGTGTCTTTATGGGATACGATAAAGTGTTATGCAATACCATGATTTGACTGTGAATAATGAAGTGATGAGATGCAGAAGGGATTATGGGCAAACATAAAAGAAGCATATTCTGAATAAGGATTTTTCTAATTTTATATCTGAAGGAAGGTATCTATTATTTTTATATGTGATCAAACATGAATTGTGGTGAAATGATGGCTTTAAGTTACGTATACAAGAGTAACGGTGTTTCGGTCGTATAAACCTCTTTAATGGAAATGGGTAAAGACTTATGAAAGATCTGATTCAAAGAGGTAAGTGGTGCATCGAAGCTGTTGATGGGTAAGTAATGAGTTTAGAGTAGGGTGTGATATCTATAGAGAATGAAGAATGAAATTCTAAGAAAAGTATTTGCCAAAAACAAGTTTAAAGACCAGAGTAATAAGAACGTCATAACAATTCTTCATTAACAATGTGCAAGCATTCTGCAGGTAAAGGACGTTTTCTTCACTATGTTCTTATGAACTTACCTGTGTGTGTGATATGTTAAAGGTAAATTGATGTGACCCTGTGCCAGGAGGGACGATGCCAAGACTACGCTAGTAACTAGCGTATCGGGTCATTATGCATACAAAGCGAGTTAGCAGTGCATTTGAAGTTTAAATATCCACTTAGAAATCCATGCTTTGGGGTGTCTGTAATAGATTAGGATTCCAAGTTAAATATCATTGTCATTTAACTACCTTGTGTTGTAGTTGTATTTACTCATGTATTTTAGCTTGAAATTTTGTAGTTAAGAAAGTTGTCATTATTTGTAAATCGCATAAGTAAATTAAGCTTGTGTCTATATTTGTGTGGTAACACTCAAGATCCGAATTCGGTTAATCGCATTGGGTTGAGGGTATTACAAGAATAAACTCAAAACTTCACGAATTCATCCAAAACCTTTCCAAATATGAAATATATTATTTTAATAGTTTTTTAAACTTACAACCACCAACAAACTAACATAAAATCACCAAGAAAACAAAAAAGTAGAGCTCTCTCTAGATGAAATTTGTTAAGAGTTAATTTGGAATTTCCATTCATGAATCTAGAGAATTTGAGTAGTTTACATTCACGAATCTAGAGAGTTTGAGTAGTTGGGTTAAGATCCCTATGAGTATTTATTAGTAACTCTAGAAGGTTCTTGTGAGTGATATATAAGTGTGTTGTGTCTGTATTAGTTAAAATGTAGAACAGAAAAAAATTGACCTCTTAATATCAAATCAATTCCTCAGTTAATCATAATCCTCTATCTACTATCCTTTGTTGTCTCCAAAAAATTTGGTATGAATAGCCAATATGGCCTCTTCAAATACCAATATTCGAAGGAGAACACTATGAGTATTGGAGCTCTCAAATGGAGATCATATTCGTTTCTCAAGATTTGTAGGGCATGGTGGAGTAAGGATATTAAGTCGAGTCCAAATCAGATGAGAAAGAAGTACATGAGCATCAATTGAAGAAGAATATAAAGAAGAATGTGACAACTTTGTGAATTATTCAATAGGGTGTGAGTAAATCCCTCTAACCCAAGATTTTCAGCATTAAAAGTGCCTAAGAAGCATAGGACATTTTGAAGAAGGAGTTTAAAGGGGTTGATAAAGTAATCTCTATTAAGTTACAGAATTATTGGAGAAGTTTCAATAATTTATTGATGAAGGAAACTGGATCTGTTAAAGACTTTTGTTCGAGGGTGGCTGAGAGTGTCAACCAAATCAACGGTTGCGGTGATGCAATCCATAAGAAGAAATTAGTGGAAAGGGTTCTCAGGTCTCTGTCACAAAAGTTCAAGCACAATTTTGTTGTCATCAAAGGAGACGAAGGATAAATCACAGCTAACTCTATACAAGTTGTTTAGCTCTCTGGAGGCACATGAAAACAGAGTGAATGGCTAAACAAATCACCTACCAGAGGATCATCGAGTAGAGGATGAAGAGGCTTGGGTCAAGGTCGTAGCATGGGACAAGGAAGGAAGTCATATTCGGATGAGTAGAAGTCGGACTCACAGTGTTGAATTTGTAAAAAGCCCAATCATGAATTAAGATATTGCTGGCATCGATGCACTCGATTCAAAGTTCCCAATCATTCTAATTGGGGCTGCTAGTTTAATGAGAAGGGTGAAGTTGTAGAATCTAAAGTGAATTTTACAAAAGAAAATGATGTCATGTAACAACCTGTTTTCAATGGTGTCGGAAATAGTGGTATCAGTACCACAAATCTGACAAGAGAATTCATAAATATTATTAATATTTATAAGTCAAATATCATATTATTGAAATTTTGATTTAATAAATTTTGTTAATTAAAAGAATAATTAGGTTCAAGTGGTATGTTTCAAAAGTCAAGCGGTTTTAGAAAAAGAGATATCAGAACCTTGTTTCTATAAATTGAGCCATAAATATTTTATTAAATATTTACAAAGTGTTATTAGAGTCATATTAAAAATTTTGGTTAAGAACTTTTAGTGTTTAAATAGTTAATTAAGCAAATGGGACTAAATCGTAAAAGTTGCAAAATTCACTAGCTATTGTTTTTTATTAGTTAAATGGATTATTTTGTTAAATGGAGAGGAATTACATGATAATTATACCATAATTAAAAAGTACGTACGGTTAGTAGAGAATTAAATTAAAAATTATATGATTTATAATAATATTATTAAATTAAAAAAAATGATAAAGTAATAAAAAAAGAAACATATCATCTTTCTTATTGAGGTTTTCTACCGAAACTCCATGGCTTTAGCCTCTTTAAGCTTTTGTTTTTCTATTTCTCATGCATGTAAGTCCTTAAGCTATTAGTTTTTTTTTTTTGTAAATTTTATGTTTTTGAGTTCGTATTAACTTAATCTAGCTAACTCAAGGGTCAAATTATAAAACTGTTAAATGTTATAAATTATGCCATGGATGAGTTTGATATGTTTTTGAAGTTTTATTGGTAGATTGTTAAGCTTTACTGTTAAATAGACATAATTTGTTAAGCAATTTTTGATGATTTTAAGGGTTAGCGACTTATTTATGAAAATGTTAAAATTCAAGAAAAATATTGTGACTTGATGATAAATTATGGGCTATTATAAGACTAGGTAAAAATATTCTAGCATGAATTTTAATTAAAAATGGTTAAATTGCAAGTTTTATATTTAGGGACTAAATTGCATAAAAGGTAAATTTTAAGGGTAATTTTGTAAATTTTCATTGTTAAGGGTTATAAGCTAAATTAATTATTTTAAGCTATTTGAATGGTGTAATTGAATGAAAATTATTATTTAGATCATGAAACGCTATAATTGGATTTAACTCGAGGAAAAGCTAAAGTTTCAGACTAGTTGTCAACTTCGTTTTAGCAACCATTCTAATCGAGGTAAGATCATAACTTGGTTAATTCAATTAGCTACTGCTTTAGTAAATTTAATATCTATTTGTGTATATTTTTTTGCTTGAAGGGAATGATTAAGACCGTAGTTGAAAGACACTTTGACACTATACCAGAATTAAATAAGTCCATAGTTGAAAGAAATTATGGCATCATACAGCAAACAAATAAGACTATAGCTGAAAGACGCTATGGCATTATGACTCATACGAATAAAACCATAGTTGAAAGACACTATGGCAACATGACATAAAATGAGTAAGACCATGGTTGAAAGACACTATGGCATCAAATCGGGAATGAATAAGACCATGGTTGAAAGACACCATGGCATCCTTCAACCATTTGCTATTCAGGTAACATGTTTCAGTTGGGATATGTATTATAAGTATGAATATGATATGGATATTTTGAGTAATATAGTCTGTTAATGAATTTTTATGCTTTGGTGTGATTATATGTTTCATATATCTATAAATATGTTAACTAGTGATGTTTGTGTGTGTTTAAGAAATTAAATGGTTATATGAATATTATGTGAGCAGTCAATGTTATTCTATTTAGTTCAACGAGTAAATAAAGCTTAAATGAGTACATGAATATATGAAATGAAACAATATTTTGAATAATGAATTAGAATTATAATGATATGTGCAATTAAAAGGAAAAGATGGTTCATGGTACACGTATGAATGATGAATTAAGAAATGGAAATGTTGACATGTTATATACTATGATTTGGTTGGATTTATATGTGCATTGCTTCACCAACTAACCATATGAGGTGTTGTGTATATGAAAGGAAAATTGGACTATGACTAAGCTAAATTATGCTTGATTGCTTAATTTAATATAGTCAATAAGTTTAAGTTTCCTTTATATGAGTTTACTAAGCACTAGCTGCTTATACAGTTGTTCTATTTATTTTGTAGATCATTGGAAAGCTCGAACGATTGGAATTAATGTCAGAGCACGATCACACTATATATTGATCCACTTTGGTAACCTATGAATATATTGAAATGGTTATAAATGACATGTATAGGGTTGTATATTGATTTGATATGTTACGAGCCTATGCTTAACCTACTTGCGTATGTATATGTTTTTAAATTAGTTGGTATATACTGGTGTTAGTAGGTGAATTTAGTCTCTTTTGTGTGTCTTATGAATAAGTATGGCTAAGTGGTAAAAATTTAGAATGAAGTAACTAAATAGTGTGTGTGGGATATGTGTATTGACATGTATACAAATTGTTGTTAATTTGGGAATATGATAATGTTTTGAGTTGTGCTAAACCTTGATATGCGTAATGCCTTTTGTCTTTGGCTTGAATATGATTAAACACTTTTGAATATGGTCATGGTTTTGCCTAGTTAAATTGGTAAGTTGTGATCGTATAGATTGAAAAGAAGTTATCTTCTGTACCCATGTTGTATGGTTGAGATGTGGTATTGTAATCTTATTCATGAATGGTTTTAGTATATGAAATGTGGTGCCTTTGAATGACATATTGGGTAGAACATATAGGATGCTTGAATTGGTATGTTTTGAATGCATTAGGGTGTGTTTTGGTCAATTGAATGTGTTTGTAAACGGTGTATCTTGTTGGGCAAGGTTTGGTATTAATTTGGCTTATTTTAGGGGCTAAATTGGGAGTACACGGCCAGGGACACCGGTTGTCAGACGGTCGTGTGCCACACACAGTCTCCCTACATGGTCGTGTGTCATTTATATTTTAGGTGAAGGTTTCACATGGTATGAGATATGGTCTATGACATGGTTGTGTGTCTCAAAATAGTTTGTCACACGGTCTGGCACACGACCCTGTGACCCAACATCAAATATAGACATGGTTATGAACACGACATGCAACATGACCGTGTGGCCCTATTTGGAATGCACACACGGGTTGAGACACGACCGTGTGTCCCAACTTCAAATGTTCACACGGTTTGAGTTATGTTACATGGCCTAGCCACGTGGCCGTGTGACCCCTATTTTCCCAATTTTTTATTTTTTCCTAAAATATTCTAAATTATTCAATTTAATCCCTGATTGCTTTTAAGTTGTTTTTAGGCCCCCGAAAGCTCGACTTAAGGCGCAAATGTGTAAGTTTGCTATGATTTGAATGTATTACTGGTAATTATACTTAAAGTTGAATTGTTTTCTCAGATTTAAATTTAAAGGTTTTGTTTTGTACAGTAACGCTTCGTAACCTTAATTTGGCGACGGAGATGGGTTAGGGGTGTTACATGTCAAGAAGCTATTTTATTCATCTACGGGTGTTGATTATAGCACCAAAGAGACGCGGTTTCTTGAAAACAGATGCAACCACAACATAACCAGAGATCGAGAATCTTTCGCTATGCTAGATGAGAAATTCTCCACACAAGTGGAATTTGATGACAACGAGCACATGAAGATTGAAGGATAAGGTGTCATTGTTTCTCCATAAATGGAGGTAACAAAAAGCATATTCATGATATCTATTATTCTCTGAATATTGTCCACCACTTGTTGAGTGTTGGGCAAATGATGAAGAGTGGTTATATGCTGATTTTTTTATAATGATCACTGTGATATCATCGATAAGAAGAATAATATGAGAGTGGCTATCGTAAAGATGAATACAAATTGTTTGTTCCCATTTGATATGGTGAAGTTTTAGAGTTATCCTTTCAAATGCGGAGACATTGATGAGTCCTATTTTGGCATTTGAAATATGGAAACTTGAACTTTAAGAGTTTGCAACTTTTGAAAGAAAAGGAGATGGTGGTTGGAATTCCTACGATTCATCCAAAAGTGAGAGTTTGTGAGGGTTGTGTTTATGGGAATATGCATCGATTTCCATTTCTAAAAACAACTTGGAGAGCTCAAAGTCCCCTAGAGCTTTTTCATGCTGATATATGCGGTCCAGCTCAAAATCCTTCACTCAATAACAAGAAGTATTTTATTCTCTTTGTTGATGATTTTACGAGGATGATTGGGTCTATTTGCTCGACAAAAAGTCTTATGCTTTTAGCACCTTCATGCACTTCAAAGCTCTTATTGAGAAGCAAAGTGGATGTTTGAACAAGACTCTCTTAATTGATTGAGGAGGAGTGTTTATATACAAGTCTTTCCTCAAGTATTTCGAGGAGAACGAGATTCAACGATAGCTCATCATGAGGCACACTCCTTAGCAAAATGGAGTTCCTTAAAGGAAGAATAAAATGATTGAAGAAATTGCTAGTAGCACGCTCAAGGAGAAAGGTCTTTCGAAAATTTTTTGGGCCAAAGCTATGAGTACCACGGTGTTTATTTTGAATCGCTCTCCAACAAAGGTGGTTATGAATAGAACTCCATTTGAGGCCTAGTATGATCGGTAGCCGGTTGTAAGTCAGCTCAAAGATTTTGAGTGCATTGCTATAACACTCAAGTTTGTGCAAGTGTACACAGTCGTTATCAAGTAATAAAGTAAGTAAAAAAGTTATCATCCCCACAGGGACTATGTATGTTAATCAAGTAATTGTAAAATTAAATTTAAAAATTTGGAGATAAAAATATTTTGAGTGATGATGATTAAGCTAAATTGAATTACCTAAATGTAAGATGATCCCTAATGCAATTTAATCTAAATGCAAAGTATGAGATGAGATGTATAAAATGAGTTTAGTAGAAAAAACACTAAATTCAACAATCAATAACATAAATATGCTAGGATAATTACACTATTCAACTTAGTTTATTTTTCAACAATCAATAACATGAATATGTTAGGATAAATACACTATTCAACTTAGTTTATTTTTCTCATGCTTAATAGTGTTTGAAAAACATTCCATGGCAACTTGATCTTTCATGAGTTTCAAAACCAAATTAAGTCCTTTCGGACTGTTTTACTTAGTGAAATATGCATTTTACTAACCATATTAAACTAAGGGTTTCTTAGAATTCATGTGAAGTAATAGGGATGGATCAGGTTTGAAATAATTTAATCACATAAACCTAAAAATTATGCAAGATAATAGAGCTCTTCAAAATTATTTTGAACCTTTAATTTAGTTAGATCATGATCTAAATTAAGCATGCACTTTTCAATGTGTCCATTAACCGTCGTTTGTTCAGGATCACTCAGCTAATTCAAATGCATCCAATCACGCATTAATGAAACGCATACTTGAATTTAATTGAAAACATGATTGACTAAGGCAAAAACACTATAAACATGATTTAACAAACTTCATTGTATAAATGCAATCATCCTAGCTCAACTATAATAGCCCGATTTTCGGCTTAGTCGAAACAGTGGTTTCAGGACCACAAATCCGACGCAGCAAAGTTCATATTTATTATATTTTTATGGTCTACAGCTTCACGGAATGATTTCGTAAAAATTTCGTTCGAAAATTTTGGCGTTTAGGCACTCAATGTAGTAAAAATGACTAAATTGTAAAAAGTGCAAAAGTTGAGTTCTACATGCTAGAGGTGTCTAATTCCTATGAAATTTTAAATTGAAGGTCCTTAGATGGTAATTAGAACATTTGTTAAGTTAGTGGACAAAAATGGACATGGTGAGATAAAATTTCAAAGTTTTAAGTGAAGGGTATTTCAGTCATTTGGTAAATAAAAGAATAAAAAGGGAAATTAAAGCCAAAATCTGCTCATCTTTCTTCAACCTTGGCCGAAACCTGGGAGAGAGCTATAACTAGGGTTTTGTCATCTTTCAAGCTTGATTGTAAGTATATCTTAGCTCCGTTTTTTATGCTCTTTATGTTTTTGAAGTCGTTATCACTCGATCTACTTATTTCTACCATTAATTTAAGAAATAATCAAGGTCTAGGGTTTGAACCATGTTGGAAATTTGTGTATTTTGATGTCTAATGGTAGATTATGCATGTTTAATGTGTGATAAACAAGTTTTGCTAGGTGGTTTTTGATGAAAATGTCAAAAGAACCTATTTGTAAAAAGATTATAAAATGTGTGTAAAAGTGTGATTAAATGAAAAATATGGACTCATATAAGTATAAAAGAGGATCGGCTAGGCTTGGGAATCGAAGAAATTAAATGGATTCCATTTTACGAGCCTAGGGGCAAAAATGTAAATATGTCAAAGTTTAGGGGCAAAAATGTAATTTTGCCATAATATGATTTTTGGACTGAATTAAATAATGTGAATAATAAACGAGTTAAATTTTCTATTACAGATCAAGAGAAACGAGGTTCGGACCTAGATCGGGGAAAATAAAGTATTTGACGATTAGGTCCCATTCTTACTATTTTTGTACCGCGAAAAATTCGTATGTAAATAATGCATTGTTATTTATGCTTTAATTACTTTATCATTTTATGAATTATGATCGACTCCTTGAACATAATCGACAAAGTTCGACAAGCGAGAAAATCCCAGTTGAACCTTAGGAATAGGTAGGATACAAATGTCATGACATTAGGGTTATTTAAGATTTCGTGTAAGACCATATCTGGGATATGGCATCGATATGAAATTTCGTGTAAGACCATAGTTGGGCTATTGGCATCGATATGATATCCCATGTAAGACCATATCTGGGATATGGCATTGGTATGGTACTATGTGTGTGAGATTTCCCGAGTATCCTTTATTATTCCAAGCGGTTCAATGGGAAACGTAACGGAAATGTTAACGTTGAGAAAGACCATGGTATGTTGCTAACTGGTACAATTATGTACATTAAACTTATGCCTAATGAGCTCGATATATGAAGAATCTCTCAGTAAGGTTATGATTGTGCAAGATATGATGTTAAGGTTTCTAATATTATCCATGCCAAGTTGGACTATGAGATTTATATTGACATCTATGTTAATTCATTTCATGTTAGTTGCATGATAAATGTGTGTTTATGATGCCTATTATTTGCATAGGAACTTACTAAGCTTTAAAGCTTACTCCCTTTTCTTTTCCTTTGTCTTATAGTGTCACCAAGCCACCTCGGGATCGGAGACTGTCGGAGATCCATTCACACTATAAAATTATCATTTTGGGTATTTATGATTTCAATATTTTGAGTTATTGTAACTGTCCGGTTTATACCTTAGTCCGAGCAGTGGTTTCGAGACCACAAATTCGAGTCAGTAAAATATTTTAACATTATTTTTTGTGCCGTATACATGTGATTATGTATGTGTGAAAATTCTGTAAGTTAATTTGTCTGTCTATGTGTTTAATTTGACAAAAAGAATTGAATTGCATTAAATGTGAAAGTTGTATGCTATATGTTAAAGTGCCTATGTGTTGTGGCTTATTAAGGTGGAGGCCTTATGTTGTTATCAAACCAATATTTAGTTGGTGGATGGTTAAAGGACCAGTATGCCCTTAATGAATATAAGTTTTTTATGTTTAATAAAAGGTTAATAAGGTAATTAAATTAATAATATGTTTATAACAAAATAAAACATGAAATGGGCATGAATTCATTCATCTTTCCACTGAAAACACAAAGAAAAGAAAGGGTTTGAAGCTTCCTAATATTCGGCTCTTTGTCTTATTGATTAAGGTATGATTTTACTTCGATTTTTGATAATTTCTACGTTTTTGCAATCGTTGCTTTGTCTACTACAAAACCCATGCTTCAATTTTGAGAGATATTTGCGAAATGAGACTTTGATGAACTCATGTGATTTGTGATGTTTAATAGTGAAATGTGAAAGATATGTATTTGACGAACATGTTTTGTTCTTGGAATTTTGATGAATTTAGCTAAGTAGGGCTAAATTGTGGAAATAGTATTTTGAAGGACTAAATTGTGAATTTGATGGAATGTTTGGACTTGTATGGGATACATGAGTATGTGATGATTTTGTGTATTTGATGTTTTGAGAAAAATGGACTAAATTGATAAATTGTGGAAATGTGAGGGCTAAATTGTAAATTTCCCTAAATGTGTGTTTTCGGATTGAATTGGTTGAGTTAGTGAATAAAAGAGTTAAATTTGAATATGTATAGATCAAGAGCCGAAGAAATCAGACTTAGATCGTAGGAAGGCGAAAGTAATTAAGCAGTTGTATTCATTTTTATTAAACCGAACTCGAGGTAGGTCATTATACAAATAGACATATTTGTATTGAATTATATATGTTCATACAACCATTGATAATGAGGAATGTTTACGAAATGATATGTACATGAATTCCGAGATAAGATTGATGTAGAGACAATGTCCAAGAAGTCCCGTATGAACCTAGGAATAGATAGGACTAGCTATGTCATGACATATATATCTGTTCTGTTTTATCATATAAGACCACATCTAGGACGTTGGCATCGATATGATTTTTACGTGTAAGACCATGTCTGGGCATCGTATTAATTCGTGCAAGACCCTGTCAGGGACAATGGCATCGACATCTAAGTCCATGTAAGACCACGTCTGGGACGTTGGCATTGTACGACTATTCTGAGTATTCTGTATATCCTATTAAATTCTGAATGGTTCAACAGGCAAATCCGAGCTATGAACAATTACGTGAATGTATATTCATTCCAGGCACGTTTGGTATGTACACTAAGTGTGTATAAAAGGTAAGTACCTATATGAATTTGCTTTGAAGAAATGTATGATTGAACATGAGAATATGAATGAGTATTTATGTGATATGTGAAATGAAATATGTGGCAAGCTTTGAGTGAGTAAATGTGCCAAAGTCAATGAAATGAATGGCTATGAGATTTATAAGTACAAATGACTCAATTCTGTTATATGCATTGTGTATTAAGTTTATTTGTATATAGCTTACTAAGCTTTTGGAAAGCTTACTCTGTGTGCGTTTTTCTCTGTTTTATAGATCGTCAAAGCTACTGAAGGCTCGGGGACCGTCGAGGATCGTCATCACACTACTCAACTTGTTTTGGTACATTTTGGAAATGTATATAGCTAGATATGGCATGTATAGGCTAGTTATTTGTTTATAATTATGAAGTGAACTTAACCATGTGATTTGGCTAGTTATGTGTTAGCAATATGCATTAATGAATATGATAAATGGTGCATGTCTTGATATGGTTTGATAGTATTTGAAATGGTTAAGCTTAAGGTGAGTGTATGGATGAATTATGTTTGTGTTTACATGAGTTTTAGTTTTGTAAATTTGGCATGATTGGAATTGGATTGGAATGCAGTGATTGGATGATTATTTTGATATGTTCTTGGTTGTCAAATATGCATGAGATGAATTGGTTATTTGCTTGTAGGTATGACCCTAATGTGGGTGGCATATTGGCCTTGTAAATGGCCTACTTTGCCACACGATTGTGGCACACGGGCGTGCCTATTGACCGTGGGACTAAGTCAGTAGCTGATTAAGGGTACACGGCCTTGGCACACGGTTGTGCCTGGTAGCCGTGTGGTTTAGTTAGGATCGACCACGAACAAGGTACACGGGTGTGCTTGGTGGCCGTGGAGTTAAGTCAGATTCGACCACGGGGAAGACACATGGGCGTGTCTAGCAGCCGTGGGAGGCACACGGCTTGCCCACACGGGCGTGTAACCCCTGAAACTTAGAAAGTTTAAAAAAATTTTCGAGAATTTCTGTATGTGTCCCAGTTTAGTCCTGACTCTGTTTAAAGCACGACTAAGGTCTCGTTGACCTATTTAAGGGGCATTATGATTGTGATTGATAAATGATTATTTGTAATGTCAATAAAAGTTTTCGATCTATCCGGTAATACCTTTAACCCTAGTCCGGCGACGGACATGGTTTAGGGATGTTACAGTTATGGCATGTATAGGGACTTGATCCTTTTGTGGTGTGTCATAATTGATTTCGCCACATGTGTTGGCTTCAATAGTTGATAATTCATTTTGTAAATGGCCATTTGATATTGGCTAATATTGGTTAAGTATATATACATATGATGATGTTTTCATGAATGTGTGAAATTGCATGGTTTAAGATGCTAAGTATGTGATGTTTGAATGTGATAAATGATAGCATGTAAAAGATATGTGGATGCCTTGTGTATGGCTGATTGGGTTGAAAGTATATACTTGGATTGGTGCTCTGTTTTTTCATGTAGGTTGGTGCATGGAAGGATGGCAAAAAGGCTTGGTAAATAGCCTTATATTTGTCCACACGGGTAGAGACACGGTCGTGTGTCTAGGCCATGTGCGACACATGGTTTGCCCGATGGGCATGTGTTTCGGTCGTGTGTCCCCTGCACCTTAATTGTTACAAAACAGAATGCTCAATAATGAGTACTCGGGCAGAGACACAGGCGTGTGTCTCAACGTGTGGACGGCACGACCTCGAACACGGACGTGTGCCCTGGCCGTGTGAAGTCTGCACCTATTTTATGAAAAATTATGAAAATATAATCGACCACATGGCCTAAGCAGATGAGCGTGTGACTTGACCGTGTGACCTCAATTTGATGATGATGTCATAAACAAAAAGTTCTCTAAATTGAACATGACCTGAAGCACGGGCGTGTCTTAGGGTCACACGGGCGTGTCCCAAACTGTAATAGTCTGGTTTAAACCCTAGTCAAAATAGTGGTTTCGGGACCACAAATCCGAGTCATAAAAATATTTTAATATTATTTTCTGTGTCTGTAGTATATGATTAAGCATGTGTGAAATTTCTGTGATTTAATTTGGTCATTTGTGTGCTTAATTTGAGAAAAGGACTAGATCACATAAGATGCAAAGGTTGGTTATTAATGTGAAAGTGCTGAATTGTTAATGTCTTTATTATGTGAAGGCCTTAAAATGGAATTAAACCATTGTTTATAAGCATGGACAATAGTGGACATGTATTTAAAGAATTCATAATGTAACTATAAAGGGTAAATTAGTAAAAGTAATATTATGTAATTAAAACATAAAATAAAACATTTGTTTCATCATTTTAACTCAACCACCACTGAAAATAGAAACAAAAATAAGGGTTTAAGTCTTCCAAACATTCAGCCATGGAAGTTCATTGATTCAAGATCAAGAACCGAAGAAAAGAGACTTAGATCGCGAAAAGTCGAAAGTGATCGAATAGTCGAGTCCATATGTTAACTGAATCCGAGGTAAGTCTATATACAAATAAATGTATTTACATTGATATTTGAATGTTCATATGAAAAATTTATCATGATGAATGTATATGAGATGATGAGTTCATGAAATCCGAAGAAGAATCGATCGTATAACAAAGTCCGAGAAGTCCCGTATGAACCTAGGAATAGATAGGATTACATATGTCATGACATAGGTTTCCGATATGTGAGATCAAGTAAGACCACGTGTGGGATGTTGGCGTTGATTTGGGATTTCGTCTAAGACCACGTCTGGGACGTTAGCATCGATATGAGATTTACGTGTAAGGCCATGTTTGGGACATTGGGATCGTATTTGATTTATGTAAGACCCTGTCTGGGATAGTGGCATCGATATCTTAGTACATGTAAGACCACGTCTGGGACGTTGGCATTGTACGACTATTCCGAGCATTCTTAATATCCTATTTAGTTCCAACGGTTCAACGGGCAAGTTCGAGAAATGAATGACTATGTGAGTTGTATATCCGTTTCAGGTACGTTTGATGTATTTGCTTTGAATAGGCATGAAAGGTGAGTAAATACGTACATAGATGCAATAAGCTGAAATATGATATGTGAATGAATGTGATAAGAGCAAAAGAGATGGATGGAGATATGATGATTGATAAGCAATGGCTAAATAATGAGCCAATGAAGAATTATGAATTTGATATTGAGATATGTTAATGATTCATGTATTGATATGATAATGTGAATTATATGATAAATTTATTTGTATATGGCTTACTAAGCTTTTGGAAAGCTTACATTGTGTGTGTTTACTCTGTTTTACAGATCGTCAAAGCTATGAAAGGCTCGGGAATCGTCAAGGATTATCATCACACTACTCAAATTACATTTTGGTACCTTTTGAAAATGTATAGATATTAAAGTATGGCATGTATAGGCTAGTTGTTTTGGAGTATGTTTGATATATGTATATAGCCATGTCATATGATGCTTAGTTTTGGCATGTTTTGGTGGTTAATAAAATGGTCATAATAATGGTAAGCTCATGGATGCATAGCATATTATTGATGGTAAGTTGTGGATGAGTTATGTTTAGAAATGTTTGTGATTGTTGAACACATAAGTGGTTAGAAATGATGAACATTTTGTTATATTTTGGTTGTCTATAATGCTTGGATTGAATTGGTATGTTTCTTGTAGGGATAATCCAATGTGTGGGTGGCATTTTGGCCTTGAAAATGGCCTATAATTGCATACACGGTTGAGCACACGGGCGTATGGCTCGATCGTGTCCCTCGTGGTTGAAATTCAAAACAAGTCAGACACGACCACAGGCAAAACACACGGGCGTGTGACTGGCCGTGTGGATCAAGTCAGTAGCGACCATGGGCTGCACACACGGGCATGTGACTGGCCGTGTGGTGCAAGTCAGTAGCAACCACGGGTGAGGCACATGGGCGTGTCCACGGCCATGTGGACAAGTCAGTATGTATGCTGTGTTTTGACATGGCTTAGACACACGGGCGTGTATAAGGCCGTGTGAAGCACAGGGCCTGCCCACACGGGCGTGTGACCTCTGTAACTTTGAAAATTTTTAAATTTATGAGAATTTCTGTATGTGATCGGTTTAGTCCCTGCCCTATTCTAAAGCATGTTTAAGGTCTCGTAGACCTACTTAAGGGACACTTTGATGTGATTTGTCAGATTTTGTTATGAAATGTCAGTAAAAGTTTCCGATTGTCCCGTAATGCCTCTTAACCCTAGACCGGCGACTGTTACGGGTTAGGGGTGAGCTGGGCTGTATATTTCTAAAATTGTGAGATTGCACGGGGTGCCACTGTCTATTGTGTCGGATAGAGATCCAAGATTCACATCACGGTTCTAGAAGAAATTACAAGAAGCTTTAGGTACGAAATTGCATTTTAGTACAGCTTTTCACTCGTAAACAGATGGCCAGTCTGAGTGGATCATTCAGATACTCGAGGATATGTTGAGATGTTGCATTCTTGAGTTTAATGGTATGTGGGAACAATATTTGCCATTGATTGAATTTGCATATAATAACTGTTTTCAGTCGAGCATCAAAATGGCACCTTATGAAGCTTTGTATGGACGCAAATGCCGGACACCTCTGTATTGGACTGAGCTCAGTGAAAATAAGATACACGGGGTCGATTTGATAAAAGACACAGAACAAAAAGTGAAAGTACTCAGTGATAGTCTAAAAGCATCGTCAGAAATCCATGCAGATTTGAAAAGAGAAGACATTGAATTCGAAATCGGTGATAAAGTATTTTTAAAGTATCTCCGTGGAAGAAAGTACTTAGATTCGGACGTTAAGGCAAATTGAGTCCTAGATTCATAGGGTCGTATGAGATTATCGAGCGTGTTGGACCTATTGTGTATAGATTATTGTTTCCCCCAGAATTAGAAAAGATACATAATGTATTTCATGTGTCAATGCTTCGTCGATACAGATCCGATCCATCACATGTGATTCCTCCGTTTGAGATTGAAATTCAATCTGATATGACTTACGAAGAAGAACCGATCCGTATCTTAGCTCGCGAAGTGAAAGAGTTGAGTAATAAGAAAACTCCGTTAGTAAAAGTATTGTGGCATCGAAACGGAGTAGAAGAGGCTACATGGGAACGTAATGATTTTATGAGATAGCAATATCCGAACCTATCTAACAGTAAGATTTTCGAAGACGAAAATCCCTAAGGCGGAAGAATTGTAACAGTCCGATTTAGACCCTAGTCGGAATAGTGGTTTCAGGACCACAAATCCGAGTTATAAAAATTTTTAATATTATTTTCCGTGTCTATAGTATCTGATTAAGCATGTGTGAAATTTCTGTGATTTAATTTCGTCATTTGTGTGCTTAATTTGAGAAAAGGACTAAATCGCATAAGATGCAAAGGTTGGTTATTAATGTGAAAGTACTGAATTGTTAATGTCTTTATTATGTGAAGGCCTTAAAATGGAATTAAACCATTGTTTATAAGCATGGACGGTAGTGGACATGTATTTAAAGAATTCATAATGTAACTATAAAGGGTAAATTGGTAAAAGTAATATTATGTAATTAAAACATAAAATAAAACATTTTTTCATCATTTTAACTTATCCACCACCGAAAATAGAAAAAAAAATAAGGGTTTAAGGCTTTCAAACATTTGGCCATGGAAGTTCATTGATTCAAGATCAAGAACTGAAGAAAACAGACTTAGATTGCGAAAAGTCGAAAGTGATCGAATAGTCGGGTCCGTACGTTAACCGAATATGAGGTAAGTCTATATACAAATAAATGTATTTTCATTGATATCTGAATGTTCATATGAAAATTTATCATGATGAATGCATATGAGATGATGAGTTCAGGAAATCTAAAAAAGAATCAATGGTATAACAAAGCCCGATAAGTCCCGTAGGAACCTAGGAGGAGATAGGATTACATATGTCATGACATAGGTTTCCAATATGTGAGATCATGTAAGACCACGTCTGGGACGTTGGCATTGATTCGAGATTTCGTGTTAGACCACGTCTGGGACGTTGACATCGATATGAGATTTACATGTAAGACCATGTCTGGGACATTGGCATCGTATTTGATTCGTGTAAGACCCTGTCTGGGACAGTGGCATCGATATCTTAGTACATGTAAGGCCACGTCTGGGACGTTGGCATTGTACGACTATTCAGAGCATTATGAGTATCCTATTTAGTTCTGAATGGTTCAACAGGCAAGTCTGAGAAATGAATGACTATGTGAGTTGTATATCCGTTTCAGGTACGTTTGATGTATTTGCTTTGAATAGGCATGAAAGGCGAGCAAATACGTACATAGATGCAATGAGCTAAAATATGATATATGAATGAATGTGATAAGAGCAAATGAGATGGATGGAGATATGATGATTGATAAGCAATGGCTAAATAATGAGCCAATGAAGAATTATTAATTTGATATTGAGATATGTTAATGATTCATGAATTGATATGATAATGTGAATTATATGATAAGTTTATTTGTATATGGCTTACTAAGCTTTTGGAAAGCTTGCTTTGTGTGTGTTTACTCTGTTTTACAGATCGTCAAAGCTACGAAAGGCTCAGGAATCGTTGAGGATGATCATCACACTACTCAAATCACATTTTGGTACCTTTTGAAAATGTATAGATATTAAAGTATGGCATGTATAGGCTAGTTGTTTTGGAGTATGTTTGATATATGTATATAGCCATGTGATATGGCTAGATAAATAGTTAAATTATGAATGTGTAGCCATGTCTTATGATGCTTAGTTTTGGCATGTTTTGGTGGTTAATAAAATGGTCAAAATAATGGTAAGCTCATGGATGCATAGTTAGCATATTATTGATGGTAAGTTGTGGATGAGTTATGTTTAGAAATGTTTGTGATTGTTGAGACATAAGTGGTTAGAAATTATGAACATTTTGGTATGTTTTGGTTGTCTATAATGCTTGGATTGAATTGGTATGTTTCTTGTAGGGATAATCCAATGTGTGGGTGGCATTTTGGCCTTGAAAACGGCCTATAATTGCATACACGGTTGAGCACACGGGCGTGTGGCTCGATCGTGTCCCTCGTGGTTGAAATTCAAAACAAATCAGACACGACCACAGGCAAAACACATGGGCGTGTGACTGGCCGTGTGGATCAAGTCAGTAACGACCACGGGCTGGACACACGGGCGTGTGACTGGTCGTGCGGTGCAAGTCAGTAGCGACCACGGGTGAGGCAATGGGCATGTCCACGGCCGTGTGGACAAGTCAGTATGTATGCCCTGTTTTGACACGGCTTAGACACATGGACGTGTCTGAGGCCGTGTGCCTCACACGGCCTGCCCACACGGGCGTGTGACCTCTGTAACTTTGAAAATTTTTTAAATTTCTGAGAATTTTCGTATGTGTTCGGTTTAGTCCCGGCCCTATTCTAAAGCATGTTTAAGGTCTCGTAGACCTACATAAGGGATTCTTTGATGTGATTTGTCAAATTTTGCTATTAAATGTCAGTAAAAGTTTTCGATTTTCTGGTAATGCCTCTTAACCCTAGACTGGCGACGGTTACAGGTTAGGGCTGTTACACGAACCCACACGGGCGTGTGACACCTTTTTCATGAAAAATTTTCTATGTTTTCCAAAAGTTTCCAAAGTTCTCAGTTTAGTCCCGAACCACTTCCGATGTATGTTTTGGGACTCATGGGCTCGTTTTAGGGACGATATGAATGTCTTTGAAAAGTTTTAAATTTGAGTGGAAATTCATGTCTCGATTTTGAATGTTTGCTTATGAATAAGTCCAGTAATGCCTCGTACTCTATCTCGGCGTTGCATATGGGTAAGGGGGTGTTACATCAACAGATTTAAGCTACCATTATTGATGACAAGATCATAAAGCACATTGCAAACATGATTAAATAAAACTAACAAAGTGAAGGAAGAATAAACTCTATTCAAATTGGTAGTCTCGGAAACTCCGAATGAAGATGTTTTCCTCCGATTCTCGTGTTACTCTTGATGGCTCCTCAAGGTGGCCGACCAAGAGACAACCTTATCATGATTTTGCTGGCTAAAAATGAAGGGAAGTATGGGTCCTAGGTGTGGAAAGAAGGAAGAAAAGGAAATGAAAAAAATGAATTGATGAGTAATGAATGAAGGAATGATGGATGATTTTTTTAGGGATTAAGGGATGAATGAAAGGTGAGAGGAGTGTGGTATTTATACTTGAGGTTGGTGGCTGAATTTACTAAAAATCATCAAAGATCCCTTGGCTCTCTCCCATTAATGGTTGGCCATAACAAGTGAAAATGGGGGTGAGTTGGTTTCTTGATTTAAGCATGGAATTATGCAAAATTTAGCCATGGAGTGGATTTAATGATTTTCAAAGTGTAGGAACCTCCAAATAGTTATCCCAAAGCTGATTTTTCGGTATCCACAGGCTTGTGCTGAATTTGGGCTTGACTCCCTCTTGTTGGACGGTTTCATGACCCAATAAATAACCAGACATGTCCACCTTGTAACATCACTTTAACTGGGTCAAATTAACATCCTTATGACCCAAATTTGCATGGTTTTGCTGTTCAAGTAGGGTGGATTTGTTCATGTCCATGCAAGAATTGTACTGAGCTCCATATTATATCACCTCATGGTCCCATTGCATTACTAAAACATAGCACATTAACAAATAATATGAAAATGATTTAATTTATGCACAAAATTCATATAATAAAGCAAAAATTTGCATATTTCATAAATTCATGTCCATGATTGAGATTTAAGCAAAATTTACTAAATTCATTAACAAATGCTCGAGACTAGTGTTATTTTTAAGTAAAAAGGTGGTAAAAATGACCAGAAAAACCCTATACAATTTAGAGTTTACAATTGCCTATGCACATGCTCTGCCACAAATCGGGAGAAGTTCGATGAAAAAGGAGAAAAGTTTATTTTTATTAGCTATAGCGATGAGTCCAAGGGTTATCGTCTTTATAACTCGAAAACTAGTTAGTTGGTTCTGTTAAGGTATGTAATTTTTGACGAATGGGTTGCTTGAAATTGGGACAATAATGAATCATAAGTTGCTGTAGTACTTGGTGAAGTCGAGATAGTTCCACCAACTAATGCCCTTTTACCAAATACAAGGACACAAAACAGGACGAAAGGTGAAAGTTCCAAAGCTGCTACGTCAAGTGACGAATCAGACTCGAATTCTCCTTGGAGGTATTGATTCCCTCCAAACATGTGAGCGTTTAGAGTAAACAAATCGTGCAAATAAATAGATATAAAATCAGTGCGGTATTTGCAAGCAAACATGTCAAACTGTAATATAGTTTTAGTGTTATACCAGAACACAGGGAAGTATTTCAAAGATCGTACCCAATGGAGGTTGAATTAAATATAAATATACTTTCTACACTAATAGGTCTAAACAATAATCACAAAAAATCATATTACGATAAATAAAAGCAAGGATTAATACTATAAAATAAAAACTCACCACTAAAACTAGAGTTAACAACTGAAGATCTCTCAATAAACAAGCACAAGATTCACTCCCTTCCGTGCTTGTAATTAACTTCAAAACTCGGGTTTTTATTAGAGAATTAGTTATTACCTAGAAAATATTATCTCTCAACCTTTATTGCCTAACTAATCAACTAGTACATGCTTACCTCTCGGCCTCACTTTTGTGACTGGGATTAATACACGATTTACTCGATAACCTCGTCTCTCAATTCATTTACATATATTACTTCCTAGGATCGTCAAGCCTAGGGTTTAAAAACACATGCATTCACACAAACCAACCCTAATTCTTCTACTAATCACTCCCACATCTGCTCGTTAATCTCTCTAAAGATCTAGGCACTCATCGTCTTAAAAATTGTCTTTTCTACAATTGGAGATTATCTTTTCTACAATTAAACTAATCATGCAAAGAACAAAAATTAATATAAAAGAGAAAAGATAGAAATTGTCAATAATGATATATTGGAGTGCTTGGAATAGCAAAATCCTTGCCTCTACTTAACTATTTATATAAGAGTTTAGCAGTCCTAATTAGGGTAAACACCAGCCTTAATTACATAAAAAGATGTGTTGTGTGGATAGAAACACCATTGCTTATTTTTAGCCTCACGTCACTCGAGTGTTGTGAAAAAAACTTGTGTGTTACGACACACAACTTCAAATATAAAATTCTTGATCAGTTTAGTTATGTTGTGACTTCAAAATCTTGTGTTACGATCTAACTATAATTCTTGATGCTTTTGGGCCTTCAAAGGGATATCATGTGCACTGAATTAAATCATTAAAACCACCTTAGGTCGGTATGGTTTCGATTAGGTCATTTAACTCGAAATAGTGCATAAATAACTTATTTTGCAATATTTTAATCCTAAACTAAGAAATGCAAAGATGTAATAAAATATATTAAGATGACTCGAAAAATAAGCTCGTTAAGTGCCGAAAAATACTTAATCTGGTAGTACAATTTGTGGCAGGTCAAATACCTGCACACTTTCGTTGCTTGTCCTCAAGCAAAAAAAAAAAAAAAAAACTAAAGAAAACAAAAAGAAAAATGCAAAGATAACGTACTCGAGAATGCTTCGTACAAGAGACTGGATCGAAGTGATGTAAACAAAATGTTATGCATAATCATGTAATTATAGTGTGATATGTAATTAACTCTCAATTTTTCATGTTAGACAAATTAGTTCAATAAATTACAAGGCAAAGAAATTAAAGAATGTTATTATAGGATTCCACCGAAACAAATAGACAAAGATACAATTATGCTAATAGTAACCTAAGCGGTAAAAATTTTCGAACTTAGATTAATTAATATCCTTGCAGTGTATACCTAGGTCACATATGACTTTTCGACTTGTAATTTTCTATGGCTTAGCTTGGTTCGGAATTCTAGAATAGGTACAAGAAAACAGTTTAAGCACAAAATTAGTTTGGCACATTATATTGTTCTCAATACTCCCCTGATGCCCCAATTAAACTCACCACCTTATATTCAATTCTCTCACCTTCCTTTTCTTTTCATTTCCTAATGTACAATGTAGTATCCATGAGTGCAATCATCTTTGTGAGTCTTTTGTGAAAACATGAGTATATCTCTTCTTTTCCTAATTTCTTTATTTTTCTTTCTTTTCTTCATCTCATTCTGCTTTCTTCATTCAAGATTTTCTCACTTGGATTTTAGCCTTCAGAAACTTTTGTCACAATTGATTTTTCTACTCTAGCACGATTTTGTAAGAACTTTATATTTACTATACCATATTGTTCCTTAGGTTCACTCTTCTTTATTTTGAAACCTCCGTTATGTATCTACCTAACCTTCAATATCAATGGCCTAATGTCTAAGTTTGTGCAGGGACCAAGAAAAAAGGATCAAGTGAGTATATATTTGGCTTAGGGTTTCATTCATGGTTCAACAAGAAAATGGATTTTGACTCAAAATCGGGTACTACGTATATCATGCTTCGAGTAAGCTTTTTAGCTCTAATGTGTCTACTAAACAATGCCTTAGCTCTATATTTCAATACATGGATTTAATTAACTGAATTTATCAATTTTTACAACCTAAATTTAATGAACATGCATGCTTTTTGTGTATTCATTTATCACATGGAATGCTTCACACACTTTCACCTATTCACAGTGTAATAAATTAAACTAATTAGTCTAACATTAAATAATCTAAAATTAATTATTATCTAACTAAATTTATAGATTATTCACACCATCCTATTTACATGCTCCTAACCAATCACTTGTATTTCTACAAGCTCAAGCACAGACAAAATAGCATAAAAATTTTTTCTCTAAAAAATTACGAAAAATAACTCGAAATAACAACTAAAACAAAAAAATCTTAAAAATTCTATATCACCCCCATATTTTATTTTGCACATTGTCCCTAATGTGCACAAAACTAAATAGAGGAATTAAATTACCTAATTTGGTATGATAGTGTCGCACGTGATGTTGGGTAGTGAGGTCCTTCCCAGTTTAGCTCCAAAAAATGTGCTGTAAAAAATATAAAATTCCTACACAAAAATCAACTAAAAGGAGAACAAATGCAATAAAAAAAATCTAACTTACACTAGAAAAATAAAAAAGAATCATCTAGAATAAAGATTACAAGTCCCAAAAAAAATTAAAAGCTAAAAAGTTCAATTTTTATCGAAGTTGTGCATCGGCTCCGTGTCCATCATTGCCTTCCCCTTGCCCATCCTGCAGTAGTCTCAATGGGTCCCTCTTACCCAGAGATTGGGAGGGGATTTGTAGGCTCAGGCTATAGAATTTGATTCCTTTTGTAAAGGGTTGTTCTAGTTAAAACACTGCCTCATATTCGGAGGCTTATAAAGGCTCCTCTTCATCATTATCACCATCGTTGTTATCATCACTATCATTTTCTTCTTCACCCTCATCCTCATCATCGTCGCCTTGTTTGACTCCTCCATTGGTCTCACCAGAATATAGAAAGGGCACATACTTGTTTGGTGAAAG
Organism: Gossypium australe; assembly: GCA_005393395.2. Lineage (NCBI taxonomy): Eukaryota > Viridiplantae > Streptophyta > Magnoliopsida > Malvales > Malvaceae > Gossypium > Gossypium australe. Next base: position 58,505,543 of record CM016614.1, read on the forward strand.
GTTAGGTGTAACACCCCCAGACCCGACCCAGACGATATGGCCGAATCCGGTGATGTTGCATCAAAGGGATAATTCCAAAACGACTTTGTTTAGTTAAATTTAAGTTCAGTAGGAAATTTGCATAGTTAAAAACTTAAGTTTAAGATTAAGAAACCCAAAATCCTTGCAACTTGTTAAGTTATGATGAAGGCCCATGTTTTAAGAAAACGTCCATATGTTATAGCTATTTCGAAAACCATGTTAAACTTTAGAAATTTATTTAAGTTTAATAATTAGGCAGCTGAAACAATAATAAAACCCAAATGTAAAGTCAAATTGGATATACAAAGCCTTATTACATCACAATGAAACTAAAGTAATTAAAATAAAGTCATTCGAAACTAATTAAAAACTTCTAAGTAGCTTGCAGTGCGGCCATCTCCGAGTCCTATCCCACGTCGAGCCGTCTACTGAGGGTCACCTGAAACATTAAATAAAAGGGTGTGAGTTCTGAAACTCAATGTGTACGACCCTTGGTAAACCAACCAACATGCAATTATCACATTGGGCCTAAGCCCTATCAAAATCAGTGGTCTTGGGCCTTAGCCCACAATAACCTCATATCACATCAGTATCACATGAATGCACTGCTCCTATCCCAAATCCAACCCTGCACTCCATTTCCCTTCCAACCCTACACTCTTGTAGGGGTATAAATATCAACCCACTCATCCCTACACTCCAAAGGTAGCACCAACAGCGACAATACTCAAACGTTGCAGCAAGGCTGCTAAGCATATAATGGGCTTAAACCCACCGGTCGATCCACGATCGTCAAGGGACTATGCAATCCTCACATATCTTCCCCCGTATCATCAAACCCACCCAAGTGCAACATATATCTCATGAATGCAACATACACATTTCCACACATTAAGTATCTAGGGGTATTTTAGTCATTTCACTACCTAAGGGTATATTTGTAAATCTACCCTACAGGGGTATTTTCGTAATTTTTTTCATCTTGGGTTTTAGTTATGAACTTTGGCCCATTAACAAGTCCTTGCAGCCAAAATGAACAGACACTATGCACCAGGTAGGATCCTAGAGAAGAGGAGGTGGGTCACTAAGACCGCTTAAGTACCAAGCTCTCCCTAGATCCAATCCTAGACATGCATATGTCCATTGCCACACTCTAACCTAGTGACTTGTCCACAGACATGTTTGATTATTAAATTAAGTCTTATGCTATTTAAGAATTTATCAGAACTAGGCCTATAGTCCATTAAAACCCTAGCATGCATTTCGAAAATCCCATAATGCCTACTAAGCCTAATCATGTTTATGTAGCCCATTAGGCCCGATCACAATCAAATCATACAACCATCCATCATTCATTTACACATATCAACTCTTACTGACTTGGGCCCACGAGCTTGGCAAGCCCATTTAGCCCCGTCTGGCCTGGTCAGCCAAATGTGGCCCGAGACCATGAGATCGCTCTCTTGGCCCCGGTAATCATATCGGTGTTCCCACACAAATGTTCACACGCTCATGTGCTTGCCGATGCCAACCTTTCTACTTTTCGGCTTTTTGGCATTTCGAGTTTTCAGGTTTTTTGGTATTTCGGCTTTTGCCGATTTGTCGTGTGTGAAGTGTATGTACACACCTGGTTATGCGACGTGCTACACTATCCTCAACCTTGAACCTACAACCAATACCAATCTCCAATCAATACACACTTAACTACAGCATTTACCTAAAAATCGAAGCCTTACCATAACCTTATCGTATGCCACCAGTTCTAGTAGCCCTTCCTTAGCTACTATTCACGTAGATCTGCACCCACGCATATACTATCAACAATCAAGTGACTCATATTCCACACAAGTCACCCCTATAAGCCATACTTACATTCAACCATTCACTAATCCACAACTGAGACGAGCACACTTACCACTTGCTAACGACCCTTACCATGCTTGCGATCTTTGAAACGTACCATTTTTAATACAAGGTTAATGACAAGAAAAAGTTAGATAGCCCTTCGGCTTTTACCAAAACACACTAAAGGAGGTTGACTAAGTACTTACCGAATCCAACCTTTGATCCTGTGGCCTAGATAGCTACTGAACGAGATTCGACTTTTAAAACTTGATCAACAGATTTGTGATGGAGGAAAAACAACAAAGAATCGGCACAAATAGGGATTTTAGCAAAAAGGAATGATGGTTTTTCAGCAATGGAAGAATTCAATAACGGAAGAAACAGAACGAGGAAGAGAAATGAAAAGTAATGGAACCTAAGGAATCTTTCAAAGGAATCCGGCACCCCCATTTTATAGCCAAAAGCAGAAACTATTTTCCCCCGAAGCCCCGTTCGGCACCAACTCTTCACACTTCTCAGCTCCTAACTTTTCTCCCTGATAACTCCTCAATCTCATCTTAAATTTCCTCCACAACCATCTCACAAGACCAATTCAAACTCTGCAATGCAAAATTTCAAATCCAACACAAACTCTGGCTGTCCAATCTGCAAAATAAACACTCCAATAAAATACCATGCCACTACTCGAACCTTGGACTCCCTTTCCTGCTAGCAACGCCACCTCTCTACTCACTAAGTGGCACCACTTTGCCACTACACCACAAGCTCTTTTGTGTCATATTTCTTCTTCATTTTTTTTAAAAGGCCTACTAACTGAAGTCACAGCTCCCTTGGGGCTAAAACCAAAATTTTTCCTATACCCTTACTTGATCCCAAGACATCTCCAACACCCCTAGACACTCCAAATTCATTAACACTCAAAGCCCACATACCAATTGTCATTTTCTCACTCACTTAAAAATTCTCTGAGACCCAAAGCCAAAAGCCCAATAGGCCCAATTCTACTAGGCCCAAATTCAGGGCGTTACATTAGGCACTTGAATGCCATGCCTTTGTGTATAATCGATGCTCACTAGAGACATCTCTTGCATTGTGTATAATCGATGCCCATTCCATATTAAACAAATTAGTTAAATCGGTGAACTGGGGCTCTATTTTGCTTTTCCCCTTGGATGTCGGTGGTACATTTATCTTTTCTTTTTGATGTTGGTTCCATTCCTTCACTTGCTTTAGTTGGAGCTCAACGAACTGAGAGAGCATATTCTTGTCGAGTATGCTCTTTGTCGACATCAGGAATTGGTCCATGGGAGACATGGTAACCTTCGCTCATTTACAAATGGCCATAACCAAGTGTGGGAAATACATATCTAATTTCTGTTCACTAATGCATTGAAGCAATGCTTTGCAAATCCACTTGCCTACGCAGACCTATTTTCTCTATAAAATAACGTCAAGTAAAGCCACTTGAAAGGTAGTGAGATGAGATACATTTTTTTTTAGAGAAATGCGGGTGCAAATAAATTGCATCCACATTTTAGTCATTAGAAACATGATGGCTTGATTAAATTTAACACGGGTGTTGGTCCCTGCTTGGTGAGTCCACTTGCCTCGCCCCGGTGACAAATATCATAAAATCACATCCATATCGATGCCTTTATATGTGTGCAAATAAATGAAATCTAAAAAATCAAATGTTTCATATGGTGCATCGTAATATGTAACACTCCTAACCTATCTCTGTCGTTAGATTAGGGTTACGGAGCATTACCAATCAAATCTGATCAATTAATATCAAAACATTTCAAAGATGACATATAGCAATAATCATTTAAAACTCATAAATACCCTAGCTTACATGCACATTAGGGCTTTAAACTGGGCTTTCAATCGATAATTCATATTTATGTAAAATTATGAAATTACCCTTAATATTTTAACCTTTCACAATTTAGTCCTTAAGCTCATAACTTGAATTTAAACCTAAATCCATGTTAACCAATTCTAAAAAGGACCTTGGAACAACCCATAATTACCAACATTTAACATTAAAACTCATGGATTTACACTTTCAACAATTTAATTCCTAATCTCAAATTCATCAAAATCACTTAACAAAACAAGTTTGTTTAACAATCAAGATTAATAATCTATTAATTAACATCACAAACACATCAAACTCATTCATGGCAAGTCCCTCAATCATTAACAATTTTGCAAATTAACCCCCAGGCTAGCTGGATTAAGCTAAAACGAGCTCAAAAACATAAAAATCACTAAAATGGGGCTTGAAAACATACCATGCAATAGATTATAGTGCTAGCTGAAACTTATGTTGTACAGTGGTGTATTTCCTCTTACATTCGGTCATGGAAAAAAAAGAAAGAAAAAGATAGCCATTAATTCCTTTGTTTATTTTAATTAATTTATTTAATTACTATTTTACAACCTATAAACTTATAAAACCATTAAATCATGTCCATTATTGTCCACCATCAATATATATGGTATATTTACCATTTAAGTTCATGACTTTACCTTTCCATAGCCACATAATCCTTTTAACCAATACAATCCAGCTTTTGCACCCTTTAAAATTTAGTCCTTATTACCTAATTAACTATTTAAACTTCAAAATTTCCTAACGATTCTTTAATACAACCCTAATATAATCCCATAGAATTTAAATAAATATTAAAATATTTATTTACTCGTCAAAATTGTGGTTTCAAAACCACTATTTCCAACACCACTGAAAACGGTTTGTTACAACTCTCCCCCTAAATAAATTTTCGTCCCAGAAAATCTTAACAGAAAATAGGTTCTGGTATTACACTTTCATAGCTTCTTCCAATTCTCATGTAGCTTCCTTGACTCCATGACATTTCTAGAAATCTTTAACAACCACTAAACATCTATTCCTTAATTCTTTAATTTCCCGATCTAAAATTTTGACCAGTTCTTCACTATACGACAGATCTGGCTGGACTTCAACACCAACAGGCGTAATCACATCTGAAGGGTCAGATCGGTATCTCCGTAACATTGACACATGAAATAAGTTGTGAATTTTCTCTAATTCACATGGCAAGGCTAAACGGTAAGCTATTCGCTCAACTCTCTCGATGATCACATACGACCCGATGAATCATGGACTAACCTTTCCTTTTTGGTCAAAACAGAGAACTTTTCTCCAAGGCGATACTTTTAAGAACACTCTGTCACCAACTTGAAATTCAATGTCTTTTTTTCTCAAATCCAAATATGATTTCTGATGATCAGAAGCAGCTTTCAAACAATCACGAATTACTTTGACTTTTTCTTTGGTTTCTTGAATCAAGTCAACACCGAATAGCTTTTTCTCACTCAATTCAGTCCAGTATAATGGAGTTGTACATTTTCGACCATATAGGGATTCATATGGTGCCATTTTAATACTTGACTGATAACTATTATTGCAGGCAAAGTCAACCAATGAAAGTAATTTCTCTTAACTACCTTCAAACTCTAAAATACAACAACAGAGAATATCCTCGAGTACCTGTATCACTCGCTCAGACTGACCATCGGTCTGTGGATGGAATGCCGTACTAAAATGTATTAGAGTTCCCAAAGCTTTGTGCAATTTACTCCAAAATTGAGAAGTAAACCATGGATCTATATCAGAAATAATAAAAACTGGCACACCGTGCAGTCTTACAATCTCAGAAATGTATAGCTCTGCCAACTTCTCAAGGGAATAACCCGTACGTATTGGAATGAAATGCGTGGATTTAGTTAAACGATCAATAATAACCCATATAGCATCTTTCATCCGTAAAGACAAAGGTAACCCTGATACAAAATCCATTGTAACCCGTTCCCATTTTCATTATGGAACCATAACAGGCTATAGTAATCTAAAAGGTACTGATGCTTGGCTTTGACATGCTAACAAATCAAACATTTCGATACTAACTCTGAAATTACTTGTTACATACCTAGCCACCAGTACATTTTTTTCAAATCATTGTGTAGTTTGTTACTTCCAGGGTGTATCGAGTAACTACTTCTGTGAGTTTCCTGTAAAATCTTCTATATAATATTAGAATTTCTCGGAACACAAATAATGTTTCAGAAATATAAACTACCATCAGAACTAACATGAAATTATGAATCAAGCGTCTTTTCAATTTGTTCTCATTTAGCAATCAACTCGGAATCACTTTTCTGAGCTTCACAAATATGTTGCAGAAATGTCGGTCTAGCTTTTAATTCTACTACAATAGAACCATCATCAATCAACATCAATCGAGTGTTCAAAGCTAGCAAAGAAAATAAAGTTTTTCTACTTAAAGCATCAGGAACAACATTAGCTTTTCCTGGAGTATAATTGATGATCAAATCATAATCTTTCAGTAGCTCAAACCATCTCTGTTGTCTCAAATTTATTTCTTTTTATGACATTAAATGCTTCAAGCTTTTATGATCTATGAAGATATGACATTTTTCTTCGTACAAATAATGTCACCAGATTTTTAAAACAAACACAATAGCTAAAAGTTCTAAATCATGAGTTGGGTAATTTTTCTCAGGCAGTTTCAATTGATGGGAAGCATAAGCTACCGCTTTGCCTTCTTGCATCAAAGTACAACCTAAACAATTCAGTGTAGCATCACTATAGATCACAAATTCTTTGCTGGACTTAGGTTGAATCAATACAGGAGCTTCGATCAACAACACTTTCAACTAATCAAAACTATGCTGACACTTTTCGGACCATTAAAACTTAACAGCTTTCTGAAGAAGATTTTTCAACGGTGTAGCAATCATCAAAAACACTTTTACAAATATCTGATAATATTCGGCTAAACCTAAGAAGCTTCTAATCTCTGAAACATCTCTCAGAGGCTTTCAGTCTTCAATAGCTGATATTTTACTCGGATCCACTCTAATATCGTCCACCAATACAACATGTCCCAAAAATCTAACTTCTCGAAGCCAAAACTCTCACTTGCTAAATTTAGCAAATAACTGTTTCTCATGCAATATTACTCTCAAATGCTGCTCATGCTCGATTTCATCTCGAGAATAGATCAATATATCATCAATGAATACAACAACAAATTTGTCTAGATACAGCCAGAATATTCTGTTTATCATATCCAGAAACACAGTAGGTGCATTGCTTAAACCAAAAGGCATAACTAAAAATTCATAATGTCCAGACATGGTTCTAAAACCAGTCTTCGACACATCAAAATCTTTAACTTCTAACTAATAATATCTATAACGAAGATCAATCTTTGAAAACATTGTCGCACCTTTCAATTGATCAAACAAATCATCGATACGTGATAGTGGATATTTGTTTTTTATCGGGACTTTATTAAGCTGTTGATAGTCGATACATAACCGCATTGATCCATCCTTTTTCTTAACAAACAGTATTGGTGCACCCTAGGGAGAAAAACTAGGCCAAACAAACCCTTTGTCTGTTAATTCCTATAACTGCCTTGTCAATTTTTTCAATACTATATGTTCCATTCTATATGGAGTTATTGATATTAGAGAAGCTCCAGGTACTAACTCAATAGCAAATTCAACCTCTCTAACTAGCGGTAACCCTAGTAACTCTTCTGAAAATACATCTGAGAACTCACAAATAGTCAGAAGTGCTTCTAATTTCAATTTTGAAGCCTTGGAATCAATTATATAAGCTAAATATGCTTCACAACCTTTCCTGACATATTTCTGAGCTGACATAGCTGAAATGATATAAGCTGAACTATTATAACTATTTGATTCAACTCTAACTATCTCAACGTTCTGAGTTTTCAATAAATACTTTCATCTACAATTCACAACAACACCATGAAGAGTCAACCAATCCATACCAAGAATCATATCAAATTCATCAAATGGTAATAGCATCAAATCAACTGGAAAGTTGCAATCCCGAATCATCAGGGGATAGTTTCTACAAATTTTATCAACTAACACATACTAACCTAAAGGATTTGTTACCTTGATCACAAATTCTGTTGACTCATAAGGTATTTTCTTATCCGACACTAAAGTTGTGCATATATATGCATGCGTTGACCTCGAGTCAATCAAAGCATTAACATTAGTATCAAAGATAGAAAATGTACCAGTAATCACATTAGGTGTTGAAGCTTCCTTAAGAGCTCAAATTGCAAAAGCCTTAGCTGGTGTCTGAGCCTCAGATCTAATTGTAGAATCTTTAGTTCCATAACGACTATTTCCCACATTGCCACTATTTCTGGGTGGCCTCCTTCTCGCAGTTGTGTTACTCAATCGAGTGTTTTGAGTTTTCTCTCTATCAGACCTTTCAAAGAAGTCTCGAAGAAAATGATCATAAAAACTACATTTGAAGAACGATCTATCTCTCAATCTGCACTCTCCAAAATGTCGTCTATTGCACTGTTGACATTCAGTTTTATTATTTCGAACAATCTCCACACTCGCTACGAATGTATCCTAAGGTCTCAAACTTGAATGTTGCTTTCCTTTATTTCTTCATAAAGGTCCGGTCGAAGCTGATGTACGATTGTGGAATTCTTTCAATTTCTTCAATGGACATGAAAATTATTTTCCCATAGGCCGTTGACTAGTGTCACGAGCCTCGATATCAACGTTTTTTTAGCTTTAATAAGTTATTTAGCTTTATGTGATTGACCCACCACTACCACAAATTCTTTTAATTCTAGAATACTTACTAACAATTTGATATCTTTATTTAAACCATCTTCAAATCGAGTGCACATAACAGCTTCAGTTGGTATACATTCCCGAGTATACTTGCTAAGTTGCACGAATTCTCTCTCATATTCCGTTATAGATCTGCGAACTTGCTTCAGCTCTAAAAGCTCTTTCCTTTTTTTGTTAAGATACTGTTGACCAACATATTTTTTTATGAATTTTGTCTGAAACAAATCCCAATTCACATGATCTCTTGGTACCACAACAATCAAAGTATTCCACCTTTGATACGCTAAGTTGTTTAACAAAGATACCACAGATTTTAAACAATCAGCTGGAGAACAAGATAGTTCATCAAAAACCCTCACCGTGTTTTCTAACCAAAACTTGACTTTTTTACGGTCATCTTCAACTGTTCCGTGAAATTCTTCTACCCCATACTTACGTATCTTATCAATCGAAGGCATGCTTACATATACTTGTTCCAAACCTTGAGGAATAGAGGGGACATGTTGGGGTACAGGAGACGGTGGAGGTCATTGAGCCATAGGTTTCGTTCTAACAAACTTAGAGAGCCATTCACACATTATCTGAAAGAAGGCTTCTTTCGCCTCACTTCCACGGCCCTCAACTACGGGCTCAATACTAGCTGCTCCTTGAACTGAGGCTTGTGCATTACTTTCAACTTCATCAGAATCGACTCGGTTGGACGACGTCTTTTATCTATATGAAAACATAATTTAGCTTGAGTCAAGACATATCACACTATCACAGGTTATATAATGGCATGTATTTCTAGACTCTATACATGCTACATTTAGTCTGAGAACTGACTAAACCATAACTCTAATAGCACTAAATGTAACACGGCTAATCCGTTTCTGTCATCGGATTAGGGTTACGAAGCATTCCTAAGCAAATCAGATCAATTAATATCAAAACATTTCAAAGATGACATTTAGCAATAATCATTTAAAACTCATCAATACCCTAGTTTACATGCACATTAGGGCTTTAAATCGAGCTTTCAATGCTATAAAATCATATTAGAAACAATTTCGGACTAATTCAGAACAAATTAGAAAGTTTGGGAAAAAGTTGGAAAATTTGAAAATAAGGGTCACACAGCCGTGTGACATAGCCAAGGCCGTGTAACGCCCCAAAAATATAGGGTCTTTAATTTTTCATGTCCTGAAAAAATTGTTTGCTTCAATGGCTAAGTGTTTTGAACATGTATGGGGGTATTTAGAAAGCTTGGGTTCAAGTATGGCCTTTGGCAAAATTTTGATTTTTTCTCTTTTGTGAAACCTGGATGTTAGCTTGAAGGGCATATATTAAGTTGGGCTTGTTTTATGACAAAAAAGGTCTTGTGTTGTGGTGGCAAGTGACGTGTTGGGCATTTAGGAGGGAGTGGGTTTGAATCCCATGGCATGCAAAGAGGGGGTTTTATTTTATGTCTTTGTGGCATGAGAGGTAGAGTTTGATTCAAACTCTGCAGAGGTGGTTCGAGACTTGGTCATCAAATTTGAATGGATTTGAATGGGAGGTTGGGAGCAAATCGAGGAGAAATCGGTGGAGATTTTGAACAAGTTTGGATATGAAGAGAGTCATAGCCGAATGGATAAGCTTGAGTAGGGGATTCGGCTATGGGCATTCATTTGGTGCATTTTCGGCATTTTTGTGAGAATGTAGAAACTAAAAATCCTCTCTGTTATTTCGGGTTTTCTTTTTGTGCATTTCGAGATTTACTCTTTTTTTTTTGTGGCGTCTCGTGCAGCATTCTTGACCATTCAGGTCTTTATCTTTTCAACTCTATTTCTCTTCTACTGTCCACTCTTTGCCGAAACTTAAACATCAAGTGCTAAGTTCTCCCTTGAAGTTTTTCTTCCTTCTTCATTTATCTCTCTGTCGATTTAGCATTCTTCTCTTCTTCTTCTCTTTGGGCTAAATTGAATTAAGTTCTTTTGTTCCTCTCTTCTTGAATGTTGCCGAATACCCTGCCGCCTCCTCACATCTTTTAAAGCTCTGACAAGCCGAATATTAGGGTAAGTAATTGGGTTGTTTCTTGTTCCTTTGCGATTTTCCCTATTAGGATTATCGTGGGTGCTATTCAATGATCTCCTTTTGGTTTATTCTTTTTAGATCGTACGCAATAGTCCACTCACGTATGCCGTCCCTCTAAGTCAGCATTCAATTCTTAGGGACTTGGTAAGTATTCTCTGTCTTCCTCAGGTTATTGTTGATGGGAGTAAACTACATCCTTAATCAGCCCTCTAACGAGATCTGTTGTTATATAGTGATCGGTCAATCAGCAATTGTGGGAGTCTAGCCAAGCGATATAAAGTTTAAGGCTATACTCATGTTTACCAAGGTTAGTGGTAAAGACAGTATAGAGATTCAAGGTTGTGAATCTTATGATCGATTTGAGGATTGATTGAAATCTTTTGGATTGGATCTAGGTTGGTGCTTTTGGAGTCTCGCAAGTGGTCGCTAAAAGGTGTGTAATCATACTCCCTGCTTTGCTACTGTCAAAATAATGGACAATGGTGTGTGATCACACTATCTCCGCTAAGAACCGAAAAAAGCTGAAAAGTCAGAACTACGACATTTGAGGCCTCACGAGCGTGCGATCGCTCATGTGGAAAAAACTGAGCCTGTAACATCCTGATTTAGGGCCTAGTCGGAATAGTGGTGCGAGACCACAAATTTGAGGTCTATGTATGAGTTTTTGAGGTTTCTGCTATGTTTGCATATTAGTGTGAAAGTTTCATAAAGCAATTTTGTGAAATTTCTGTTGAATTGTCCAAAAGGACTAAATATCAAAAGTTGCAAAATGTTAGATTCTAGAAGCTATTTGTGTGAAATAGCTTTAGAATATTAATTAGAGGTCCTTAAATAGCAATTTACCCAAATTCTAATTTTTGGACAAAATTGGGCATGGATGAGTTAAAATAAAAAGTTTATCAAAAAGGGCATTTTGGTCATTTAATAATTAAATGATTAAAAAGGAGTAAAAGATGACAAAATTCATTCATCCTCTCCAAGGCTACCGAAATTTTCAAGAGCCATTGTTAGGGTTCTTCAAATTTTTCAAGCTTTCTAGTAAGTGCATCCAAGCCCCGTTTTTTATATTCTTCGTATTTTTGAAGTCCTAGTAGCATGAATAAGTTATTTTTAGCTATTTGATGAGCTATATTGAATGTTCAAAAATGTGGCCGTGTTGACATGCATGTATGTTGATGTTTTATGGAAGATTATGAAAGCTTGATGTAGTTGAAACATCTTTTGCTAAGTGATTTTCCATGAAAATGCATGTAGGGACTAGTTTGTGAAAGTTTTAAGCTTGGTCATACATGTGTGATTTAGTGAGAATTGGTGAATGCTTTAGTTGGGTAAGTGATTCGGCTAAGCATGAAAGGCTAGAAAGTTGAATAAAAATCACTTTACGAGCCTTAGGGCAAAAGTGTAATTATGAGAAAGATTAGGGGCAAAAGAGTATTTTCTCCCAAAGTATGAGATAAGTGTTAATTTAGTCTATGTGTGTATTGAATAAGCTAATTTATTCATTATAGATCAAGGAAGACGAAGCCCTGATCTAAACCGAGGCAAGAGCAAGGTGGTGGACTAAATTGCATATTTCTATACTTTTGAGTATCGAGGTAAGTCTATGCTTAAACAATGCATTCATACTTACAATTTCTTAATGCTAGCTAGTGTGTAGCATGATTGAGAACCTATGAGGGATGAATATGGTAGAAATCGTGAATGGATGTATGGTTAAGTAAGTAGATATGTGAATGTGTGGTGAGAATGCTAAATGGTGGGCTAAGTGCGATACCATCTTAATGCATATTGACGATAAGCTGGCTATGTGCGATGCTATCGTTAGGTATACCGTCTAATGGGCTACGTGCGAAACCACTATGAATACCTTTATGGTAGGCTAAGTACGTTACTACCTTATTAATTGATTGTGGTGGGCTAAGTGCGAAACCACCGAGAAATTAGCGGTGTGGATTAGCTGTGTGGATTAGCTGTGTGGTTGTATTATTGAGTTAATTAGATGTGTTGATGAATTATCGAGATATGATGTTGTATTGTATATTGTGTAAATGTGATATTGAATGCAGGGGTGCATTTCAATGGTTATGAGTATGTGACTCATGATGTGTTGGGAATGTGGTAAGGGATAGAAAGAGTAAGCATAGTTGTACATTATATGTTAGTGTGATGCTAATTGTTGTTTAGCTTATACTATGGTGCTTAATTGTTTATGTATAAACTTACTAAGCTCAAAGCTTACTCCCTTTCTTTTCCCTTATTTTATAGAGCAAAAGTGTTGAGTCGAGATACGAGGATGAATTGGAAGATCGTCCACACTATTAGCACACTCTGGTTCATGAGACTCAATGTTTTGTATATGGCATGTATAGAGGCTAGACAAGTTAGTGAATTTTGTTGTAAATGGCTAAGATGTGTTGGCCTTTAGATGGATAGTCTATTTTGTGTTATGCCATCGTTGTTGGCTACCATATTATATAAAAAGATGTAGTTATCTATGTGAGATTGCACTTTAATTTGAGTTGCTTATGGATGTGTTGAATGAGTGCATGTTATGTATGCTAGAGGGGTGAGAAGACCTTAGCATATAGCTTTGTTCTTGTCCATGTGGATAGACACACGGGTGTGTGTCTAGGCCATGTGTGACACACGGTCAGCCCATGAGCGTGTGACTTGGCCGGGTGTCCCCTGAATGTTGATCTTTTAAGTCAAAATTGGGCACGAGCTAGCCACACGGGCATTGTCTAGACTCTAGGCCGTGTAAGTGAAGTCAGTGTTCACCACGGTTGGAGAGCACGGGCGTGTACCCTAGCCGTGAGGCATTGCTAAAATGCTTGAGTTTTTATGCACGGTTTGTAGACATGGGCGTGTGTGACTATACACGGGCGTGTCTTATCTTACACGAGCGTGTAAGCCCTGTATAAAAGATGAAAATTTTAAGAATCGAAAAGGTTCCGGCATAGTCTCAAGAGCACTCGTGTGTATGAGTGAGGCCTCGTAAGTCGAGAAAGAGGTTACTGAGGTGACTTAAAAGAGTAGTCACGATGAGCCTAAGTGGCGATCATGAGGTTTTAATAGGGTAACTCCTCGGGATCGGTTCTGGCATAGAACCTGGGTAATGGGTGTTACATTTTGTGGTATCAGAGCTATGGTTTAGTCGTTTCTAGGACTACCGTAGCGGGTGTAAGAGTCTAGCTATACATGCCATAAGTGTACTATGATAGTGTGGTGATTTTTGATAATTTTAAATCTTGTTTCGTATAGTATATGGATCTTGATCAATCTACTGCTGATGAAGCAGCTAGAAATGCGTCATCTCCTGCATAAGGAACCGTGCCTGTACAAAGTGGACCCGAGGCTAGGGGTCAAGGAGAAGAGGCACGGGAAGCCTTTCTCCAGATGATGAGTAATTGGTACTCAGACTATGTTCGAGCGAACCCTAATGCTCAACCTCCTCCCCCTCCTCCTATACCTCAGCCAAATCTAGTGGCTCCTCAAGGTATTGATGTTGTGAGGATATCGAAACCCCCAGTGGATAAGATTAGGAAGCACGGGGCTGAGGAGTTTAGAGCTAAGGTAGATGATGACCCTGAGAGGGCAGAGTTCTGGTTAGAGAACTCGATGAGAGTGTTTGATGAACTCTCATGTACACCCGAAGAGAGCTTGAAGTGTGACGTATCTTTGCTTAGGGATTCGGCATACCATTGGTGGAAGACACTAACGTTGGTGGTCCCGAAAGAGCGGGTGACGTGGGACTTCTTTCTGGAAGAATTCCGGAAGAAGTATATAAACCAATGATTTACTGATCGGAAAAGGAAGGAATTCCTTGAGTTGAATCAAGGAAGAATGCCAGTAGCAGAGTATGAGCGTGAGTTTGTTAGGCTTAGCAAATACGTTCAAGAGTGTGTATCGATAGAGACCATCTTGTTTAAATGGTTCGAAGATGGACTGAATGAGGACATCAAACTCCTAGCAGGTATTCTGGAGTTGAAAGAGTTTGTGGTGTTAGTTGAAAGGGCAAGTAAGGCCAAAGAGTTGAGTAAAGAAAAGAGAAGGGCTGTGAGTGAAGCCCAAGATGCTAGAAAGAGGCCAATGGGCAAGTCGTGTCAAGCCCAGTCGAAAAGATCCAAGGAAGGAAATCCTCGGACGACAGCACCAGTGGGTTATTCATATCGAGACTTGGGCAATATTCGTTCGGGTTTGAGAGTCCAAGCCACCTCGATGGAAACTGTGGGCAATACAAAGAGCAAACCGGAGTGTCCAAGTTGTGGTAGATATCACACCGGAGAGTGTTGGGGTAATAGTAAAAACTATTATAAATGTGGCTCCCCTGATCACTTTATCCGAAACTGCCCCGAGAGGAATGGTAAGGAAGAGAAGCAAGAGATAAGATCCAGTGATGTGTCTGCAAGAGGTAGACCACCTAGGAACCCGAGAGGTGGGAATAGTGGTAGAAGTGCATCCAAAGATTCTGCTGTGAGACTAGAGGGTCGGGCACCTGTGAGGACGTATGTTATTCGCGCTCGCGAATAGGCATCCTCCCCAGATGTGATAACGGGTACTTTTTCTCTCTATGACACCTTTGTTATTTCTTTAATAGATCCAGGGTCTACTCATTCTTATATTTGCATGAGATTAGCATCTAGTTTGAGTATGATCGTTGAGTCTACAGATATTGTGGTTAAGGTGTCAAACCCATTAGGAAAGCATGGGTACTTTTTCATCAACTTTGCCACATGGGATGGCCGGCCAAGGGAGCCTCTTTTGCTGGTGGTATTTTCTATTTTTAGCAGCCTTGATCACCTATAAATACCTCACCTAGCTGCTCATTCAAAACACACCTCAAGCATCCAACATTCTCCTCTCTCATTTTCTCTCAATTCCCTTTGTTCCATTTTCTTTTTGGTGTGTTCTTGTGCCGATTTCTCCTCTTGGAAAAGAGGTGTTTTCCCAGCCATTTGGAGCAGCAATTGGAGTGTTCATAAGCCACCTTGATAGCTGAGGCCAACGAAGAACGAAGAACGGAGCAATCAGACAAGCCACGGAGAAACACCGGATTTGCTTCTTGTTCCCTATCTCTTTTAATTTCGTTGTTGTTTTGACGAACATGTTTATGAATATTTATGCTGTTGGAATGATTAATTTAATCAATTTAGCTTGAATTTAATTAGTGTTGGGTTGATTGCATTTCGATTTCTTAAGTTATTGAAATTGTGTTTATGTTGTTAAAGGTCTCGGTAAAATGTTTGGTTAAGTAAAATCATGTTAAAGTATCTGGCATTATAATTGTTTAGATAACTAATGAATTAATTATTGAAACGTATTGAAATTATAATTAATGGACACAATACTTAATATGTGCATGTTTAATTCTTCTAAGGTAGCTGAAGATTAAATTAGCATTGTATTTGACGATACATATGCCTTGCATAACTTGCAGGATTTTTGTGATTAAATTGTTTCAAGGTAAAAATACTTTGTTACTTCACATGATCTTTTATATGCTTATTAGGTTGAATTAATTGTTTGAATCGACATAGGTATATGCGAGATATTGTTTAGTTTAATAAGTATGTATGTGCAATAACATGCTTACTTGTAGAGGTCTGTTTAATCGTTCGAATTTGCATAGAAATATGTACAAGAGATGAATGGATTTTTATTTGTAAGTATGTTCATAAGTTAGCAAATTACCGAGTTGCCATGTTTTAACAAGTATAAGCACGAGCTTAATAATTCTAAGGTAAGAAATGTGATTAATCCAACACAATTATGTCATCTTTATTAAAATCAGTTTTTGAAATCGTGCATTAGAACTTTGTTTTATTTTATTTTTCTTTGTTTTTCTTTTAGTTTTTAAATATTCCTCAAAACCAAATATTTTTCTGTCACCAAAGTGTTTTCACCATTTTCATAAATAATCCTTTTACAGTCCCTGTGGGTACGATAACTCGACATTTACTTGTCACTTTATTACTTGTTACGATTGTGTACACTTGCACATTTCCACCGGTCCAAGTTTTTGGGCCGTTGCCGGGGACTATTTTTCAAAGTCTTTATTTGTGAATTTTTGTCTTACATTTTGGTTTATTTATTTTTATTGAATTTTTACTTAATTAATTTTTCTGTGAATATTTCAGGTGTTTGTGAGTATTGACCAGATTATTGACTTACTCCCTGTGGACCCTGAAATAGAATGAACCTTTCGTCAACGAAGATGACAAGCGAACCAGAGAAGGACCGAAGGAATGAATTTCGAGAATATGAACCAAGGAAACGGAGCAAACCCTGCTCAGAATCCTATCCTTATTGTTGATGATAGGGATAGAGCCTTACGATAATATGCCGTGCCAATATTTAACGATCTTAATCCAGGTATTAGGAGACCCGAAATCGAGGCACAACAATTCGAGCTGAAGCCAGTCATGTTCCAGATGCTTCAGATAGTGGGCCAATTCAGCGGAATGCTTACTGAAGATCCTCATCTTCACTTAAGACTATTTATGGAAGTGAGCGATTCTTTCAAGTTAGCCGGAGTTTCTGAAGATGCCTTACGATTGAAGTTGTTCCCATATTCACTAAGGGACAGAGCTCGTGCCTGGTTGAATTTAGTGCCATCGAACTCCATTTCTACATGGCAAGAGTTAGCCGAGAGATTCCTCATGAAGTATTTTCCACCAAGCAAGAATGCTAAGCTGAGGAACGAGATCACTGCTTTCCACCAAATGGATGATGAGTCCTTGTATGAGGCATGGGAATGATTTAAAGAGTTATTACGAAAATGCCCTCATCATGGAATTCCTCATTGCATTCAACTTGAGACATTCTATAATGGTCTCAACGCTCACACAAGGATGATAGTGGACGCCTCTGCTAATGGTGCTCTCCTTTCTAAGTCTTATAACGAGGCTTATGTAATTATCGAGAGGACTGCCAGCAACAACTATCAATTACCAACCAGTCGAGCAGCGTCAGGAAGAAGAGTCGCTGGAATACATGAAGTAGGCCCTCTTACTTCACTCGCATCTCAGGTATCATCGATATCATCAATGCTGAAAAACCTTACTACTAATGGGTCTAATAGTTTTGCAGCATAGCCGCCTAATCAATTTGAGAATATAGCCTGTGTCTATTGTGGGGAGGGACATTTGTTCGAAGAATGTCCGTCGAACCCAGAATCTGTGTACTACATGGGCAATCAGAACCAAAACCGAGGAAGGCAAGGGCTGCAATCCAACTTGTATAACCCATCGTGGAGAAACCACCCGAATTTTTCCTGGAGTAACCATGGGGCTGGAACCAATACCACTTACACTCAACCCAGACCGATCCAGCCGCCTAATTTTCCGCAACAAGTTCAGAAACCAGTTCAAGCTGAAGCATCCAATATCCTGGAGAGTTTGCTAAAGACATATCTAGCAAAGAATGATGCTTTAATCTAGAGCCAAGCAGCTACATTGAAGAATTTGGAGAATCAAGTGGGCCAGCTTGCAACTGAACTTAGGAACCGACCACAAGGTACTCTACCTAGTGACACGGAAAATTCGAGAAATCCGGGGAAAGAACATTGCAAAGCGTTGCAATTAAGGAGCGGAAAGATAGTAGAGCCCAACACTGTCAAAGTTGAAAAGGAGCAAGCTGATGCTCAAGACTCAGAAGAAGTTCAACCAAGTGTTGAAACCCCAGTTTAACCAGAATCGAAATCTGCAAAATCTGACAAAGTAACCTCAGGACCAGTTAATTCTCATCAACCAACAACGTCGTTAGAAGCAGAATTACCGCCAAAGGCGAATCAACCAGAATCAGTTCCAGTAATGAAACCACCACCACCCTAACCTCAAAGACTTCAAAAGCCAAAGCAGGAGATTCAATTCAAGATGTTCCTTGAAGTACTCAAGCAACTTCACATCAACATCACGTTGGTCGAAGCACTTGAGCAAATGCCGAACTACGTCAAGTTCATGAAGGATATCTTGCCAAAGAAACGAAGACTTGGAGAATTTGAGATTGTAGCTTTGACGAAGAAAAGCAGTGCATATCTTCAGAACAAACTACCCCCAAAATTGAAGGATCATGGATGTTTCACCATACCGTGCAATATTGGATCAACATATTGTGGTAAAGCATTATGTGACTTAGGCGCGAGTATCAACTTAATGCCTATGTCAATATTTAGGGAGTTTGTAACATCCTAGATTAGGGGTTATGTGTTCGTGCGTAATTCATGAGATAGTGGGCTCAGTGGGTGTGTTGGATGTGTTCTGAGGAGTTTTAAGAACCCTAAGATGTAAGGAAATGTCTTGTCCTGGAAATGTAGGGAAATGTCCTGGAAATGTAAGGAAATGATTTAGAAATGTTAAGTTTCAAAAGAGGAAAGTGAACATTTTTGGAAACTTAGAAATGTAAGAAATGTTAAGTTCAAAAGAGGAAAGTGAACATTTCTGGAAACTTGGAAATGTAAGAAATGTTAAGTTTAAAGGAGGCAAACGAACATTTTTGGAAACTTGGAAATGTAAGGAAATGTAAGGAAATGTAAGGAAATGTAAGGAAACGTTTTAGGAAAAGTTAAGTCCTGAGGTTAAGAGAGGGAAGTAAAGCAGGGTGGCCTTAAGAAAATTTATGGGTGAAATATGACATACAATTGGGCTTGTCTAAGTGGCTTGGAGGTGCCATTTAGAGCCTCTGGAGTTGACGCCACAAGCAGGTGCAATTGGGCCTGGGTTCGAGTCACTTGGGGAGCAAATAAAAGAATTTTATTTTGGTGCCAGGAACAAGAGAAGTGGACGGCATTAAGGCTATATAGGGAGGTGTTTTATTGTTGTTAAAATTCGGCAAATAGATGGATAAATGATGGATTTTTATTGATATTTTTATTAAGAGATAGGAGATAATTATTGGATTAAGTTTTAGGTGATAATTAAAGTGATAAAGCTATCAAAATAGAAGAGTGGTGGCCAAGTAAGGGATTCTAAGCTAGTAAATTCGGCTATAAAAGGAAAAGAGAGGCCATTCAGCATTATTTTCTCTTCCTTGATAACCTCTGCCGAATTTTCTCTGCAACCCCTTTTCTTTTCTCTTCAATTCTTCAAAAAAAAACGAGAGTAAGATCCCTTAAGCCTTGCCGAATTTCCCTTCTCCTTATTTCACCATTGCCGAATTCTCTTAAGCAACTATTCTTTTCTTCTTCATTCTTCTCCTCTCAATATTCCAAAAGCTGAAACTAGGAAATCTAACCCCATTATTGTGTTAGTCGAAACTTGGAAAGAAGGCCTAAGACCACGATATCTGAATGTTGTGACCTAAGACCACGATATCTGAATGTGGTGACCTAAGACCACGATATCTGAATGTGGTGACCTAAGACCACGAATTTTATAAGGGCAATGAGCACGTCGACTGCAGCGACTGCCTTCGATGGTGTGTAGCAGATGGAGGGTTGACTTAGTAGTCCCCACGGTGTGCAGGTTGGTACGGGTGATGTGTAGCAGATGGAGGGTTGACTTAGTAGTCCCCACGGTGTGCAGGTTGGTACGGGTGATATGTAGCGGATGGCATCTAGGCTTGGGTTCGGGTTTGCATCATTACTTTATATCTGTTATATGAATAAGTATGTGATATGACATTGTATGCTTGAATTGTTAAGTTATAGTGTTGGTTACACATTGAGTCTGTTTGACTCACCCCGTTGGGGAATATTTTCTTCCAGGTGATGATCAGTAATGGACCGGGTCGGTAGGAGCACAAAGGTGGCCATGCATAGCAAGGAAAATTTTATTATTTGGACTTTTATTCTATTTAAGCACTTTAATTTATTTTTGGGAATTATTTGATGTAATAAGGCCATAGTTGAACTACTTTATTTTTTCTTTTTTTTATTTTGTTATGAATTTTTAATGGTTATAAGATTAAGTAAATTTATTTAAAATAAACTCTAAATGTTTTATCACCTAACATAAAAGGATTTTGACATAAGATAAAACTTGTTCTCAACTTGAGCCCAACCCAAAACAATCTTTCTTTCAAAAGACACAATTTTACAAAGTAACAAAAGAAGTTTGAATTGGTTTATATCGAGGAACATACCAGATCTGGTCGAGGCTCGTGGGCCGGGTTTGGGGTGTTTCAATTTGGTATCAGAGCCCAGTTTTAAACTCTTGGCCTGTGGTCTAAGGCCCAAAACGTTTTCAAATCGAGCCCAAATGAGTTTTATGAAAATATTTTTGGAAGTAAGCAGGTTTTCTGGCATGGCACCTAAGTCTCCGACCCGAAGTCCACCAGGTAAGTACCCCTAACCTTTGTGTGATATCTACTGTGAACTGTAGAAGGGTAGAAATGGAATGGAACGTAGACTAGCATGATAAGTATTTGAACCCTAGGACTAGTTTACCCCAACCATTACATAAGACTTAATGCTTAATTAAACAAACCTATGGCTAAGTCGCCGAGTTAGGGTGTGGCAACCATTGTACGCATGTCTAGGATTGGATCTGGAAGAGCCTGGTATTTAAGCAGTCCTAGTGACTCACCTCCTCTTCGCAGGAATCCTACCTGGTGCGTAGCTTCGGTTCACCCTAACCAAGAGGACTCAGTCACAGGCTAAACCCAATAACTAAAACCCGAAAAGGATTAGCCACATTTTTATGGAAACCCTAGTTTTAAAATGACTAAATTACCCTTTTGATTTATACAAGCTATCCCATAAAATTTTTCTGAAATATTTCTTGATTTACAAAATTACTAAAATATCCCTAGTGGTAAAATTACAAAAATGCCCTTGGTTTATGAAATTTCCAAAATACCCACAGTTCTTATTCAAAAAAAATCATTACTTTATAACACGTCCAAAAACCCTAATTTGCAAAATATCAAAATACTTTGATTTTGGAAAATTACGAAATTGCCCCTGACTTACAAAATTACCAAAATGACCTTGAATTTCAAAAATTTTGCAACATCACCGATTTGGAAAACAAATTCTCAAAAAGAACCCTCAAGTTTTGCAAATTTTGGAAATACCCTTGATTTATTAAGCTTTACAAATTTACTCTGATTTATTACCAAAATACCATCGAGTTCCAAAATTACCGAAATACCCCTGTAATTTCAAAATTTCTGAAATACCCCCGGGATTTCAAAAATTACCAAAATACCCTTATTGAAAAAATCCACAAGGAACCTTATTTTGAAAAAAAATTTACGAAAATACCCCTGTAGGGCAAATTACGAAAATACCCCTGTAGGTCAAATTATGAAAATACCCCTGGGTAGTGAAAGTGTTCGAAGCCTTGCATATGGACTTAAAGATTATGCATAGGAAGTATGATATTTTTATAAGATTAGAGTGCGCGGCGTAAGCGTAGTGCGGCGAGTTAAGATGTACGATTAATCGTTAGTAAGTAATTTCGAGGACGAAATTATTTTAAGGAGGGTAGAACTGTAACATCCTAGATTAGGGGTTATGCGTTCGTGCATAATTCATGAGATAGTGGGCTCAGTGGGTGTGTTGGATGTGTTCTGAGGAGTTTTAGGAACCCTAAGATGTAAGGAAATGTCTTGTCCTGGAAATGTAGGGAAATGTCCTGGAAATGTAAGGAAATGATTTAGAAATGTTAAGTTTCAAAAGAGGAAAGTGAACATTTCTGGAAACTTGGAAATGTAAGAAATGTTAAGTTCAAAAGAGGAAAGTGAACATTTCTGGAAACTTGGAAATGTAAGAAATGTTAAGTTTAAAGGAGGCAAACGAACATTTTTGGAAACTTGGAAATGTAAGGAAATGTAAGGAAATGTAAGGAAATGTAAGGAAACGTTTTAGGAAAAGTTAAGTTCTGAGGTTAAGAGAAGGAAGTAAAGCAGAGTGGCCTTAAGAAAATTTATGGGTGAAATATGACATACAATTGGGCTTGTCTAAGTGGCTTGGAGGTGCCACTTAGGGCCTCTGGAGTTGACGCCACAAGCAGGTGCAATTGGGCCTGGGTTCGAGTCACTTGGGGAGCAAATAAAAGAATTTTATTTTGGTGCCAGGAACAAGAGAAGTGGACGGCATTAAGGCTCTATAGGGAGGTGTTTTATTGTTGTTAAAATTCGGAAAATAGATGGATAAATGATGGATTTTTATTGATATTTTTATTAAGAGATAAGAGATAATTATTGGATTAAGTTTTAGGTGATAATTAAAGTGATAAAGCTATCAAAATAGAAGAGTGGTGGCCAAGTAACGGATTCTAAGCTAGTAAATTCGGCTATAAAAGGAAAAGAGAGGCCATTCAGCATTATTTTCTCTTCCTTGATAACCTCTGCCGAATTTTCTCTGCAACCCCTTTTCTTTTCTCTTCAATTCTTCAAAAAAAAAAAAAAACGAGAGTAAGATCCCTTAAGCCTTGCCGAATTTCCCTTCTCCTTATTTCACCATTGCCGAATTCTCTTAAGCAACTATTCTTTTCTTCTTCATTCTTATCCTCTCAATATTCCAAAAGCCGAAACTAGGAAATCTAACCCCATTATTGTGTTAGTCGAAACTTGGAAAGAAGGCCTAAGACCACGATATCTGAATGTGGTGACCTAAGACCACGATATCTGAATGTGGTGACCTAAGACCACGATATCTGAATGTGGTGACCTAAGACCACGAATTTTATAAGGGCGATGAGCACGTCGACTGCAGCGACTGCCTTCGATGGTGTGTAGCGGATGGAGGGTTGACTTAGTAGTCCCCACGGTGTGCAGGTTGGTACGGGTGATGTGTAGCAGATGGAGGGTTGACTTAGTAGTCCCCACGGTGTGCAGGTTGGTACGGGTGATATGTAGCGGATGGCATCTAGGCTTGGGTTCGGGTTTGCATCATTACTTTATATCTGTTATATGAATAAGTATGTGATATGACATTGTATGCCTGAATTGTTAAGTTATAGTGTTGGTTACACATTGAGTCTGTTTGACTCACCCCGTTGGGGAATATTTTCTTCCAGGTGATGATCAGTAATGGACCGGGTCGGTAGGAGCACAAAGGTGGCCATGCATAGCAAGGAAAATTTTATTATTTGGACTTTTATTCTATTTAAGCACTTTAATTTATTTTTGGGAATTATTTGATGTAATAAGGCCATAGTTGAACTACTTTATTTTTTCTTTTTTTTTATTTTGTTACGAATTTTTAATGGTTATAAGATTAAGTAAATTTATTTAAAATAAACTCTAAATGTTTTATCACCTAACATAAAAGGATTTTGACATAAGATAAAACTTGTTCTCAACTTGAGCCCAACCCAAAACAATCTTTCTTTCAAAAGACACAATTTTACAAAGTAACAAAAGAAGTTTGAATTGGTTTATATCGAGGAACATACCAGATCTGGTCGAGGCTCGTGGGCCGGGTTTGGGGTGTTTCAATTTGGTATCAGAGCCCAGTTTTAAACTCTCGGCCTGTGGTCTAAGGCCCAAAACGTTTTCAAATCGAGCCCAAATGAGTTTTATGAAAATATTTTTGGAAGTAAGCAGGTTTTCTGGCATGGCACCTAAGTTTCCGACCCGAAGTCCACCAGGTAAGTACCCCTAACCTTTGTGTGATATCTACTGTGAACTGTAGAAGGGTAGAAATGGAATGGAACGTAGACTAGCATGATAAGTATTTGAACCCTAGGACTAGTTTACCCCAACCATTACATAAGACTTAATGCTTAATTAAACAAACCTATGGCTAAGTCGCCGAGTTAGGGTGTGGCAACCATTGTACGCATGTCTAGGACTGGATCTGGAAGAGCCTGGTATTTAAGCAGTCCTAGTGACTCACCTCCTCTTCGCAGGAATCCTACCTGGTGCGTAGCTTCGGTTCACCCTAACCAAGAGGACTCAGTCACAGGCTAAACCCAATAACTAAAACCCGAAAAGGATTAGCCACATTTTTATGGAAACCCTAGTTTTAAAATGACTAAATTACCCTTTTGATTTATACAAGCTATCCCATAAAATTTTTCTGAAATATTTCTTGATTTACAAAATTACTAAAATATCCCTAGTGGTAAAATTACAAAAATGCCCTTGGTTTATGAAATTTCCAAAATACCCACAGTTCTTATTCAAAAAAAATCATTACTTTATAACAAATCCAAAAACCCTAATTTGCAAAATATCAAAATACTTTGATTTTGGAAAATTACGAAATTGCCCCTGACTTACAAAATTACCAAAATGACCTTGAATTTCAAAAATTTTGCAACATCACCGATTTGGAAAACAAATTCTCAAAAAGAACCCTCAAGTTTTGCAAATTTTGGAAATACCCTTGATTTATTAAGCTTTACAAATTTACTCTGATTTATTACCAAAATACCATCGAGTTCCAAAATTACCGAAATACCCCTGTAATTTCAAAATTTCTGAAATACCCCCGGGATTTCAAAAATTACCAAAATACCCTTATTGAAAAAATCCACAAGGAACCTTATTTTGAAAAAAAATTTACGAAAATACCCCTGTAGGGCAAATTACGAAAATACCCCTGTAGGTCAAATTATGAAAATACCTCTGGGTAGTGAAAGTGTTCGAAGCCTTGCATATGGACTTAAAGATTATGCATAGGAAGTATGATATTTTTATAAGATTAGAGTGCGCGGCGTAAGCGTAGTGCGGCGAGTTAAGATGTACGATTAATCGTTAGTAAGTAATTTCGAGGACGAAATTATTTTTAAGGAGGGTAGAACTGTAACATCCTAGATTAGGGGTTATGCGTTCGTGCATAATTCATGAGATAGTGGGCTCAGTGGGTGTGTTGGATGTGTTCTGAGGAGTTTTAGGAACCCTAAGATGTAAGGAAATGTCTTGTCCTGGAAATGTAGGGAAATGTCCTGGAAATGTAAGGAAATGATTTAGAAATGTTAAGTTTCAAAAGAGGAAAGTGAACATTTCTGGAAACTTGGAAATGTAAGAAATGTTAAGTTCAAAAGAGGAAAGTGAACATTTCTGGAAACTTGGAAATGTAAGAAATGTTAAGTTTAAAGGAGGCAAACGAACATTTTTGGAAACTTGGAAATGTAAGGAAATGTAAGGAAATGTAAGGAAATGTAAGGAAACGTTTTAGGAAAAGTTAAGTTCTGAGGTTAAGAGAAGGAAGTAAAGCAGAGTGGCCTTAAGAAAATTTATGGGTGAAATATGACATACAATTGGGCTTGTCTAAGTGGCTTGGAGGTGCCACTTAGGGCCTCTGGAGTTGACGCCACAAGCAGGTGCAATTGGGCCTGGGTTCGAGTCACTTGGGGAGCAAATAAAAGAATTTTATTTTGGTGCCAGGAACAAGAGAAGTGGACGGCATTAAGGCTCTATAGGGAGGTGTTTTATTGTTGTTAAAATTCGGAAAATAGATGGATAAATGATGGATTTTTATTGATATTTTTATTAAGAGATAAGAGATAATTATTGGATTAAGTTTTAGGTGATAATTAAAGTGATAAAGCTATCAAAATAGAAGAGTGGTGGCCAAGTAACGGATTCTAAGCTAGTAAATTCGGCTATAAAAGGAAAAGAGAGGCCATTCAGCATTATTTTCTCTTCCTTGATAACCTCTGCCGAATTTTCTCTGCAACCCCTTTTCTTTTCTCTTCAATTCTTCAAAAAAAAAAAAACGAGAGTAAGATCCCTTAAGCCTTGCCGAATTTCCCTTCTCCTTATTTCACCATTGCCGAATTCTCTTAAGCAACTATTCTTTTCTTCTTCATTCTTATCCTCTCAATATTCCAAAAGCCGAAACTAGGAAATCTAACCCCATTATTGTGTTAGTCGAAACTTGGAAAGAAGGCCTAAGACCACGATATCTGAATGTGGTGACCTAAGACCACGATATCTGAATGTGGTGACCTAAGACCACGATATCTGAATGTGGTGACCTAAGACCACGAATTTTATAAGGGCGATGAGCACGTCGACTGCAGCGACTGCCTTCGATGGTGTGTAGCGGATGGAGGGTTGACTTAGTAGTCCCCACGGTGTGCAGGTTGGTACGGGTGATGTGTAGCAGATGGAGGGTTGACTTAGTAGTCCCCACGGTGTGCAGGTTGGTACGGGTGATATGTAGCGGATGGCATCTAGGCTTGGGTTCGGGTTTGCATCATTACTTTATATCTGTTATATGAATAAGTATGTGATATGACATTGTATGCCTGAATTGTTAAGTTATAGTGTTGGTTACACATTGAGTCTGTTTGACTCACCCCGTTGGGGAATATTTTCTTCCAGGTGATGATCAGTAATGGACCGGGTCGGTAGGAGCACAAAGGTGGCCATGCATAGCAAGGAAAATTTTATTATTTGGACTTTTATTCTATTTAAGCACTTTAATTTATTTTTGGGAATTATTTGATGTAATAAGGCCATAGTTGAACTACTTTATTTTTTCTTTTTTTTATTTTGTTACGAATTTTTAATGGTTATAAGATTAAGTAAATTTATTTAAAATAAACTCTAAATGTTTTATCACCTAACATAAAAGGATTTTGACATAAGATAAAACTTGTTCTCAACTTGAGCCCAACCCAAAACAATCTTTCTTTCAAAAGACACAATTTTACAAAGTAACAAAAGAAGTGTGAATTGGTTTATATCGAGGAACATACCAGATCTGGTCGAGGCTCGTGGGCCGGGTTTGGGGTGTTTCAATTTGGTATCAGAGCCCAGTTTTAAACTCTCGGCCTGTGGTCTAAGGCCCAAAACGTTTTCAAATCGAGCCCAAATGAGTTTTATGAAAATATTTTTGGAAGTAAGCAGGTTTTCTGGCATGGCATCTAAGTCTCCGACCCGAAGTCCACCAGGTAAGTACCCCTAACCTTTGTGTGATATCTACTGTGAACTGTAGAAGGGTAGAAATGGAATGGAACGTAGACTAGCATGATAAGTA
The DNA here is from genome assembly GCA_005393395.2 of Gossypium australe. NCBI lineage: Eukaryota > Viridiplantae > Streptophyta > Magnoliopsida > Malvales > Malvaceae > Gossypium > Gossypium australe. The sequence goes on from CM016614.1 coordinate 58,533,054, forward strand.
TTTGAACCCTAGGACTAGTTTACCCCAACCATTACATAAGACTTAATGCTTAATTAAACAAACCTATGGCTAAGTCGCCGAGTTAGGGTGTGGCAACCATTGTACGCATGTCTAGGATTGGATCTGGAAGAGCCTGGTATTTAAGCAGTCCTAGTGACTCACCTCCTCTTCGCAGGAATCCTACCTGGTGCGTAGCTTCGGTTCACCCTAACCAAGAGGACTCAGTCACAGGCTAAACCCAATAACTAAAACCCGAAAAGGATTAGCCACATTTTTATGGAAACCCTAGTTTTAAAATGACTAAATTACCCTTTTGATTTATACAAGCTATCCCATAAAATTTTTCTGAAATATTTCTTGATTTACAAAATTACTAAAATATCCCTAGTGGTAAAATTACAAAAATGCCCTTGGTTTATGAAATTTCCAAAATACCCACAGTTCTTATTCAAAAAAAAATCATTACTTTATAACAAGTCCAAAAACCCTAATTTGCAAAATATCAAAATACTTTGATTTTGGAAAATTACGAAATTGCCCCTGACTTACAAAATTACCAAAATGACCTTGAATTTCAAAAATTTTACAACATCACCGATTTGGAAAACAAATTCTCAAAAAGAACCCTCAAGTTTTGCAAATTTTGGAAATACCCTTGATTTATTAAGCTTTACAAATTTACTCTGATTTATTACCAAAATACCATCGAGTTCCAAAATTACCGAAATACCCCTGTAATTTCAAAATTTCTGAAATACCCCCGGGATTTCAAAAATTACCAAAATACCCTTATTGAAAAAATCCACAAGGAACCTTATTTTGAAAAAAAATTTACGAAAATACCCCTGTAGGGCAAATTACGAAAATACCCCTATAGGTCAAATTATGAAAATACCCCTGGGTAGTGAAAGTGTTCGAAGCCTTGCATATGGACTTAAAGATTATGCATAGGAAGTATGATATTTTTATAAGATTAGAGTGCGCGGCGTAAGCGTAGTGCGGCGAGTTAAGATGTACGATTAATCGTTAGTAAGTAATTTCGAGGATGAAATTATTTTTAAGGAGGGTAGAACTGTAACATCCTAGATTAGGGGTTATGCGTTCGTGCATAATTCATGAGATAGTGGGCTCAGTGGGTGTGTTGGATGTGTTCTGAGGAGTTTTAGGAACCCTAAGATGTAAGGAAATGTCTTGTCCTGGAAATGTAGGGAAATGTCCTGGAAATGTAAGGAAATGATTTAGAAATGTTAAGTTTCAAAAGAGGAAAGTGAACATTTCTGGAAACTTGGAAATGTAAGAAATGTTAAGTTCAAAAGAGGAAAGTGAACATTTCTGGAAACTTGGAAATGTAAGAAATGTTAAGTTTAAAGGAGGCAAACGAACATTTTTGGAAACTTGGAAATGTAAGGAAATGTAAGGAAACGTTTTAGGAAAAGTTAAGTTCTGAGGTTAAGAGAAGGAAGTAAAGCAGAGTGGCCTTAAGAAAATTTATGGGTGAAATATGACATACAATTGGGCTTGTCTAAGTGGCTTGGAGGTGCCACTTAGGGCCTCTGGAGTTGACGCCACAAGCAGGTGCAATTGGGCCTGGGTTCGAGTCACTTGGGGAGCAAATAAAAGAATTTTATTTTGGTGCCAGGAACAAGAGAAGTGGACGGCATTAAGGCTCTATAGGGAGGTGTTTTATTGTTGTTAAAATTCGACAAATAGATGGATAAATGATGGATTTTTATTGATATTTTTATTAAGAGATAAGAGATAATTATTGGATTAAGTTTTAGGTGATAATTAAAGTGATAAAGCTATCAAAATAGAAGAGTGGTGGCCAAGTAAGGGATTCTAAGCTAGTAAATTCGGCTATAAAAGGAAAAAAAAGGCCATTCAGCATTATTTTCTCTTCCTTGATAACCTCTGCTGAATTTTCTCTGCAACCCCTTTTCTTTTCTCTTCAATTTTCCAAAAAAAAAAAACGAGAGTAAGATCCCCTAAGCCTTGCCGAATTTCCCTTCTCCTTATTTCACCATTGCCGAATTCTCTTAAGCAACTATTCTTTTCTTCTTCATTCTTCTCCTCTCAATATTCCAAAAGTCGAAACTAGGAAATCTAACCCCATTATTGTGTTAGTCGAAACTTGGAAAGACGGCTCTTCGAGATTTCTGCCATTGTCGACAACTTCATAAGACAAGTCAACTATTTCGGGATTTAAGAATCTAAGGTAAATCATATTTAACATTCGGCTAAGGGTTATTTGTTGTGAATAAATGTTAGAAATTGATCTAACATGAAGTTATAGGGATTTCGACAGACATCTAAGGCAAGGAATACTTTCGAGATTTACTAAGTGTCGACTACAAGGAAGGAGAAGTTCTTTTCCCGAAGGTACACCATAGGCCGCGTGTTCCCTAGTTATTCGGTGAGTTTCGGGATTTAAAATCCACAAGGTAAGTGTCTATAGCATTCGGCCAAGGCTTATTTTGATATCTAGATCTATTTCATAATTGTTTAAAAAGCCGAAACTAACCTGGGATGTGATTTAATGCTTGGCCAAATACAAGAAGGAATACAACAAAGTTTCGGGACTTGATTCTTAAGTCAATCGCAACAAGGTAAGTTTTAGTGTACTAATCCTACTAGGATTTGGATTTATGGCCGAATGGCTCTTTACTAAGTATTAAATGATTGATTAAATGTAGAGATCTAAGGCATTAGATCAAGCTTTTCGGGATTTGGATTGGAAACCTTAAGCGAATCAGGTGTGTGCCTCACACTATTTCTTGATACACTTATGGCAATAATTAATATATGCATGTTTATAAGAATATGGATATGGCTAAGGTACCATGCTATGGTACAAAAGTACTCAGGTACGTTTCCTACTCCTACTAGGATTATGAATATATGTTATTTTTAACATGTGAAAAGTGATAAGAATGTGAATTAAGGCATGATGTGCATGATACGTATGATATGGGCATACGGGTTATTAAAAAGGGGAAGTGAATATGGTGACCTAAGACCACGATATCTGAATGTGGTGACCTAAGACCACGATATCTGAATGTGGTGACCTAAGACCACGAATTTTATAAGGGCGATGAGCACGTCGACTGCAGCAACTGCCTTCGATGGTGTGTAGCGGATGGAGGGTTGACTTAGTAGTCCCCACGGTGTGCAGGTTGGTACGGGTGATGTGTAGCGGATGGAGGGTTGACTTAGTAGTCCCCACGGTGTGCAGGTTGGTACGAATGATGTGTAGCGGATGGCATCTAGGCTTGGGTTCGGGTTTGCATCATTACTTTATATCTGTTATATGAATAAGTATGTGATATGACATTGTATGCCTGAATTGTTAAGTTATAGTGTTGGTTACACATTGAGTCTATTTGACTCACCCCGTTGGGGAATATTTTCTTCCAGGTGATGATCAGTAATGGACCGGGTCAGCAGGAGCACAAAGGTGGCCATGCACAGCAAGGAAAATTTTATTATTTGGACTTTTATTCTATTTAAGCACTTTAATTTATTTTTGGGAATTATTTGATGTAATAAGGCCATAGTTGAACTACTTTATTTTTTCTTTTATTTATTGTGTTACGAATTTTTAATGGTTATAAGATTAAGTAAATTTATTTAAAATAAACTCTAAATGTTTTATCACCTAACATAAAAGGATTTCGACATAAGATAAAACTTGTTCTCAACTTGAGCCCAACCCAAAATAATCTTTCTTTCAAAAGACACAATTTTACAAAGTAACAAAAGAATTTTGAATTGGTTTACATCGAGGAACATACCAGATCTGGTCGAGGCTCGTGGGCTGGGTTTGGGGTGTTTCAGAGTTGGGGATAGGAGAAGTTAGACCAACTACGGTTACACTTCAACTAGCAGATCGATCCTTAACGCATCCAGAAGGAAGTATCGAGGACGTATTGGTACATGTAGATAAGTTTGTCTTTCCTGCTGACTTTGTAATTCTAGACTTTGAAGCAGACAAAGAAGTGCCAATCATCCTAGGAAGACCATTCTTAGCAACTGGAAGGACCCTTATTGATGTGCAAAAGGGCGAGCTGACTATGCGTGTTCAGGATGATCAGGTAACATTCAATATTTTTAAGTCAATGCGATTTCCTGACACAATGGATGATTGTTCTGCAGCAGCCAATTTAGAGGAATTAATAGTAGAGAAGGAACTTAACTGTGTTGATGACCAATTGGAAAGAATTTTGACATCGGATCCACCAAACGATGAAGAGGAGGACGAATACTTAGCTTTGCTAGAATCTAATCAAAAGGGATTTAATTCGCAATCCCATTTTGAATCTTTGGAATTAGAGAAAAGAGATTACAGCCAGCCAAAAGCATCAATCGAGGAGCCACCTAAATTAGAACTCAAGGTATTACCTTCACACTTGAAATATGTTTATTTAGGTAACGCCTCTACTTTGTCTGTGATTGTTTCAGCTGAATTAACTACTGAACAAGAAGATAAACTTATCATAGTGTTGAAACAATTCAAGAAGGCTATCGGATGGACCATAGCCGATATTCGTGGTATTAGCCCATCTGTATGCATGCACAAGATCATATTAGAAGATGGCGAGAGAGGAACGATTGATGGACAACGGAGACTGAACCCCAACATGAAAGATGTAGTGAAAAAGGAAATTATCAAGTGGTTGGATGCGGGTATAATTTACCCCATCTCAGATAGTTCATGGGTGAGTCCAGTCCAGTGCGTGTCAAAGAAAGGAGGTATCATGGTCGTGGAGAATGAGAACAACGAGTTGATACCAACAAGAACAGTTACGAGATGGAGAATCTGCATCGATTACCGAAAGCTAAACAAGGCGACTAGGAAAAATCACTTTCCTCTGCCGTTTTTGGACCAGATGCTGGATAGACTTGCAGGACGAGATTACTACTGTTTTGTCGATGGATACTCAGGGTATAATCAGATTACAGTAGCACCAGAAGATCAACACAAAATGACATTCACCTGTCCGTACAGTACATTCGCATTTAGACGCATGCCATTCGGTTTATGTAATGCACCAGCTACATTTCAAAGATGTATGATGTCTATTTTTACTAACATGGTTGAGAAGTACTTGGAAGTTTTCATGGACGATTTCTCAGTATTTGGAGATACTTACGATGATTGCTTAGCCAATCTAGCTAAGGTACTGAGGCGATGCAAAGAAACAAATCTCGTACTCAACTGGGAAAAGTGCCATTTTATGGTACGAGAAGGAATTGTTCTAGGTCATCGGATAACGAGACATGGGATCAAGGTGGACAAAGAAAAAGTAGATGTTATTGAGAAACTCCCACCTCCAACATCTGTAAAGGGTGTTAGGAGCTTTTTGGGCCACGCGATTTCTATCGAATATTTATCAAGGACTTCTCCAAAGTGGCTAAACCCTTATGCAAGCTATTGGAGAAAGACTCGATATTCAAGTTTGATGAGGAATGTTTAAAGGCCTTCAACGATCTGAAGAATCGATTAAACACGACACCTATAATCGTTACACCAGACTGGGATTCGCCATTCGTGTTGATGTGTGACGCAAGTGACTTCGCCATTGGAGCTGTCTTGGGCCAGCGAAGGAACAAAGTTTTCCATCCTATCTACTACGCAAGTAGAACTCTAACCGGAGCTCAACTGAACTATACGGTAACAGAAAAAGAGTTACTTGCTATTGTGTTTGCTTTCGACAAGTTTCGATCTTATCTTCTAGGTACCGAAGTGATTGTCTATACGGACCACTCCGCGATTAAGTACTTATTGACCAAGAAAGATGCTAAGCCAAGATTGATTCGGTGGGTGATTCTACTTCAACAGTTCGATCTAGAAATTCAAGATCGAAGAGGAGTAGAAAACCAAGTAGCAAATCATTTATCCAGATTGGAGCCGCAAGAGGAAAATTCTCCACTTTTACCCATCCAAGAGACATTTCCAGATGAACACATACTGAAGGTAAATCATGTCCATAATATTCCTTGGTTTGCTGGTTTTGCTAACTATTTAGCTTGTGGTTTGATGCCGATTGATAAAACTTATCAGCAAAGGAAAAAGTTTCTTCACGATGTGAAGTACTATTTTTGGGAAGAGCCATAATTGTTTAAAAAGTATGTAGATCAGATGATTAGAAGATCTGTGACAGAAGATGAAATATCGAAGATCTTATACCACTGTAATTCAGCTCTAAGTGGGGGACACTTTGGAGGTACTCATACAGCGGCCAAAGTATTGCAAGCTGGATTCTTTTGGCCAACACTATTCAAGGATGCATACGCTTACGTAAAGAGTTGTGATCACTGTCAGAGGGTTGGAAATGTCACCAACAGAAATGAGATGCCTCGAACAAATATCATTGAGGTAGAATTGTTCGATGTTTGGGGTATTGACTTTCTTGGTCCTTTCCCTCCTTTTTTTGGTCACAAGTACATATTGGTAGCAGTAGATTATGTGTCCAAGTGGGTCGAGGCTGAGGCTTATCCGATGAATGATGCCAAGGTTGTGATGAAATTCTTGCAAAAACATGTGTTCACAAGATTCAGAACCCCAAGAGCTATTATCAGCGATGAAGGGACCCACTTTGTGAACAAGTGGTTAAAATGGTTGCTAGACAAACATGGAGTGAAACACAAGGTTGCTACAGCTTACCATCTGCAGACAAATGGACAAGCTGAGCTAGCAAATAAGGAGATCAAAGGCATACTTGAGAAGGTAGTTTGTCCGAACCGACGAGATTGGTCCAAGAGACTAGATGATGCTTTATGGGCTTACAGAACAGCATACAAGACACCCTTAGGAATGTCACCCTACAGGTTGGTCTTTGGGAAAGCATGTCATCTACCTCTGGAGTTAGAGCATAGAGCTTACTGGGCGCTTCGACAACTCAATTTGGATCTCAAGCTTGCTAAGGAGAAGCAAATGCTCCAACTCAACGAGCTAGAGGAATTTCGAATGTTCTCATATGAAAATGCCAAATTACTGAAAGAAAGACTCAAGAAATGGCATGACAATCATATTCGAGTTCCAGAATTTGAAGCTGGTCAGCAAGTCTTGTTATTTAATTCCAGATTAAAGTTCTTTCCTGGTAAGTTGAAGTCACGTTGGTCCATCCATTTACAATTCATCACGTCTGTCCATACGGAGTTATTGAACTCCAAGGTAAGAGAGGTAATTTCCAAGTCAATGCTCAGCGTTTGAAACATTATTACGGAGGAACCCCTGAACGGGATAAAATCTCGTTCAGTTTATCTAACCCTTGTTTTTTATTGCTTTCAATAAATTATTTAGGGACTATTTCCGGGTTTATTATGCTCAAATAAATTCTGTCTAGGAGATCGGAACTTAAGCGGGACCGCTTGTGACCCCTCCAATCTTTACCGGGAATTGATTTTTGCATAATTTTCCAAGGAATTAGCCCCTAAATGACAAAATAAATTTTTAGTTTTTGAAATAAAAAGGTCAATTTTGACCCGAGTCTTAACTTGCAACTCAATTGCAAATTTTCATTAAGTCTAAGGACTTAATTGAATTATTTTCAAAATTTGGTTATTATTTTCATAAATAATAAAAAGTAGGTGCCTCTTCTTGTAAATATTTTTAAAGGGCATCTAAAATAAATATTTTTATTTTCATAAATTATTAATAAACTTTAATATATAATTATATTCATTATAATTTATATATAAACTTTTATCAATTTAGCTCAGGATTAGAATTAATTTTATTTTATATTTATCTTAATAATTAAATAGCAATTGATAATTTATATGTGTTTATTTAATTATTAATTGTTGTTTATCATGAGTAAAATTAGAATGGGACTCTTATTTTTAATTCTTTAATTGTTCTAAGAGTTCTACTCTAAATTCATACTACTCCTACTATAAATTGCACCATTGATTCACCCCATTCACTCATCACTCAAACTCCCATCCACCAAAACACCAAGTGCCGTAAGGTCCCTAGTCCCTAAGCCACCATTCGGCCAGCAGCTGCTCCAGCACACGCCGCACACGCCAGGCTGCTCCAGCACACTTGCGCGCAACCAGCTTCTACCCAGGCCGGGGCCTCACGCTGCTACCTCTGCCCGTGCACCTGCTGGACACCATCGCCCCACGCCAACCAGCCGTGGCCTACCTTGCACTGCACCTTGCTGCTTTGTGCGCCTAGGCGCACCCTCCACCTTCACCCAACCTAAGCCAAAAGCCTTCTTTAATTTTCCATCCTTTGTTCATTAGTTATTTTATTTTAAGAATTCTTAATTTTTACGAGGAAGGTGGTAAGAAAATTTTTCTCCTTAAAATTTAATTTTTACTCAATTATTTAATTTTTTCAATTTATCGAAATTTTAGTAATTGTTATTAAATTTTTAAGAAGCTAATTTTTATTTTTCCATCTGATATTCAGGCTAATTATGACTCGCAAGAGAACTCGTGCCTCCGCTCAAATTGACAAAGCACAAAGCAAATTTCACTGTGAAGAAGCCAAAGCAAGATACGAAAGTATCTTCAAAAACCAACAGATGCATCCAGAGAAAAGCTTCACATTGAAGGAAAGCAACTACAAAGACTTTATGGCGCGTATTTGTCAAGTTGTTGAAGCCCTCAATTGGGAATTGTTTTGTGAAAGGAGACCAAATGTGGATGAGGAGTTAGTTCGTGAATTCTACGCGAACTTAACTTCAAGCAAATTGACTGAAGTTCCAGTCTGAGGAATCAAGGTACCAATAAATTCTAATGCTATTAATGAGTTCTTTGAATTACCTAATTTCGACAACGATGAATATTCCTCTCTGTTGAGCAATAATAAACCAGAAAATCTACAAGAAATCCTCAAGGAACTCATAGTGCCAGGTTCTAAGTGGACTGTGTCAAAGCAAGGAATCCACACGTGTCGAAGAGAGTATTTGACACCACTTGCGAAGGTATGGTTCTATTTCATTCGTTTCAGCCTTATGCCTAGTTCGCATGGGACTACAATCTCATTAGAGAGAATGGTCCTATTATACTTGATTCTAACTGGAAAGACCATTGATGTGGGCAAAATCATTCTGAGAGAAATGCGAAATTGTGCCGTTAGACGCTCTGGCCCTGCCTATCTCCCCTTTACGATCACAATTTTATGCTTAAAAGCAAAACTCCTTGCGGACGTAAAGAAGACAGAGTATAGTCAAGGCAAAATCACCGATTGGGATCTTTACCGAGTGGTCGGAGATTCTGTTCTTCAGCAACGAATTGAAGAAAGCGAGGATCCCGAAGAAGCAGAAGATGAACCCACAAAAATCCCGCCAAAGCAATCAACTGAAGTCCCTAATGAGGCAGAATCAATAGAACCAGAAGCTGAACCTGATATCGAACCCTCAATGTTTAAAGCTCTACCACCTAGCCCAGATCATTGTGATGAGTTGTTGAAGCTGATGGACTTAATGCAACACATGCAATGGCAGCAACAAGCTTACTGGAGATATGCAAAAATAAGGGATGATTCGATGAGGAGTGCCATCAAGAAAATTTATAATAACCTGTTTATTTTTGTGCTTGAGTTTCTAGATTTTATATTTGAGCCATGGATTTCATCATCGAAGAGGGAGCAAGGCGATTAGACAATACTAATAGAGCAAAAGATGAGTCAAATTCGGAAGGATCGGCGAACAAATAAAAAAGGGGAGGACTTCAACTTTCGTTTATTTCTTTCTTAAGTATTTTTGGATTAGGTTAATTAGGAATTTCTATTGTTGCACAATAAAATAAGAGATAGGAAGCATGAATAAAATCTGAACAAGTCTCAAAGGCTAAAGTGTGGCAGTAGATATATACATGTCTAGGATTGGATTTTAGAAAGAGCCTGGTACTTAAGCAGTCAATTTGACTCACCTCCTCTTTTCTAATTATCCTACCTGGTGTATAGTATTTATTCACTTTAAACAATGAGGACATTGTTCACTTTAAGTAGGGGGACTGAAAATTTGAATTAATTCCATTCAGAATAAAATATTCTTTTAGTTATGATTAGGATATATTTTTGTTCAATAATTGGAAATTTTGTTAATTATGCTAAACTTCAGTATTAATAAAGTTCTATTATTTCAATAAATTATTATGTTAGCTTAATAATGATATAAGTGTATTTTTAATAAAGCATGGAAGTTCGTACCATAAAATTTTTAGTTCTCTACGAAAAAATTAGGGATGCATGAAAGCTTAAGCCTTTATAATTGACTTAGTAATTTCTTGAGGCGAAATCCTAGGAAACATGGAATATTGAAAATGATTTAGGCAACTATTGTTTGGACCGTTTGAGCCTTTCAAGCCAACCCTGATAAAATTATCCTTTGAAATCCAATTTTGAGACTACATGGCCTAATTTTATTTGGACCTATGCAATGTTTAGCCATCAATTTTCTCTTCATTACTTCTAAAATTGTCCCAAACACTAGACTCAGTACTATTTCAGAAGATCGTTTGAAAATAAGTTTGGGGGAGTTAAAAAGAAGTATCAATTGCTCGAAAAGTTGTAGTACATGAAACAAGAGCTCGTGTTCGAGTTTGATTTGAAAAAAAAAACATGTAGTCAAAATGAAATAAGTGGTCGAAAGAGTAAAAGTTGGGTATTAAGGGTAAAAATTCCGAAGGTCCGATTTTAAGCTGAGTCTAGGGTTTTTAAGCCAAAAATTTGTCTATCTTTTACCTACCCCTAAGCCCAGCCACGTTACAACCTTATTAAAGACCTATTGATTCAAAATTCCAATGTTACCTACATTAGTGGAGAGAAATTGCTCTTTTCAACATATGAAGACATTAGTTAAGCTTAATGATTGCAGTTTAATTTTTGAATAAGGAATTAAAATCAAATTGGTAGCGAACAACATGTCTTTATTAAGAAACATTTAGTCTAATTTTGCTTGTATAATAATTGTTGGAGGTAATTTGAACGATGTGAATGCTTAAGTAGCATAACTATCAAATTTCTTATCTTTGAGCCTAAGTATATTCAATTCATAATTTTAAGAAAAAAAGTTGTTCTGAAGGAGTTTTTCAAAGGTGTTTCCGAGAAAATTCTTCTCAAATTTTTGCATTACTCGAGACGAGCAATGAATTAAGTTTGGGGGTGTGGAAACACAAAAATTTATATACTTTTTGATGCCCTTTTTGACCCAAATTCATGTGGTTTCGAGTAAATTCTTGTCAGAAAATAATTAAATATTATAAAATAATTAAATTGTGCTAAAAATATGAACATGATGAATTTTAATTAATTTTATAGTTAATTTTGTTTAATTTTGACTATTTTCGACAGATTCGCACAAAGGGCGAAAATCGGCTCGGCAGACACTGCTCGAAGAACAAAACCGAGAAGCAATTTGAAGTTCAAGGAAAATTTATTTCAAGCCCAAGATGGTCCAATTATGAATATTTAATCATAATATAATTAATTTTAATTTATCCCCAATTTAATTTGGGCTAAATAAATTATTATTAATTAATTATGGAAGAAGGGTCCAGTTAAACCGTACTGATTGAACCGAACCGATTGAACCGAACCACCACCAATTGGGAAGCCCAAACCGTCCACAATGATGGCCCAAATCAGCTTATTAGCTGATTAATTTAGCTTGCAAAGGAGTCCTTGAAGATCTTTCAAAATCTCATTCAAACCCCTCCAAAATTCACGGCTTTAAAGATTTGCCCATGCTATATTTAGCAAAGTTGAATCTTTCAACTTTGCCACATGGGATGGCCGGCCAAGGGAGCCTCTTTTGCTGCTGGTATTTGCTATTTTTAGCAGCCTTGATCACCTATAAATACCTCACCTAGCTGCTCATTCAAAACACACCTCAAGCATCCAACATTCTCCTCTCTCATTTTCTCTCAATTCCCTTTGTTCCATTTTCTTTTTGGTGTGTTCTTGTGCCAATTTCTCCTCTTGGAAAAAAGGTGTTTTCCCAGCCATTTGGAGCAGCAATTGGAGTGTTCATCATCCACCTTGATAGCCGAGGCCAACGAAGAACGAAGAACGAAGCAATCAGACAAGCCACGAAGAAACACCGGATTTGCTTCTTGTTCCCTATCTCTTTTAATTTCGTTGTTGTTTTGACGAACATGTTTATGAATATTTATGCTGTTGGAATGATTAATGTAATCAATTTAGCTTGAATTTAATTAGTGTTGGGTTGATTGCATTTCGATTTCTTAAGTTATTGAAATTGTGTTTATGCTATTAAAGGCCTCGGTAAAATGTTTGGTTAAGTAAAATCATGTTAAGTTATCCGGCATTATAATTGTTTAGATAGCTAATGAATTAATTATTTAGACGCATTGAAATTATAATTAATTGACACAATACTTAATCTGTGCATGTTTAATTCTTCTAAGGTAGCTGAAGATTAAATTAGCATTGTATTTGACGATACATATGCCTTGCATAACTTGCAGGATTTTTGTGATTAAATTGTTTCAAGGTAAAAATACTTTGTTACTTCACATGATCTTTTATATGCTTATTAAGTTGAATTAATTGTTTGAATCGACATAGGTATATGCGAGAGATTGTTTAATTTAATAAGTATGTATGTGCAATAACATGCTTACTTGTAGAAGTCTGTTTAATCGTTCGAATTTGCATAGAAATATGTACAAGAGATGAATGGATTTTTATTTGTTAGTATGTTCATAAGTTAGCAAATTACCGAGTTGCCATGTTTTAACAAGTATAAGCACGAGCTTAATAATTCTAAGGTAAGAAATGTGATTAATCCAACACAATTATGTCATCTTGATTAAAATCAGTTTTTGAAATCGTGAATTAGAACTTTGTTTTATTTTATTTTTCTTTGTTTTTCTTTTAGTTTTTATATATTCCTCAAAACCAAATATTTTTCTGTCACCAAAGTGTTTGCACCATTTTCATAAATAATCCTTTTACAGTCCCTGTGGGTACGATAACTCGGCATTTACATGTCACTTTATTACTTGTTATGATTGTGTACACTTGCACATTTCCACCGTTCCAAAGTGCCTTTGGGATTGCTTCAGCCAGTGATGGTTCCCGAATGGAAGTGGGATCGGGTTACCATGGATTTTGTGATGGGGTTGCCGATGACTCCGAAAAAGAAAGATGCTGTGTGGGTTGTTGTGGATAGGCTAACGAAGTCGGCTCACTTTATTCCAGTACGTGTTGATTATTCACTGGATAAGTTAGTTGAGTTGTATGTTGCAGAGATGGTGAGATTTCATGGTGTGCCTATGTCTATTATTTCGCATAGAGATCTAAGGTTTACTTCGAGATTTTGGAAGAAGTTGCAAGAGGCCATGGGTACGAGGTTGAATTTCAGTACCACGTTCCATCCGCAAACTGATGGTCAGTCTGAAAGAGTAATTCAAATTCTCGTAGATATGCTTCAATGCTGTGTGTTAGAATTCGTAGGTAGCAGGGAGAGATACCTACCTTTGGTCGAATTTGCTTACAACAACAGTTATCAGTCAAGTATACGGATGGCTCCATATAAGGCCTTGTATGGTCGTAAGTGTCAGACTCCATTGTATTGGATTGAGCTTAGTGAGAAACGGATCCATGGAGTTGATCTGGTAAAAGAGACCGAAGAGAAAATGAGAGTAATCCGTAATAGCCTGAAAGCTGCTTCGGACTGAAAAGAGTCGTACGCAGATTTGAAAAGAAAAGGGATTGAGTTTGAGGTGGGTGACAAAATATTTTTGAAAGTGTCTCCGTGGAAGAAGATTATGAGATTTGGACGAAATGGGAAGTTGAGTCCAAGATTTATAGGGCCGTATGAGATTACAGACAGAGTTGGGCCAGTAACTTATCGGTTGGCTTTGTCGGTAGAGTTGGATAGGATTCATAATGTGTTCCATGTATCGATGTTGCGGCGGTATCGCTCCGATCCTTCACATGTGATTCCCTCAACGGAAATTGAGATAAGACTGGATATGTCTTATGAAGAGGAGCAGATTAAGATCTTGGCTCGAGGAGTGAAACAGTTGAGAAATAAGAGCATAGCACTAGTGAAAGTGTTATGGCAGAAACACAGTGTGGAAGAGGCTATGTGGGAAATGGAAGAATCTATGAGAGAGCAACATCCAAACCTCTTTACTGGTAAGATTTTCGAAGGCGAAAATCTCCAAAGGGGGAGAGTTGTAACATCCCGGTTTAGGGCCTAGTCATAATAGTGGTGTGAGACCACAAATCTGAGGTCTATGTATGAGTTTTTGAGGTTTATGCTATGTTTGCATGTTAGTGTGAAAGTTTCATGAAGCAATTTTGTGAAATTTCGGTTGAATTGTCCAAAAGGACTAAATTGCAAAAGTTGCAAAATGTGAGATTCTAGAAGCTATTTGTGTGAAATAACTTTAGAATATTAATTAGAGGTCCTTAAATAGCAATTTACCCAAATTCTAATTTTTGGACAAAATTGGTCATGGATGAGTTAAAATAGAAAGTTTATCAAAAAAGGGCATTTTGGTCATTTAACAATTAAATGATTAAAAAGGATGAAAAGATGAAAAAATTCATTCATCTTCTTCTCCAAGGCTGTCGAAACTTTCAAGAGCCATTGTTAGGGTTCTTCAAATTTTTCAAGCTTGCTAGTAAGTGCATCCAAGCCCCGTTTTTTATATTCTTTGTATTTTTGAAGTCCTAGTAGCATGAATATGCTATTTTTAGCTATTTGATGAGCTATATTGAATGTTCAAAAATGTGTCCATGTATGACATGCATGTATGTTGATTTTTTATGGAAGATTATGAAAGCTTGATGTAGTAGAAACATCTTTTGCTAAGTGATTTTCCATGAAAATGCATGTAGAGACTAGTTTGTGAAAGTTTTAAGCTTGGTCATACATGTGTGATTTAGTGAGAATTGGTGAATGCTTTAGTTGGGTAAGTGATTCGGCTAAGCATGAAAGGCTAGAAATTTGAATAACAATCACTTTACGAGCCTTGGGGCAAAAGTGTAATTATAAGAAAAATTAGGGGTAAAAGAGTAATTTTTCCAAAGTATGAGATAAGTGTCAAATTAGTCAATGTGTGTATTGAATAAGCTGATTTATTCATTATAGATCAAGAAAGATGAAGCCCAGATCTAAACCGAGGCAAGAGCAAGGTGGTGGACTAAATTGCATATTTCTATACTTTTGAGTATCGAGGTAAGTCTATGCTTAAACTATGCATTCATACTTACAATTTCTTAATGATAGCTAGTGTGTAGCTTGATTGAGAACCTATGTGGGATGAATGTGGTAGAAATTGTGAGTGGATGTTGGTTAAGTAAGTAGATATGTGAATGTGTGGTGAGAATGCTAAATGGTGGGCTAAGTGCGATACCATCTTAATGCATATTGACGATAAGCTGGCTATGTGCGATGCTATCGTTAGGTATATCGTCTAGTGGGCTACGTACGAAACCACTATGAATACCTTTATGGTAGGCTAAGTGCGATACTACCTTATTAATTGATTGTGGTGGGCTAAGTGCGAAACCCCCGAGAAATTAGCGATGTGGATTAGCTGTGTGGATTAGCTGTGTGGTTGTATTATTGAGTTAATTAGCTATCTGGATAAATTATCGAGATATGATGTTGTATTGTATATTGTGTAAATGTGATATTGAATGCAGGGGTGCATTTCAATGGTTATGAGTATGTGACTCATGATGTGTTGGGAATGTGGTAAGGGATAGAAAGAGTAAGCATAGTTGTACATTATATGTTAGTATGATGCTAATTGTTGTTTAGCTTATATTATGATGCTTAATTGTTTATGTGTAAACTTACTAAGCTCAAAGCTTACTCTCTTTCTTTTCCCTTGTTTTATAGAGTAAAAGTGTTGAATCGAGATACGAGGATCAATTGGAAAATCACCCACACTATTAGCACACTCTGGTACATGAGACTCAATGTTTTGTATATGGCATGTATAGGGGCTAGACAAGTTAGTGAATTTTATTGTAAATGGCTAAGATGTGTTGGCCTTTAGATGGATAGTCTATTTTGTGTAATGCCATCGTTGTTGGCTACCATATTATATAAAAAGATGTAGTTATCTATGTGAGATTGCACTTTAATTTGAGTTGCTTATGGATGTGTTGAATGAGTGCATGTTATGTATGCTAGAGGGGTGAGAAGAGCTTAGCATATAGCTTTGTTCTTGTCCATGTGGATAGACACACGGGCGTGTGTCTAGGCCATGTGTGATACATGGTCAGCCCATGGGCGTGTGACTTGGCCGTGTGTCCCCTGCATGTTAACCTTTTAAGTCAAAATTGGCCACAAGCTAGCCACACGGGCGTGTGTCTAGACTCTAGGCCGTGTAAGTGAAGTCAGTGTTCACCACGGTTGGAGAGCACAGGCGTGTACCCTAGTCGTGGGGCATTGGCAGAATGCTTGAGTTTTTATGCACGGTTTGTAGTCATGGGCGTGTGTGACTATACACGGGCGTGTCTTATCTTACACGGGCGTGTGAGCCCTGTATAAAAGAGGAAAATTCTAAGATTTGAAAAGGTTCTGGAATAGTCTCAAGAGCCCCCGTGTGTATGAGTGAGGCCTCGTAAACTCCTCGAGCCCGGTTCTGGCATAGAACCCGGGTAAGGGGTGTTACAGAGCTCACAATCGAGGGCGATAGACTGAAGAGGTCACTATGAGTGTTCTCGTGCGCTTGGGCCGTATTTGGCCTAGTTAGGCCGAAATGGGTCTTATGGGCCCAATGGGCTCGTGGACCCCACACGGGTAAAATTTATGAAAAGTAGTAGAAACTATTTTGGGGCTACGTAGAGCACATAACTGTGATAGGATTTGCGATAAACACGCCACACGAGCGTGTGGGCCCATTTGGGTCGAATATTGGGCTTTGAGCCCATTTGCACTGTTTCAACCAAATAGATTATCAGTGTAGCTCGAGGTGACTCTAGGCCTTAGGAAAGGTCGTTAAATGACTAAAATACCCTTAATGAGTTAAATGACTGAAATACCCTTAATGGGTAAAATGACTGAAATACCCTTAATGAGTAAAATGACTGAAATACCCTTATTGAGTAAAATAACTGAAATACTCTTAATGAGTAAAATGACTGAAATACCCTTAATGAATAAAATGATTGAAATACCCCCAGTGAGTAAAATGATCGAAATACCCTTGTAGGGTACAATTACCGAAATACCCCTGAGGGATGAAATTGTCGTTGACCCCTAATCAACGAAATGACAATTATACCCCTAGTGGTAGTTTAGTTGATGTGTGTATGATATCTATGTGACTGGTTATGAGTATGACATACTGCATACACATAATATTTATGATACGTCATCCTGCATTGGGGTTGGGATTCTGATTTGGAGGAAGTACTGTACTGGCGGCTCTGCCACGTTTTTACTATTCTAGTGGCTTCGCCACATATTCTGATCTTAGTGGCTGGGCCACGAATACTGTTGTTAGTAGCTATCCTGCGATATTGGTGTGTTGGCTAGGTGGGTCGACTTAGTCCCCACATGGTGTGCTGGTTGGTACGAGTGTTGTGTTGGCTGGATTGGGTTGGGTTGCATCTCTGTTCTATACTGTTATTATTTTGGGCTTAGGCCCACACTGCTACTGTATAGGGCTAAAGCCCAGACTGATTTGTTATTGTATAGGGCTTAGGCCCAGTCTGTTTTTGCTTGCACCGATTGTGATTTGACTGATAGGGGATTACACACTGAGTTTTCGCAAATTCACCCTTTCTTTTAACTGTACATGTAATCCCCAGCCTTAATCGATTTGGAGCTGCGAAGGACCTGAAGGTGGCCACGTGAACACTGATTTTCTGCTTGAGACTTAAATATTTTTAATTTATGCTTGGGTTTGTTTTTGTAATAAGGCCATTTGAGGTTTAACTTTTATTTGGTTTTCACTCCTTATTTCTACCTGCTAGATTAGGAAAAACGGTTTTACAAAATAATAACTGTTTCCAAAGAAAATCACGCATTTCAAATTTAAATGGTTTATAATTAGAAAAGCTTCCGCGGTTTTTAATTCAGATTAATAAACTTGTAACAAATGATATGACCAATAGTTAGTCAACATTTTTTATTTTGTTCAACACCAACGTTTTCAATAACGATTAGTTAAAAAGGGATTTAAAACTTTAGTCACGAACTTTCATCGACAAGACCAGTTTTCAAATCAAGACTTCGATGTGACACGTCAGATCTGGTTGTAACGTCTAGGCCAGGTTTGGAGTGTTACATTTAGTGCTATCAGAGCTGATGTTCCAAAACTCGGCTGTGGAATGGGTTCTTGAAAATTTTTCTAAAATTGTCTAAATTTTGGTTATGGAAAGAATAGTGAAAGGTTGTTAAAAGTGTGGCACCCCGAGTCTCTGGTGCCAAATCTGTAAGTTCTCTGACACTGTTTACAACTATAGACTGAAATGTTGTACGGAGAAACTACTATAGATAGTAGTACTTTGCTAAAACTCTTTTGTTAGGGTAAACTGATACTGTAGAAGACTGAAAACTGTAGTGAGATATCTCGATCTACAAAAACAAAAACTTTAGATACTGATTGTCAGAAAACATTCGTTAACAATTACTGGAACTATGAACTGATTCATCAGACTTTTAAAACAGATAATACGCTATATCGATATGAGCACAAGAGGTACTCGAGGAAAGGGTACATAAGGCCGCAGTAGTGGCCGAGGTACTAGGGCTGGGTCCTCAACATCGGGTCACATGCCTGCTAGGGAGGCACCAGCCTCACCAGTAATTAAGACATGGTCTCATGACTGAGCAGTTGGGGATGATGCTCTATCCTAAACAATGTTACGGGTTCTCAAAAGGGTTCCTGGAGCAAGTACTGGGTCGATGGGTCGAGGGTCAATTTTTGAGCGACTCTAGTCTAATGGAGCAGAAATCTTTAGGGGTATTTTCTGATGTAGCCCCGAACGTAGCAGAGTATTGGTTAGAGGCTACCGAGTGTATAATCGATGACCTCGACTGTACTGTGGAACAAAAATTAAAAGGAGCAGTGTCCTTACTGCGAGATGAGGCATACCAATGGTGGCTCACGGTGAGAGAGGGTACGTAGGTCGACCGTTTGACGTGGGATTTCTTCAAGACGGCCTTTCAAGGGAAGTATATGGGCGTAAGTTATGTGGACGCCCGAAGAAAGGAATTTCTGAGTCTGACCTAGGGGAATAAGACAGTGGCAGTATATGAGGCAGAATTCTTACGGTTGAGTCGTTATGGTCGCAGTATAGTCGAAACGGAGTATGAACGTTGTGTGCGGTTCAAAGATGGCCTCCGGGATAAGTTATGTGTGCTGATCACTCCGCAGAGGAAGCAAGACTTTGCTGCCCTTGTTGAGAAAACAAAAATTGCTGAGGATGTGAAGCGCTCTGAGTGCCAGAATCGTGAGAAAGATAAAGGTAGATTTAAAAGGGATTCAGGGCCCTCTGATTTTTTTGGAAGGCCTATAAAGAAGGCCAGGTTTGATGGGTCAGTCTGAGTAGTTCCTGTTACTATGGTTAGACCGTAGCCTTGTGCAGATTGTGGGAGAGCTGGTCAGTAGGTCAGTGCCATGTTCAGTCAAGGGGAGGTGGTCAGCAGCCACCGAGAGGCTGTGGTCAGGCCAGAGGGGGAAATGGTTTGGGAAGAGGACGTAGAGCACCGGGCAGAGGTACTAGTAACACTGAGGTGAGACAGCCAGCTTTGGTCTATGCTACTAGTCGCCGAGAGGATGGCGACACCGCGGACGTCATAACTGGTACGTTCCTAATTTATAATGTACAATACACTACTTTAATTGACATTGGGTCTACACACTCGTATGTTGCATGCACTGTGTCTGGGACACTAGGTTCTCAGTTTGAAATTACTGATAGTGAGATGACTGTGTTAAGCCTATTGGGATAGTCGATTAGGGTGAATAAGTTGTTCAAAGACGTGCCCCTAGAGGTCCAAGGGGTTGTCTTTCCGGCGGATTTGATGGAACTATCGTTTGGTTAATTCGTTCTTATAATGGGTATGGATTGGCTAGTGAAACACCGTGCAAATTTGGATTGTGCTGCTAAGCATATGGTGTTGAAGTCTATTGAGGATGAGGAGGTCGTTGTGTTAGGGGAGCGAAGAGATTATCTTCTAATGTAATCTCAACATTAAAGGCCGAGAAACTGGTTGGCAAGGGTTGTGAGACGTTTTTAGCTTATATTAGCAGTTCTGATTCTAAAGGTCCTTCTATTGGAGATGTCAGAACTACTAAAGAGTTTCTAGATGTATTTCCTGAAGAGCTTCCTGGGTTACCCGCAGACTGTGAGGTCAAATTCGGTATTGAGCTCCTACCGGGAATAGCTCCGGTGTCCATCGCCCCTTATAGAATGGCACCGAAGGAGCTGATAGAGTTAAAGGCACAAATTCAAGAGCTACCGGACCGAGGATTCATTTGGCCGGGTGTGTCTCCATGGGGAGCACTAGTGTTACTCGTGAAGAAGAAGGATGGATCCATGCGCATGTGTATCGATTATCGTCAACTGAACAAACTAACTATTAAGAACAAGTACCATTTACCAAGGATAGATGATCTGTTTGACCAGCTGCGTGGAGCTTCGATTTTCTCCAAGATATATCTTCGATCTGGGTACCATCAACTAAAGGTTAAGGAGGCAGACGTGTATAAGACTGTGTTTAGGACTTGTTATGGTCACTATGAGTTCCTAGTAATTCCATTTTGGTTGACGAATGCACCAGCTACTTTTATGGATATGATTAACCGAGTATTCCAGCCCTATTTGGATCGGTTCGTAGTTGTGTTTATAGATGACATCCTGGTGTATTCCAGAACCGAGGAGGATCATGATACACATCTTCAAATTGTTTTGCGAATTCTGAGGGAAAAGCAGCTATATGCAAAGTTCAACAAGTGTGAATTATGGTTGAGAGAAGTGACATTTTTAGGTCACGTGGTGTCCGCCGGGGTGATTAGGGATGATCCTCAAAAATTTGAAGCCGTATTGAATTGG
Source organism: Gossypium australe (assembly GCA_005393395.2). NCBI lineage: Eukaryota > Viridiplantae > Streptophyta > Magnoliopsida > Malvales > Malvaceae > Gossypium > Gossypium australe. Next base: position 58,554,073 of record CM016614.1, read on the forward strand.
AAACCACCAAAGACTATATCTGAGATTCGAAGCTTTTTGGGTCTAGCTGGGTATTACAAACGTTTTGTTGAGGGGTTTTCACTGATTGCTGCACCCTTGGCTAAGTTATTACGTAAAGGGGTACCGTTTAATTAGACTGATAAACAACAAGAGAGTTTTGAGAAACTGAAGAAAGTTCTGACTGAAGCCATACAGCCAGAGTCTGGGAAGGAGTTCATTGTCTATAGTGATACGTCGCACACTGGATTGGGTTGGGTGTTGATGCAAGAGGGTAAGGTGTTGCTTACGCTTCTCGTTAGCTTAAACCTCAGAAGGCGAATCACCCCACTCACGACTTGGAGTTAGCTGTGGTGGTATTCGCACTAAAGATTTGGAGGCATTACTTATACGGTGAGAAGTCTATTATTTACACAGATCATAAAAGCCTCAAGTACCTCCTCACTCAAAAGGAGTTAAATCGTAGGCAACGAAGATGGATAGAGTTGCTTAAGGATTATGATTGCTCGATTGAGTACCATATTGGTAAAGCTAACGTAGTAGCCGATGCACTAAGTTGTAGGGTTGTATCAGATTCGAGAGTAATGTTTGCTCATCTCAGCCTATTTGAATATGGTAGTTTGTTGGCTGAACTCAAAGTGGGACTGACCAGGATTGATCAAATTATGGAGAAACAGTTGTTGGATGAATCATTGGTTCCTCATTTTCGATTGGTTGAGAAGGGGGAGACTACGGATTTTGGGCTAAATAGTGAGGGAGTACTATGTTTCCGTGGGAGAGTTTGTATCCCGAGAGATTCTAAGCTGAGGCAGTCTATCCTACAGGAGGCACATAGCAGTCCTTATGCCATGCATCATGGTGGAAACAAATTATATCAAGACCTGCATGAACTATACTGGTGGCCAGGGCTTAAGCGCGAGGTCACTGATTTCGTGGGTAAGTGTCTGACATGACAGCAAGTTAAGGCTGAGCACCAACTACCTTCTGGGTTACTACAGCCAGTAAAGATTCCACTCTGGAAGTGGGAGAGGGTAAGCATGGATTTTGTAATTGGGCTACCCTTAACGCCGACTAAGAAGGACCCGGTATGGGTTATTGTTGACTGACTGGCTAAATCTACCCACTTTATACCAATCCACACTGATTATTCGCTGCAGAAGTTGGCTAAATTGTACGTGGCTGAGATTGTGAGACTACATGGGGTACCAGTTTCTATCATTTTGGACAGAGATCCTAGGTTTACATCTCGATTCTGGAAAAAGTTACATGAGGCTTTGGGTACAAGGTTGGACTTCAGGACTGCATTTCATCCTCAGACTGACGGTCAGTCAGAAAGGGTGATTTAGATATTGGAGGACATGTTAAGAAGCTGTGTAATTGATTTCAAAGGCAGTTGGGAAGACTACTTGGCGCTAGCAGAATTTGTATATAACAACAGTTATCAATCCAGTATTCAGATGGCATCATACGAGGCGTTATATGGTTGTAGGTGTCGCACCCCTACCTGTTGGACAGAACTTGGTGAGCAGCTAGTTTTGGGGCCAGAGTTAATCTCTGAAATCGAAGAAAGAGTAAAGTTGATCCGAGATCAGTTAAAGGAAGCATCTGATAGGCAGAAGCCGTATGCTGATGTAAAGCGTATAGAGATAGAGTACTCTATCAGGGATTATGTCTTTTTGAAGGTCTCACCATGGAAGAAGATTATGAGATTTGGACGGAAAGGCAAACTGAGCCCTAGATTCATCAGACCTTACCGAATATTAAAATGGGTGGTATCAGTTGCCTATCAACTTGAGCTGCCTCCTTAGTTAAACCGGATACATGATGTGTTCCACATCTCCATGCTGAGGCGATACTACTCTGATCCCTCGCATGTAGTGCCGGTGGACGAGATTGAGATTAGACCTGATCTGACTTTTGAGGAAGAACCGGTCCAGATACTGGATCGTGATTTTAAGGTATTAATGAGGAAATATGTTCCTTTGGTCAAGGTGTTTTGGCATAATCACGGTACCGAGGAAGTCACGTGGGAGCTTGAGGAGGTGATACAACAACAATACCCTCACCTATTCTGACCAGATAAATTTCGAGGCTAAAATTTCTTTTAGGGGGTAGAATTGTAACGGCCCAAAAATATAGGGCCTTTAATTTTTCAAGTCCTGACAAAATTGCTTGTCTACTTAATGTTTTGGGCGTGTATGTGGGTATTTAGGAAACCTGGATTCAAGTATGGCCTTTGGCAAAATTTTGATTTTTTCTCTTTTGTGAAACCTAGATGTTAGCTTGAAGGGCATATATTAAGTTGGGTGCGTTTTATGACACAAAAGATCTTGTGTTGTGGTGTCATGTGGCGTGTTGGACATTTAGGAGGGAGTGGGTTCGAATCCCATGGCATGAAAAGAGGGGGTTTTATTTTATGTCTCTGTGGTGTGAGAGGTGGAGTTTGATTCAAACTCTACAGAGGTGGTTGGAGACTTAGTCATCAAATTTGAATGGATTTGAATGGGAGGTTGGGAGAAAATCGAGGAGAAATTGGTGGAGATTTTGAAGGAGTTTGGATGTGAAGGGAGTCATAGTCGAATGGGAAAGCTTGAGTAGGGGATTCGGCTATGGGTATTCATTTGGTGCATTTTCGACATTTTTGTGAGTGTCTAGAAACCGAAAATCCTCTCTGTTATTTTGGGTTTTCTTTTTGTGCGTTTTGGGATTTACTCTATTTTTTTGTGGTGTCTCGTGCAGCATTCTTTACCATTCAGGTATTTATCTTTTCAACTCTATTTCTCTTCTACTGTCCACTCTTTACCGAAACTTAAACATCAAGTGTTGAGTTCTCCCTTGAAGTTTTTCTTCCTTCTTCATTTATCTCTTTGTCGATTCAGCATTCTTCTCTTCTTATTCTCTTTGCTCTAAATCGAATTAAGTTCTTCTGTTCCTCTCTTCTTGAGTGTAGCAGAATACCCTGCCTCCTCCTCACATCTTTTAAAGCTCTGATATGCCGAATATTGGGGTAAGTAATTGGGTTGTTTCTTGTTACTTTGCGATTCTACCTATTAGGATTATCGTGGTGCTATTCAATATCTCCTTTCGATTTATTCTTTTTAGATCGTACGCGATAATCCACTCACGTGTGCCACCCCTCTAAGTCAATATTTGGTTCTTAGGGACTTGGTAAGTTGTTCTCTGTCATCCTCAGGTTATTGCTGATGGGTGTAAACTACATACTTAATCAACCCTCTAACGAGATCTGTTGTTATACAGTGAGTGGTCAATCAACAATTGTAGGAGTCTAGCCAAGCTACTTATGGGTTAAAGGCTATACTTTTGTTTACCAAGGTTAGTGGTAAAGACAGTGTAGAGATTCAGGGTTGTGAATCTTATGATTGATTTGAGGACTGATTGAAATCTTTTGGATTGGATCTAGGTCAGTGCTTTTGGAGTCTCACAAGTGGTCGCTAAAAGGTGTGTAATCATACACCCTGCATTGTTACTGTCAAAATGATGAACAATGGTGTGTAATCACACTATCTCCGCTAAGAACCGGCAAAAGCCAAAAAGCTAGAACTACGGCATTTGAGGCCTCATGAGCGTGCGATCGCTCGTGTGGAAAAAACCGAGCGCGCAACCGAGGGCAGTGGACTGAAGAGGTCATTACGAGTGTTCTCGTGCGCTTGAGTCGTATTGGGTCATTACAAATACGAGTAAAATTTATGAAAAATAGTAGAAACTGTTTGTAACGACCTGAATTTATGCTTAGTAGAATTGGGCCCATTGGGCCTTAGGCATGGGAGCGTATAAAATTTTTGAGAACATGAGAACGGCATTTATGCAAGTTGGACCTGTTAGATGAGCGATTTTGGAAGGTTAGGGGCTTCTATAAAGTCCCGGGACCAAACTTGGGCTTTAGGAAAATTTTGGTTTTAGGTGAATAAAACCCTGGGATTTAGTAAGTAGGCTTTAAGAATAAAATGTGGGGAAAGATGACACAAAAGGAGTTGTGGTCTAGTGGAAAATGGCGCCACATTGGAGACAATGAGGTGACGCCATAGAGGAAGCAAGGGGTCCAAGGTTCAAGTCTTGGCGCTTGCATTTTGATTTTTTTTTAAGTGAACTTAGACTTTGGGCCATAGACTTATATTTAGTTGCGCATGTTTTAAGACAACAAGGAGCTAGTTGGCAAAGTGGCTAGCGGCGTGGATTATGCTACAGGGGAGCCTGGGTTCGAGTCTCGTGACAAGAAATGGAGTATTTATTTTGCGGATTGGACGGCCAGAGTTTGTGTTGGATTTAAACTCTATTGAAGGAGGGATCCCACATCGGAAAGCTAGCAAGAGGGAAGGTGAGAAGCTGGCTATATATAGAGCTGTCTATGAGGAGAGGAAGCATACCTTGGTGGGCGATTGAGCATAGGAGCATTCAGAGCGCGGATTAGCTTCAGACTCCCATCAGCTGTGTATTTCGCACTACTCTAGCTGTAAAGCAGCAAATGCCGAAATACTGGTCACACGGTGATGGTAACCACACGAGCGTGCGAGCGCATGTGTGGGAGCTTTGACGCGATAGTCGAGACCACCATGAGTATTCTTGTGGGTTGATGCTGTTTGGGCCACGATAGGCTGAACGGGGCCAAGTGGGCCCGATGGGCCCGTGGGCCCATATGAATAAGTTGTATGATTGTGTAGTAGATGTTGGATTAGACTATGTGAATCTCATATCTGTGGCTAGATTTGGGCTAAATGGGCCACACGAGCGTGTGGGCCCATTTGGGCCGAGAATGGGCTCGCATCGTTATCTCTCTTTAGAATACCTTTTTTTAAAAAATTACTGAAATACCCTCGATTTGCAAAATTACCAAAATACCCTCAGTTTGGAAAATTACCGAAATACCCTTAGTGTGTAATCTCATACCCCTTTCCTGATTGATTGCTCGTGGTGTTGTGCTATTCGGCCAAAAGCTAAAAAGCTGGAAAACCGACATCTATGACCTCATAAGTGTGCGAACGCTCGTAGTGGTAATTCGAGAAACCAATCGTGACGTTAAGTCGATAAGAGTGTCACGAACAGTCTCGCGATACCGAGGCTGTAATGGGCCTAATCGGGCCGAAATGGGCCAAATGGGCTCTCCGGCCCATTTGGGCCAATTTGTTGGTAAACTAGCAAAAGATAGATCCGAATGCGAAATCTACATATCCGGAACCGAAACCCCGCGTTTTGGGCCACACGAGCGTGTAGGCCCGTTTGGGCCTAAAATGGATTTTAGGCCCAATAGCTCAGTAGAGACCCAGAAAGGGTCCCGTGTCGCTCGAGGCGACAATAGGCCTTCGGAAAGGCCGTTAATGCAAAATTACCGAAATACCCCTAGAGGGTAAATTATTGAAACGCCCTCGTTGGGAAAAATGACTATTATACCTTTAGGGGCAGATATGGTATGTTTGTGTATACTTTAATTAATTTGCCATGATGATACATTATTGCATACACGAAATTATTATGCCATGACATGATGCATGGGGTTGGGTTATATTAATGGAGGAAGTGTACTGTTACTGGTGGCTTTGCAGCACATACTGTTACTGGCAGCTCGACTGCATTTTTGGAGTGTAGCGGATGGGTGGGTCGATTTAGAAATCCCCACATGGAGTGTAGGGCTGGTACAGGTGGAGTGTAGCGGATAGATTATTAGGTTTGGGTTGGGCTGTATACTCTATTTGCATATCTGTTATGAGATTTGTTATTGGTTTGGGCTAGGCCCAATTGATTCTGTTATGAGTTGTGACCCAAATGATATTGTAGTGGGCTTGGCCCACATATGCTCTAATCTGTACTGTACTGTTACTGTTAAAGGGCTTTGGCCCAGACTACTTCGGGTTCTATTTCTGCATACTGACTGTTACTCTAGAAAGGGGATTACACACTGAGTTTTCATAAACTCACCCCGTTTTAACTGTACAGGTAATCCCCAGCCTTAGACGGTTCAGAGCTGCAAGGGACTCAGAGAAGACCACACACTGCTTATGTTTTCCGTTTTGATTATTTACTTTGAAATATTTTGATTTGGGTTGTAATAAGGCCTTTTAAAGTTTTCGCACATGAAATTTTAGATCGGTTTTATTTTAATTAATATCTGTTAGAAGTAAATCACAGCCTTCCGAAATGTTAACTGTTTTAAAACAACACTACGTTTTCGCAACATTTTTTTAAATGGTTTTACGATTTAATCTTTTCATAAATCAATTACTTTCAAAATTGGCTTCCGCAACTCAAAAAAATGTTTTGGGAAAAAACTAACAAAACTGGGATTTTACTTAAGCTTTTAAACAAGAAGGGTTTTCAATGAAAACATGGTTTTCGAAAAATACTTCAATGTGACATGCCATATTCGGGCCTAACTCCTGGGCCAGGTTTGGGGTGTTACACTGTTTTGGGGCTATGTAGAGCATATAACTGAGACAGGATTTGGGCCAAACAGGCCACACGAGCGTGTGGGCCAATTTGGGTCGAATATTGGGCTTTGAGCCCATTTGCACTGTTTCGACCAAATGTATTATCAGTGTCGCTCGAGGCGACTGTAGGCCTTAGGAAAGGTCGTTAAATGACTGAAATACCCTTAATGAGTAAAATGGCTGAAATACCCTTAATAAGTTAAATGACTGAAATACCCTTAATGAGTAAAACGATTGAAATAGCCTTAGTGAGTAAAATGACCGAAATACCATTGTAAGGTAGAATTACCAAAATACCCCTGAGGGGTGAAATTGCCGTTTACCCCTAACTGACGAAATGACCATTATACCCCTAGTGGTAGTTTAGTTGATGTGTGTATGATATCTATGTGACTGGTTATGAGTATGACATACAGCATACACGTAATATTTATGACACGACATCCTGCATTGGGGTTGGGATTCTGATTTGGCGGAAGTACTGTACTAGTGGCTCTGCCACGTTTTTATTGTTCTAGTGGCTTCGCCACGTATTCTGATCTTAGTGGCTGGGCCACAAATACTGTTGTTAGAAGCTTTGCTACGTTACTATTAGCAGCTATGCTAGGATATTGGTGTGTTGGCTAGGTGGGTCGACTTAGTCCCCACATGGTCTGTTGGTTGGTACGGGTGGTGTGTTGGCTGGATTGGGTTGGGTTGCATCTCTGTTCTGTACTGTTATTATTTTGGGCTTAGGCCCACACTGCTACTGTATAGGACTTAGGCCCAGTCTATTTCTGCTTGCACCGATTGTGATTTGACTGATAGGGGATTACACATTAAGTTTTCACAAACTCACCCTTTCTTTTAACTGTATAGGTAATCCCCAGCCTTAATCGATTTGGAGCCGTGAAGGACACGGAGGTGGCCACATGAACACTGATATTCCGTTTAAGACTTAAATATTTTTAATTTATGCTTGGGTTTGTTTTTGTAATAAGGCCATTTGAGGTTTAACTTTTATTTGGTTTTCACTCCTTATTTCTTCCTGCTAGATTAGGAAAAACGGTTTTTCAAAATAATAATTGTTTCCAAAGAAAATCACGCATTTCAAATTTAAATGGTTTATAATTAGAAAAGCTTCTGCGGTTTTTAATTTAGATTAATAAACTTGTAACAAATGATATGACCAATAGTTAGTCAACATGTTTTGATTTTTTTTTCAACACCAACATTTTCAATAACGATTAGTTAAAAAGGGATTTAAAATTTTAGTCCCGAACTTTCATCGACAAGACCAGTTTTCAAATGAATACTTCGATGTGACACGTCAGATTCGATCGTAACGTCTAGGCCGGGTTTGGGGTGTTACAGGCCGTGTAACAATCGAAAAAGTGACACACGGCCGTCTAATACACCAAACTTAACAAGTGACACACGGTTTTGTAGCCAGGACATTGTGACACACGGCCGTGTGACCAGACAGCCCGTGTGCAACATATTCTAGCACTAAAAACAAGCTATTTCAAGGCCAAAACACACCTAATCAACCATCCCATATGTGCATACATTCAAAGGATCTAAACACCTTTCAAACACTTATAAGCATACCATTTCAAACATCCTATTTCATCTAACCAATATGCCATTCAAAGGTAGCACAATTATACCAAAGTATCATTAACCAAAACAAAGCAATATAGCCACAATTCAAGCACAAAACCTAGTTCCTTTAACTACCAAATAACATCACATATGGCCATTTACATATCATCACAACATACCAAAAGGATCATGTTTTACAAGTACCTAAAAATGGCCAAAATGACCTAACTTTTCAAAGCTTTAAAGTCCATCAAACAAAACATAAATTTCAAAAGCATATACATACTAAATTAAGCATTAACACATTCAAAAAACTACCATAACAAAAGGTCCTACACATGCCATTTATAACCTTGGCCAAAATAACTCAAAATAGACCGAAATGGTTGCTAGATAATGTGATAGAACTCTGACAACCTTCCAACCGATCGAGTTTCCAATAATCTACGAAACAAAGGAAAATAAATACATAAGCAACTAGTGCTTAGTAAGCTCATATAAACTTAAACATAACTTACCAGTTCTTAAGCACATATAATAAAATAAGCATAATATTATTACCAAGTCCATCAAACTCACAAGTTAGTAATTTCATACATGATCCATATGAGTTCAACCATATCATAAATTGATTTCATGTAGACATCACTTAACTCATTAACCTTTTCATAGGATCATGAACCATTATCCGAAATGTATACATGCCTTGCCATTGACCTTTGCATACCCATTGAACTATCTAAAATTACATTAGATACCCGAGAATGCTCACACATAGTGTGCCTTTCCATATAACCGTAACCCTTCCTTTTCAATAATGCTCACACGAGCTATAAAATAGGCCTACTCACACAAGCTATAGGTCGGAATGTTAGCTACACGATGCTGCTCACACAAGCTATGGAGAATCTGCAACAAATGCAGGACCTCAGCCATCGGTAGGACATTCAAGACCAGCACCCGAAACATGGAATCCCTAATTACATGTCATTCGTATTTTAAGAATTCTTAAGGTTTAAATGAGACTATTTATCCGTCAATTACTCAAAGCATTAATACAGACATATTCAAGTCCATTTATAACTAACATGATATAGTAGATAATTAATTTAACTATCATTAATACGATTATGATCCATACGAACTTACCTCAATAACTATAGTCGTAGAAGTAGAATGGAAGACTAATTCGAAGCTTTCGCCTTTCCTCAGTTTAAAATCGGTTGTGGTTTAATTTGATCTAAATAGATAACTACATTCAATTAAGTACTTGAATTAACATCAAGCATTCAATTAAATCCATAATTCATATTTATGTAAAATTATAAAATTATCCCCAATATTTTAACTTTTCACAATTTAGTCCTTAAGCTTATAACTTGAATTTTAACCATTTTAACCTAAATCCATGTTAACCAATTCTACAAGGGACCTTGGAATAGCCCATAATTACCAACATTTAACATTAAAAATCCATGGATTTACACTTTCAACAATTTAATCCCTAATCTCAATTTCATCAAAATCACTTAACAAAACAAGTTTGTTTAATAAGAAGTATTAATAATCTATCAGTTAACATCACAAAGACATCAAAGTAATTCATGGAAAGTCCTTCAATCATTAATAGTTTTGCAAATTAATCCCCATGCTACCTAGCTTAAGCTAAAACGAGCTCAAAAACATAAAAATCACAAAAAGGGGCTTGAAAACATACCATGCAATAGATTATAGTGCTAACCGAACCTTATGCTCAAAAAAGGTGTATTTTTTATTACATACGGTCATGGAAAAACAAGAAAGAAGAAGATAACCACTAATTCCTTTGTTTATGTTAATTAATTAATTAATTTACTGTTTTACCCTTAACCTATAAACTTATAAAACCATTAAATCATGTCCATTATTGTCCACTATCAATGTATATGGTATATTTACCATTTAAGCCCATTAGTTTACCTTTCCATAGCCATATAATCCTTTTAACTAATAGAATCCAACTTTTGCACTCTTTACAATTTAGTCCTTTTTACCTAATTAACCATTTAAACTTCAAAATTTCCTAACGAAACTTTAATATGACCCTAATATAATCCCATAGAATTTAAATAAATATTAAAATATTTATTCACTCATTGGAACCATGGTTCCAAAACCACTAAAAATGGTTTGTTACATAATAGGCACAAATTTCCTAGGGTGCTACTAGTACATCCTTACCCTAGACTCTTATGTGTCACCAATTATCATCAGGGAGTTTGCAGATTTCTTAATCCTTTAGGGATGCATTTAATTCATAAACAATTGCATCAATCATTGGTTTATTTTGGGTTGAGTAGAAATTACGCCAGTGGTGGAAATCCACCAACTCCCAAATCATATTGCACTCGATTAACGAGGGGTGAAACCTCCACTCTTGAATGAGCGTACATCTGTTCATTTGCAAATAATAAAGGGAAGCGAGTATCGTTAAATTCAGTCAATGTCTCTTGAGTGCATCATGTTTTGCGTGGTTTCATGTAATTAAATTTAATAAAAGACTGAACAGTTAAATATCAAACACATAAAAAAGATTTAGGATGGAAAATTTTACCTTTATTCATTGAATCGTTCATTTTTGGCTCTCCTCCAATGCGTTATTTTTTCCAAAGAAAAGAGAAAACACGAACAAAATAACCTAAGAAGTGAGGGAAGAAAATTTTACCAATGAAAATGGAGTTTGGATGAGGCGAGTGGCTCCTACCAAGGCTTACAATAGGGTTGAAAGTGATGTTTTAGGTTTGAAACTTTACAGTTTATATAGAAAATCTGATGAGCTGCGCACAAAAAGGGGCCGAAATTTGTAAAAAAACCATGTCGTGTTGCAACACAAGGAGATGTGTGTCGCAACACATCTATAACACCCCTTACCCGTATTCAACGCCAAAACAGGGTACGAGGCACTATCGGACTCACATCATAAGAAATCACACAATTTCGAGTCATAAAATTTGCGTCCAAATTAAAACCATTCTTATTTGATCATGAAGTCCCTATTACGAGCCTACGAGGCCCAAACCATGTATTGGAAGTGGTTCGGGACTAAACTGAGAACTTTAAAATTTTTTACAAAACTTAGGAAATTTTGGCTAGGTGCAGGGCTCACATGCCCGTGTGGTCCAAGCGACATGCCTGTGCTTCATACTGTATCCAAATTAGGGTGCTCTCTGACTTGTGCCACACGGCCGTGCCACACGCCTGTGTGCTATGCCGTGTGGCACACACGGCTGAGACACACGCCCATGTCTCTGCCCGTGTGCTCAATTCTGGTCATTCTGTTTTTCCAAAATTAAAGTGTAGGGGACACATAGTTGAAACACATGCCCGTGGGGTAGACCGTGTGTCACACATGACCTAGACACACGGCTTAAACACACGGCTAAAAATAATGGCTATTTACCAAGCCATTTGCCACCCTTGTTCACACATACACTTACACCAATTCAAGGCACAAACATAACATACTTAGGCAACCAAAACATCCACAATTATGACCAACACAATATCAACATTTATCATACTCCTAACAATCATTAGGCCATAATTAACTACCTTCAAGATACCTAATGTACACCACTTTATCATCTCATCAATAGGCTACATTGCCAAACATCCTACATTCATGTCATAAATCACATTTCTATCATTCACCAAGCATACCATGACCATATCACCAAAGATATTTGCACATATATATATATATACATAGGCTTACAACCATGTTAGCCCAAATAAACCAATCTACATGGCCAAATATCAAAACAAGCCTTTGACAATCATAAGCCAACACATTGGTTACAATCAAAATGACACATATAACCAAAAGACCAAATCCCTATACATGCCATAAACACAAAATAATTGAATTCATCAATACCCAAAGTGATAGCTTGATAGAGTGATAGGATCTCCAGTGATCTTCAACCCGAGCTAGCTCAATAACACTATAAAACATGGGGAAGGAAGGGGGTAAGCTATATAGCTTAGTAAGTTCATATGCAAATAATACAAAACATTATTCATACATTTGACATATAAATAACTTAACATATAACAACATAAATGTCATTAAAACTTCATAAATGTCATATGACCATAAATGTCATTTAATATCAACATAACGCATAACAACATAAATGTTATTTAAGCTTCTTAAGCACAACTTACTCAATCACATTCTTACCAATTGTTCATCACATACTGAATCCATTTTCTTTGAGTTCCTCGTACATACCTGTACCAACTCGTAACATAATCACGTACTTTCTCATCTTCAACATACCCGTTGAACATTTCGTCAATATTTCCCGTTGAACCATTTGGAATACTAAATGATAATCGGGAATCTCGTACACAAAGTGCTGTACCAATGCCATATCCCAGTTATGGTCTTACATGTAATCTCTATCGATGCCAATAGCCCAGATATGGTCTTATACGAAGTCTCATATCAATGCCATATCCCAGATATGGTCTTACACGTAATCTCAGTAACCCTAATGTCGTGACATTTGTATCCTATCTATTCCTAAGTTTCAACTGGGATTTACTCGCTTGTCGAAACATCGTCAATTTCATCCATAGAGTCAATCATACAATTCATGAAATAAAAAACATTATAAATAAAACTATAACGTTGCATTATTTACATACAAACTTACCTCGATACAAAAATAGTGGAAATGGACCTAACCGTCAAACACTTTGGTTTTCCCCCCGATCTAGACCCGAACTTTGTTTTTCTTTATCTATAATACCAAATTCATCTCATTTAATCATCACATTATTCATTTCAGCCCAAAAATCATATTATGGGAAAATTACACTTTTCCCTAAAGTTTTAATATTTTACACTTTAGTCCCTAGGCTCGTAAAATGATTTTCATTCAATTTCTTCAAAACCCAAGCCTAGCCGAACCATTTTCATACTCATAACAGCCCACATTTCTCATTTATTAACATTTTTACAACATATTTTACAACTTTTACAAATAAGTCCTTTTGACATTTTTACCTAAAACCACTTAGTAAAAGTTGTTTAATAATCAACAAACATGTGTTTTCTACCATCAAAAATCAAAATACATACATGTTCAACATGGGTAAAATTTTAGACTTTGACATCTCTTCAAATTAGTGGTAGAAATAGATAGATCAAGCTTGGAAGTGGCCAAACCCTAGCTATGGCTTCCCCCTTGTGAATTTCGGCTATGGGGAAGAAGATGGACAAATGTTGGCTTGATTTTTGCTTTTTAATTCATTTTAATTACAAAAATACTAAAATGCCCTTATTGAAAAACATTAGAAACATACCAGTCCATTTTTGTCCACCAACTTGACCAATGGTCTAATTACCATTTAAGGACCTCTAATTTAAATTCTCATAGCAATTAGACGCGTTTAACATATAGAATTCAAGTTTTGCACTTTTTGCAATTTAGTCCTTTTAACTAAATTGAGTGCCCAAACGTCAAAATTTTCGAACGAAATTGTCACGAAATCGTTCCATAAAACTGTATACCATAAAAATATAATAAAGATGAATTTTTTCTTCGTCGGATTTGTGGTCCTGAAACCACTATTCCGACAAGACCCAAAATCGGGCTGTTACAACTGTCCCCCTTTAGGGATTTTCGTCCCCGAAAATCTTACCGGGACATAAATTTGATTTCTACGTAAACTCATCTATCTCGTGACACTGCCAAAGAACCCTCACTAAGGTTATGTTTTTATTTCCCAACTTTTTGATCTCTCATGTCAAAATTTTCGATTGATTCTTCGTTATACAACATATCGGTTGGATGTTAATCCTTATCAGAGAATTCATACTCAAAGAGTCCAATCGATACCATCGCAACATAGATACACAAAACACATACTCAATCTTTTTCCAAGGAAATAATTTCAGAAACATACTATCGCTGAACGAGAAGTTCATATTCTCATGTTTCAAATTCACATACGTTTTCTAACAATCTGAAGTGGACTTTAAACTTCCACGAATCACTTCTACTTTATGCACGATTTCTGATCGGATATTCTATAAAGCATATAACTCAACCGATCACCAGAACATCTATTTCAAATAACTGTGTATTTTATTACTCATTGAATGAACAAACGAGCTACTACTGAGCTTCGTAAAAAAATTTCTATATAAGCTTTGAATTACTAAGAACGCAAATTCTATCTCAAAATAATGATAATAGTCATCAGGTCTGACTTCAAATTCAGAATCAAAAGTCATCTCACACGATACCGATTTAGTTTACCACTCACTATCACATTCCTGAGGTTCTCAATCTTGCAAAGGAAACATCGATTTAGCTTCTAATTTAACTAGATTCAGACCATCATCAATTAAGATTAATCATGTATCAAATACTCACAAAATAATCAAAGGTTTTCTATTCAAGCATTTGCAACTATATCTACTCTCCCAAAGGTTAATTGATAACTACTCACAATCTTTCAACAGTTCAAGCCATCTATGTGGTTTTAAATTCAGATCCTTTTGTGACATTAGATACTTTAAACTCTTGGGATCAAGAAACGTATGACATTTTTCGTCGGACAACAGACGTCATCGAATTCTCAACACAGACATAAAAAGTGGCCGACTCTAAATCACCCGTCGGACAGTTCCTTACATGTGACTTTAACCGTCTGAAAGCATAAACTATCACTTTACATTCTTGTACTAAAACACATTCCAATCCATTCGATAATGCATCGTTAAAAAATCACAAATTCTTTATTCAATTTAATCTGGACTTAGAATCAGTGCTTCGGTTAACAATACCTTCAACTATTTTCAACTTTGCTAACACTCAATAGACCATTCAAACTTTCACAAATGTGATAACTTTGTCAATCAAAACAACTTTAACTCATAATAATATCATCCAATTAGAACTGATCTAATAGGTACGTCCTTGTATCACACCCTTTTTGAATATAAATTCTTCATTCAGACTGTTCGTCAATTTACCCATGAATGTACAAGATTTTATCTTCTTACCTGAGGATAAACTTAAATGCATATAACTCAAATCACTTTTCAACTAACCAGCTCACTCAGATAAAAACAACTGAGTCGGTCTCAGCTTAAATAATATCATATCAAAATACTCCCTTCTTTATGTTGTTAAAACAACTCAAACATACAATCTTTCAAAATTTCCTGACATGCTAGTCAAAGATCTTTACAACTGCATTAGCTCAAGGAAACAGAATATCCTGATTGAACTCATTGACCTTAATCAAACTTACCTGAGAAAAGAAAACCTTCGTACAATTTGAGCTTGAGCTTCCAATATCGATACCTTTGCCGATGTCAATTCCTTTCACGAAGATTAGAGAAATGCCGATACCAGAATCACCACATTCCTATGATCGAACCAAGAATACACTCATAATAGACATAGTTATCACAAGCCAAAGAACACACTTTAAAGATGAGCCACGATTGATAATTTACGAAATAAGGATGATAAGAAAATTAAGATAAGGAAATCCAAGATGTGATATCATACTGGAAGTCCGAGAACATAACTCATAAGAAAATAATAAAGATCTTGATGATTCCTCAGAGAAAACCAGAAGAAAAACAATGCTTATACGCTTTGGAATCAATTGTAACAGAGATAACATATTTTCCA
Organism: Gossypium australe; assembly: GCA_005393395.2. Taxonomy (NCBI): domain Eukaryota; kingdom Viridiplantae; phylum Streptophyta; class Magnoliopsida; order Malvales; family Malvaceae; genus Gossypium; species Gossypium australe. Next base: position 58,569,794 of record CM016614.1, read on the forward strand.
AATATATATAAAATAAAATAACATCCAGTAGAAACAGAAGAATAGCCTCACATAAATTTTCACCAACAACCTTTATTCCAAACATAATAGAATAGAATCCCAAAGAGAGAGATAAGAAATGCTGCTCATCAACCAACCAGACCAACAGTGCTTTCATCTAACATTATAATCAGCTAGCATTCTCATACGATAAGAATTTCATCAGAAAATGAACAATCACATATATCTTTGAGGATAAATGAATATATAAAATACCTAGGAGGGATCATCATAATCTATGCAATTACAACTGTTACACTCAGACACCTTTATGATCCAAATATCATTTATCTAACTAATTTTGTCATCATTAATCCCGTATTATTCCATTCACTAATGAAAATCAATCTGGAAGAAATTCCAGGAAATACATACTTTAGACATTATACCTGAATGAGTCGATTAGCCGAGATTAACTTTTTCCTTAACTGTGACATCATGAAATTCGAATGATCTTTAGAATAATCTGGCATCTTTTCCAGAACTGTATTCACTTGCCAAACTATTCTTAACTCCGACCACATTATTAGTTATTCCGCTACTAAACTCTTTAGTCTCTTACTTATGAGCTCATTCAGCTTAAATATCGTGAAATTTCGTTATAAAATACCGCATTGGTAAGGAGGTGATGTCGTAAAGCCTCTAACTCGACTCTCATATATACATGCATGAGACTTAACATTCATCGTCATCATAATATCATCACAGTTATATAATTCACTTCAGGCAATTTAACATACATATTTATCTTACACGAACTTTCCAATTATCTTATTGAAACAAGTGCACTTATACATACATTCCATAAAATTTGAGTAAGTTTACATATCGCATTCAGTTAATCCAACAAGTTACTCACATAACATCATATGAATGTCAAACAAACATGGATGAGCTTATCAAAATATAAACTTTCATTTCACTTCACCTTTCCATATTTCAAGAATAATTCCCATTGAACTATTGTAATTTCGATGGATACTCGGGTAGTATACTCAAGATACGCGTGTCAACAATTCGTCAATTCATATTCAAAAGTGCCCATTTGGCACATATTCATAGAGTACACTCTCGAGCCATATATGATATAACAGGATTGCCAGTCCAGGCTAAATCCTTTCAATAACATATGTCTAAAGGGCTTACTCTGGTGTTCGGGCTAAATCCATTTCATAACATATGCTCGAGAGGGCTTAATTCAAGATTACCCTTCCAGGCCACATCCTTTTAACATTTAGAATATTTTATCCTTTTCATAAAATCACCATAATCCATCGAAATACAACATTCAACCGGAACAATGACATTTATCTATATTTCTCAACTCATGGTTACTTCATTTTTTACATCATTACATACATATCATGAACTCTTATTCATACCTTTCCAAGTTCCGACACATCATAAACACATTTTCAAATATCTTAGTATCACTTTCAGTGTTTTTGAAAATAGCTCAGTTGGAAAGCATCTCCGCCTCAACAAAACAATTTCATCAGAGTTGGGAGATATTGCACTATCATAGGTAGTAGTACGACATGTATAGCGAGACTCACATACGCTACGTTAGTCCAAGAATCGACTAAACTGGAGCTCTGATACCACTAAATGTAACACCCCTTACCTATATTCAATGCCAAAACAGGGTACGAGGCATTATCGGACTCACATCACAAGCAATCACACAATTCTGAGTCATAATATTTGGGTCCTGTAACACCTCAAACCCGGCCTAGACGTTATTGTCGAATCTGGCGTGTCACATTGAAGTGTTTTTTGAAAACCATGTTTTCATTGAAAACCCTTCTTGAAATTTAAAACTTCTTGCCATTTAAAACTTGTACAAAACCTGAGTTTGCGTTTGTTTATTTTCAATCGTGGTTTATTAAAAAGTTATTCCCTTTTAAAATGTTATTACCTTTAAAATCTTATTTGTTGCGGAAGCTTAATTTAAAACAAATGATTACGAAAACGTGATATTTAAAAATTGAGTTGCAAAAACGTAGTGTTTGAAAATGTTATTGTTTTCGAAAATCGTGTTCTACTTCTAATAGATATAAATCAAAATCAATAAAATCCCAAATTTAAAATCCAGAAATTATAGAGGCCTTATTACAACCCGAATCAAAATCAAAGTGCTTAAGTAAATGAGCAAAACAGAATAAAACATATGCAGTTGTGTGGCCCTTTCCGAGTCCCTCGTAGCTCCTAACCGTCTAACGCTGGGTATTACCTGAATGGTTAAAAACGGGGTGAGTTTACAAAAACTTAGTGTTTAATCCCCTTATTAAAGAAACAGTTAGTATACAAAAATAGAATCAGTCTGCGCCTTAGCCCTTTAACAGTAACAGAACAGTTTAGTTTAGAGTACATGTGAGCCAAAGCCCAAAACAATGTCATTTGGGTCACAGCCCATAACAGAATCAATTGGGCCCAGCCCATCACAGTAACAGTCTTAGTATGAATGATGCATGATGCATGCAAACCCATCCAGCCCTGCACTTGCCTCCGTCCAACCCTGCACTACCTGTGGGGAATAAATCACCCATACATCCCTACACTTACAGTGTTAGCACCGGTTGTAGCACTAACGGAAATCGCAGCAAAGCTGCCAGTATATATACGGCTTTAACTCTTCAGTAACGGTCTCATAGTTGGCATATAGCCATCGGTAACTGTAATAAGATCGGCACATAGCCAGCTACAGTAATATAACCAGCGTACAGCCATGGTTAAGTATGGTAGACACAAAGTCATCAATAATTACGACCGGCACACAGCCATGGATAAGTATGATCGACACAAAGTCATAATCAAGACGGCACAGAGCCATAATCAGATTAACTGTCTTAAAGCCATCGGTAGATCCACAGTCATCTCGTGCAACCCGTGCGACGTTAACAGATCAATACTAGGTCCACAGTCGTCTCATGCGACCCTATCAGAACAGTACTTCCTCCATAACCAATATCCCAATCCCATGCAGTATGTCATGTATGCAGAATGTCTGGCCCACAAATCATCATATCATTCACAGTTAAGTCAATCAAATCATAGTCATACAATCACAGTCAAATCAGTCAAATCATAGCACAAATCAGTCATTTACCCTTGAGGGGCAAAATAGTCATTTACCCTATAGAGGCATTACGATCATTTTACCCTACAGGGGCATTACGATCATTTTACCCTACAGGGGCATTACGATCATTTTACCCTAAAGGGGCATTACGATCATTTTACCCTACAGGGGTATTACGGTCATTTTACCTTACAGGGGCATTACAGTCATTTTACCCTACAAAGGGTATTACGGTCATTTTACCTTAATAGGGGCATTACGGTCATTTTACCCTACAGGGGCATTACGGTCATTTTACCCTACAAGGGTATTATGGTCATTTTATCCTACAGGGGCATTACGGTTATTTTACCCTATAGGGGTATTATGGTTATTTTACCCTACAGGGGCATTACAGTCATTTCACTACAGGGGTATTATGGTCATTTTACCCTACAAGGGCATTACAGTCATTTTACCCTACAGGGGTATTACGGTGTAAATGGGCACAAGGCCCAATATTTGGCCCAAGTGGGCCCACATGCTCGTATGGCCCACTTAGCCCAAATTCAATCACGGCTATGTGAACTACATAGCCCAGTCCAGTATTTGCCATTTACGTGGATTTTATCCGTGTGGGGCCTACAAGCCTATTAGGCCCACACGACCCATTTCAGCCAAACGAGGCCTAAGATCACGGGAACGCTCGTAATGGCCTCTACAATCCGTCGCCCATGATTTGTGGGCTCGATTTACCACACGAGTAATCACACGCTCGTGAGGCCTCGAATGCCGAAGTTTTGGCTTTTCAGCTTTTCAGCTTTTACCGATTCACAACAGAGATAGTGCGATTACACACATGTTCGTGATAACGAGTAAACTAGCCCACATGCTCTCCAATTATCGTCTTGCGTGAACCAACAGGTATTTGCAACTAACCGCTGATCAAAAGTGATTACCCACTCTTTGATTAGTATCTACACACAAAACGAATCACCATTAATATATATAACCATGATTGATCCTTAACAAACACGCTTACCGATATCGTGCAACAAAGAACTCACAAGAATTAGAAAAACAAAGAATGCAGCAGCTTAGGTTCGGCACAATGGACAAATGATGAACAATAGATCTCCAATCACTAGGCTATCAATAGTCGTCAGAGTAGAACGAGGGAGGAAGATAGACAAGAGGGGACGGTCGCTAAAGAAAACTTGAAAAAAAAGGACCACAATTGGCCAAGGGTGAGAGAGGGAGAGAAAAAAGATTCAGCTATGAGAGAAAATTGAAGAATAATGGGGGAGAGAATAGAGGTGCATTCGGCAATGCTAAGAGAGTAGAGGAAACAGAAAATAATGGTGTTCGATAGAGAAAGAAAAGTGAGACCACAAGAAGAAGATTACTTATTTGGTAAATGTAGAAAGGGAGAAAATAAAAGAATCGACACCACAATCAATAAAACGCACAACCCAAAAAGAAGTCCCTGAATGAAAAAAACTGAAACTTCCCAAAAAAAAGTTGGCAAAACTCTCCCTTCAACACCCTAAACTCTAAACCCTAAACCTCAAAACTGAAACAAATAAATGACAGGAGAGAACCACTAAAGCCGAAATTGCCCCAAATTTTCGATGAAAACTCTGAATTATGTGAAAAAGGGTTATGAAGCTTATCTTGCATATGTGATTGATACGAAAGTGAAAGAAAAAAAAGTTGAATCTGTGCTTGTGGTTTGTGAGTTCCCTAATGTGTTTCCTGAAGGATTACCAGGATTATCTCCAATACGAGAAGTTGAGTTTGGCATTGAGTTAGTGCCGGGGAAGACCCTATCTCAATAGCTCTGTATAGATTGGCTCCAATAGAATTGAAAGAATTGAAGTCTCAGTTGCAAGAATTGACAGACAGAAGTTTCGCATGACCGAGCTCTTCACCTTGGGGTGCTCCCGTTTTGTTTGTGAAAAAGAAAAACGGTACAATGAGAATGTGTATTGATTATCGTCAGTTAAACTAAGTGAACATTAAGAATAAATATCCTCTGCTCAGAATTGATGATTTGTTTGATCAGTTGAAAGGAGCTCCTGTGTTTTTAGTTGTGAGTAAAAGATTCAAAGATTCCGAAAACTGCCTTCCGAACGAGGTACGGGCACTATGAGTTTTTAGTTATGCCTTTCGGACTAACAAATGCTCCTGCTGTCTTTATGGACTTGATGAACAAAATTTTTAGATCGTATTTAGATCGATTTATTGTTAACATTTTGATTTATTCACGTGATGAAATTGAGCATGCCGAACATTTGAGAATTGTGCTACAAACTCTGCGTAATAAGAAATTGTATACAAAGTTTAGTAAATGTGAGTTCTGGTTGCGCGAAGTTGGCTTTTTGGGGCATATTGTATCAACATCCGGTATACGAGTTGATACGAGCAAGATTTTAGCTATTTTAGAGTGGAAGCCTCCGAAAAATGTGTTCAAAGTCCGTTGCTTTCTGGGACTTGCTGGTTATTACCGACAATTTGTAAAAGGCTTTTCGATGATTGCAACTCCATTGACGAGATTTCTTTAGAAAGATGTGAAATTAGAATGGTCTACAAAGTGTTAGAAAAGCTTTGATTAGTTGAAATCCCTTTTGACTAAAGCTCCAGTGCTAGTACAACCAGAATCTAGTAAAGAATTTGTGATATATAAGAATGCTTCATTGAGCAGTCAGGGACGTGTTTTGATGCAGGATGGAAAAGTTATAGCTTATGCCTCGAGTCAATTGAAACCACATAAAAAGAATTATCCGACGCATGACCTTGAATTAGCTGCGATTGTTTTTGCTTTAAACATTTGGTGCCACATCTTTTCGGTGAGAAATGTCAATTGTTTTCAGATCATAAAAGTCTGAAATATTTGATGACTCAGAAAGATTTGAATCTGCGTCAGAGAAGATGGTTAGAACTGTTAAAAGACTACGATCTAGTTATAGATTATCATCCGGGAAAAGCAAATGTTGTTGCTGATGCTTTGAGTCGAAAATCACTGTTTGTGCTACGTACGATGAACGCTCACTTAGTTTTATCTGATGATGGTTCGGTTTTAGCCGAAATGAAAGTAAGACCGTTGTTCTTACAGCGGGTTTGTGATGCTTAGAAAGTTGATAATGAAACGTTAGTGAAACGAGCTCAGTGTAATTTGAACTCTGATTCTGAATTTTGAGTTGATGTTGATGATTATCTGAGATTTCAAGATCAGATTTGTGTACCGAGAAATCTAGAGTTGATTCAGTTGATTTTGAAAGAAGCACATAGCAGTCGCTTATCTGTTCATCCGGGAAGTACAAAGATGTATAATGATTTGAAACAACTTTACTGGTGGCCTGGAATGAAAAGAGATATCTCTGATTTTGTTTTGAAATGTTTGATCTGTCAGCAAGTTAAAGCTGAACATCAGGTGCCATCCAGTTTGTTACAACTGATTATGATTCCCGAGTGGAAATGGGATAGAGTAACGATGGATATTGTTTCAGGTTTGTCTTTAACTCCAAGGAAGAAAGATGCCATCTGGGTTATAGTTGATATATTGACAAAATCAGCTCATTTTATTCCAATGAGAACGGATTATTCACTTAATAAGTTAACTGAATTATACATTTCTGATATTGTGAGATTGCACGGGGTGCCACTATCTATTGTGTCTGACAGAGATCTTAGGTTTACTTCGCGATTTTGGAAGAAACTGCAAGAGGCTTTAGGTACAAAATTACACTTCAGTACAATTTTTCATCCACAAACGGATGGTCAATCTGAGTGGATTATTCAGATACTCGAAGATATGTTGAGATGTTGATTCTTAAGTTTAAAGGTACGTGGGAACATTATTTGTTATTGATTAAATTCACGTAGAATAATAGTTTTCAATTGAACATTAAAATGGCATAGTACGAAGCCTTATATGGTCGTAAATGCCGAACACCGTTATACTGGTCAGAGCTCAGTGAGAATAAGATTCACGAGGTTGACTTGATAAAAGAGACTGAGCAGAAAGTGAAAGTGAACCGTGATAGTTTGAAAGCAGCGTCTGATTGACAGAAATCACACATAGACTTGAAATGAAAAGATATTGAGTTTGAGATAGGGGATAAAGTGTTTTTAAAAGTGTCTCCGTGGAAGAAAATACTCTGATTCGGTAAAAAGGGCAAATTGAGTCTGAGATTCATTGGGCTATATGAGATTATCGAGCGTATTGGGCCACTTGCTTATAGACTGTTGCTACCATCTAAGGAGAGAAATAGATTTCGGCACCCCGAGAAAATTAGAAAACGTAAGAAGAGAAGAAAATATGGCCAAGGGTATTCGGCCAAAGTGCTAATAAGAAAAGAGAGGAAAGCAGCAAGGTTTTCGGCTTATCAAGAATGAAAAAGATGGAGGGAAGGAATGAAGAATGGGGTTTCGGCTCCTTAAGAGACTAGCAAGAAAAATGAACACGAATGGCAAATGGTTAGGAAGTGGGTTCGGCCAACAAAAGAAGTAAAGGAAAAAGAAAAACAAACAATATGAGAAGAGGTTTAGGAGGACATTCGGCCAAGGATGTTTTGAAGGAAAAAGGGAGAAACAAAAATGCAAAAGTGCAAAAGAGGGAGTGGTCACCAAAATGCCAAAAATATTACCCCAAAACAACCCAAATTCGGCACACCTATCACACACAAAACCGAATGCTCCAAGCTCTCATAGCCACTACAAAAAAATCGGCTAAGCCACCTCCCACTTCAATCCCCCTTTTCTCTCATTGTTTTTCTCTTAACCACAAATTCAAATGAGTTTGAATAGTTTAAACTCCACAAATTTCTCTCCTCCATCAATTCGAATCTGTTGACCTCTTCCATCCTCATCCATCAGAGTCCCTCCTGAGCACACCTCCTTCCTTGTCCAAGCGTCAAAAATAAATGCACAAAAAGGGATTCCTGCAGCTCGAACCCAAGTCCTCCCACCTGCATGAGGCGTCACTCCCTTGTGCTCTAAGTGGTGCCTCCCTTGCCACTTTACTACTTGATTTCTTGGGATGAACCTTGCTAACAATTATCCTTAACACCTCACTCCTTCAGCTTCCCCTCCAAGTGGCCAAAAGTAAAAATTTCGCTATGGCTCGGGCCTACCCTGGCTTATGCCTAGACCCTATGACACCCTACCTAGCATCACATTCATACCATTCTCATGCAAACATTAAAAATGCAAAGGCCCCGATTTAAGGATATTACAGTTCTACCCCCCTTAAAAATAATTTCAGCCCCGAAACTACCTGATCAAAAGAGTTGAGGGTACTGCTGCCGCATTACATCTTCTAGCTCCCACGTAGCCTCTTCAGTTCCATGATTCCGCCATAGGACTTTCACCAAAGGAACTGATTTCCTACGCAAGACCTTGATATCCAGATCCAGAATCTGCATTGGTTCCTCCTCGAAAGATAAATCGGGGCTTACCTCAATCTCCTCTACTGGAACAACATGCGATGGATCTGATCGACTGTAACATCTGGGATTTAGGGGTTATGCGTTTATTGCATAATTCAAGTGATAGTGGGCTTAGTGTGTGTTTGGATGTGTTTTAGGGGTTCCTAAAACCCTAGGGTGTAGGAGAGTGCCATAGGAAATATTAGATTTTAAGTTTAGTAAAGGGGAGCTAAGGGAGTTAGGCCTTAAAGGAATAAGTGGTGGAGTTTATGACTCAAAGATAGCCTTGGAGAAGTGGCAAGGGATGCCACCTAGGGTGCTGTGAAGTTTGCGTCAAAGGGGGCTTTAGGAGGGAGGAGGTTCGAGCTGCAGAGGTTGCATTGTGGGCATTTGTTTTTGCGTCAAGGAGGGGAGGAGTGTTGGACGGCATTGGGACGTTGAAAGATGAGGATAAGACTTGGTTTTCTTTTTTAAAATTCGGCTAAGGTAGGTGGATGAAGGTTGGACTTATTCAAATTATTTTGAATGAGTAGCATGGAGAAAAAATAGGAAAGAAATAAGGGATATGATATGAGAAGATGTAGTGGCCGAATGTGGGGCTCTTGGTGGTGATTAATTTCAGTCATGTAGGGGGGTAGGTGCCGAATTTCCTTTTATTGAGCATTCATTTTCTTCTTCTTTCTCTTTTAGTCTCCTTGCCGAATTCTTCCGATCTTTTCCCAATTCATCTTTTTCTTTCTTTCTCTTCAACCTTAACCTCTTCCTCTTGTGGCCGAATATTTCATCACCCTTTCGTAAGGCTTGGCCGAACCTTGTAGCATCTTTTTCTCTTTTCTTTGCTTAAAACTTTAAAGGAACACCATAGCCGAATCTCAAGGTGCCTTATTCTCTTTTCTTTGCCGCAAGTCTTAAAAGCCGAAACCTTTACTCTTTTAGTCTGTTCAAGCAAGCGTTGGTGGTAAGTACCCTCCTCTTAGCAATCGGTTTCATCTTTTCTTCATGGGTGTGCCGAAATCAAATGGTTAGGCTTTGGTTTAAGCATGGCCGAATGTTCATAGTGCCATAATATGTGTTCTTTTGTGTGTAGCCGAAGGAAGGGAACGCTAAGGATTCTTTCGGGACTTGAAGTGATCAAGGTAAGCCAATGTGGTATTCGGCCAAAGGCCATTTTCCTAGATTTATGCTTATAGCCGATTCTAACAGTGGTTAAGAGGGATTTCGTCAACTCCATAGGCAAGTGGTGGTTTCCGGGATTTGGATAAGCAAGGTAGGTGGTTGTGGTATTCGGTCAAAGGCCATATTATCGGTATCTAAGTGTTGACCGTTTCTGACTGTGATTATTTAGGGGCAAATCGGCAGGAGTAGGCAGAAGCTTTCGGGATTCTGATCCATTTTGGTAAGGATGTTAAATTGTAGTTTCTATTCGTTTAAGATCTCGTATTAATCAGGTTTTGATTAGAGATATCGTTGATGGATGCGAGTGCCAGTTAAGGAGTGAAAGGGGTGATCCCTAAGTTCAAGAAGAGATCAGTCTCTGCAGTGCGGGATTGGCCACCGGGGTGTGGGCCAGTGTTAGAGCAGGAGCGTAGACAGATAGCTGTAGTTTTGATTAGTGATAGTATCGGGATTGAGAGTGTAGTGCTTCAGGTTATCAGGTGTGTGATTAACCCACAATTTCCCCGATTGTATGTTATATTTGCATGTGTTATGAATATGTGGATTAATGCAGTGGCAATAATGAGATGGTTACCCTAAAAAGGGGTATAACGATAACCAGGTCAGTGTTAATTATTGATGAGACTGTGAATATGCATATGAAAATGTGATTGAATGCCTGAATAACATGTACATGCATTATTTATCATGGCACTATTGTACGTTGCATGTGCATGGGGTGGGAAATGAATATGAAAGAAGGACAGGGTGTACTTTATGTACGTGGTTTAGTGATGGCTACGAGCCTCACGTGGATTGATGAGTGGCTCTGTGCCTCATCGTGGTTGGTATAGGCTTTGTGCCATATCGTGGTTGGTGATGGCTATGTGCCACATCGTGGTTTGATGTTAGCTACGAGCTACATCGTGGATTGGCGCTGACTGAGGTCGCGTTGTGGATTATTTGTGATTTATTTCAGGTGGATGGCATTAATTGCCAAATTGGTGTGTAGAGGTTGGAAGGTTGATTTAGTAATCCCCTGGTGTGTGGTGGCTGGATACGGGGGTGTGTAGAGGATGGACCCTAGGCTGGGTTGGGTGCATTTTGCATAAACCTGTATGGTATGTGGATTGGTGTGGTAATGGGCCAAGCCCAATATGTGGAATCATGTGGATAAATGGCATTATTATATGATATGTGGTGTGGTTGTGGGCTAAGCCCATGTGTGGAAGTCTGTGGACTAATTACACACTGAGTCTGTCGACTCACCCAAATTTTTACCAAACATCGCAGGTGATACATGATGCTTGGACCGGGTTGGAGCGGATACAAAGGTGGTCATACAGAAGATGTTTTAATTGCTACACGCATTTTATATTTTTAGAACTTTTAAGTATTTATTTGTTGTAATAAGGGCCACTTATGGTAGTTGGGAATTTTTATTTATGTTTAAGGTGGATTGACGATTAAATTACTATTTGGAAATGTTTTTATTTTTAACAACTTATATCTTAAAAACTTGTGTTAAAGTTTTAAGTTTCAAATCCAGATAATTTTGTAATAATAAAATTTATAAACTGGTTTGCAAACAAGTTAATTTTTATAACTACGAAAAATTATTACGTTTTTACCTTTAAGACAAACGCTTTTCTAAACGTTTTCCGCAGTAGCATTCTAAATTCGGCCGTGGTGTTTGGGCCGGGTTTGGGGTGTTACATCGACAACATCTAAGCATGGAAACATGGAACACATCGTGAATCTGACTCAATTGTGCTGGCAACTCGAGCTGATAAGCTACTGGTCCCATACGCTTCAACACCTTAAACGACCCAATAAACCTAGGACTCAGCTTGCCTTTCCGACCAAACCTCAGCACCTTCTTCCACGGTGAAACTTTAAGAAAGACCCTGTCACCCACTGCAAACTCTATATCCCTTCGCTTAAGATCGGCATAAGATTTCTGTCTGTCTGAAGCCTCCTTCAGACGAGCCTGAATCAGCTTAACCTTGTCTTCTGTTTCAGTCACTAACTCTGGACCCAACAACTGACGCTCACCCAACTCTGTCCAACACGTAGGGGTACGACACTTCTATCCATACAGTGCCTCATACGGTGCCATCTGGATACTTGCCTGATAACTGTTGTTGTACGCGAATCCTACCAACGGAAGAAATTCTTCCCAACTATCTCTGAAGTCCAAAATACAACCCTGCAACATATCTTCTAAAGCCTGGGTTACCCTTTCCGACTGTCCATCTGACTGCAGATAAAATGCCGTGCTAAAATCCAATCTTGTACCTAATGCCTGATGCAACGCTTTCCAAAACCTCGACGTGAACCTGGGATCCCTATCCAAAATAATCGATACTGGTACTCCATGCGGTCTCACTATTTCCGCCACATACAACTTAGCTAACCTTTGGAGCGAGTAATCAACTCTAACTGATATAAAATGAGCTGACTTAGTCAAATGATCCACTATCACCCAAACCGAATCCTTCTTGCTAGGCGTAAGGGGTAACCCGGTTACGAAATCCATCGTGATCCTTTCCCACTTCCACTGCGAAATCTTGATCGGTTGCAACAGACCTGAAGGTACCTAATGTTCAGCCTTAACCTGTTGACACGTCAAGCACTTCCCCACAAATTCCGTAACTTCCCGCTTCAGACCAGGCCACCAAAACTGATCCCGTAGATCCCTATACAACTTACTCCCTCCAGGATGCATAGAGTAAGGGCTACTATGCGATTCCCGAAGAATCCTTTGCCTCAGTTCCACATCTTTTGGCATACAAACCCTACCACGAAAGTAAAAAACCCCATCGCTATTCACACTGTAGTCCTCTAATCCCCCGTTCTGAACTTGAACAAGCTTAGCACTTAAACCATCATCCACCAACTGCTTCTCTTTTACCTGACCTAACCATGTCGGCTTCACCTGCAGCTCTGCTAACAAACTCCCGTCATCATAAAGACTAAGGTGAGCGAACATCACCCTCAGATCCGACACCACTTTGTGACTCAATGCATCAGCCACTACATTAGCCTTACCCGGGTGGTATTCAATCGAGCAGTCGTAGTCCTTCAATAACTCGATCCACCTCCGCTGCCTCAAATTCAAATCCTTCTGAGTCAGGAGATACTTCAAACTTTTGTGATCCGTGTAGACTATAGACTTCTCCCCATATAAGTAATGTCTCCAAATCTTCAAGGCGAACACTACAGCCAACTCCAAGTCATGCGTTAGATAATTCACCTCATGAGGTCTCAGTTGACGAGAAGCATACGCCACTACCTTACCCTCTTGCATCAGCACACATCCTAGACCAGTATGCGATGCATCACAGTAGACAGTAAACTCCTTTCCTGCCTCTGGCTGAATCAAAACTGGAGCTTCTGTCAGAATCTTCTTTAGCTTATCAAAACTTTCTTGTTGCTTGCCTGACCATACAAACGGAACTCCTTTCCTCCGCAACTTAGTCAACGGCGCTGTAATCAAAGAAAACCCTTCTACAAACCTTCTGTAATATCCCGCTAAACCCAAAAAACTCTGAATTTTCGCTACCGACCTAGGTGGTTTCCAGTCCAACACCGCCTCAACCTTCCGAGGATCCACCCTAATTCCCTCAGCTGACACCACATGACCCAAGAAAGTTACCTCCTTCAACCAAAACTAGCATTGTTGCTTCTCCCTTAGGATCTGTAAAACCACACGTAGATGTTCATCATGTTCCTCCTCCGATCTCGAGTACACCAAAATGGCATCTATAAATACCACGATGAATCGATCCAAGTACGGCTGAAAAACCCGATTCATCATGTCCATGAACGCTGCCGGCGCATTGGTCAACCCAAACGGCATTACCAAAAACTCGTAGTGCCCATACCGAGTGCGAAATGCCGTCTTATTGATATCAGCCTCCTTTACCTTAAGCTGATGATACCCCGACCTCAAGTCAATCTTAGAGAACACTGACGCTCCCTTCAGGTGATCAAACAGGTCGTCTATCCTCGGCAACAGGTACTTATTCTTGATCGTCAACTTATTCAGCTGACGATAATCTATACACATCTGCAACATTCCGTCCTTCTTCTTAACAAAAAGCACAGGCGCTCCCCAAGGCGAAACACTTGGCCGGGTAAAACCTCGATCCAGCAACTCCTAAATCTGTGCTTTCAGCTCCACTAACTCCTTTGGCGCCATCCTATACGAAGCAATAAACACTGGCACGGTTCATGGCAACAAATCTTTGCCAAACTCAACCTCGCGATCTGGAGGCAAACCTAGAAGCTCTTCTGGGAATACATCGGTAAATTACTTCATCGTTTGGACATTCCCCACCGTTGATTTCTTAGCCTTCAACGCACAAACATGAGCCAAGAATGCCTCACATCCTTTTCTGACCATCTTCTCAGCCTTTAAAGCGGATACCACGTTGGATAGATAATTCCTTATATCACCTATCATCACCACCTCTCCATCCTCAACAGTTCTCAATACCATGCGCTTAGCTGCGCAGTCCAACCTCGCCTGATGCTTCACTAGCCAGTCCATCCCTAGGATCAAATCAAACTCCCCGAATGGCAGTTCCATCAGATCAGCCAAAAACACTACCCCTTGGAGTTCTAGGGGTACATCCCTATACAGTTTGTTTACTTATACAGAGTGACCTAGAGGACTAACTACTGTCATCTCCCTAGAAGATACCTCATGAGCTAAATTCAGAGTTCCCACTACACTACTAGCAACATATAAGTGCGTTGAACCAACATCAATTAAAGCAGTATAGGGCATTCCAAAAATTAAGAACGTACCGGTTATGACATCCGGTGCGTCGCCCTCCTCTCGACGCCTCGCAGCATAGACCAACCCAGGTTGTCTTACCTCAGAATTCCCAGCACCTCTACCCGGTGCTCCACGACCTCGACCAGAACCATTACCTCCTATGGCCGGACCACGACCCCTCTGTGGTTGCTAGCCATCCTTCCTGAACTGTGTACGTCCTTGACCTTCAGACTGGACCCAAGCTAATATCCGCGGACAATCCCTTACCCAGTGCCCCATCGACCCACACCCGAAGCACCCTCTGTTCCCTGACCAACACCCCCGAATGAGACTTCCCACATCAAATACACCGTGGCGACCACTGAGTAGTAGCAGCAGGCTCTGCAACTTGGCTCGGCCCGCCAAATCTAGCCCTTTTCTGTGAATTCCCGGCAGACCCTGATGACCGAGAACTCCTCTTATTCCAACGTCTATCCTGATTCTGTCTCACTGATTGCTTCACCCCTTCAGCTATTTTGGCCTTCTCTACCAAAACAGTAAATTCTCTTTCCCTCTGCGGGGCAATCAACATCCGCAGCTCATCTCTCAGCCCATCCTCAAATCTAACACAATGCTCGTGTTCCGTAGCCACGATACCCCTAGCATAACGACTTAACCAGAGAAACTCTGCCTCATATTCTGATACTGACTTATTCCCCTGAACCAGATTCAAGAACACCTTACGCTGTGCATCAATATAACTAGCCCCGACGTACTTCTTCTGATAAGTTGCCTTAAAGATATCCCAAGTGAGATCATCAGCTGTCGCACCATCCCGGACCGTGAGCCACCACTGATAAGATTCATCCCGGAGAAGAGACACTATCCCCTTCATCTTCTCCTCAGCCGAGAAGTCTAAATCATCCATGATACATTCTGTCGCCTCCGGCCAATACTCAGCTGTATTGGGAGCCACTCCAGACACACCCCTGAATACCTCTGCTCCATTGGCCACGAGTCGTTCGGACACAGATTTCCGAGCTCCCGTTCCAACACCTGCACCCGCGACTCTCTCTAAAACCCGTAGCATTGCCTGTGACACCGCGTCATCACCACCCGTCTGATCCTGAAACTCAGTGCCCACAGCTGGAGGCGGTGGTACCTCGTTCCCTGACCCGTGACCGGACCCAACCGGCTTAGACACAGTCATCCTACCTCTACCACGTCCACGAGTATTACGCCCACGTCCACGAGTACTCATTCTACCGTTCGCGAATTAATCTGATTTTAAGAGTTTTATGAACAATTTATTATGGGGATTGTTTCCGTAAGTTCACACAATCCTATGGTCTCAGTCTCTAAAGTGAATCCCTATGACTATCATTCATATCACAATCATAAACCACAACAATAATAGTTTGAAGAACTTACCGTGGCAGATCGGTGCCGGAGACTCAGGTGCCATGTTTCCCCCAAAATATGCATTTCCCTTAAAAATCATTTCATAAACCCTTTATCGAAAACGTTTTTGGGCCTCAGGCCTATAGCCGAGCTTTTAAACTTGGCTCTGATACCAAAATTGTAACACCCCAAACCCAGTCAAGACACTACGACCGAATCCGGCATGTCACAGGGAAAGTTCGTATTTGATGAAACCAATTGTTGATTCAATTTTTGAAAGAAACGTGATTTGAAAAACAAGTTGTTGGCTCTAAGTATAAGAAAACTATACTTTTGCGAAAAACCTGCGTTGGATGGAATAATGTTGCTAAAACCCAGTACGAATTCAGTTTGAAGACAATTGGGCTTTATTTGTGGTTACTACCTTTTATCATTACCCGATGGTGAGTTTTAGAAAATCTCGATAGTTTGTGTAAGTTTGGAAAACATTCATTTTATAATCTTGTTAAGCATGCCATTACCAGTTTGAACAAGATTCAGTGAAAATTTAAATCAGCTAGATAATCCAATGAGTGATTATTAGTGGCCTTATTACAAACCCAAAATCACATTTAAAGAAAAGCAAACCATTAAATAGTTTAAAACATAAACACACAACGTCGTGCATGGCCACCTCGATTCTGTCCCGACTCCACATCTGTGATCTAGGAATCACCTGCAAAATGTAAAGGAAGGGGTGAGTCACCGAGACTCAGTGTGAATCCCCATCCCGAAAATATAATTCCTTACACAGTTCCATAAGTGAATATGTATATCATGCAGTCCAACCTAACCATCCGAAACTCCTGTGTCTACCCCGTGTGGTCACAACCACTGGTGACCGAAGTCACAAATAATATATGTATGTGGTCACAACCACTGGTGGTCACAACCACTGGTGACCGAAGTCACAAATAATATGTGTGGGGCCAACCCACTTTGGTCAAACCACTGGTGACAATCCGGTATCGATATGTGGGGCCAACCCACTGTGGTTCCAAACCACTCGGACGAGTCACGAAGATAGATTTGTATACGTGGTCAAAACCACTGAAACTTAGTCACAATAATATAGAAAGCAGGGCCAACCCACTGTGTGGTCACAACCACTAGTGACAGTCTATAATCATGCCTTCCCCCTCCTCTCATCATACCCACATTAATGAACATATAATCATGCCTTCCCCCTCCTCTCATCATACCCACATTAATGAACATACTTTTCATGGCATAAATATCATGTATAACATACAATAATCACATGGCATGGCATATACAGATTTTAACCGAGGCATTTAACATTAGCCATTCAGAGTGGACTTACCCGGAGTCCTCGCTTATACCCACAAGGGTAACCATATCAATTTGACAGTTAATCTGGCTTTTGGTATCATGCAAAATATAACATATCACAAATGAAGTGTGTGAGAGTTACACACCTAATTACTCGCAATACGACGCTCTCTATGTCGGTACTGTCGTTAATCGACACTACCGCTATCTGTCTCCTGTTTTGCTCCGATGCCGGCCCACACCCAGGTGGCCAGTCGCGAACAGCCGACACTGCCCTCTTTTTGAACTTAGGGGCTGGGGTCTCAGATCTAACCCCACCTAACGTTTGGCTGGCATTAGGGTCCATAACACCTTTGGTCACTAAGTCAGGTTAACACAGCAAATAACTAAGAATAAAGATTTAACCCCAAAAAAATAGATCACTTACCTAGATCGATAGATCTCAAGATCAAGGTCTAAACTACGAATCAAGCAAATCCCGGAAATCCAAATGCTCGCGTCACTCCTTCCTATAATCGGCCCAACACATCACCATTAACAAATAGCCATTCGGCTTAGGCATAAATCTCGAAAGAAATAACGTGAGAAGATACTCTCCCTTACCTTGGTACCCTTCAATCACCAAGCAAAAATCGAAGCAACGCGAAGACGAGTCCCCCTACTACAATCAGCCAAAACTACCAACATAGGACTAATGCCTTCGGCATTTAAACATAACAAGAAAAGATTGAATCAGCAGGAACCCTTACCACAATCCTTAACGAAATCAATTGAGAGTGGATGAATGACAACGATCGGCTGCTACAAAAATCGAAGAACGATTATGAGAACTAAGGGTAGTCGGCTAAAGCACTACCCACACCATTTCCAAATCCTGGCTTTCCCTCCTTATAAAACGACAAAAAGAAGAGAGTAGATATAGGAGAAGATTCGGCCCTTAGAAACATAGAATAAGAAAGAAAAGAAACAATGAAATCTTACCTGACTATGAGTTGAGATTAGGCTATGAGACCCAAAGGAGAGAAATAGATTTCGGCACCCCGAGAAGATTAGAAAACGCAAGAAGAGAAGAAAATATGGCCAAGGGTATTCGGCCAAAGTGCTAAGAAGAAAAGAGAGGATAGCAGCAAGGTTTTCAGCTTATCAAGAATGAAAAAGATGGAGGGAAGGAATGAAGAATGGGGTTTCGGCTGCTTAAGAGACTAGCAAGAAAAATGAACACGAATGGCAAATGGTCAGCAAGTGGGTTCAGCCATCAAAAGAAGTAAAGGAAAAAGAAAAACAAACAATATGAGAAGAGGTTTAGGAGGACATTCGGCCAATGATGTTTTGAAGGAAAAAAAGGAGAAACAAAAATGCAAAAGTGCAAAAGAGGGAGTGGTCACCAAAATCCCAAAAATATCACCCCAAAACAACCCAAATTCGGTACACCTATCACACACAAAACCGAATGCTCTAAGCTCTCATAGCCACTACAAAAAAATCGGCTAAGCCACCTCCCACTTCAATCCCCCTTTTCTCTCCTTGTTTTTCTCTTAACCACAAATTCAAACGAGTTTGAATAGTTCAAACTCAACAAATTTCTCTCCTCCATCAATTCGAATCTGTTGACCTCTTCCATCCTCATCCATCAGAGTCCCTCCTGACCACACCTCCTTCCTTGTCCAGGCGTCAAAAATAAATGCACAAAAAGGGATTCCTGCAGCTCGAACCCAGGTCCTCCCACCTCCATGAGGCGTCACACCCTTGTGCTTTAAGTGGCGTCTGCCTTGCCACTTTACTACTTGATTTCTTGGGACAAACCTTGCTAACAATTATCCTTAACACCTCACTCCTTCAGCTTCCCCTCCAAGTGGCCAAAAATAAAAATTTTGCTATGGCTCGGGCCTACCCCTGGCTTATACCTAGACCCTACGACACCATACCTAGCATAACATTCATACCATTCTCATGCAAGCATTAAAAATGCAAAGGCCCCGATTTAAGGATGTTAAAAGCTCCAGTGTTAGTACAGCCAGAATCGGGTGAAGAATTTGTCATATACAGTGATGCTTCATTAAATGGTCTGGGATGTGTTTTGATGCAGGAAGGCAAAGTTGTAGCTTATGCCTCGAGATAGTTGAAGCCTCATAAAAAGAATTATCCGACAGACGACCTTGAGCTAGCTGCGATTGTGTTTGCACTTAAGATCTGGCGCCATTATTTGTATAGTGAGAAATGTCAGGTGTTTTCGAATCATAAAAGTCTAAAAAATCTAATGACTCAGAAAGATTTGAACCTGCGTCAGAGAAGATGGTTAGAGCTGTTAAAGGATTATGAGCTTGTGATAGATTATCATTCGGGTAAAGCAAATGTTGTTACTGATGCATTGAGTAGAAAATCATTGTTTGCACTATGTGCCTTGAATGCTCAGCTAGATTTGTTTGATGGTAGCTCAGTGATAGCAGAATTAAAAGCTAAACCATTGTTTATACAGTAGATATGTGATGCTCAGAAATCTGATAATGATTTATTAGCGAAACGAGTTCTATGTGATTCGAATTCTGAATCTAAATTTTGGGTTGTTGATGATTGCTTGAGTTTTCGAAGTCGTATCTGTGATCTGAGAAATCCGGAGTTGATTCAGCTGATTTTAAGTGAAGCACATAATAGTCATCTATCTGTTCATCCGGGAAGTACAAAGATGTACCATGAACTGAAGCAACACTATTGATGGTCTTGTATGAAACGAGACATTTCTGACTTTGTTTCGAAATGCTTAATCTGTCAGCAAGTCAAAGCTGAACATCAAGTTTCATCTGGGTTGCTACAACCGATTCTAATTCCCGAGTGGAAATGGGATAGAATAACGATGGACGTTTTTTTTGGTTTACCCCTAACTCTGAGAAAGAAAGATACTATATGGGTCGTAGTTGACCGATTGACGAAATCTGCCCATTTTATTCCAGTAAGATCTGACTATTCACTTGATAGATTAGCCGAGCTTTATATTTATGAGATTGTTAGATTGCACAGGGTGCCACTATCTATTGTGTCAGATAGGGATCCGAGGTTTACATCGAGGTTCTGAAAGAAATTGCAAGAAGCTTTAGGCACGAAACTGCATTTCAGTACAGCTTTTCATCCGCAAACAGATGGTCAATCCGAGCGGATCATTCAGATTCTCGAAGATATGTTAAGATGTTGTATACTTGAGTTTAACGGCATGTGGGAACAGTATCTGCCATTGATTGAATTTGCGTACAATAATAGTTTTCAATCGAGCATCAAAATGGCACCTTATGAAGCTTTATATAGACGTAAATGTCGTACACCTCTGTATTGGACCGAGCTCAGTGAAAACAAGATACACGGGGTTGATTTGATAAAAGATTTGGAACAAAAAGTGAAATTGATCCGAGATTGTTTAAAAACAGCATTTGATCGACAGAAGTCCTATGTAGACTTGAAACGAAAAGATATAGAATTTGAGATTGGCAACTAAGTATATTTGAAAGTGTCCCCGTGGAAGAAAGTGCTTCGTTTCGGACATAAAGGCAAGTTGAGTCCGAGGTTCATCGGGCCGTATGAAATTATTGAACGTGTTGGGCCAGTTACATATAGGTTAAGGATACCCTCTGAGCTAGAAATGATACACAATGTATTCCATGTCTCAATGCTTTGTACATATCGATCCGATCCGTCACATGTGATTTCCCCGTCTGAAATTGAAATTTGATCTGATATGTCTTATGAAGAAGAACCAATCTGCATATTAGCTCGTAAAGTAAAAGAGTTGAGAAACAAGAAAATTCCATTAGTGAAAATACTGTGGAATCGACACAGAATAGAAAAGGCTACATGGGAGCCTGAAGATTCAATGAGACAACAATATCTAAATTTGTTTAACGGTAAGATTTTCGGGGACGAAAATCCCTAAGGGGGGAGAATTGTAACAGTCTGGTTTATACCCTAGTCAGAGCAGTGGTTTCGTGACCACAAATCCGAGTCTGTATAAATTTTTAATATTATTTTTTGTGTCTTTGATAAGTGATTAAGCATGTGGTAAAGTTTCGTAAGATAATTTGTCTGTTTATGTGTTTAATTTGATTAAAGGATTGAATTGCATTGAATGCAAAAATGTGTATGCTTTATGAAAAGTATCAAATTGTGATGGCTTTTAATAAGTGAAGGTTTTATGTAGCAATTAGTCAATTACTATAGAAAGTGGACGGTTATAGTCCATATTAACCATTGAAAATATGTTTTATAAGTTTATATTATAAGGTTAAATATGTCATTTATGTATTAAGCTTATAATAGTATATTAAAACATGAAAAATGGCATTAATTCATTATTGCTTCCACCGAATGCATGAAAGAAAGAAAATAAGAATAGCTTGTTACATTCGGCTAGATTGAGGCACAAATTCAAGGTATGTTTTAGTCAGTTTTTGATAATTTCTACGTTTTTTTTAATCGTTGCTTCGAGAGCTACAAAACCCGTGCTTCAATTTTGTGTATTGATTATATTTGTGAGATATGCCATGGATGATAGGTTAAGCTTTGTGATGAGTTTAATGGTTAAATGAAAGATTTGAGCTAGATGAACATACTTGTTCTTGAATTTTTGATGAATTTAGCTAATTAGGGCTAAATTGAGAAAATAGTAATTTGAAGGACTAAATTGCAAATTTGATGGAAAATATAGGCTTGTATAATATATATGTATTCGGCTAAGCTTGGATTTGTGGTGATTTTGTGAATTTGATGTTTTGAGAAAAATGAACTAAATTGATAAATTGTGCAAATGTGAGGGCTAATTTGTAAATAGCCCTAATTGTGTGTCCTTGGATTGAATTGAATGAATTAGTGAATAAAAGGGTTAATTCTGAATATGTTTAGATCAAGAGCAGAGGAAAACGGACTTAGATCACGGGAAAGCGAAAGTAACCGAGTAGACGTTTTCGTTTCTGTTAAACCGAACTCGAGGTAAGTCATTATGCAAATAAACATATTCGTATTGAATTATGTATGTTCTTATGACTATTGTTATCGATGAATACTTATGATATAATCTGTTCATGAATTCTAATATAAGGATTACTTAGTTACAATGTCCGAGAAGTCACGTACGAACCTAGGAATAGATAGGATTAGCTATGTCATGACATAGGTATCTGTTCTATTTTATCATGTAAGACCACGTCTGGGACGTTGGCATTGATTCGAGATTTCGTGTACGACCTCGTCTGGGACGTTGGCATCGATATGATCTTTTCGTGTAAGACATCGCCTGGGACGCTGGCATCGATATGATCTTTACGTGTAAGACCATGTCTGGGACATCGGCATCGTATTGATTCGTGTAAGACCCTGTCTGGGACAGTGGCAGCGATATCTGAGTGCATATAAGACCTCGTCTGGGACGTTGGCATTGTACGATTATTCTGAGCTTTCTGAGTATCCTACTAGGTCCCTTACGGTTCAATGGGCAAGTCTATGATATGAAATGACTATGTAAATAGTGAATCCATTTCAGGTACGTTGATTTATACACCAAGTGTGTATATAAGGTAAGTACTTATGTGATATTACTATGACGATTATGTATATTGGGATAACAGTATGATATGTGAAAGTAAGCATGAAAGAGCTTTGTATATATAAGACTTTTGATTTGATGAATGTTGCAAATATGGCCAAGTACATGGATCAAAGCATATATGTGATAGTTTGTGAAGTAATTAAGATGTGCCAATGTACCTATGTGCACATATGCCTTCCATGCTAAGTTTGTTTGTATAATGACTTACTAAGCTTTTGGAAAGCTTACTCTGTGTGTGTGATTTTCTCAGTTTTATAGGTCGTCAAAGCTACCGAAGGCTCGGGACCGTCAAGGATCGTCATCACACTACTAAACTCATTTTGGTACACTTTGGAAATGTATATAGCTAGATATGGCATGTATAGGCTAGTATTTGATATATGTTTGTTATATGAACTTCGCCATGTGATTTGGCTAGTTATGAGTTGAGAATTTGCTTGAATGAATGTGATATGTGAAGTATGTTTTTGGCATGGTTAGTTAATTCATGAAATGGTCAAGTTTTGATTAAGCAAATGAATGAATTATGCTTGTGATGAGTTGAGTTTTAGTTTTGTAATTTGGATGGTTATTTTGGTATGTTATTGGTTGCCAAATAAGCATGAGATGTCTTGATGATTTTGCTTGTAGGTGAGACCCATGTGGGTGGCATTTTGGCCTTGCAAATGGCCTATTTTGCCACACAGTTGTGGCACACGGGCGTGCCTAGTGACCGTGGGACAAAGTCAGTAGCTAGCATAAGACTACACGGCCTTGGCACAAGGACGTGCCTAGTAGCCGTGTGGTTTTCAACAGGATCGACCATGGCCAAAGTACACGGGCGTGCTTGGTGGCCGTGGAGCAAAGTCAGTTTCGACCACGGGGAGGACACACGGGAGTGTCTAGCAGCTGTGGGAGGCACACGGCCTACCTTCACAGGCGTGTAACCCCTGAATCTTAGAAAAGTTTTAAATTTCCATGAAATTTTGTATGTGTTCCGGTTTAGTCCTGACTCGGCTTATAGCATGTTTGAGGTCTCGATGACCTACTAAGGGGACATTATGGTTAAGGTTAATATTCAATTTTATGACATTTCTGTAAGCGTTTCCGACCTGTTCAGTAACGCCTTTAACCCTAGTCCGGCGACGGATACGGGTTAGGGGTGTTACAATTACTTCCACTATGCATTGAAATTTTGAAACGGGACCTGGATTTATTTCTTTTAAGCATATTTCAAGTTTTTGAAAATAATTGTGTTTTAAGAACGAGTTTCCGCTGTCAAAGGAAATGCTTTTTTTGGTAATAAGGAAATGGTTTTTGGATACACCTCGGTTTGAAAGCAAACTGGATTTTGCTTAACTTTTCTTTAGAAGGGTTTTCAATGAAAACAAGGTTTTCGCAAAACACTTCAATGTGACATGCCGGACTCGGGCCTAACTTCTAGGCTGGGTTTGGGGTGTTACAGTTCTATAGTTTTCTAATTAAAAATTTTAAGGTTAAAATAGTAAAAAGTAAATTAAAAGATGAATTAATAAAACCAATGCATGAAAATGGTCATATTTTGTTCATCCTTGCTGAAATTACAAAGAAAAAGAGTTCTCAGGGTTCGACACTCATTTTGATTAATCAAGGTATGTATTTTGATCCTTTTTGATGATTTTTATGTTTCTGTGATTGTTGCTTAGCATTCTATCAAGCCCATGCCTCAATTTTAGAATTTGATGATAATTTTGAGTTATGCCATTGATGATATTGTGACCTTTGTGATGTTAGTTGATGAAAAATGATAGATATGTGTTGGGTTAACATGCTTCGTATTTGGATTTTTGATGAATTTTAGTAGTATGGGCTAAATTGTGAAAATTGGAAATTGAGGGGTCAAAACGTGAAATAAATGAATGATATGGACTTATATGGAATAATGGAATATTCGGCCAAGCATTAGTATAAGGAAATTATGTGTATTTTGTGACTTTATGAAATAGGGACTAAAATGTTAAAATGTGAAAATGTGAGGGCTAATTTATAAAATGCCCTAAATATGTGTATATGGATTGAATTAAATGGTTTGGTGAATAAAATAGTTAAATTTGAATGTGTACAGATCAAGAACTAAAGAAAACAGAATTAGATCGGGGGAAATCTAAAGTGGTCGAGTAATCATTTATTTTCGTCCGAATCAATACGAGGAAATACAAATAAATGTTTTTGAATTGAATTATTATTGTTTATATGTGAATGAATTGTGATATATGGCAATTTGAGCTGAATATGTGAAATCCGGGAAAATTTCGATAATGTGACGATGTTCGAAAGTCCCGTACGAACATTAGGAAGTAGTTAGGATACATATGTCATGACATAGGAGTACGGTATGAGTCATCGTGTAAGACCACGTCTGGGATGTTGGCATCGATTTGTGATTTACGTGTAAGACCATGTTTGGGACATCGGCATCATATTTGATTTCGTGTGAGACCCTGTCTGGGATAGTGGCATCGATATCGATTACATGTAAGACCACGTCTAGGACGTTGGCATTGTTCGAGCTTTTCGAGCTATCTGAGTATCCTATTTGATTCCGAACGGTTCAACGGACATTACGAGATATGATTAGATATGTGAATATGTATCCATTTCAGGTACGTATGAAATGTATATGAAATTTGGCAATGGAAGATAAGTAAGAATATGATCATTTGATACGTGAGCTATATAAAAATGTGATATGTTTATAAGCATGTGGTTATGAACATTTAAGCTAGATGAGAAATATGAATTTGTTATTGTGAAATGCCATAGTTCATATGAATGAAATAGTTTGTAATTGTTTATGTGATGAGTTTATTTGTATATGGCTTACTAAGCTTTTATAAGCTTACTTTGTGTGTGTTTTAATTGTTTTATAGATTATCGAAGCTACTATAAGCTCTGGGATCATCGAAGATCATCACCACACTATCGAACTATATTTTGGTACCTTTTGAAAATGTACATATTGAAGTATGACATGTATAGGCTAGAGAACTTTGATTATGTTTTGAAATGTGTAAATATAGCCATGTGATATGGCTTGATAATGAATGTGATTATAGAGTGAATTTAGTGCATGTTATGTGATACAAAATTTGGTATGTTTTGATGTGCTCATGAATAGCCAAAACAAATGGTCAATTTTTGTAAGTTTCATGGTTGATTTGAGTAATGCTATGAATTTAAATGGAGTAATATGATGTATGAATCACATGTTTTTTATATGAAGTTGGTACTTTGAATTGGTATGTTTGAGTTGGATTTGTATATGGAAATGAATGATGCTATTACAGGTCAAATTGTGAATGAATTGGTATGTTTTGGTTGCCTTTGGGATATAAATTGATGCTTGTTTGATGCCTGTAGATATGACCCAAAATGAGTGGCAATTTGGCCTTGTAAATGGCCTATAATTGTCCACACGGTTGAGCATACGGGCGTGTGTCTCGACCATGTCCTTCAATGTTCCAATTCGAAGCAAGTCAGACTTACACATGGGCCAGACATACGGGCATGTGACAGGCCATGTGAATCAAGTCAGTGTTGCACACGGGCTAGACACACGGACGTGTGATAGGCTGTGTGATTCAAGTCAGTTCTGCACATGGGCTGAGACATGGTCCAAGGCACGACCGTGTGAGGCACACGGCCTAGCCACATGGCGTGTGCCCTGTTTTAAAAGAAAAATTTTCTAAGTTCCCTAAAGTTTCTGTATGAGATCGGTTCGGTCCCGAACCCTCTTTAAATAATGTTTAAGGTCTCGTAGACTTTCTAAAGGAACTATACGTGTATGAATCATTATAAAATGATGTTGTATGTTTGATATTGTGAAATGAGAGTAAAATGTTTCGATATGTCCAGTGATGCCTATTAACCTTAGTCTGACGACGGATACGGGTTAGAGGTGTTACAAATTCGTTCAGAAATAGTAAAATAGAATGATCAACTTTATTTTCAATCTCATTTCGAAAACCATTTGTCCATGAAAATGGACAAAATAAAAAACATATTAACTTTATAAATCAAATGTCTTTAGAAAATTCATTTGTAAACATTAATAATTTTGAAAACTAAGTCTAATTTTATTAAAATCTCAATTTTCAGAAATGCAGCGAAAAATGTGTTATTGACAGATTTTATTTTAAATACTGAGTTTCAATCAAAATCTTATCAAATACTAATTTATACAGTTTTTAAAACTTAATGTCATGCAAGCAATTAATGCAAATCAGAATGAAAAATCCCCAAAATAAAGTCTCATGCCATAGTCCATACACAAACTTATTACAAACCAAAAATATTAAAATAAAATAAAATAACTTTAATTTAAAAAACTAATGAGAAACTCCTTTAAATTCCATCGTCGAATCCTAACCTCGAGGTTATTTGTAACATCAGAAAGCTATAAGGGGTGAGCTATAAAGCTCAGTGTGAGAATAACATAAACGCAATCACATACATATAACCATACACATTATACAATCATAATAATCTTACCAGTTTCATATAACTCAATATTTCACACTTATACTATGCATGATCATGTCAATGCATATTTCGTAAAACAATGCAGATTTTGTGAGAACAGTCCTACTCATCTCCGCTACACACCAAAATCGAGTTCCCTAGAACTCGTCCCTCCAATAACAAACCAATTGTGAACAGTGTCACAGTAAAGCAGATAAACTACTAATAATCAATATTGTGGATAAGCCACCAAAATTGCAGATTAACTACCAATAATCAATATCCTGGACAAGCCACCAAAATCGTACATAAACTACCAAGAACTTCCACCTTTCGAATATCCCACCCCATGCATGTGTTATGGCCAAAATCACTCAAAATCATATAGGCATGTTGTAACAGTCCGTTTTCGGTAAAATCGAAACAGTGGTTTTAGCACCACTAATTCGATTCCTAAAAGGAAATTTATTTTAATATTGTTTTATGGTCTATAGCATGATAGTAATGTCGTAAAAAAATTTGTAAAGAAATTTTACTGATTACATGTTTAATTTGATAAAGGACTAAATTGCACAAAGTGTAAAAGTTGAGTTCTAATAGCTAAAGGGATTAAATAGCTATGGAATTTAAAATTTGAGGTCTTTATATGGAAAAAAGACCATTAAAAATGCTTAGTAGTTAAGGATGATGATTCATCCATGGAAAATAAAATAAAGAAAAGGATGAAATTGGAAAGCAAAAAAAAAAAAGATGATAAGTAATTAAATAATAAAAATATCATCTTTTTCATCATCTTTCCCAAATAATTTCCATGGAAACCCTAGCTAAGAGAAAGTAGCTCAAGCAAGTTTACCTTAATCAATGAGGTATTTTTATTGTCCCGTTTTTAATGTTTTTTATATTTTCGAGATCGTAATTGCTTAATTTAGCTATGTCGGGGATTAATTTGTAAAGATATCAAAATAATAGGGTTTTGTCATGGATGAGTATGATGAAATTTTGAAATTTATGGTAGAAAATGAAAGGTTGTTGAAAGATAAACAACTTTTGCAAAGTGAATTTTCATGAAATTGTGATTTAGGGACTAAATTGTAAAGATCTTAAATCTATGGAAAAATTATGGATTTTATGAAACACATGGGCTGTAAATTTTATATGTAAAATTTGGCTAGGCTTGGAATAAGGATAAAATTGCATGAATTTCATTTTTCGAGCCTAGGAACGAAATCGTCATTAATTAAAAGTATAAGGGCAAAATGGTAATTTTGCCTAAGATATGAATTGGACTGAATTAAGTATAAATTGTATTAAATTGATGTTAAATTTACTCGTATAGATTCGGATAGATCAAATTAAGAGTTAGAATGAGGAAAAGAGAATGTGTCAGATTAGTAGATTTTATGTAAACGAACATTTGTCGAGGTAAGTTCGTGTAACTAAATTTGTACATTTATATGCTTGAATTGAATGTTGCGAATGATAAATATGTAGTTGTCATGCACATGAAATTGAATATATATACATATTCGATAAATCCCAATAAAAATTAAATCCCGTTTGAATAATGAAGTCGAGGGATACATGATTTCTTGTATTGATTGTGGTCCAGCATATGTTGCGGACAGACTGTAGCTCAGACGAGCAATCCTATTATATGCCCTCTCGAGCTATCAGTTATATAGTTCCTACGAGCATCCTGATCAGTAGTGATTTTGCATGTGTTGCAGACTATCGTAGCTCTTTGTGAGCGTCCTGTTATATGATCTGAACGGTTGTGATCCTGCGTATAATTGCGGACACAAACGCAGCCCTTCATTAGCTTCATGTTATATGGCTCTCCGGAGCTTCCTGATATGGCTCGCTTGAACTTCCTGTTATATGGCTATCCAGAGCTCCCTGATATAACTCTTCAGAGTTACCTGATAAGCTCACATGAGCTTGTTAGATTGGAAGCATCAGTGGAGATCACTCACACTATCCATTGGCCCATCTTGGTATATATGGAAAATTAATTATGGTTATTATGGCATGTATAGGTTAATTAACCAATGTTGACATGTAAATGTTTGGGTTATAACTATCCATTGGAATGACTTATGATGAACATGTTTTGATATGTATAAATAAGGCTATAACATGTTTTGTGTGTGCTTAAATGATTGAATGATAGAAATCAGGTTGACTTATTGAAAATTTATTTTAGCATATTTGGTAAAATAAGGATATAGGTGAACTTGATAAGTTAAGCAAGTTTGTATATTTAATTACATGATGGTAAAGTGTCATTGAGGTGTTTAAGAGCATATTAGTTGTATGTGATGTTATGTCATGCATGAGACTTGGTTTTGACTTGAAGTATTTATTTTAAAAATGGCTTGTGAATATGTTAAAATATTGGTGTAAAAGGAAGACAAATTGGGTGAGAAATCTGGCTTGGAAAATACCTATTTTGTCTATACAGGCAGAGACACGAGCATGTGTCTTAGCCGTGAGTGACGCACGGCCTAGCACATAGGCGTGTGATCTGGCTGTGTGTCCCCTACATCTTAAAAGTGTCAAAATAGAATGCTCAGAATTGATCACATGGCTTGGCACACGAGCGTGTGGCTTGGCCGTGTGACCCCGGCACCTACACACGGTCTAGCACACGGGTGTGTGACCTGACTGTGTAACCTAAGTTACAAAGTTACATGGCCTAAGACATAGGCGTGTCTCTAGCTCTGTGAACCATACGGCCTGACCACACAGGTGTGTGTCCCCTGCACCTAGGAAAAATTTTGAGATTTCGCGAAAAATTCTCTCAATACCCGGTTTAGATTCGACTCATTTCAAATGCATGTTTTGGACCTCGAGAGTTCATATATGGGACTTTATGTTTAATTTCTGACCTGATTACTGTATAAAATGAAATATCTATTTACTTGATCTGTATATTTCAATAATGCTTCGTAACCCTGTTTCGGCGACCGATACAGGTTAGGGGTGTTACATTTATTGGTATTAGAGCTACGATTTAGTCGGTTGTTGGACTGAACGTAGCATATGTGAAGTCTAGAAATACATGTCATTATATAACCTGTGATAGTGTGATATCTCCCGACTCTAATGAGAATTGTTTTACTAATAGACATAAATGCTTTCCAACCGAGTTAATTCCGATAACGTTGAAAATGATACTCTAGTATCTGAGTAAAAATGTTGCTTATGATTAGTAGAGATTCATAAAGGTATGAAATAAATGTTTTATAATGAACATGTTGATGATAAATATTATGTTATACGCGTGTATATATGAAAGTTAAATTTTTAGGCTTTACGACCTCCATCCTCTTACCAATACAGTTTTATACAATGATAAGATTCGTATGATACCATTTTCTACTTCTACTGGTTAAAGCTTTGAATTGTAATTATGTAATTTATATTATCTCTATCATAGATATTTCTTCTGAGTATGGGCGATAATACTCTTCTAGATTTTCTCTAGGAAAATCATCGATCTCTTTATCATTCAATATGGGTTGTATTTTCAGAAATTCAGTGTAGCTTCACATTTTGGATTTCATTATCTCGATTTTCTTGTTATTCTTATGGTCTAATTTATCTATCAAATGTGGTTTATCTATAAAATATATTCATTGGCCGGAGGTAATTACATTTATTACTGTTATAAACCCTGACTTGATTATTGGAGCTCGATAATATGGATCTCCGGTTATAGAAATTGTATTATGGCACTGGTTGTTACTGGGACTACTTTCAGTTTTCCTCTTCCATTTTTGAGTGTTCTATTGATGTTGAGATATTGTTCCATCTATACTGTTGAAATGTTAGCCCTATTGTATTACTATGGTTTTTAATCTATCTGATGGTTGTGGTCTTGGGATAATTCAAAGCTTCAATGTTAAAAATTGAAATAGCTCTATTATATAATTCCTTTTTAATTTTTGTAAAAGGGTTTTCTATGATAGCCACGTCAAGGATAGTTATTACAGAAAGATGTAAGATTTGAATGGTTTGATAAATGTCAGTAAAGTTTTGACTAGTTGAAAGCTCTGTTGACTGAAGCATTAGTTTTGGTTCAGCCTGAATCGAGTAAGGAATTTGTGATTTACAGTGATGCATTATTGAATGGGTTAGACTGTGTTTTGATGCAGTAAGACAAAGTAATAGCCTATGCTTCTAGGCAGTTAAAAACTGTATAAAAAAATTACCCGATATGTGATCTAGAATTGACAAATATTGTAATTACACTGAAAATTTGGTGATATTATTTGTTTAGTGAAAAACACCATATATTTATTGATTATAAAAGTTTAAATTGTTTGAGGTTATAAAAAGATTTGAATCTGAGACATCTTGGATGGCTTGAACTGTTGAAAGATTATAAGTTGATTATCAACTATCATCAGGAAAAGTGAATGTAGTTATAGATACTCTGATTTGAAAGTCTCTGTTACTTTGCGAGCCATAGATACTCGATTGTTATTGTCTGATAATGGCTCAATTTTAATTGAGTTTAAAGCTAAACTGATGTTTTACAACAGATCTGTGAAGCTTAGAAGAATGGTAATGAGTTGAAAGTTAAATAGGTATAGAGTAAGACAAATTTTGATTTAGAATTTCAGATTAAATTTGATAATTGTCTGTTATTCCAAGGTATAGCCTGTGCACCGAAGGATTTAGAGCTTGTACAGAAAATTTTACACGAATGCTTACAGTGGTATTATGGCTGCTCATCTGGAGAATAGTAAAACACATAATGAATTAAAACATGTGTACTAGTAATTCAGAAAGAAATGTGGTATTTCTAAAATTTTATTTAAATGCTTGAAATGTCAGTAAGTTCAAGTTGAACATCAGGTACTGATATCTTCAAAATTGTTACAGCCAGTTATGATACTGAAATAGAAATGGGATAAAGTTACTATGGATTTTATATCGGGATTACCCTTGTTTCTGAAAAAGAAAGATGCTGATGGGTAATTGTCGTTCATTTGATAAAGTTGTATATTTTATCCCAGTATGAATGGATTTCTCATTTAATAGATATGTTTCTGATATTATCAGATTACATGGTATGCTTCACTTTTTCTGATAGAGATCCACAATTCATATCCCTATTCTGGAATAAGTTACAAGAAGCTCTGGGTATGTAGTTACATTTTACTATCGCATTTCATCCTCAGATGGATGATCAATCTAAATTTGTGATTTAGATTTTGAAGATATGCTTCGATGCTGTATTTTAGAATTTGAAGGCAATTGGAAAAGAAATAATTGTCGTTAGTCAAATTCGTATATAATAACAATTTCCAGTCAAGTATTAAATGGCGCCGTATGAAACTCTATATGATCATGAATGTAAAACTCCATAATGTTGAACTGAGCTTAGTGAGAAAAAGAATACATGGAGTTGATCTGATTCGTGAAACTGAAGAAAAAGTGAAAGTGATCCGAGATAGTTTAAAGGTAACTTCTGGTCCTGGAGATCTTATGAGGATCTTAAATGAAAAGAAATAGTGTTTCGAGTTAACGACAAAATGTCCTTGAAAATTTCGTCATGGAAAAAAGTTCTCTAGTTTGGTCGTAAAGGCAAATTAAGTCCACGGTTTATCAAGAAATATGAGATCATTGAAAAGAATCAGACTTGTTGCATACAGATCGGAATTATTGTCAGAGCTTGATAGAATTCACAAATGCTATTTATCTGTATATGCTACGATGGTATCAATTAGATATTTCACATGTTATTTCTTTGATAGATATTGAAATTCAGCTTCACGTGACTCACAGTGAGGGACCGATTGAAATTCTGGCATGTGAAGTAAAAGAAGTGAGAAATAAAAAGGTAGCTTTAGTTAAAATTTTATGGCAATGACACAATATAGAAGAAGCAATATCTAAACCTCATTACAGGTAAAATTTTCGAGGATGAAAAATTTTAAGGGGGAGAGTTGTAACAGCCCGTTTTTGGTAAATTTGGAACAGTGGTTTTAGGACCACAAATCCAATTTTGAAAAGCAAATTTATTTTAATATTATTTTATGGTCTATAATATGATAGTAATGTCATAAAAAAATTTCGTAAAGAAAATTTACCGATTACATGTTTAATTTGATAAAGGACCAAATTGCACAAAGTACAAAAGTTTAGTTCTAATAGCTAAAGGGATTAAATAGATATGGAATTTAAATTTTTGTCCTTATATGGAAAATAGACCATTAAAAATGCTTAGTAGTTAAGGATGATGATTCATCCATGGAAAATAAAATAAAGAAAAGGGTAAAATTGGAAAGTAAAAAAATTAAAGATGATAAGTAATTAAACAATAAAAATATCATCTTTTTCATCATCTTTCCCAAATAATTTCCATGGATACCCTAGCTAAGAGAAAGTAGCTCAAGCAAGCTTACTTTGATCAATTAGGTATGTTTTCTTGTCCCGTTTTTAATGATTTTTATATTTTCGAGATCGTAATAGCTTAATTTAGCTATGTCGGGGATTAATTTGTAAGGATATCAAAATACTAGGGATTTGCCATGGATGAGTATGCTGAAATTTTGAAATTTATGGTAGAAAATGAAAGGTTGTTGAAAGATAAACAACTTTTGCAAAGTGAATTTTGATGAAATTGTGATTTAGGGACTAAATTGTAAAGAAGTGAAATCTATGGAAAAAATCTAAATTTTATGAAACACATGAGCTGTAAATTTTATATGTAAAATTCAGCTAGGCTTGGGAAAAAGATTAAATTGCATGAATTTCATTTTCCGAGCCTAGGGACGAAATCGTCATTAATTAAAAGTATAAGGGCAAAATGGTAATTTTGCCTAAGATATGAATTGGAATGAATTGAGTAAAAATTGTATTAAATTGATGTTAAATTTACTCGTATAGATCAGGGTAAACCAAATTCGAAGTTAGAACGAGGAAAAGAGAAAGTGTCGGATTAGTAGATTTTATGTATACGAACATTTGTCGAGGTAAGTTCGTGTAAATAAATTTATACATTTATATGCTTGAATTGAATGTTGTGTATGAGAAATATGTAGTTTTCATGCATATGAAATTGAATATATATACATATCTTATAACGCCCGATAAAAATTAAATCCCGTTTGAATAATGAAAGTCGATGGATATATGATTTCCTGTATTGATTGTGGTCTAGCATATGTTGCGGACACACTGTAGCTCGGATGAGCAATCTTGTTATAAGCCCTCACGAGCTTCCTGTTATATAGTTCCTGCGAGCATCCTGACCGGTAGTGATTTTCCATGTGTTGCAGACTACCGTAGCTCTTTGTGAGCATCCTGTTGTATGATCTGATCGGTTGTGATCCTGCATATAATTGTGGAGACAAACGCAGCTCTTCATGAGCGTCCCGTTATATGGCTCTCCGGAGCTTCCTGATATGGCTCACTTGAACTTTCTGTTATATGGCTATCTGGAGCTCCCTGATATTAGCACTTCAGAGTTACCTAATAAGCTCCCATGAGCTTCCTGTTTTAAACTCTTATGAGTTTCCTGTTATAGCCCGAGTAAGCTTCCTAATAGGCTCTTTGTGAGTCTCCTGTTATATGGCTTGATAGAGTGCTTCCTGATTATGTACTCTAATGAGCACCCCTGAATATGAATTGACGGATTACAATTTTGTACACTTTATGTAACAACCCTATTTCGGTGAAATCGGAACACTGGTTTCGGAACCACAAATCTGAGCCGAAAAGAAAATTTATTTTTATTTTATTTTATGGTTCGTAATATGATAGAAATGTCATGTGAAAATTTTGATAAGAAAATTTCACCAATTATGTGTTTAATTACTGGAAGGACTAAATCACATAAAATGCAAAAGTTGAATTCTAGTAGCTATAAGGATTAAATAGCTATGGAATTCAAAACTAGAGGTCCTTATATGGTAATTATACCATTAAAGAGAAGTACGTAGATATTTTGGAAAATTTTTGTAATTCCGCGAAAAAGTCTTAGAGTTTCTGATTAAGTCCTAACTTGATTCTAATGCTTATATTAGGCCTCGAGGGTCCATTTAAGAGACGTTAAGAATAATTTCAAATTTTGAATAGTAACTTGCATGAATTATGTGTAAATGTTTCTAAATGTTTCGGTAATGCCCCGTAACCCTGTTCCAGTGACGGATACGGGTTAGGGGTGTTACACATTAAGTGTACTACATGTGTATTCGTCGATATTTCAAATAAATTCAACAGGAAAAATCCTGACATGAGAAAATATGGACACGAAATGAATTATTGCATATATCTGCCTGAAATACATGAAAATGATGATACATGATATATGGAAGTATGAGATGGTGATATATGAACATAGAACTTGTTTGATGAATATGTTCATCTATGACTATAGATTTGTACACTTCGAGTGTATTTTTCCGGTTTCTATTGATATTTTAATTGATTTAATGAGCAAAATTCTGATATAAAATAATCTGAACTTGAGGCGAAATATTATGAAAATGTACTTGAAATACATGAGTATGATTTGTATATGTTTTTTGAATTCATGACATGGAAAGTATATGTATATGGGAATTTGGTTATTATTGAGCCCATACATGTTTCTTGATGTTTATATGAGATAGTGTGACTTAGAAACAAACTATTACCCGTATGTACATGAAGTACATGGAAATGATATTACCTGATATAATGATGCATGAATTTGGTTGTTACTGGAATGTGGAACTTGCTTAATGTAACACCCCTAACCCGTAACCGTCGCTGATCTAGGGTTAAGAGGCATTACCGAAACATCGGAACATTCACAAATCATTTCATGACACAAAGTCAAAGATCATTAAAACATATCACAACATAATCATTTAGTCCCTTAATGAGGTCCACGAGACCTTAAACCCATACGAGAAAAGGGTCGGGACTAAACTGAACACCTACGAAAGTTTTCCAAATCTCAAGCATTCTTCAACACTGTTGAGGTCACACGCCCGTGCAGTCAGGCCGTGTGCCTCACACGATCACCAGACACACCCATGTGTCCAGGCCGTGCCCAAACAGAGCATGTATTCTGACTTCTCCACTCAGTCACCAAGCACGCCCGTGAGCTAAGGCTGTGTACTCTTAGGAAAGATACTGACTTATTCACACGGCTACTAGGCACGTCCGTGTACCGTGGCCGTGCATACTTGAACTAGCTACTAACTTTATCCCACGGTCATTAGGCATGCCCGTGTGCCGTAACCTTGTAGGCAAAACAGGCCATTTGCAAGGCCAATTTGCCACCCATACAAGAGTCAACACTACAAGAACAATTAAGCATGTTTTCTCACACAATTTGGCAACCAAATACATGTCAAATAGTCAACATATCATCTCAACCAATCTCATTTCTAAACATGTTAACTTATAAACTAAATTACACAACTTGAACATATTCAATACCAAACATGATTCATCCTCAAATTCACTAGATCATAGTAGCATCAATCCATCACTAAGTTTACCATTCATAAGACATTCTCATTACCAACAAGCCATACCATAATATGCATTATATACCAAATCCATTCATGTTTATAGCCAACATATATCTAGCCACATCACATGACTATTTACACATCTCACATATGTTTCAAAACAACCAGCCTATACATGCCATACTTAAATATACACATCTTCAAAGATACCAAAATAGATTGCCGATAGTGTGATAGACATGCTGACGATTCCCGGATCCGAGCTAGCTTTACTGACACTGCAAACCAGAGAAACAAATCACACAGTAAGCTTTCAAAAGCTTAGTAAGTTCGTAACATAATACATTATACCAAAACGAACAATCACATAGATTAATTTAGAATTATATATATATCGTATCATCCAAAACTAATATGTTCAATTAACCCTTCCATAAACTCATTCATAGTTTCATCAACCAAATAGGTTCCGAGCATACCTTAGCCAACACTTAGTTGTCGATTACATATGCTATTCATTACTCACTATTTTATTCCGATCAACTTTCGTCCCTTCTTCGATTCAATCGAACACTTAGTGCCCAAATAGTTAGCCGAAGCTTAATTAACATTGCACACATAGTGCATCCATATCGAACCGATCTTAAATCTGTATCGCACACACAGTGCCAACCATAAAGCCGAAGCTTATATTATTTCGCACACACAGTGCTAATCATCTCGGTCATATTTACGAATATGCACATTTAGTGCCACATATCTCAAGCCCTCACATAGCATTCACATTTCAATATTATCATACCATTAATTTCATAACATTTAAACATAGCTATAAACACATATTATATCTGAACTTACCTCGAACGTCGAAATACCGAAACGGTCGATTAATCAAGCACTTTGTCTTTGCCTCGATCTCGATTCGAACCTCTCATCTCTTGGTCTATACACATTCAAATTCAACCCATTCAATCACCAGTTTATTCAATTTAGTCCATACACACATATTTAGGGCATTTTACAAAATAGCCCTCACATTTTCACATTTCGACACTTTAGTCCTTAATTCATCAAATCACCAAATACACATAATTTGCTTGTACCCATGCCTAGCCGAATTCTCACTATACTCATACAAGCCCACACATTTCATTTTTTTCACATTTTAGTCCTTCCATTTCTCATTTTCACAATTAAGCTCAAATTACACAAATTCATCAAAATCTCAAGAACAAAACATGTTCACTAAAAATATATCTATCATTTAACATCCATACTCATCACAAAGCTCACCATTTCATCAATGGCACATCTTATAAACACCATCAATTCTTCAAATTACAACATGGGCTCGATAGTAGACTAAGCAACAATCTCAAAAACATAAAAATCATCAAAAACCAAAGTCAAAACATACCTTAAACAAGCTTCAAACTAGCCGAAACCTAAGTGTTCTTCCTCCTTTATCTTTTCTTTGATTTTTGACAATAATAGATGTTAATGGCTTGGTTTTTGTTTTTTTTTAATGTAATATACATTAATATCTATTTTACACATTTAACCTTTAAAACAAAATAAGAAAACTATATATACAATGTCCAAAACCGTCCATTAGTCACCCACTACCTATAAAATGGCTTAATTGCCTCTTAAGGCCATCCTATTATAAAGACAATAGCAATTAAGCACTTAACAATTAGCATACAACATTTTACACTTTATGCAATTAAGTCATTTCTCTCAATTTGACACACAGTCGATAACATTATCACGCTGAATTTCCACACAGGCTAAATCACATATAATCAACACCAAAAATAACATTAAAATATTATTCTAACATCGAATTTGTGGTCTCGAAACCACTATTCCGACTAGGGTCTAAATTAGGCTGTTACACTTGATGACTTTGTTCATCCATGATCAAGGACTTGTGATCAAAATTAATTTATAGTGCCTTGCATGTTTATTTTGAACACAAATATATGGTAAGTTATTTACCATGTTATACGAACTTACTAAGCATTTCATGCTTACTCTGTTTTATTTTCCCTTGTTATATAGTAATTCAGAAGCTTGTTAGATTGGAAGCATTGGTGGAGATCACTCACACTATCCATCGTCCCATCTTGGTATACATGGCAAATTAATTATGGTTATAATGGCATGTATAGGTTAACTAGCCAATGTTGCCATATAAATGTTTGGGTTATAACTAGCCATTGGAATGGCTTGTGTAACAACTCGTTTTTAGTCAAATCAGAATAGTGGTTTTGGGACCACAAATTTGAGGTTAAAATATTTATTTTACTACTTTTTTAATGTTTACAGCATGATTAAATGACTGTGTGAAAGTTTAGATAAGAAATTTTATCATTTGGTTGGTCAATTTGATAAAAAGGACTAAATCGCGTAAAGTGTAAAACTTGAGTTCTATTAGCTAAAAGTATCTAATAGCTATAGAACCTTAAAGTAAAGGTCCTTAAGTAAGTGGAAATTTATGGACATGTTATTAATTGATTTAATGTTAATTAGTAAGGTTAATTTAGTAAATTAGCAAATGAATTAAGATAAGTAAAAACAAAACCATAATTTGGGTCCATCTTCTCCACCTAGCCGAATTCTAAAGGAAGAAAACATCACCATTTTAGGTTCGAACATTCGGCTTGTAACACCCCAAACCCGGTCAACCCACCACGACTGAATCTGGCATGTCACAGAGGAAAAACGTTTTGAAGAAAATCAAGTTAATGTTAAATTTTGTGGAAAACTCTTTGTTGCTCTATGTTTGTAGAAATCAGGTGCA
Source organism: Gossypium australe (assembly GCA_005393395.2). NCBI lineage: Eukaryota > Viridiplantae > Streptophyta > Magnoliopsida > Malvales > Malvaceae > Gossypium > Gossypium australe. The sequence goes on from CM016614.1 coordinate 58,609,327, forward strand.
TGATTTGGTAAAATCCGATAGTTTACTTTGAAATCCCGGGAATAAATCTTTAAAACTTAGTTGTCGATTTATAGATTTAGAAAACCTTTTTGTCATTTTTAAAAGAAACCCAAATGATTAATTTGAAAACTGTTTAAGTTGTCGAAAACATTTGAGCTGTCATTTATTATCAAGTGATTTGTATTACCCGATGGTAAGGTTTTGAAAACCATTACGTTTTGTAGTTTAGAAAACCTTGAGCTCACATTATTAAATTAATCAAGTAATTCACTTAACCATGTTCGAAATCAAATCCAAAACATATAAATAATTCAAAACATAATTTAAAAGGCCTTATTACAAACCCAAATAGTAAAAGCAAAATATAAAATAATTACCCAATTCAAAATCCAAGTAAAACCAAATGTTTTAATGCATGGGCCACCTCGAGTCCACCCGGCTCCTCATCTGCGATCTACGAATCACCTGAAAAGATAAGGGAGAAGGTGAGTCACCAAGACTCAGTGCATAATCCCTCCCCCGGTTAATGCAACAAGCTTACACAAATCATAAGCAAGCAATATATATCACGCACCCCAACCTAACCATCCATAACTCCGTTTCTACCCCGTGTGGTACCAAACCACTGGTGGTGCCAAACCACTGGTGACCCAAAGTCACGATATCCAAATAAAAGTGTGGTGCCAAACCACTGGTGAGCCAAAGTCATGAATAATCCAATTGTGGGGCCAACCAACGTTGTGATACCAAATCACTGGCGACAATCCCGTAATATCAAATGTGGGGCCAACCCACTGTGGTGCTAAGCCACTGGGACGAGTCGCTATGAGGTGCCAAACCTTTGGTGACCCAAAGTCACAAAATAAACTGTGGTACCAAACCACTGGAGGTGCCAGACCTCTGGTGTCCCAAAGACACGGATATCAAACCTTCCCCCTCCTCTCATATCACCCATACCAATGCATCACAAGTGCAAATCATGCCATCATGCTTTAATATGCAACATAAAGCAAATGTATCATAACTCAAATTATTATGCACCATATAGCAAAACCATATCGAAACGGACTTACCCAAATCCTTGCTCACACCCATAAGGCATCATATCAAGATCTCACAGTTTTAGGCTTTTAAAACATGATTAGGTTATTAATATATTACCAAGTTATAAAGTGTGTAAGTTACACACCTGTTACTAACGCAAGCACTAAATCCCGAAGAGCCGATCTACTGCACTAGATCCCTTGATCCTACATTCGGCCAAACCACAAAACTATTAACAAGGCCATTCGGCCAAACCAATAAATCCCGAAGAGTTAACGCATGGAACTCCCAACCTTACCTTAGCACCGATTTGGTTTTCAACCAAATCCCGAAACTATATGATGATCCCCCCTTGCAATCGGCTACACACTAACACATAGAAACGATTAGCCTTCGGCTTTCAAACGACTAGAAGAGTGATTAAACTAACATGGATCCTTACCTATTGGCTTACCAAAAACGATTGTCAGAGAAAAGAGGCTTAAATCGACTGCTTCCAAAACCCGAAGAACCTAAGAGAAATCGGTTCCTAAAGATGATTAGCCAAACATCAACAAATGCCGGATTTAGGCTTTTGTTTAAACATGCCGACAAAGAAAAAGAGAAAGTAAGAATGGAGTTTCGGCCAAGAACACTTACCCTTCTACAAAACCGAATAGAGGAGAACCCAAAGAAGATCTACCCTTGTTGATATTCGGCCAAAGCAACTAGAAGAAAGGAAATTTCGACAAAGGTTGAGTGGTGAAGGAAGATTCGGCTATGGTTGATAGAAGAGAAACAATTGAGATTTGGCTCAAAAAGAAAAAGAGAGAATGGGAGAAAAGATGATGGGTAATCGGCTTAGTCTTAAAGAAAAGAGATTCAAGGAGTTTCAGCAAAAGAAAGAAAAGAAGAAGAAGATGTTGTTTGTGAACGATTATGAAAAGAAAGAAAAAGAAGATGGGAGAAAGAGAGGTTCAGCCTAAACAAAATAAAGAGAAGGGAGAGATGATCAAAAGAGAGAGATGCACGAATGGTCACTTATTTGGTTTATGGTCTCAAAAGAAAAAGAACACAAAAGCTATCAAGAAAAAAAATCGCACAAGGAATTGCCTAAACCTCACAATGCACATTCGGCCAAGAGGAAAAGATGAGAGAAAAGAAAATGTTTTTGGAAGAGCAAAATGACCAAAATGAAAACTCTCCCAAGCTACTAACTTTTCCAAAACTAACCACCAAAATTCGGCTCCCCCCTTTTGTCCATAATGCCGTCCATGTTCATGGTCAAAATGGCCATGAAATAATTTCCAAAACATCCACCTAGATATATGCCTTGTAATCCTCTACTTTCCCAAAGTTTAAGAAATTCTATCCCCACAATCTAGCAATTCTATCCCATATTTCATGCTTACCATAACCTTAAGTCTTCTTGCCATAAAAAAATGTCCATCTTATCCATAAATACCTCTTTGACCGACACTTAAGGAAAGCATGCAAAAATAATCAAAATTTGCACACCAAGTGATTCGAACCTCTTCCCTTCAAGTCCATCATGTGACATCATATCCTCTTTACCAATTGCTCATTTATGCTAGCTATTTACTCATAAATTTCTATATGTCTTGAAGCTACTTACCATCTCTCCTTAAAGTGCTAAAATACCAAATTTTTCCTAAAGTCCAATTACCCGAGACTTCATAGAAACCTTGTAACCTTCCAAATCCACTTAACTAATAAGTCCAATTTGCAATAACACCATTCTCATATTCTTGAAGATTTTAAACACTCCTAAGCCCAATGCCCAATCGGTCCAATCCTACTATGCCCAAATTTCGGGATGTTACACGGCTACTTCAAGGTTCCATTGTAAGTCTATTTTTGCGCGATTTTTAATGATTTCTATGTTTTTGTGATCGTTGCATCTAGTACTGCTAGCCCAGGGACTATTTTTCAAAATTGTTAAAGATTTTACATGTTGCCATTGATGAATATGTATGAGTTTTAATGATTGATGATAGATTTTGAATGTTTGTTGATATGTAAAGTGATTTTGAGTAAAAATACAAAATAGGGATTTATTTGAGAAAATGTGTGGTTAAAATGTACAATGATTTGAAACAACTATATTGGTGGTCGGGTATGAAATGAGACATTTCTGAATTTGTAGCAAGATGTTTAGGTTGTCAGTAAGTTAAAGCTGAGCATCAAGTACCTTCGGGTTTGTTTCAGCCTGTAATGATACCAGAGTGGAAATGGGACAAAGTTACAATGGATTTTGTATCGGGGATTGCCTTTGACTCCAAAAAGAAAGATGCTATTTGGGTTGTCGTTGATCGATTAATGAAATATGCACATTTCATCCTGGTACGTACTGACTATTCACTTGGTAGATTAGTTGTATTGTACATTGTTGAGATCACTAGATTGCACAGGGTGCCAGTTTCGATTATTTCGGATAGAGATTAGAGGCTTAAGTCACAATTTTGGAAGAAATTACAAGAAGCTTTGGGTACGAAGTTGAATTTTAGTACAACTTTTCATTCGTAAACTGACAAACAGTCTGAAGGAGTAATTCAGATCCTCGAAGATATCCTCCGATGTTGTGTTTTAGAGTTCAAAGGCAACTGGGAGAAATATTTGCTGCTGGTTGAATTTGCATATAATAACAGCTTTCAATCAAGTATAAAAATGGCACCGTACAAAGCCTTTTATGGTCGCAAATGCCGAACTCCATTGTATTAGACCAACCTTAGGGAGAAACAGATTCACGGGGTTGATTTGATTAGAGAAACCGAAGAAAAAGTGAAAATAATTCGTGAATGTTACATTAAATTTCAGAACGGTAATAAAGTATTTCTAAAAGTATCTTCGTGGAAGAAAATCCTTAGATTTGGTTAGAAAGGTAAATTGAGTCCAAGATTTATCGGGCCGTATGAGATCATTGAAAGAATAGGTCCAGTGGCATATCGACTAGCTTTACCGACTGAGTCAGAGAAAATCCACAATGTTTTTCATATGTCAATGTTGCATCGATATCAATGTGATTTCCTTATTAGAGATCAAAATTCAACCTGATATGACGTACAACGAAGAACCGATCAGAATTTTAGCTAGAGAGATTAAAAAAATGAGAAATAAACACATAGCTTGGTGGAAGTCTTGTGGCAACGTCACAGTTTTGAAAAGGCTACGTGGGAGCTTGAGGAAACTATGAGAAAACAGTACCCTAACTTATTTGCTGGTAAGATTTTCGGGGAAGAAAATCCCTAATGGGGGAGAGTTGTAATAGCCCGTTTTTAGTCAAATTAGAATATTGGTTTCGGGACCACCAATCTAAAGGCAAAATATTTATTTTATTATTTTTTAATGTTTACAACATGTCTGAATGATTGTGTGAAAGTTTTGTTAAGAAATTTTATCGTTTGGTTGGTCAATTTGATAAAAAGGACTAAATCCCGTAAAGTGTAAAACTTGAGTTCTATTAGCTAAAAGTATTTAATAGCTATGGAACCTTAAAGTAAATGTCTTTAAGTGATAAATGGACCATTATTAAGGTAAGTGGACATTTATGGACATGTTATTAATTGATTTAAATGTTAATTAGTAAGGTTAATTTAGTAAATTAGCAAATAAATTAAGATAAGTAAAAACAAAACCATAATTTGTGTCCATCTTCTCCACCTTGTCAAATTCTAAAGGAAGAAAACATCACCATTTTAGGTTTGAACATTTGGCTACTTCAAGGTTCAATTGTAAGTCCGTTTTTGCTTGGTTTTTAATAATTTCTATGTTTTTGTGATCATTGCATCTTGTACTAGCTAGCTCAAGGACTATTTTGCAAAATTGTTAAAGATTTTAAATGTTGCCATTGATGAATATGTATGAGTTTTGATGATTGATGATAAATTTTGAATGTTTGTTGATAGTTAAACAAGTTTTGTAAAGTGATTTTGAGTAAAAATGCAAAATAGGGATTTATTTGTAAAAATATGAAAATGTGTGGTTAAAATGTGAAATAAATGAAAATAATGGGCTACTAGGGACCTAATTGAAATTCGGCTAGCATGGGTTGTGCTTGAATTGTGTGAATTTTTGATTTTATGAAATAAGGACTAAATTATAAAAGATGTGAAATATTAGGGGTAATTGTGTAAAAATGCCTTAAAGTGAAATTTGGACTTAATTGAATAAAGTAGTGATTGAATAAGCCGGATTTGATATTATACAGACCAAGAAAAGCGGAATACAGATTTAGATCGAGGAAAGAACAAGATCTCGGATTAGTTGACCCGTGTCGTCGTTTTTACGTCAGAGGTAAGTTCGTATTAATAATGAACACCACTAATCCGTATCCGTCGCCGCACTAAGGTTAAGAGGCATTACCGAACTTATCGGAACATTTTACACTCAGTTCACAACATCAATCATACAACATCATTTCATAATAATTCATACTCAAATAGTCCCTTTAAAAGGTCTACGAGACCATAAACATGCTTTAGAGAAGGCTCGGGACTAAACTGATCTCATATAGAAACTTTACGAAATTTAGAAATTTTTATTTCAAAACAGGGCACACTCTCGTGTGGCTAGGCCATGTGGCTCACACTGTCGTGCCTTAGACTATGTCTTACCCCGTGTGCTACACTGACTTGGGTCACACGGCCTGCTACACGCCCGTGTGTCTGGCCCGTGTGCAACACTAACTTGAATCACACAACCTGTCACACACTCGTGTCTGGCCCGTGTGCAAGTCTGACTTACTTTGAATTGGAACATTGAAGGACACGGTCGGGGCACATGCCTATGTGCCCAACCGTGTAGGCAATTATAGGCCATTTGCAAGGCCAAATTACCACCCACTTTAGGTCATACATTTTCCAAAGGTACCAAAATACAGTTCGATAGTGTGGTGTTGATCCTCAACGATCCTCGAGCTTCCAGTAGCTTCAATAATCTATAAAACAATGAAAACACACACAAAGTAAGCTTTCAAAAGCTTAGTAAGTCATATACAAATAAACTTATCACATAATCAATTATAAACTATTTCATTCATATGAACTATGGCATAACCCAATAGTAAATTCTTATTTCTCATCTAGCTTCTTTGTTCATAACCACTTGCTTATAACATATCACATTTTCATGTAGCTCACATATCAAATATTCATATTCATACTTATCTTCCATTGCCAAATTTCATATACATTTCATATGTACCTAAAACAGAAACATATTCACAAATTCAATCATATCTCGAAACGCCTGTTGAACCATTAGGAACCAATAAGGATACTCAGATAACTCATAAAGCTCTACAAAGCCAATGTCTCAGACGTGGTCTTACATGTAACTAAATATCGATGCCTCTGTCCCAAACAGGGTCTTACACAAAACATATACGATGCCGATGTCCCAGACATGGTCTTACACGTAAATCTCAAATTGATGCCAACATCCCAGACGTGGTCTTACACGATAACATATATCGGAATCCTATGTCATGACATATGTATCCTAACTATTCATATGGTTCACACGGGGCTTTTTGGACGTCATCACTGTATCGAAATTTTTCTCGAATTTCACATTTTCATCTCCAATAGCTGTTCTTCACATTTCATTAACATATAAGCAATAATAATTCAATCTAAACACATTTATTTGTATATAGACTTACCTCGTACGGGAAAGAATGGAAACGAATGACTATTCAACTACTTTCGATTTCCCCTAATCTAATTCTGTTTTCTTTGGTTCTTGATCTATACACATTCAAATTTATCTTATTCATTCACCAAATCATTCAATTCAATCCATATACACATATTTAGGGAATTTTAAAAATTAACCCTCATATTTTCACATTTTGACATTTAAGTCCCTAATTCACAAAATCACAAAATATACAAAATTTTATTACACTATAACATGGCCGAATATTCACTTGGTTCAAATAAGCCCACATATTTCACTTATTTCACAATTTAGTCCTTCAATTTCTCATGTTCACAAATTAGCACATAATAATCAATTTCATCAAAAATCCCAATACAAAACATACTTATCTAACATCAAGCTTCCATATTTCACCATTTAACATCACAAAGCTCACAACATCAACAATGGAATAACTCAAAATCATCATCAGTTTCATGAATTAAGGCATGGGCTTAAGAGAATACAAAGAAACGATCATAAAAACATAGAAATTATCAAAAATCGAACAAATTACATACCTCAATAAAGCAAAACCAAGGCCGAATGTACAAAAGCTTTAAAACCCCTTTTTCTTTTCTTACTTTTGGTGGAAACAAAAAAGATGAACATCATTTTATCATTTTGTTTTATTTAATCATAATTTATACATCATTTACCAATTTACCCTTTCTTTAAAACATTTAAAATCCACCATCCCGTAAACATATATGCCTATTCATAAATTCAATGGCCAAATTGCATTATAAGGACTTCCCATCTAATAAACCATATCAATTTGGCACACATATCAAGTAGATCACAACTTTTGCATTTTCTGCAGTTTAGTCCTTTTATCAAATTGAGCACACAAACAATCAAATTTTCATACAAAACTTTCACACATGCTTAATCACATACTGTAAATACAGAAAATAATATTAAAATATTTTTCCAACTCGAATTTGTGGTCCCGAAACCACTGTTCTGACTAGAGTCTAAACCAGGTTGTTACAAATAAGCATTGTTATAATTATGCTTTAAATGCTTTGATATTGCATAAATTGTGTATACAAGGCTATAGTCATGTTTGACGACAATTCTGCTATGTATGGCACTTAGTGTGCGATTCGAGATAGCTTCGGCTTTGTATGGCACTTAGTGTGCGAGATTGAGATAGTTTCGGCTATGTATGGCACTTAGTGTGCGAGATTAAAATAGCTTTGACTATGTATTGGCACTTAGTGTGTGAGAATTTGAGTATTCAACATTATTTCGTTTGGGTATGAGTTTGTTACGGATTGGTTCATGTATGTATATGAATCATACGAGCTTTAAATAGAAGAAGTTATGAAGTTTGCATATAATCATACGATTAAGCATGTGGAACGTTTGCTAGTATTTATGAATTACAAGTTAACAAGTACAAAGTTATGATTTGTGTATTTATGATTAGTTGAGTTTAATTCATACGAGCTTACTAAGCTATAAAGCTTACTTTGTTTATTTTTCCCATGTCTTATAGGGATTTCAAAGGTAGCTCGGATTCGGGGATCACCGGAGACTACGTCACACTATCCAACCATCACTTTGGTATTTTTGAGTTTATGGTTTGGTCATATGGCATGTATAACATGTATTTTGGTAGTGAGTTTTGTCATTAGAAATGACTTGTGAAGGGTTATGTTTTGGTTTGTATATATAGCCATGAACTTGGCTTAATTTGGCTAGTTTGGTTATGTATATATAAGTGTGCATATGGTTTATATTATGAGATTGAGGTTGGTTTTGCAATGTTATTGATAGTTGGTATTGTAGATGTCAAATAGTTGATAACTGAGAAGCTATGTGCTTGTGGATTGATATACGATGATGATTGTTCGAAAAATGTTTAATTTATTGATTTGAATATGTGAAGTTGGTATGATTTGAATGAGGAAAACATGAGACTGTAAGTATGTTAGTTGTTGGTATTGAGATGGTATGAATGATATTTGATTGAGGTTGTTTAAATGCTTTTAAGTGTTATGTTTTGGCGCTATTGAATTTGGTATAGGTGTGCATAAAATTGGGTGGCAAATTGGCTTGGTAAATAGCCTATTTTTGTCCACAAGGGCAGAGACACTGGCGTGTGTCTCAGTCGTGTGTCCCCTGGTGTTGAAATTGAAATGAAGTCAGTATGCTCCACACAGTCTCAGACACGTGCATGTGATCAGCTGTGTGGCATAGGTAGTATACCCCCTAATTTGCACACGGCCTAGTACACGAGCGTGTAACTTGGTCGTGTTGCATAAGTCAGTATACCCTACAGGTTTGGCATGGCCTAGCACATGGCCTGGCACACGGGTGTGTGTGGCCACTTCGAAGGGCACACGGGCTAGACACACAGGCATGTGGTTGGTCTTGTGACCCAAGTCAGTAAGCTCACTTGCTTGGACACAGGGTTTGACACAGGCTGGGACACGGCCACGTGCTTCCAATTCAAATGTTCACAGGGCCTGTGACACGGGCTTTTTTGGTGGTCGTGTGAGACACACGGTCTGGCCATACGGGCAGGTGTCCCCTGTTCTGAGAAAAATTTCCTGAGTTATCGGTTTAGTCCCAAACCAGTCCCAATGCTTGTTTAGGGCCTCGTAGGCTCGTATTAGAGACAAAGTGATTGAGATTGAATGATGATTGCATGTATTAATGAAATGTATGAGAAAAGTATGTTTAAATGTGTTGTAAGTCTGGTAATGCTTCGTAACACTATTCCGACATTGAATATGGGTGAGGGGGTTACAGCTAGTGCTGAACATGTTTTGATATGTATAAATGAGGCTATAAAATGTTTAGTGTGTGCCTAAATGATTGAATGATAGAATCATGTTGACATATTGACAATTTATTTTAGCATATTTGGTAAAATATGCATATAGGTGAACTTGATAAGTTGAGTAAGTTTGTATATTTAATTACATGATGGTAAAGTGTCATTTGAGGTGTTGAATAGCACATTAGTTGTATTTGATGTTATGTCATGCATGAGACTCGGTTTTTACTTGAATTAATTATTTTAAAAATGGCTTGTGAATATGTTAAAGTATTGGTGTAAAAGGAAGTCAAATTGGGTGAGAAATGTGGCTTGGAAAATAGCTTATTTTGTCCACATGGGCAGAGACACGGGCGTGTGTCTCAACTGTGTGTGACACATGGCATAGCACATGGGTATGTGATCTAGACGTGTGTCACACACAGCTGAGACACACGTCTGTGTCTCTACCCGTGTGGACAAAATAGACTATTTTCCATGCCACATTTCTCACCCAGTATGTCTTCCATTTACACCAATACTTTAACATATTCACAACCATTTTCAAAATAATTAATTCAAGTCAAAACCGAGTCTCATGCATGACATAACATCACATACAACTAATGTGCCGTGTGTCCCCTGCATCTTAAAAATGTCAAAACAGAATGCTCAGCATTGATCACATGGCCTGGCACAGGGGCGTGTGGCTTGGCCGTGTGACCCCTGCACCTACACATGGTCTAGCACACAGGCGTGTGACCTGACCGTGTGACCTAAGTTAAAGAGTTACATGGCCTGAGACACGGGCGTGTCCTTGGCAGTGTGAACCACACGGCCTGACCACACGGGTGCGTGCCCCCTGCACCTAGGAAAAATTTTGAGATTTCATAAAAAATTCTCTAAGTGCCCGGTTTAGTCTCGACTCGTTTCTAATGCATGTTTTGGACCTCAAGGGTTCATATAAGGGACTTTATGTTTAATTTCTGACCTGATTACTGTATAAAATGAAATATTTGTTTACTTGATTTGTATATTCTGGTAATACTTCGTAACCCTATTTCGGCGACAGATACGGGATAGAGGTGTTACAGAAATATTAGAAAGATTCAGTGAAAATGAATTTTCCTAGGGAATACATAAAGAATTTGAAGTAGGGAAATAGGAAGAAAGCAAAACAGAAGAGCAAAAGTGCAATAAACTAGAGACCATTAAAATAGATTTGGCTGACCATGAATATGAATAAGAGGAAGAAAAATCAAATTATAATGAATAGGAAAATGCTCAGACAGCTATTCATCTAGATTGGTGGCGTCAAAGTAAGAGACAAATAGAACAAATTACTCTAAGCAGAACAAAAATGACACCATCCATTATTAAACCTCCTAAGTTAGATTTAAAATCTTTGCTGGAACACTTAAAATATGGACATTTAGGGAGAAAATAGTACTAGTGATTATAGCTATTGGGCTAAGTTCTGAAGAAGAAGAGGCGTTATTAAATGTTTTAAAAACACACAAAAAAGCCATAGGATGGAAAATCGCAGATACTAAAGGAATTAATCCTGGGTTATGTCTGTAATATTCGAGATTTAGGGGTTATGCGTTTTAGCTCATATCTATGTAGCAGTGTGCTTGTGTGCTGTTTGTATGTGTTTTGGGGGCTTCGGGAACCTTGGGGGTGTAGGTAAGAGCCTTAGGAAAATGTTTGACTTTAAGCTGATAGGGGAGGAGCTAGGAGCTCTAGGCCTTAAGGAATTTAGGGTGTGGACTATGACACAAGAACTCAGTTGGTAAAGTGGCAAGGGAGGCGCCACTTAGAGCATAGGAGAGTGACGCCTCAGGGGTTGAGAAGGGACCTAGGTTCGAGCAGCAAGGGGAGCATTTTGGAGGTTCTTTTTGCGTCAAGGAGAGTGAAGAGTTGGACGGTACAGGGACTCTGAATGGATGAGTGATAGACTTGGTCAACGCATTTGAAAATTCGGCTAAGAAGGAAGATAAGTATTGACTCATTCAAACTCTTTTGAATGAGAGGAGAAGAGAAGAATTAGGAGAAAAATGTGGGAGAGGGAGAGAAGGGAAGAGGTGGCTGAATGGGGGACTCTGAGAGGGTGCATAATCGGTTTGGGGGAGGCTATGTGTGCCGAAAGCCTAATGTCATCAAAGTGCCAAATCGGTCACTTTCTTTTAGCCGAAACTCAGCTTCTTTCTCTCCTAGTTCTCACTCTTTTCTTTCATAATCAAAACCACACTGAAATCAACCCTTTTCTCACTTGGTAGACCTTGGCCGAAACTTCAAAAGACCATTAAGGTCACTTGCCTCTCATCTTTCATCTCTCAACTTGTTTTCTTTTAAGTCGAATCTAGTTTTCCCTCCCTAGCTTTCTTCCTTGTTTTCTCTTGTGATAGCCGAAACCTCTCTTTCATTCTCACTATTGCTGAATTCTTCATCTATCGTTCGTAGTCTCTTTTGGTGCATCGACTCTCAAGGGTGGTTGTAAAATCGAATCAGGCTAGTTGCGTGGTAAGGATTTCTTTTTAGATTTATTTCCTTTTATTTTTCCTTCTTGGTCTGTCGAAATCAATGGCTCTAATCCCCTATATCTCTTTGGCCGAAACCATGAAGGTGGATTCCGAGATTTATTGTAGCTGACGTTAGAGGAGATCTTTTGGGATTTGGATATTCGAGGTAAGCAAGATATAATATTCGGGCAAAGGCCATATCTTTTATGTGTTAGCCGATTCTAACCATGATGTTATAGGAAGGGGTCCGACAAAGGTAAAGGAGGAGTCTTCGGGATTCGGATCTATTTCGGTGAGGGTGTCAGTGAGGTCGAGAGTGTCATTCTCCGTGTTCTCAGGTGTGTAACCCCACACTAACTCCTGATAGATTAATAATAATAGTGTTAAATAAATATTAACAAGGTTATGAATAAACATGGCTAAGGGTACCATTCGATGGTACAGTGTATTCAGGTACGTTATCCCTTAACACTCGATTAATAATGTTTATAAACATTGGTATGAAAAAGTGAGTAATTTCGTTATGGCCTTCGGGTAAGGTATATTGCATGATATCTGCATGTTTTGTATGATGCATGGGCATATGGGTGATAATGATAAAGGGGAAGTGTTCCGGTGGTTTTACCACATTAATCCGGTGACTTATGTCACAATATTATGTATCCGGTGACATTGTCACATTATCTGGTGGCTATGCCACGTTATAAGGGCGATGTGCAGTTGACTGTAGCGACTGCCTTCGAGGGTGTGTAGCGGATGGAGGGTCGATTTAGTAATCCCCACGGTGTGATTGGCAGGTACGGGTGGTGTGTAGATGTTGGATATTTAGGTGGGTTCGGGTTGCATTTTCATTTTATATATATGTGACTTGATATGCTATGATAAGTATGCTATGTTATGGGCCTATGGCCGAATATGACTAAAGATGGGCTTTGCCGAAACATTTGAGATTATGGCTATAATCGATTGGGACTTTGTGTTGGCTGTTACACATTCAGTCTGTTGACTCACCCTTCGTGGGCTAACATTTTGCAGGTGACAGTTTGTGCTATGGACCGGGTCTGGTGTATGCAGCTCGTCGGAGGGAGGATGGTGACACGCCTGATGTCATAACGGGTACGTTCCTTATTTCTGGATTACCCTTTATTGCTCTGATAGATATTGGGTCGACTCATTCTTACATCGCTCGTGAAGTGTCTGGAACTCTAAATGTGAACTTTGAGACTGTACCTAGGAAGATTACAGTACTTAGTCCTTTAGGGCAATCAATAGTAGTAGACAAACTCTTTAGGGAAATGCCTTTAGAAGTTCAAGGGGCGCAGTTTCTGGCTGACTTAATGGAACTGCCATTCGGGGAATTGGACTTAATCTTGGGTATGGACTGGTTAGTGAAGTACTTTACGAACATGGACTGTGCTGCTAAGCGCATGTCGTTGAGGACTTCCGATGACGAAGAGATTGTGGTGATGGGCGAGAGACAGAATTATTTGTCAAATGTAGTGTCTGCCCTTAAGGCAGAAAAGATGGTAAGAAAGGGATGTATGGCTTTTCTGATGCTTGTTAGTGCTTTGGAGGCTAAGGAAACAGCTGTAGAAGGGGTCAGAACAGTCAAAAAGTTTGTGGATGTCTTCCCGGAAGAACTTCTAGGATTGCATCCGGATCGCGAGGTGGAATTTGGGATTGACTTGTTGCCGGGTACAGCGCCAGTATCTATCGCTCCGTATAGAATGGCGCCAAAGGAGTTGGTTGAGCTCAAGGCCTAGATCCAAGAATTACTCGATCGTGGGTTTATCCGGCCCAGTGTGTCTCTATGGGGAGCACCGGTCCTATTCGTGAAGAAGAAGGACGGGACTATGCGCATGTGCATAGATTACCGGCAGTTGAATTAGCTGACCATCAAGAACAAGTACCTGTTGCCGAGGATAAACGACTTGTTTGGTCAGCTTAAGGGGGCTGCGGTATTTTCAAAGATAGATCTAAGGTAGGGATACCATCAGCTTAAGGTGAAGGAAGTAGATATCCATAAGACAGCTTTCCGCACAAGATACTGGCATTATGAGTTCTTAGTAATGCCGTTTGGATTGACGAACGCCCCAGCTGCGTTCATGGATATGATGAACTGGGTTTTCCAACCCTACTTGGATCAGTTCGGCGTTGTTTTTATAGACGAAATCCTCGTGTATTCCAAGTCTGAGGAAGAACATGTTGAGCATCTCCGGGTAGTATTGCAAGTGTTAAGGGAAAAGAAGCTATATGCCAAGTTCAGCAAGTGCGAATTTTGGCTAAAGGAAGTTGCGTTCTTAGGGCATGTGGTGTCTGCGGAAGGAATAAGGGTAGACCCTCAGAAGATTGAGGCAGTGCTAGATTGGTAACCACCTAAGTCTGTGGCAAGGGTTCGCAGTTTCTTGGGGTTAGCAGGCTACTACAGAAGATTTGTCGAGGGGTTCTCGTCTATAGCAGCACCTCTGACGAAATTGTTAAGAAAGGAGGTACCTTTTGTGTGGACGGATAAACAACAGGAGAGTTTTGAAAAGCTTAAGAGAGTATTGACAGAAGCTCCGGTTTTGATTCAGCCTGAGGTAGGGAAGGATTTTATGGTATATTGTGATGCTTCTCACACAGGATTGGGATGTGTTCTGATGCAAGATGGGAAGGTGGTCGCTTATGCGTCTCAACAATTAAGGCCACATGAGGTTAACTATCCGACGCATGACTTGGAGTTGGCTGCAGTGGTGTTCGCTTTGAAGGTGTGGAGGCACTATTTGTATGGTGAAAAGTCGGTGATTTACACGGAACACAAGAGTCTGAAGTATTTGTTAACTCAGAATGAACTGAATTTGAGACAGCGAAGGTGGGTGGAGTTGTTAAAAGACTATTATTGTTCAATAGATTATCACCCGGGCAAGGCGAATGTAGTGGCAGATGCTCTACGTCGAAAAGTAGTGTCAGATCTGAGGGCGATGTTTGCAGATATTAGTCTTTATGACGACGGAAGTTTGTTAGCAGAGCTGCAGGTGAAATTGACATGGTTAAGTCAGGTGAAAGAGAAACAGTTGGTAGATGACGATCTGAGTGCTAAACTACTGCAAGTGCAGAATAGGGAATTGGAAGACTATGGTGTAAACAGTGACGGAGTATTGTGTTTTCGGGGCAAGGTTTGTATGCCAAAAGACGAGGAACTAAGGCAGAGAATTCTACGGGAATCGCATAGTAGTCCTTATGCTATGCATCCTGGAGGAAGAAAGTTGTACAGGGATCTACGGGATCAGTTTTGGTGGCCTGGTCTGAAACGGGAAGTTACAGAATTTGTGGGGAAATGCTTAACGTGTCAGCAGGTCAAAGCTGAACACCAAGTACCTTCGGGGTTGCTTCAACCAATAAAGATTCCGCAGTGGAAGTGGGAGAGAATTACAATGGACTTCGTTAGTGGGCTTCCCCTTACGCCTACTAAGAAGGACTCGGTATGGGTGATAGTGGATCGGTTGACAAAGTCTACACATTTCATACCGGTGCGAGTTGACTATTCTCTGCAGAGGTTGGCAAAGTTGTATGTGGCAGAAATGTGAGGTTGCATGGGGTGCCGGTGTCGATCATCTCGGATAGGGATCCGAGGTTTACGTCTCAGTTTTGGAGAGCACTGCATCAGACATTGGACAAAAGGTTAGACTTCAGTACGACATTTCATCCGCAGACGGACGGCCATCTGAGCGGGTAATTCAAGTGTTAGAGGATATGTTAAGGCGTGTTTGACTTCAGAGGAAGTTCGAAGGAGTTCTTACCTTTGGCAGATTTTGCGTACAACAACAGCTATCAAGCCAGTATTCGGATGGCACCGTATGAAGCACTGTATGGACGGAAGTGTCGCACTCCTACGTGTTGGACAGAATTAGGGGAACGTCATGTTGTGGGTCCAGAGATTGTGGCAGAATCGGAAGAAAAGGTTAAGGTGATTCGGGCAATGTTGAAGGAGGCATCTGACAGACAAAAGTCGTTTGCAGACCTCAAGCGGAAAGAGATAGAGTTTGCAGTAGGGGATCAGGTGTTTCTAAAAGTTTCGCCGTGGAAAAAGGTGATGAGATTTGGTCGCAAGGGTAAGTTAAGTCCCAGGTTTATAGGACCTTATCGAGTTTTGAAGCGGGTTGGACCAGTGGCATATCAGTTGGAGTTGCGTTCGGAGTTGAAGCGAATGCATGATGTGTTCCGCGTTTCGATGCTACGTCGTTACCGATCGAATCCATCTCATGTAGTGCCAGTTAAAGAAGTGGATTTGAGACCAGATTTGTCCTACGAGGAAGAGCCAATTCGGATTTTGGAATGGGATGTGAAGGTGTTAAGGAGGAAACCAGTTCCTCTAGTCAAACTGTTATGGCGGAACCATGGATTGGAAGAAGCTTCGGGAGCCAGAGGAAGCAATACGATAGCAATACCCTCACTTGTTTTAGCCAGGTAATTTCGAGGCCAAAATTATTTTTAAGGAGGGTAGAACTGTAATATTCGGGATTTAGTGGTTATGTGTTTTAGCTCATATCTATGTAGCAGTGTGCTTGTGTGCTGTTTGTATGTGTTTTGGGGGCTTCGGGAACCTTGGGGTGTAGGTAGGAGCCTTAGGAAAATGTTTGACTTTAAGCTGATAGGGGAGGAGCTAAGAGCTCTAGGCCTTAAGGAATTTAGTGTGTGGACTATGACACAAGAACTCAGTTGGTAAAGTGGCAAGGGAGGCGCCACTTAGAGCACAGGAGAGTGACGCCTCAGGGGTTGAGAAGGGACCTAGGTTCGAGCAACAAGGGGAGCATTTTGGAGGTTCTTTTTGCGTCAAGGAGAGTGAAGAGTTGGACGGCACAGGGATTCTGAATGGATGAGTGATAGACTTGGTCAACGCATTTGAAAATTCGGCTAAGAAGGAAGATAAGTGTTGACTCATTCAAACTCTTTTGAATGAGAGGAGAAGAGAAGAATTAGGAGAAAAATGGGGAGAGGGAGAGAAGGGAAGAGGCGGCCGAATGGGGGACTCTGAGAGGGTGCATAATCGGTTTGGGGGAGGCTATGTGTGCCGAAAGCCTAATGTCATCAAAGTGCCAAATCGGTCACTTTCTTTTAGCCGAAACTCAGCTTCTTTCTCTCCTAGTTCTCACTCTTTTCTTTCATAATCAAAACCACACTGAAATCGACCCTTTTCTCACTTGGTAGACCTTGGCCGAAACTTCAAAAGACCATTAAAGTCACTTGCCTCTCATCTTTCATCTCTCAACTTGTTTTCTTTTAAGCCGAATCTAGTTTCCCCTCCATAGCTTTCTTCCTTGTTTTCTCTTGCGATAGCCGAAACCTCTCTTTCACTCTCACTATTGCCGCAACTCTTAAAATCCCAAACTTCTCCTCTCTATTCTTTTGTTGGAAGCCGAATACACCTAATACTCTAGCCAAAAACCCTTAAGTTTTCATCTTTTCATCTTAGCCTGGTTCCATCATCTTTTCATCTCTCTCAATTGAGTTTCTTCCCAAAATCCCCTATAAGCCGAATCTTTATTTGAGTTTCACCATCATACCTTTCTCTTTTCGATTCATCAAAACTGAATAGTACTTTCGCCGAATTCTTCATCTATCGTTCGTAGTCTCTTTTGGTGCATCAACTTTCAAAGGTGGTTGTAAAACCGAATCGGGCTAGTTGCGTGGTAAGGATTTCTTTTTAGATTGATTTCCTTTTATTTTTCCTTCTTGGTCTGTCGAAATCAATGGCTCTAATCCCCTATATCTCTTTGGCCGAAACCATGAAGGTGGGTTCCGGGATTTATTGTAGCTGACGTTAGAGGAGATCTTTCGGGAATTGGATATTCGAGGTAAGCAAGATATAATATTCGGGCAAAGGCCATATCTTTTATGTGTTAGCCGATTCTAACCATGATGTTATAGGAAGGGGTTCGACAAAGGTAAAGGAGGAGTCTTCGGGATTCGGATCTATTTCAGTGAGGGTGTCAGTGAGGTCGAGAGTGTCGTTCTCCGTGTTCTCAGGTGTGTAACCCCACACTAACTCCCGATAGATTAATAATAATAGTGTTAAATAAGTGTTAACAAGGTTATGAATAAACATGGCTAAGGGTACCATTCAATGGTACAGTGTATTCAGGTACGTTATCCCTTAACACTCGATTAATAATGTTTATAAACATTGGTATGAAAAAGTGAGTAATTTCGTTATGGCCTTCAGGTAAGGTATATTGCATGATATCTGCATGTTTTGTATGATGCATGGGCATATGGGTGATAATGATAAAGGGAAAGTGTTTCGGTGGTTTTACCACATTAATCCGGTGACTTATGTCACAATATTATGTATCCGGTGACTTTATCACATTATCTGGTGGCTATGCCACGTTATAAGGGCGATGTGCAGTTGACTGCAGCGACTGCCTTCGAGGGTGTGTAGCGGATGGAGGGTCGATTTAGTAATCCCCACGGTGTGATTGGTAGGTACGGGTGGTGTGTAGAGGTTGGATATTTAGGTGGGTTCGGGTTGCATTTTCATTTTATATATATGTGACTTGATATGCTATGATAAGTATGCTATGTTATGGGCCTATGGCCGAATATGACTAAAGATGGGCTTTGCCGAAACATTTGAGATTATGGCTATAATCGATTGGGACTTTGTGTTGGCTGTTACACATTCAGTCTGTTGACTCACCCTTCGTGGGCTAACATTTTGCAGGTGACACTTAGTGCTATGGACCGGGTCAGCGAGGACTGTGTGGTGGCCATGCTCAGCGTTTTCGGGTTTCCGTATGGTTGAACTTTGTGTTTTCTTTAGCATACTCTTCTTTCGGGTTTTATTTTGTTCAGTTGTAATAAGGCCACTATTAAACTGCTTTAATTTTGCATTTTAAATTTTTATTCTCATACGATCAACAAAAATCAAGTAATTAAACATTTTTCCCAAGCAACTCCAAATGTTTTATCACCTAATCAACTTACGGTTTTTTTAACTTAAAAAGCTCTAAAATCCGGCATTTCTTTTAATTTATGAAATTTCAAGGAAACGTTTTAATGAAATACAAACTTGGACGACAAATTGGTTTGCAACTCGTTTAAATTTCAAACTTGATTTAATACTCGACTTATTTTACTAGAACATGAAACAAAACTAAGTTAAGTTTTTCTGAAGGAACATGTTAGATCTGGTCGAGGCTCGTGGGCCGGGTTTGGGGTGTTTCAACTTAGTATCAGAGTCCAGTTTTAAACACTCCGCCTTGGGTTTTGAAGCCCACAACATTTTCAAAGTTGAACTAAAGAAAAGGGGTTTTTGAAATTTTGCATTAAAATAGTCTTATGGGAGCATGGCACCTGAGTTCTTGGCCCAAGTCCGCCAGGTAAGTTCTTGGGATGGTGAATTGATTTGTATGTTCTAATGTATGATACTCTAGACGATCAGGATTAGGAAACCATACTATAGAGACATGAATCCCTATGTATATGTGTGTACTTCTGCGGAAAAACCACTGATTAAAACTCTCTGCATAAAATTTCTCTTTAAACAAGAAGTGGAAAGACTCTAATGCATAAAATTTCGTAAAAACAGATAAAATGCAACGGTAGAAATGAGTACTAGGGGACGTGGTCGCAATACGCGCGGACGTGGCAGAGGCAGAATCACTGTGTTCGAACCAGCAGGGTCTGGACACGGGTCTGGGAGTGAGGCACCATTACCATCGGTTGGAGAAGCAGAATTCCAAGGCCAAACCGGCGGAGATGATGCAATATCTTAGGCGATGTTGTGAGTGTTGGAAAGAGTTGCTGGGGCAGGTCTAGGTGGAGCGGCTCGGAAGTCAGTGCCTGAACGACTGCGAGCAAACGGAACTGAGGTGTTTAGAGGGGTCTCTGGGGTGGCCCAAACGTTGCTGAATATTGGTTAGAAGCGGTTGAAAGGATTATTGACGACCTGGACTGCACGGCTGAGGAGAAACTGAAAGGGGCGGTGTCACTACTTCGGGATGAGGCGTACCAGTGGTGGCTCACTGTTAGAGAGGGTACACAGGTGGACCGGATTGATCGGGATTATTTCAAGACTATGTTACAAGGAAAGTACGTAGGAGCGAGTCATGTGGATGTACAGAGAAGGGCATTCCTGAACCTAGTGCAAGGGGGCAAATCTGTAGCCGAGTATGAGGCAGAATTCCTTCGTTTGAGTCGATATGCTCGGGGAATGGTGGCGACCGATTATGAGCGCTGCGTAGGGTTTGAAGATGGGCTTCGAGATGAGTTGAGGGTGTTAATAGCTCCACAGCGAGAGAGGGACTTCGCGGTATTGGTTGAAAAAGCGAAAATAGCCGAGGAGGTGAAGCATACCAAGGGACAGAACCGGGACAGAGGTCAGGGTAAGAGTAAGAGGAGTTATGGGTCATCAGGTTCATCCGCGAATCTTCAGAAAAGACCTAGAGTTGATGGGCCGCGAGATCAGCAGGTTACTGTGGGAGGTCAGTATCGTACTTGTGCTCAGTGTGGGAAGATGCACCCGGGGGAGTGTTGGAAAAAGACAGAGGGATGTTTTAAGTGTGGGTCTAAAGATCACATGATTAGCGACTGTCCTGAGGAAATAGATAGGAGCCGACCAGCAGGTCAGGGTTTTAATCAGACTGGCAGAGGTGGAAAGCAGCCGCCGAGGGGTCGTGGTCCAATTGGCAGAGGTAATGGTTCTGGTAGAGGTCGCGGGGCGCCAGGCAGAGGTGTCGGTAATGCAGAGGCGAGGCAGCCGGGTCTGGTGTATGCAGCTCGTCGGAGGGAGGATGATGACGCGCCTGATGTCATAACGGGTACGTTCCTTATTTCTGGATTACCCTTTATTGCTCTGATAGATATTGGGTCGACTCATTCTTACATCGCTAGTGAAGTGTCTGGAACTCTGAATGTGAACTTTGAGACTGTACCTAGGAAGATGACTGTACTTAGTCCTTTAGGGCAATCAGTAGTAGTAGACAAACTCTTTAGGGAAGTGCCTTTAGAAGTTCAGAGGGCGCAGTTTCCGGCTGACTTAATGGAACTGCCATTCAGGGAATTTGACTAAATCTTGGGTATGGACTGGTTAGTGAAGTACTGTGCGAACGTGGACTGTGCTGCTAAGCGCATGTCGTTGAGGACTTCCGATGACGAAGAGATTGTGGTGATGGGCGAGAGACGGAATTATTTGTCAAATGTAGTGTCTGCCCTTAAGGCAGAAAAGATGGTAAGAAAGGGATGTATGGCTTTTCTGTGCTTTGGAGGCTAAGGAAACAGCTGTAGAAGGGGTCAGAACGGTAAAAGAGTTTGTGGATGTCTTCCCGGAAGAACTTCCAGGATTGCCTCCGAATTGCGAGGTGGAATTTGAGATTGACTTGTTGCCGAGTACAGCGCCAGTATCTATCGCTCCGTATAGAATGGCGCCAAAGGAGTTGGTTGAGCTCAAGGCCCAGATCCAAGAATTACTCATCGTGGATTTATCCGACCTAGTGTGTCTCCATGGGGAGCACTGGTCCTATTCGTGAAGAAGAAGGATGGGACTATGCGCATGTGCATAGATTACCGGCAGTTGAATAAGCTGACCATCAAGAACAAGTACCCGTTGCCGAGGATAGACGACTTGTTTGATCAGCTTAAGGGGGCTGCGATATTTTCAAAGATAGATCTAAGGTCGGGATACCATCAGCTTAAGGTGAAGGAAGTAGATATCCATAAGACAGCTTTCCGGACAAGATACAGGCATTATGAGTTCTTAGTAATGCCGTTCGGATTGACGAACGCCCCAGCTGCGTTCATGGATATGATGAATCGGGTTTTCCAACCCTATATGGATCAGTTCGTCGTTGTGTTTATAGACGACATCCTCGTGTATTCCAAGTCTGAGGAAGAACATATTGAGCATCTCCGGGTAGTATTGCAAGTGTTAAGGGAAAAGAAGCTATATGCCAAGTTCAGCAAGTGTGAATTTTGGCTGAAGGAAGTTGCGTTCTTAGGGCATGTGGTGCCTGCGGAAGGAATAAGGGTAGACCCTCGGAAGATTGAGGCAGTGTAGATTGGAAACCACCTAAGTCTGTGGCAGAGGTTCGCAGTTTCTTAGGGTTAGCAGGCTACTACAGAAGATTTGTCGAGGGGTTCTCGTCTGTAGCAACACCTCTGACGAAATTGTAAAGAAAGGAGGTACCTTTTGTGTGGATGGATAAACAACAGGAGAGTTTTGAAAAGCTTAAGAGAGTATTGACAGAAGCTCCGGTTTTGATTCAGCCTGAGGCAGGGAAGGATTTTGTGGTATATTGTGATGCTTCTCACACAGGATTGGGATGTGTTCTGATGCAAGATAGGAAGGTGGTCGCTTATGCGTCTCGACAATTAAGGCCACATGAGGTTAACTATCCGACGCATGACCTGGAGTTGGCTGCGGTGGTGTTCGCTCTGAAGGTGTGGAGGCACTATTTTTATGGAGAAAATTCGGTGATTTATACGGACCACAAGAGTCTGAAGTATTTGTTAACTCAGAAGGAACTGAATCTGAGACAGCGAAGGTGGGTGGAGTTGTTAAAAGACTATGATTGTTCAATAGAGTATCACCCGGGCAAGGCGAATGTAGTGGCAGATGCCCTAAGTCAAAAAGTAGTGTCAGATCTGAGGGCGATGTTTGCACACCTTAGTCTTTATGACGACGGAAGTTTGTTAGCAGAGCTGCAGGTGAAACTGACATGGTTAAGTCAGGTGAAAGAGAAACAGTTGGTAGATGACGATCTGAGTGCTAAACTACTGCAAGTGCAGAATAGGGAATTGGAAGACTATGGTGTAAACAGTGACGGAGTATTGTGTTTTTGGGGCAAGGTTTGTATGCCAAAAGACGAGGAATTAAGGCAGAGAATTCTTCGGGAATCGCATAGTAGTCCTTATGCTATGCATCCTGGAGGAAGTAAGTTGTACAGGGATCTACGGGATCAGTTTTGGTGGCCTGGTCTGAAACGGGAAGTTACAAAATTTGTGGGGAAATGCTTAACGTGTCAGCAGATCAAAGCTGAACACCAAGTACCTTCGGGGTTGCTTCAACCAATAAAGATTCTGCAGTGGAAGTGGGAGAGAATTACAATGGACTTCGTTAGTGGGCTTCCCCTTACGCCTACTAAGAAGGACTCGGTATGGGTGATAGTGGATCGGTTGACAAAGTCTGCACATTTCATATCGGTGCGAGTTGACTATTCTCTGCAAAGGTTGGCAAAGTTGTATGTGGCAGAAATTGTGAGGCTGCATGGGGTGCCGGTGTCGATCATCTCGGATAGGGATCCGAGGTTTACGTCTCGATGAGCACTGCATCAGGCATTGGGCACCAGGTTAGACTTCAGTATGGCATTTCATCCGTAGACGGACGGCCAGTTCGAGCGGGTAATTCAAGTGTTAGAGGATATGTTAAGGGGTTGCGTGTTTGACTTCAGAGGAAGTTCGGAGGAGTTCTTGCCTTTGGCGGAGTTTGCGTACAACAAAAACTATCAAGCCAGTATTCGGATGGCACGATATGAAGCACTGTATGGACGGAAGTGTCGCACTTCTACGTGTTGGACAGAATTAGGGGAACACCATGTTATGGGTCCAGAGATTGTGGCAGAATCGGAAGAAAAGGTTAAGGTGATTCGGGCAATGTTGAATGAGGCATCTGACAGACAAAAGTCGTTTGCAGACCTCAAGCGGAAAGAGATAGAGTTTGCAGTAGGGAATCAGGTGTTTCTAAAAGTTTCGCCGTGGAAAAAGGTGATGAGATTTGGTCGCAAGGGTAAGTTAAGTCCCAGGTTTATAGGACCTTATCGAGTTTTGAAGCGGGTTGGACCAGTGGCATATCAGTTGGAGTTGCCTTCGGAATTGAAGCGGATGCATGATGTGTTCCACGTTTCGATGCTACGTCGTTACCGATCGGATCAATCTCATGTAGTGCCAGTTGAAGAAGTGGATTTGAGACCAGATTTGTCCTACGAGGAAGAGCCGATTCGGATTTTGGAACGGGATGTGAAGGTGTTAAGGAGGAAATCAGTTCCTCTAGTCAAAGTGTTATGGCGGAACCATGGATCGGAAGAAGCTTCGTCGGAGCCAGAGGAAGCAATACGACAGCAATACCCTCACTTGTTTTAGCCAGGTAATTTCGAGGCCAAAATTATTTTTAATGGGGGCAGAACTGTAATATCCGGGATTTAGGGGTTATGCGTTTTAGCTCATATCTATGTAGCAGTGTGCTTGTGTGCTGTTTGTATGTGTTTTGGGGGCTTCGGGAACCTTGGGGTGTAGGTAGGAGCCTTAGGAAAATGTTTGACTTTAAGCTGATAGGGGAGGAGCTAGAAGCTATAGGCCTTAAGGAACTTAGGGTGTGGACTATGACACAAGAACTCAGTTGGTAAAGCGGCAAGGGAGGCGCCACTTAGAGCACAGGAGAGTGACGCCTCAGGGGTTGAGAAGGGACCTAGGTTCGAGCAGCAAGGGGAGCATTTTGAAGGTTCTTTTTGCGTCAAGGAGAGTGAAGAGTTGGACGGCACAGGGATTCTGAATGGATGAGTGATAGACTTGGTCAATGCATTTGAAAATTCGGGTAAGAAGGAAGATAAGTGTTGACTCATTCAAACTCTTTTGAATGAGAGGAGAAGAGAAGAATTAGGAGAAAAATGTGGGAGAGGGAGAGAAGGGAAGAGGCGGCCGAATGGGGGACTCTGAGAGGGTGCATAATCGGTTTGGGGGAGGCTATGTGTGCCGAAAGCCTAATGTCATCAAAGTGCCAAATCGGTCACTTTCTTTTAGCCGAAACTCAGCTTCTTTCTCTCCTAGTTCTCACTCTTTTCTTTCATAATCAAAACCACACTGAAATCGACCCTTTTCTCACTTGGTAGACCTTGGCCGAAACTTCACAAGACCATTAAAGTCACTTGCCTCTCATCTTTCATCTCTCAACTTGTTTTCTTTTAAGCCGAATCTAGTTTCCCCTCCCTAACTTTCTTCCTTGTTTTCTCTTGTGATAGCCAAAAACCTCTCTTTCATTCTCACTATTGCCGCAACTCTTAAAATCCCAAACTTCTCCTCTCCATTCTTTTGTTGGAAGCCGAATACACCTAATACTCTAGCCAAAAACCCTTAAGCTTTCATCTTTTCATCTTAGCCTGGTTCCATCATCTTTTCATCTCTCTCAATTGAGTTTCTTCCCAAAATCCCCTATAAGCCGAATCTTTATTTGAATTTCACCATCATACCTTTCTCTTTTGGATTCATCAAAACCGAATAGTACTCTAGCCGAATTCTTCATCTATCATTCATAGTCTCTTTTGGTGCATCGGCTCTCAGGGGTGGTTGTAAAATCGAATCGGGCTAGTTGCGTGGTAAGGATTTCTTTTTAGATTGATTTCCTTTTATTTTTCCTTCTTGGTCTGTCGAAATCAATGGCTCTAATCCCCTATATCTCTTTGGCCGAAACCATGAAGGTGGGTTCCGGGATTTATTGTAGCTGACGTTAGAGGAGATCTTTCGGGAATTGGATATTCGAGGTAAGCAAGATATAATATTCGGGCAAAGGCCATATCTTTTATGTGTTAGCCGATTCTAACCATGATGTTATAGGAAGGGGTTCGACAAAGGTAAAGGAGGAGTCTTCGGGATTCGGATCTATTTCGGTGAGGGTGTCAGTGAGGTCGAGAGTGTCGTTCTCCGTGTTCTCAGGTGTGTGACCCCACACTAACTCCCGATAGATTAATAATAATAGTGTTAAATAAGTGTTAACAAGGTTATGAATAAACTTGGCTAAGGGTACCATTCAATGGTACAGTGTATTCAGCTACGTTACCCCTTAACACTCGATTAATAATGTTTATAAACATTAGTATGAAAAAGTGAGTAATTTCGTTATGGCCTTCGAGTAAGGTATATTGCATGATATCTACATGTTTTGTATGATGCATGGGCATATGGGTGATAATGATAAAGGGGAAGTGTTCCGGTGGTTTTACCACATTAATCCGGTGACTTATGTCACAATATTATGTATCCGGTGACTTTGTCACATTATCTGGTGGCTATGCCACGTTATAAGGGCGATGTGCAGTTGACTGCAGTGACTGCCTTCGAGGGTGTGTAGCGGATGGAGGGTCGAATTAGTAATCCCCATGGTGTGATTGGTAGGTACGGGTGGTGTGTAGAGGTTGGATATTTAGGTGGGTTCGGGTTGCATTTTCATTTTATATATATGTGACTTGATATGCTATGATAAGTATGCTATGTTATGGGCCTATGGCCGAATATGACTAAAGATGGACTTTACCGAAACATTTGAGATTATGGCTATAATCGATTGGGACTTTGTGTTGGCTGTTACACATTGAGTCTGTTGACTCACCCTTCGTGGGCTAACATTTTGCAGGTGACACTTAGTGCTATGGACTGGGTCAGCGAGGACTATGTGGTGGCCATGCTCAGTGTTTTCAGGTTTCCGTATGGTTGAACTTTGCGTTTTATTTAGGATACTCTTCTTTCGGGTTTTATTTTGTTCAGTTGTAATAAGGCCACTATTAAACTTTTTTAATTTTGCATTTTAAATTTTTATTCTCATACGATCAACAACAATCAAGTAATTAAACATTTTTCCCAAGCAACTCCAAACGTTTTATCACCTAATCAACTTACGGTTTTTTTTAACTTAAAAAGCTCTGAAATCTGGCATTTCTTTTAATTTATGAAATCTGAAGGAAACATTTTAATGAAATACAAACTTGGACGACAAATTGGTTTTCAACTCGTTTAAATTTCAAACTTGATTTAATACTCGACTTATTTTACTAGAATATGAAACAAAACTAAGTGAAGTTTTTCTGAAGGAACATGTCAGATCCGGTCGAGGCTCGTAGGTCGGTTTGGGGTGTTTCAATGTCAACATAAGATTAGATTAGAAGAAGGAAAAAAGCTTGCAGTGGATGCACAATGCCGGTTTAATCCAACTATGAAGGAAGTGGTGAAAAAAAGAATTACTTAAACGGTTAGATGCATGTATTGTTTATGCTATTTTCGACAGTGGATGGGTTAGCCCTACACAATGTGTTCCAAATAAAGGCAAGCTATGATAAGAATGAATTATTTCCAACGTGAATAGTTACTGGTTGGAGAGTATGCATCAATTACCGAAAGTTAAATGATGCAACAAAAAGGGATCATTTCCCACTTCCTTTCATTGATCAAATGCTTGATAGATTAGCAGGAAAAGATTATTATTGTATCCTTAACGGATACTCAAAATACCATCAAATCCTTATACATCTGAATGACTAAGAGAAAACTACCTTCAAATGTCCTTTGGCGCCTATGCTTTTAGATGAATGCCATTTGGGCTTTGTAATGCCACAGCAACCTTTATGAGATGTATGACTACTATTTTTGCTGACATGTTAGAGGAGGGCTTGGACGTATTTATGAATGATTTCTCAGTATATGGAGATTCATTTCAAGAATGTTTAAACAACCTTGAACAAGTCTTACAAAGATGTAAAGAAACTAACCAAGTACTAAATTGGGAAAAATGTCATTTCATGGTCAAGGAAGGATTGGTTTTAGGGCATCAAATATCAAGAAAGGGCCTAGAAGTTGACAAAGCTAAGATTGAGGTTATTAAGAACCTTCCAAATCCTACAATAGTTCAGGGAGTGAGAAATTTTCTTGGCCATGCTGGGTTCTACAGGCGATTTATAAAAGATTTTGCTCATATCTCTAAGCCGTTGAATCAACTATTTCGAAAAGACACACCGTTCGTCTTTGACCAGGAATGCATCAAATCTTTCGAGGTACTAACGAAAAACTTATTTCTGCACCTATAATTATTACTCCTAATTGGCCAGAACCTTTTATTATAATGTGCGAAGCTAATGACTATGCTATAGGAGCAGTACTGGGACAAAAAAGAAATAACCTATTCTGAGTTATTCATTGTGCAAGCAAAACACTCAATTCGACACAATGTAATTACACTACAATTGAAAAGGAAATGCTTGTCGTTGTACTTGCTTATGAAAAATTACAGCCGTATTTGAAAGCAGACAGGGTCTATGTTTACAATGATCATTCAGCGTTGAAATGTGTTATGAAGAAAAAGGAAACAAAAAATAGATTAATGAGATGGGTATTACTGCTTTAGGAATTCAATTTATGGATAATGGACAGGAAATGAACAAAATGAACAAAAATCAAATTGCAGACCATTTATCAAGAATAGAGAATCACCTAGAACGACTAGAATCTGAAGAAATAAAAGAGACTTTTGCTGATGAACAATTGTTCAGAGTAGATATGCACAAAACAATGTTCAGAAATAATGGTACTCTGTGGTATGTTGATTATGTAAACTATATTTCTAAGGGCATCTTTCCACCACAATTTTTATGGAAACAAAAGAAAAGGATCATGCATGAATTGAAAAATTATACATGGGAAGATCTATATGTTTTCCGATGGTGTGCCGATCAATTGATAAGAAGATGTGTAGCAGAAGAAGAAGTAGTTGATATTCTACAATGAAGTCATACATCCCCATGTGGAGGACATTTTGGCGAAAAAAGAATGGCCTAAAGAGTACTCCAATCAGGATTCTATTTGCCAACCATGAACAAAGACGCATATGAATTTGTACAAAAATGTGACAGATGTCAAAGAACTGGGAGTATATAAAAAAGGGATGAAATTCCATAAGGATACTTAAGGTCGAGGTATTCAATGTTTGGGGGATTGACTTCATGGGGCCATTCCCAAGTTTTTTTGGGAACCAGTACATTCTTTTAGCTCTTGACTATTCTCAAAATGGGTTGAGGCTGTGGCCTTACCCACTAATGACACAAAATCAGTAGTTAAGTTCTTGAGGAAAATTATTTTTGCTAGATTTGGAACCCCACATGCATTGGTAAGTGACGAAGGATCCCATTTTTATAGTAAACAATTTGAAGCCGCTTTGGCCAAATACAGTATACGAAATGGAATGACAACAACATACCACCCCCAGGATAATGGTCAATTAGAGGTATCTAACTTAGAGATCAAACAAATTCTAGAGAAAACAGTGAAACCAAATAGGAAAGATTGGGCAGTAAAGATTGGACAATGCATTATGTGTAACACCCCTCACCCGTATTCCACACTGAAATAGGGTTACGGAGCATTATCGAATTTATCACACATTAAAACATACATTTCTCATACAAATTAGTCATTTCAAATACAATTCATTCACAACCAAACATTTTGTCCCTAATATGAGCCTACGAGGCCCTAAACATGCATTAGGAGTGGTTTGAGAATAAACCGATAACTTTAGAAACTTTTTGAACATTTAAAAAATTTTCTCAAAAATAGGGGACACAAGCCCATGTGGCCCGGCCGTGTGTCTCACACGGCCAAAGACACGCCCGTGTCACAGGCCATGTGGACATTCGAAATGGGAGCACATGGCTATGCCCCAGCTCGTGTTCAACCTAGTGTAACTCTCTGACTTGGGTCACACGGCCAACACACATGCCCGTGTGGCTAGTCCGTATGCCCTACAAATGGCCATACACGCCCGCGTAGCTAGTCCGTGTGCCTTAAAAATGACCATACACGCCTGTATTCCAGGCCGTGTGCTAGGCCGTGTCAAACCTGTAAGGTATACTGACTTATGCCACACAGTCAAGTCACATGCCTGTGTGGAAGGTCGTGTGGAGCATACTGACTGGGTTTCTAATTCAACATCAAGGGACACATGGCTGTGTATATGACCATGTATCTCACACGGCTGAGACACACGCCCGTGTCTTTTCCCATGTGGACAAAAATAGGTTATTGACCAAGACAAATTGCCACCCTAACTTGTGCATACCTACATCAAACTCAAAGGCACCAAAACATAGTATCAATAGGCATTCTTCTAAACTCATCCAATGTAACAACCCGATTTTGGGTCTAGTCAGAATAATGGTTTCGAGACCAAAAATTTGACGTAGTAAAATTCATTTTTATTATATTTTTATGGTCTACAATTTTATGGAACGATTTTGTGAAAATTTCGTTCGAAAATTTTGACGCTTGGGCACTCAATTTAGTTGAAGGGACTAAATTGCAAAAAGTGCAAAACTTGAATTCTATATGTTAAAGGTGTCCAATTTCTATGATATTTTAAATTGGAGGTCATTAAATGGTAATTAGGCCATTGGTTAAGTTGGTGGACAAAAATGGACAGGTTAGGTATGTTTCTAAAGTTTTTCATTAAGGGCATTTTAGTAATTTGGTAATTTAATGAATTAAAAAGCCAAATTAAAAGCCAATTTTTGCTCATCTTCTACCCCATGGCTGAAGGTACCAAGAAGAAACCATGGCTAGGGTTTTTCAAGCTTCCAAACTCGATTGTAAGTCCGTTCTAGCCCCGTTTTTAATTATTTTTATGTTTTAAAAATCCTTATAACATGATCTATTTATTTTTACCAATAATTTAAGAATTAATCAAGGTCTAAAATTTTATCCATGGTGGATATTTGTGTATTTTGATGTCTAATGGTAGAAAATGTATGTTTGGTGTATATAAACAACTTTTGCTAAGTGATTTTCGGTAAAAATGCCTAAAAGGACTTGTTTGTAAAAGTTATAAAATGACTAGTAAAAGTGTGAATAAATGAAAATTGTGGGCTATTATGAGCATGATATAGGTTCGTCTAGGTTTGGGTGTAATGAAATTGAATGAAAATCATTTTACGAGCCTAGGGACAAAAGTGTAAAAATGTCAAACTTTAGGGGAAAAATGTAATTTTTGTCATAATGTGATTTTGGGTTGATTTGAATAGTATAATGATTAAATAAGTTAAATGTGATATTATATATCGAGAAAAATAAGGTTCGAAATTAGAATGGGGGAAAAACGAGTATTTGAGGATTAGGTCTTTTTCACCATTTTTATGTCGAGGTAGGTTCGTATGTAAATAATGCATTGTTAAATTTATGTTTGAAATGCTTTAATATTGTATGAATTTTGATTGACTCCTTGGACGTATTCGACAAAGTTTTGTCAAGCGAGAAATCCCGTTGAACCTTAGGAATAGATAGGATACAAAAGTCATGACATTAGGGTTACTGAGATTACGTGTAAGACCATACCTGGGATATGGCATCGATATGAGACTTCATGTAAGACCATAGCTGGGCTATTGGCATCGGTACGAGATTACATGTAAGACCATATCTGGGATATGACATTGGTATGGTACTGTGTGTACTAGATTCCCGAGTATCCGGTAGTACTCCAAGTGGTTTAATGGGAAATTCAACGGGTATGTCAAAGAAGAGAATGAGCATGTAAGTATTATGAATTAGTACAAGTGTGTACATAAAGTTTATAAGCATTGAATTCATGATATTATTAGTTCATTGTTTCCACGAGAATGTTTTTGTGAAAGCCTTGTGATTTTTGGTCTATACTTGTGATGTACGAAATACATGATAAATTTGGTTGGTGATCGTGTAATTGGCTTTCAAGCCAAATTAAGTTATGATATAGCATGGTTCATTCACACAAATTGTGATTTATCGGATATGAGAAAAGGGAAAGATTGTGTAACAACCCAAACCCGGCCCAAACACTACAACCGGATCTGGTATGTCACTAAGGAAATTTTATAAAAAGATGTGGCACTTTGGAAAACAATTATCAGGTTTTAAGTATTTATACCGAAAACTTAATAATTTATTAAGTCATATAAGATATAAGTTATAAAATGCCTTGGTGAATTTTAAATAAAAACCAAAATTTTGTACAGTTCTTAGCTTAATTTAAACATAAAATTTAAATGCCTAGTAACAAAAGCCCAATATAAAACCAAAACATAAATAAAAGTCTAGTGGCTGAAGGCCTTATTACAACGGAATTTAAAACCCTTAATCAAAAATATTAAAAACAATATTCTAAGTAAAATCTTCTGCTGAATCATGTACTCTCTTGCATGGCCACCTTGCGCTCCTCTCCAGCCCGGTCCGATGCACTATGTGCTACCTGAAATTGTTAAATAATAGGGCGAGTCGCGAGACTCAGTGTGCAACCCTCATGCACCATTAGATTTGGGCCTTAACCCCACAGAACATATAACAGAATATAATATATATGAAAATATGCAAAGCCCAACCCAAATCCTAGGTTTCCATTCGTTACACACCACCCTTACATGCAGATCACACCATTGCGATTTCTACAATCAACCCACACCGCTACACACCATCGATGGCAGTCATGCTGCAGTTAGCTGCTCATCGTCTAGTTGTGACAGAGTCACCAGGCTGAAATGGCAAAGGCCATCGGAAACAGAGTTGTGACAGAGTCACCAGGCTGAAATGGCATAATCCACCAGAACAGACCACTTCCCCTTTTCATCAATCACCCAACCCCAAGCATGCATAGAAATCGACATATAAAACATATCGTTTTAACAGAGACATTCACTGACGAATGGCAGAAATCACTAACCTGATATTTAGCCTTTACCCTTCTCGGGTTTTCAAATGTTATGCCGGGATTTCGGCATTTAACAGAGTATAGCAGATTTATTACAAACATATATATATATATATATATATTAGCATTCAGTCTAATGGTGTGAACAGTTATACACCTGATATCGCGTAGTTTTACACCCTTAGTCAATATCCTTGCTATCCGAATCTACAACCCTTAGTCTAAAACCTTGCTCAAAAGCCGAAAGAATACGAAGATTTGGCCTCCCCTATAATCGGCCAAAGGTTAGTAAATCCCGAATTTACACACTAAAATCAATAGATCTCCTTACCTTGAAATCCCAAAAGTGACACGATTCGAGTGTTACCGAACTATGACTTAGAGATCTATGCGATTGGCTCCACTTCAGATCCCGGAATGCCGAAAATAAGAGAAAAACAATAGATTAGTCACTAAATAGCCATTCGGCTAGAGACTTTGAAAAGCTGGAAAAGATTTGGATCCCACAAATCAATACTTACCTACAATTCCCTTCAGATTTTGGCACAAGCAGACACCCCAAAGTGATTTCGGCAATCATAGGAGACGGGATCTCACGATTTCGGCTTTTATGAAAATCCCAGAAAAGATGAACTGATGGGGTTTCAGCTAAAAAGAAAAGTGAAAAGAAAGCAAAGAGAGGCTTGAAGATTCGGCTAAAGTGTCTGAAAGAGATGAGAAAGGAATCTGTCAAGGATTCTGCCAACTGAAGAAAAAGAAAAGAGAGGGAGAATGGAGTAGGAATTTCGGCAGAGAAAAGAGAAAAAGATGAGAACTTTGATAGCAAATTTCGGCACATACTCAGCCTATACTAAACCGATTCCTCCCCTTTACAGAGTTTAATTTTCGGCCAACATTCCAATCCATATTATAGCTCCTATATTCTCCCTTATCTTAATCTATTCACTCCTCAAAAATAGCCCCAATCTAGCACCAACTCCTCATTCTTTTACCTGCTTATTATCCACATATTTTAAACATAAAATAAACCCCTAAATAGTAGCCTTGTGCCGTCCCCCCTTACTCTTTTAAGTGCCGAAATTTAGCCCTAAAACTTGGGCTTCAAGCAACCACAATTTGGGCCTTTCTCATGCACTAGTGACGCCACCCTCTTCCTTCCTTGTGGCGCCTCCTAACTTTGGGCCCCAAGCCCAATTTGTCAATTTAACTACTAAAACTTTATTTTAAGCCCAAGCATGTCTAAACAGAATATTTAATCAAGGCCTCAGCCCAAACCTGAGCCCCATTCTGGACCCCTAACCCTTAAATTAATATTTTAAACATACAGTACACAAAATGCACAGGCCCATAAATTCAGGATGTTACAGTTCTACCCCCCTTAAAATAAATTTCACCCTCGAAATTTACTTGATCAAAAGAGATGGGGATACTGTTGTCGCATAACATCCTCTAGCTCCCACGTCACCTCCTCCGCGCCGTGATTTCGCCACAAAACTTTGACCAAAGGGACGGACTTCCTCCTCAACACCTTTACGTCTCGATCCAAAATTTGTACTGGCTCCTCCTCAAAGGATAAATCTGGCATTACTTCAATCTCTTCCACCGGCACCACGTGCGATGGATCAGAACGATATCGCCTTAGCATCGAGACATGGAACACGTCATGTATCTGCTCCAATTCTGAAGGCAACTCCAACCGATAAGCCACTGGCCCCACGCGTTCCAATACCCGATAAGGTCCAATAAACCAAGGAATTAGCTTACCCTTCCGTCCAAACTTCATTACCTTCTTCCATGGAGATAGCTTCAAAAAGACTTGGTCTCCCACTGCAAATTCCACCTCCTTCCACTTCAGATCCGCATAAGACTTTTGTCGATCAGACGCTTCTTTCAATCGAGCCCGTATTAACTTAAGTTTCTCCTCCGTTTCCAAAACTAGTTCTGGTCCCAACACCTGACGTTCACCTAACTCCGTCCAACAAGTAGGGGTACGAAATTTCCTTCCATATAACGCTTCGCACGGTGCCATCTGAATACTAGCTTGATAGCTATTATTATACGCAAATTCTGCTAAAGGTAAATACTCCTCCCAACTACCCCTAAAATCGATGATGCAACCCCTTAGTATATCCTCTAAGATCTGAATTACCCTCTCAGACTGACCATCAGTCTATGGGTGAAAAGCGGTACTAAAGTCCAACCTTGTTCCCATTGCTTGATGAAGAGCCTTCCAAAATCGTGACGTGAACCTAGGGTCCCTGTCGGAAATGATCGACACCGGTACCCCATGCAGTCTCACCACCTCAGCTACGTACAACTTAGCCAACCTTTGCAGAGTATAGTCCACCCGAACTGGTATGAAGCGAGCAGACTTCGTCAATCGATCCACGATTACCCAAATCGAATCCTTCTTAGTGGGCGTAAGAGGTAACCCACTAACGAAATCCATCGTGATTCTTTCCCATTTCCATTGGGGATTCTTCACCGGCTGCAACAATCCCGAAGGCACTTTATGTTCAGCTTTCACCTGCTGGCACGTCAAACACTTCTCCACATATTCCGTAACTTCTCGCTTCAAACCTGGCCATCAGAATTGCTCCCGTAAATCCCGATACATCTTAACTCCTCCAGGATGCATAGCATAAGGGCTACTATGCAATTCCCGAAGAATCATCTGCCTTAACTCCACATCTTTTGGCATACAAATCTTCCCACGAAAACACAAAACTCCATCACCATTCCAACTATAGTCCTCTCCTTCACCATTCTGCACTTGTCGGATTCGAGTACTCAAAACATCATCCAAAAGTTGCTTCTCTTTGATCTGTCTTGTCCACATAGGTCTTACTTGAAGTTCGGCTACCAAACTGCCATCTTCATACAGACTGAGATTAGCGAACATCGCCCTCAAATCCGCTATCGCCTTCCTACTCAATGCATCTGCCACCACGTTAGCCTTACCCGGATGGTATTCGATCGAACAGTCATAGTCCTTCAAGAGTTTAATCCACCTACGTTGCCTCAGATTCAATTCCTTCTGGGTAAGGATATACTTCAGACTCTTATGGTCCGTGTAAATAACCGACTTCTCCCCATACAGGTAATGCCTCCAAATCTTCAGAGCAAACACTACCGCCGCCAATTCTAAATCATGCGTAGGGTAGTTCAATTCAGGCGGTCGCAACTGTCGAGACGCATATGCAATAACTTTTCCGTCTTGCATCAACACACATCCTAAACCCGTGTGTGACGCATCACAGTAGACGGTAAATTCTTTTCCCGCCTCTGGCTGAATTAACACTGGCGCTTCCGTCAAGATTCTCTTCAACTTCTCAAAGCCCTCCTGTTGTTTGTCAGTCCAAACAAACGGTGCTCCCTTCCTCAACAACTTAGTTAAAGGGGCCGCAGTTGAAGAGAACCCCTCGACAAACCTCCTGTAATACCCTGCCAATCCCAAGAAACTTCAAATTTCCGCCACAGACTTCGGCGGTTTCCAATCTAATACAGCTTCTACCTTCTGAGGGTCCACTCTAATTCCCTCTGCAGAAACTACATGCCCTAAGAAAGTCACCTCCTTTAGCCAGAACCCACACTTACTGAACTTTGCGTACAACTGCTTCTCCCTCAGAATTTGCAACACCACACAAAGATGTGCATCATGCTCCTCCTTGGACTTGGAATAAACCAGGATATCGTCGATGAACACCATGACAAACCGATCAAGGTATGGTTGGAACACCCGGTTCATCATATCCATGAATGCCGCTGGCACGTTCGTTAACATGAACGGCATCACCAAGAACTCATAATGATCGTACCAAGTTTGAAACGCTGTCTTATGAATGTCTCCTTCCTTCACCCTTAACTGATGATATCCTGACCTTAAGTCAATCTTAGAAAAGACTGAAGCTCCTTTGAGTTGATCGAACAGATCGTCGATTCTCGGCAGCGGGTACTTGTTCTTAATCGTTAACTTAATCAGCTGACGATAGTCCACACACATACGCATTGATCCGTCATTCTTCTTCACGAATAAGACCGGCGCTCCCCACGGTGACACACTTGGTCGAATGAAACCACGATCCAGCAGTTCCTGGATCTGAGCTTTGAGCTCCACCAGCTCCTTCGGTGCCATTCGATACGGAGCAATGGATACCGGAGCCGTACCCAGAAGTAGCTCTATTCTAAACTCCACCTCGCGATCCGGGGGTAATCCTGGCAACTCCTCCGGAAAGACATCCGCGAAATCCTTGACTGTTCGAACCTCATCGAAAGCCACCTCCTTAGCATCCAAAGCACTAATAAAAGCCAGGAATGCATTCCATCCTTTCCAAATCATCTTAGCAGCCTTCAATGCCGATACTACGTTGGACAAATAGTTCCTTCTTTCCCCTAACACAGCCACCTTCCCGCCTTCCGGGGTACTCAACACCACACGCTTGGTCTCACAATCCAACTTAGCACGATGCTTAGTCAACCAATCCATTCCTAGGATAAGATCAAACTCTCCAAATGGCAATTCCATTAAGTCTGCCAGAAACACTACCCCTTGAGTCTCTAACGGTACATCCTTAAATAGCTTGTCCACTACCCTAGATTGTCCTAGGGGACTAACCATGGTCATCTTCCTAGTAGTTGTTTCAGAGTCTATACTTAGGGTCTCAGATATCGAACATGCAACATAGGAGTGGGTTAACCCAATATCGATCAAGGCAAGTAAAAGGTTATCAGCAATCAGAAACGTACCGGTTATGACATCCGGTGCGTCACCATCCTCCTGTCGATGAACTGCATAAACTAGACCCGGCTGCCTTGCATCTATATTCCGCGACCAGCCCCATTTCCACCTCTACCTGAACCACGACCCCTCGGTCCAGGCTGGTCTCCTCTCCTAGTCTGGTCAGAACCCGGGCCGGTTGGCTGTACCTGATCCACTTGCAGACAGCCCTTAATCAGATGCTCCGTGGATCCACACCTGAAACATCCACCCGTTCTTCTTCTACACTCCCCAGAATGTGCTTTCCCGCACCAATTACACAATCAATTCTGATTCCTCGCAGCAGGTGTCAGAGCACAAGCTGGCCCATCAGACTGAGGCCTTTTTTGCGAATTCCCAGATG
Source organism: Gossypium australe (assembly GCA_005393395.2). NCBI lineage: Eukaryota > Viridiplantae > Streptophyta > Magnoliopsida > Malvales > Malvaceae > Gossypium > Gossypium australe. Next base: position 58,646,950 of record CM016614.1, read on the forward strand.
CTCCTGCCAGCCCAAAATTTCTCTTATTCCTTCCCCGCTCATTATCTCTTTCCTGTCTTTCAGTCCATTTTACCTCCTCAGCTATCTTAACCTTCTCCACCAGAACAGTAAAATCTCTCTCTCTGTGGTGCTATCAAAACCCTTAACTCATTCTGCAATCCATCCTCGAACCGAACACAACGTTCATATTCGGTTGCTACCATTCCTCGAGCGTAGCGGCTCAAGCGCAGAAACTCAACCTCATATTCAGCCACAGATTTACTTCCATGCACTAGATTCAGAAATGCCTTCCTCTGTGCATCCACATAGATAGCCCCAACATACATTCCCAGGAATGACTCCTTAAAGAAGTCTCAGTCAATCCGATCTGCGGCAGTACCCTCCTTCATCGTGAGCCACCACTGATAAGCCTCGTCTCGAAGAAGAGACACGACCCCTTTCAACTTCTCATCCACCGTGAAATGTAAGTCATCCATTATGCGCTCAGTCGCTTCCATCCAATACTCAGCTGTGTTAGGGGCTACGCCAGAAACTCCCCTAAACACTTCTGCCCCATTGGCCCTAAGCCGCTCTGGCATAGATTTCCGGGCTCCTGTGCCCATGCCTACTCCAGCAACTCTTTCGAGAACCCGTAGCATCGCCTGAGATACTGCATCATCTCCAATCGCCTGATCCCGTAGCTCTCCCTCCACAGCTGGAGGATCCGACATTTCATTTCCTAACCCGTGGCCAGACCCTACTGGCTCAGACAGAGTCATCCTACCCCTACCGCGTCCACGCGGCGAACGTCCTCGACCCCCTGTAGTCATCTTCCGATTGACGTTTATCTGATTAAGAATTTTATGAATCATTAATTCTTTCCACTGATTAACCACGAACAATCTTATGAAAATAAATTTTAAAAGTGATTCTTTCAAATTTGAACCTATCTACGGTTTCAGTCTCAAGTTTACCTCCTAATTCTAGAGGCCACATACATTCAACAATCAACATACAGACAACATCCATGCACCCACATTCAACACATAGGGGTATTTTTGTCATTCCACTACCCAGGGGTATTTTCGTAATTTTATCCTACAGGGGTATTTTCGTAATTTTCAAAATAGAGTTCCTTGTTGATTTCATGAAATAAGGGTATTTTGGTAATTTTGCAATCTGGGGGTATTTCGGTAATCTTGAAATCCAAGGGTATTTCGGTAATTTTGCAATCCAGGGGTATTTCGAAAATTTTGAAATCCGGGGGTATTTCGATAATTTTAAGATCAGGGGTACTTTGATCATTTTACAAATCAGGGGCAATTTAGTATTTTTTACAAATCAGGGATATTTTGGGAAATTTTACAAATCAAGGGTATTTTCAAAAAAAAATTACGAAACTAAGAAGATTTTTTTTTAAACCGGGGTAACTTGGAGAATTTGATTTCAAAGAAAATAGTAGTGTTCAGGTGTTTGTGGGTTTTTTTTTAAAAAAATAAGGTGGCTGGTCCCTTTCGGGTTTTAATTATAGAGTTAGGCCCGTCAACAAATCCTCGTGGCTAGGGTGAACAGTCACTACGCACCAGGTAGGATTCCAGCGAAGAGGAGGTGAGTCACTCGGACTGCTTAAGTACCAGGCTCTTCGGGATCCAATCCTAGACATGCTCATGCCTGTTGCCACACCCTAGTCTTGCGACTTGTTCACGAGTTTGTTTAGTGAAATTAAGTCTTATGAGATTTTAGGAGTTGTTTCAGCTAGGCCTAGAGTCTATCAGGTTCTAATCCAACTAATCTACGTCCCATAAAGCCCATCAAGCCCACATATACTTCACCCAATGGTTTAGAATACTTACCTGGCGGACTTGGGCCGGAGACGCAGGTGTCATGCCGAGCTAACAGACCTGTATCATTTATAAATATGCATGCTTCGAAAACCCAACTTTAGAAAACGTTTTGAGCCCAAAAACCCCCAGAGCCGAGTTTTGAACCGGCTGTGATACCAATATGTAACAACCCAAACCCGGCCCAAACACTACAACCGGATCTCGTATGTCACAAAGGAAATTTTATAAAAAGATGTGGCACTTTGGAAAACAATTATCAAATTTTAAGTATTTATACCGAAAACTTAATAATTTATTAAGTCATATAAGATATAAGTTATAAAATGCCTTGGTGAATTTTAAATAAAAACCGAAATTTTGTACATGTCTTAGCTTAATTTAAACATATAATTTAAATGCCCAGTAATAAAAGCCCAACATAAAACCAAAACATAAATAAAAGTCTAGTGGCCGAAGGCCTTATTACAACGGAATTTAAAACCCTTAATCAAAAATATTAAAAACAATATTCTAAGTAAAATCTTCTACCGAATCATCTACTCTCTTGCATGGCCACCACGCGCTCCTCTCCAGCGTGGTCCGATGCACTATGTGCTACCTGAAATTGTTAAATAATAGGGTGAGTCGCGAGACTCAGTGTGCAACCCTCATGCACCATTAGATTTGGGCCTTAACCCACAAAACATATAACAGAATATAATATATGTGAAAATATGCAAAGCCCAACCCAAATTCTAGGTTTCGATCCGCTACACACCACCCTTACATGCCGATCACACCATTGGGGATTTCTACAATCAACCCACACCGCTACACACCATCGATGGCAGTCATGCTGCAGTTAGCTGCTCATCCTCAAGTTGTGACAGAGTCACCAGGCTGAAATGGCAAAGGCCACCAGAAACAGAGTTGTGACAGAGTCACCAGGCTGAAATGGCATAAGCCACCAGAACAGACCACTTCCCCTTTTCATCAATCACCCAACCCCAAGCATGCATAGAAATCGACATATAAAACATATCGTTTTTAACAGAGACATTCACTGACGAATGGCAGAAATCACTAACCTGATATTTAGCCTTTACCCTTCTCGGGTTTTCAAACGTTATGCCGGGATTTTGGCATTTAACAGAGTATAGCAGATTTATTACACACATATATATTAGCATTCAATCTAATGGTTTGAAAAGTTACACACCTGATATCGCGTAGTTTTACACCCTTAGTCAATATCCTTGCTATCTGGATCTACAACCCTTAGTCTAAAACCTTGCTCAAAAGCCGGAAGAATAAGAAGATTTGGCCTCCCCTATAATCGGCCAAAGGTTAGTAAATCCCGAATTGACACACTAAAATCAATAGATCTCCTTACCTTGAAATCCCGAAAGTGACACGATTCGAGTGTTATCGAACTATGACTTAGAGATCTATGTGATTGGCTCCACTTCAGATCCCGGAATGCCGAAAATAAGAGAAAAACAATAGATTAGTCACTAAATAGCCATTCGGCTAGAGACTTTGAAAAGCCGGAAAAGATTTGGATCCCACAAATTAATACTTACCTACAATTCCCTTCAGATTTCGGCACAAGCAGACACCCCAAAGTGATTTCGGCAATCACAGGAGACGAGATCTCACGATTTCGACTTTTATGAAAATCCTAGAAAAGATGAACTGATGGCGTTTCGGCTAAAAAGAGAAGTGAAAAGAAAGCAAAGAGAGGCTTGAAGATTTGGCTAAAGTGTCTGAATGAGATGAGAAAGGAATCTGTCAGAGGATTCGGCCAACTTAAGAAAAAGAAAAGAGAGGGAGAATGGAGTAGGAATTTCGGCCGAGAAAAGAGAAAAATATGAGAACTTTGACAGCAAATTTTGGCACATACTCAGCCTATACTAAACTGATTCCTCCCCTTTACAGAGTTTAATTTTCGGCCAACACTCCAATCCATATGATAGCTCCTATCTTCTTCCTTATCTTAATCTATTCACTCCTCAAAAATAGCCCCAATCTAGCACTAACTCCTCATTCTTTTATATGCTTATTATCCACATATTTTAAACATAAAATAAACCCCTAAATAATAGCCTTGTACCGTCCCCCCTTACTCTTTTAAGTGCCGAAATTTAGCCCTAAAACTTGGGCTTCAAGCAACCACAATTTGGGCATTCCTCACGCACTAGTGACGCCACCCTCTTCCTTCCTTGTGGCGCCTCCTAACTTTGGGCCCCAAGCCCAATTTGTCAATTTAGCTACTAAAACTTTATTTTAAACCCAAGCATGTCTAAACAGAATATTTAATCAAGGCCTCAGCCCAAACCTGAGCCCCATTCTGGACCCCCAACCCTTAAATTAATATTTTAAACATACAGTACACAAAATGCACAGGCCCATAAATTCAGGATGTTACAGATTGGCACAATTGCGTATTAAAATGAATATGGAAGTCTGAAAAGATATGAGCTTTAAACAATTGAAAGATGTTAGAGTATATGCTTGAAAGGTGAATACTAATAATTAATGTGCATGTTTATTATGAGGTATGAAATGATTGGTTGATTGTGGTAATTTATGATAATGGAGAGATTACGGTTATTAGGCTAATGTCAAAACATGTAAAAATATTTGTGACTGAACAAATTATAACTGTGAGTTTTATAGCAATTTATATTATCTTGTGTTTATATTATTGGACTTGGTAAATGATTGGTAAAAGTTCCTTATTATTTTCATACGGACTTACTAAGCTGTATAACTTACCCCCTTCCTTTCCCGTGTTTTAGTCATTCAGCTAGCTCGGATTGGAGTTCGTCGGAGATCTTATCAAAATATCAAGTTATCACTTTGGGTATTGATAAATTCAAGTATTTTGAGTTTATGGCATGTATAGGGATTTAGTCAATTTGTTATGTGTGTCATCATGATTGTAGCCAATGTGTTGGCCTGTGATGGTCAAAGACTTGTTTTGATATTTAGCTATGTAAATTGGCTTATTTGGGCTATCATGGTTGTAAGCCTAAGTATATATATATTATGTGTATAATTTGTTTGGTGATATGGTCATGGTATGCTTGGTAAATGATAGAAATGTGATATTGTAACAGCCCAATTTCGGTGAAATCAGAATAGTGGTCTCGGGACCACAAATTCGAGCCGAAAAATAAAATTTATTTTTATTTTATTATATGATCCATAGTTTACTAGAAATGTCGTATGAAAATTTTGAAAATAAAATTTTACCGATTATGTGCTTAATTACGAGAAGCACCAAATCACATAAAATGCAAAAGTTGGATTCTAGTAGCTAGAAGGATCAAATAGCTATGGAATTCAAAACAGAGGTTGTTATATGGTAATTAGACCATTAAGAAAAGTATGTAGATTTATCTTGGTGATTCATCCATGGAAATATAGAAAATGTGCAAGGACTAAATTGCAAATAGCAAAATACTTATTAATTAAAAAGATGATAAAAGATATCATCTTATTTTATGTCATCTTCTTCCCCAAAATAAACATGGAAACCCTAGGAGAGAGAGAAGAGTCTTTCATGGCCAAATTGGATCCAGATAGACCAAATCCGGAGTTAGAACGAGTAAAATGTCGGATTAGTGGATTTATGTACACGAACATTTGTCGAGGTAAGTACGTGTAACTAAATTGTATATGTTTTTATGCTTGATTTAAATGCTGTGCTTGTGAATTTTATCAATGTCATAAATATGTGAAATGATCACCTACTCGATATAGCCTGATAAATGAAAATGCCCGATAAAATGGTAAATGAATAAAATGTTACTTGTATGCTTGACATGAATGTGGAATGTGTTTTACTCGAACTACATAAATGTTATAAAGGTATGAAATAATAAAATGCTGATAAGGTAAGAAAAGTTAAATCCCAGTTGAATAAATGGAAAATCCATGGATATGAGATTTCCCGAAACGAAAGAGGTCTTGCATTTGTTGCAGATAGGATTTAGCTCGGATGAGTAATCCTTCGACCTCTCTGATAGGATTTAGCCCCAATGGGTAATCCTGATATAAGTCCTATCAAGCATATGTTATGGTCTGGATATAGCCTGGACGGGTAATCCAGATCAAGCTCTTTAGAGCATATAACATGAAAAGGATTTAGCCTGGACGAGTAATCCAGATCAAGCTCTTTAGAGCATATGACATGGAAAGGATTTAGCCTGGACTGGTAATCCTGTTGTATACATGTGTAGCTCGAGAGTTTACTTTCTAAAAATTGTACCTTAACAGTACTATTGGACGTGAATTGACGGATTCTGATTTTACACCTTGGGTGTACTACCTGTGTATCCATCGATATTTTGAATAAATTCAACGGGTAAAGTTCTAACAAGAGCAAATATGAATTGAGAACAAATTGACATGGAATGATACATATGATATGGGAATATGACATGAAAGAATATTACATGAAATGCAAGAAAATGATGATACATGACAAGTGATATATGAAATATGAGATGATGATATTTGCACATGGAAACTATTTGATGAGAATGTTCATTCTTGATTATGGGCTTGTACACCTAGAGTGTACTAATCGTGACTTTGATATTTCGAGTAATATGTGTAAAGTTCTTATGTGAAATGATCTAAATTTAAAATGAACTATTATGAAATTATACTCGAAATAATGAGATGAATTATGTATATTGAATGAATACATGATGTGGAAAGCATATGTGCTTAGAAACTTGATTATTGTTGAGCCCATACATGTCTTGATATTACTATGGAATATATTACTAACAAGGGCAATGAGGATGTGAAGTGAAAGAAACGAAAAGTATAAAGGTATCTATAGTGAAAGAAACGAGTGACTGGTTGAAATTCTGGCATGTGAAGTGAAAGAAACGAAAACTATAAAGGTATTTTTAGTGAAAGCTCTTAGACAATGATATGATATAGAGAAAGCTATTTGGGAACCAGATAGAAACATGAGAAAGTAATGCCTGAATCTTCTTACTGATAAAATTTTCGAGGATGAAAATTTCTTAAGGGGGAGAGTTATAAAAACCCAATTTCGGTGAAATCAGAATAGTGGTCTCGGGATCACAAATTTGAGCCTAAAAATAAAATTTACTTTTATTTTACTATATGATTCATATTATACTAGAAATGTCTTGTGAAAATTTTAAAAATAAAATTTTACCGGTTATGTGCTTAATTACGAGAAGGACCAAATCGCATAAAATGCAAAAGTTGGATTCTAGTAGCGAGAAGGATCAAATAGCTATGAAATTTAAAACTAGAGGCCCTTATATGGTAATTAGACCATTAAGAAAAGTATGTAGATTTTTCTTGGTGATTCATCCATGGAAATATAGAAAACGAGCAAGGACTAAATTGGAAATATCAAAATACTTATTAATTAAAAAGATGATAAAAGATATCATCTTATTTTATGTCATCTTCTTCCCCAAAATAAACATGGAAACCCTAGGAGAGAGAGAAGAGACTTTCATGGCCAAATTGGATCCGGATAGACCAAATTCAGAGTTAGAACGAGGAAAATGTCAGATTAGTATATTTATGTACACGGACATTTATCGAGGTAAGTTCGTGTAACTAAATTGTATATGTTTTTATGCATGATTTAAATGTTGTGTTTGTGAATTTTATCAATGTCATAAATATGTGAAATGATCACCTACTCAATATAGTCTGGTAAATGAAAATGTCTGATAAAATGGTAATGAATAAAATGTTACTTGTATGCTTGACATGAATGTGGATTGTGTTTACTTGAATTACATAAATGTCGCAGAGGTATGAAATAATCAAATGCTGATAAGGTATGAAAAGTGTTTAAATCTCAGTTGAATAAATGGAAAATCGATGGATATGTGATTTCCCAAGACGAAAGAGGTCCTGCATTTGTTGCGGATAGGATTTAGCTCGGATGAGTAATCCTTCAGCCTCAATTCTTATAGGATTTAGCCCGGATGGGTAATCCTGATATAAGTCCGCTCGAGCATATGTTATGGATTGGATTTAGCCCGAACGGGTAATCAAGATCAAGCTCTTTAAAGCATATGACATGAAAAGGATTTAGCCTAGACTAGTAATCCTGTTGTATACATGTGTAGCTCGAGAGTGTACTTTCTAAAAATTATACCTTAATGGTACTATTGGACGTGAATTGACAGATTTTGATTTGTACACCTTGGGTGTACTACCTGTGTATCCATCTATATTTCGCTAAATTCAATGGGTAAAGTTCTAACAAGAGCAAAGATCAATTGAAAACAAATTGACATGAAATGATACATATGATATGGGAATATGATATGAAAGAATATTACATGAAATGCAAGAAAATGATGATACATGACAAGTGATATATGAAATATGAGATGATGATATTTGTACATGGAAACTGTTTGATGATAATGTTCATTCTTGATTATGGACTTGTACACCTAGAGTGTACTAATTGTGACTTTGATATTCCAAGTAATATGTGTAAAGTTCTGATGCGAAATGATCTGAATTTGAAATGAACTATTATGAAATTATACTCAAAATAATGAGATGAATTATGTATGTTGAATGAATACATGATGTGGGAAGCATATGTGCTTGGAAACTTGATTATTGTTGAGCCCATACATGTCTTGATATTACTATGGAATATTTGACTAACAAAGGCAATGAGGATGTGTGTAGGGCTTGAAATCAAAGTGGTTGAATATGCCTTACTTAGTTACCTCAAATAGGATGTATGGTAAGTTAAGTACCAAAGCATTTTATGCTTACACCATTTTATTTTCCCCTGTTTTAGAGTAAATCAGAAGCTCGTTGGATTGGAAGCTCGGTAGAGATCACTCACACTATCCATAGGCCCATGTCGGTATAGTATGGTAATTCAATTGTGGTTGTAATGTCATGTATAGGATATGTTGGCCATATTGGCATGTAAACATAAATGATGCTTCTAATGTAGCCATTGCAATGACTAGTAATGATTGTTTTGATATACTTGTAATGTCATATTATGTCAACCATATATATGTTAAGTAGTTGATCAAATTATGTCTAACATGAGGACATAACCAAGGTAAGATTGTAAACATATATGCATGAAATGATATGCCATGATGATGGATTGAATATGCCTGATTATAAAGCTTGAAATGGTTAGTAATTGTATTTGATGATATATCATGTTATATGATAGAATTAACTTGAATAAAATGCTTGGATTTGTTGGGTTATGAATGCAAGATGTGGTGTAGGATTATGGCAAAGATTGGGGTGAGAAATGAAGTTATGAATATCTTTATTTTGTCCACACGGGAAGACACAGGGCCGTGTGTCTAGACCGTGTGTGTCACACGGCCTGGTAACACGGGCATGTGGTTAGGCAGTGTGTCCCATGCACCTTAAATTTGAGAAAACAAAATGCTCAAAATTGAGCACACGGGTAAAGACACGGGCGTGTGTCTTAGCCGTGTGAAACCTGCACCTAATTTGAATTGAATTAATTAACCACAGGGCCTAGGATACGGGCGTGTGGCATGGCTGTTTGGCACAAGTCAGAGAGCTACCTAGTTTTGAACATAGCCTGCAGCACGGGCATGTCCCTTGGACCACACGGGTGTGTGAGCCCTACACCATGGAAAATTTTGGAATTTCGTAAAAAATTTCCAGAGTTCCTGATTTAGTCCCGACTTGATTCTAATGCTCGTATCGGGCCTCGAGGGTCCATTTAAGGGACATTATGAATGACCTCGGTGAATGAATAGTAACTTGCTTAAATTAATCGATAAATGTTTTGAATGTTTTGGTAACGCTCCGAAACCCTGTTTTGACGACAGATACGGGTTAGAGGTGTTACAGATTTATGACATGAATGTGAGATGTTTGGGAATGTGGTCTATTGATGAGATGATAAATTGGTGTACAATTAGGTATTTTGGAAGTAGTCAATTGTGACTTAGTAAATGTTGTGAGTATGATATATGTTGATATTGTATTGGCATGTGTTGGTCATAATTGTGGATGTTTTGGTTGCCTAAGTGTGTTATGTTTTATGTCTTTGAAATGGTGAAGTGTATGTGTGAATAAGGGTGGAAAATAGCTTGGTAAATAGCCTTGTTTTTGTCCACACGGGTAAACACACGGGCATGTATCTAGACCGTGTGTGACACACGGTCTGTCCCATGGGCATGTGTTCCAGTCATGTGTCCCCTGCGCCTTAATTCTGAGAAATAGAATGTCCAAAATTGAGACACGGGCGTGTGTCTCAACCGTGTGTGCTACACGACCTAGCACATAGGCGTGTGGCATGGCCGTGTGGCACAAGTCAAAGAGCACCCTAATTTGAACACAGTCTAAGGTACGGGCGTGCCCCAGGGTCACACAGGCATGTGAGCCCTATAGTTAGCAAAAATTTTCTAAGTTTTGTAAAATTTTCCTAAGTTCTCGTTTTAGTCCCGAATCACTTCCAATGCATGTTTTGGGCCTCGTAGGCTCATATAAGGGACTTTATGATCGATTATGAATGATTTTAATTTGGACGCAAATTTTATGACTCGAAATTGTGTGATTGCTTGTGTTATAAGTCTGGTAATGCCTCGAGCCCTGTTCTAGTGTTGAATGCGGGTAAGGGGTGTTACATCCAAACATAAATCATACCATTTTATTACTAACAACAACAAGGCACACATAAACCACAATAAATTTCATACTAATACTTACAATCTCAAATCATTAATATGGACACATTCAAACATGCATTATTTTGCCTAATATCATAAACATATCATTCTTCAAATATGAACTATTTCATACTCTAAATACTAGTTCAAAAACAACCCATCACAACTAGCATTTGTAGGGCAATTACCAAACTCAAAACAAAGGCCATTTGCACACTTATATACATCATCGAATTCACCAATATAAGCCAACTCACATGGCTATATATACAAACCAAAACATAAACATTCACAAGTCATCTCAAATGGAAAAACTCACTACCAAAATACATATCAAAATGACCATAATCCTATACATGCCATATAACCAAGACATAAGCTCAAAAGTACCAAATTGATAGTTGGATAGTGTGACGAAGGCTTTGACGATCCCCGAATCCGAGCTAGCTTTGGAATCACTATAAAACATGATAAAATGCACAAAGTAAGCTTTATAGCTTAGTAAGATCATATGAAATAAACTCAATTTAATCATAGATATACAATTCAAAAAGTTTAATATAACAACATATAGATCATTTAACTAACAAAACTTTCACATATTTAATTATAATCTTATATAAGAACTTCACAACTTTTTTGTTTTAAGCTTATACAGTTCATGTACATACTTGTACCATCTCGTATCAATCCCATATTCAACTACATCTTTCATTTACCCATTGAATCATTTAAATATTGATGGATACACTTATTTCAGATTAATACTAATAATAACCATAAGTCTTGCAATATTAATTTCATAAGTCACTTACCAGGTCCTTTCGAATAGAAGAACGGCTTATAGATATGAGTACATCGTTTTCCTTGTGCCATAGTCCAACTATGGTCTTACACATACATTGCCATGGCCCTGCCATGGTCTTACATTCGTAGTTCCATAACCCAGTTATGGTCTTATCATTAGAATGCCATAGCCCGGCTATGGTCTTACATTTGTAGTGCCATAACCCAGTTATGGTCTTATTGTCAGAATGCCATAGCCCAACTATGGTCTTACATATAAATACTGTCATGGTCAAACCATGGTCTTATGTTCAATTCATCCTTTGTCATAAAATGGTTGTACTCATTCTTGCATTGTACTTAATTTGAGCATTTAATTCAATTTCATAATTCAACAATAATTTTATTTTCAACAATAGATATGAAAAAAAAAAAACATAATACCATTCATCAATTTAATAAATAAATATTAAATTTTAATTATACAACTTACCTCGGATGTAAAAATGGCTAAATTAGTCGATTAGTCGAGAACTTTGTTTTTCCCTAGATCTAGATACGAGTTTCACTTTTCTTGATCTATATGTAATCAAAATTAACTTATTTAATCATCTCTCTATTCAATTTAGTCCAAAACATAAAGAATAAAAGATGATACCTTTGTTTCTTATATTTAATTTAACTTATTTTACTAAATTACAAAATTAACCTCGTTTTAAAACATTAAAAATCACTTAATATATACCCATAATTCTCCACTCACAATTGAAATGGTCTAATTACAACATAAGGACCTCATCTTTAATATTCCATAGCTATTTAATACCTTTAACTATTAGAACATCACTTTCGCACTTTACGTGATTTAGTCCTCTTTAATATTATCATGCTGTAGACATTAAAATAATAACAAAGAAATTATTTCGACATCGGATTTGTGGTCCTAAAATCCCTATTCCAATTTGACTAAAAATAGGCTGTTACATTATGGGCTTACAGGACAGCATATAAGATGCCATTAGGTATGTCTCCCTGTAACACCCCTTACCCGTGTTTGACACCAGAATAGGGTATGAGGCATTATCAGACATAAACACATGCAATCGTATAAAACTGGGTCATGACTTTTCGTTCAAATTTAAAAATTTTCACATTTCATCCTAAAGTCCCTAATATGGGCCTACGAAGCCCAAATCAAGCTTTGGAAACGATTCAGGACCAAACCAAGAACTTTAGAAAACTTCAAAAATTTTCATGAAAAATAGGGGCACACTCCTGTGTGGTATTAGGACACGCTCGGCTGGCTTGCATGGCCATATCGCTAGCCCGTGCACTAATCTGAATTGCTGTTGCCAACAAATTTACGTCACACATAGCTATCACCACTCATTCATCCACATATGTAAGCATACACATCCTTGAAATGCATCATCATGGACTTATAATATAGCTAATATACCAACATCAAATGGCCTTACAGAACAATGAACTTTCAAATAGGATAGGCCAACATTTTAGGCCAAAACAAGTATGACACATACAAAAATAACCAAGTCCCCTATACAAGCCATGACCTTAAGTGTAAGAATCATCAATACCCAATTTTTTAGTTTGATAGTGTGATAGGTTCTCTGGTGACTTCCAACTCGAGCTAACCTGAGGACATTATAAACACAGAAAATAAACTGAGTAAGCTATATAGCTTAGTAAGTTAGTATGTAAATAATAAGCAATTTATTAACATGCTTTTACCAATTCTCACAGAATGTTCTCAAGATCATACAATCATTATTGCACATAGTTCCACTATTTACTCATGTTCATCTCAAGCTATCTACTCGTGTCATAGTCACTAAATTATTTATATCTTGAGATACAGAACTACAAATTAAGATCCGTTAATTTTCCCTGAAACTAAACTCACATATCTTCTTACCATAAAAGTTTTAGAATTTTTGGTTTAGCCAATAAGTACAGTTTATTCTTTAAAGTCTCCCCTGTTTTGCTGTTTGACAGTTTCGACCCTTCTTCACTAAAAGTTAATTATCTCTTCGTACGGGATTCATATTATGTTCCCATTTGTTTCTATTGAAGCTAGACTCAATAAGAAATTTAAGCATATAAATTATAAACTATAATTATTTTTATACAATGTTTAGTGATTTTCCAAAGTTGGAACAGGGGATTCCAAAATCATTCTGACCCTGTCTCACAAAAATTCAAATATCTTAGAATATGAAATTCTTTCGCTTACACCATTTCTTTTATGCCAAAATAGACTCAATAATATTAATTTCATATCTTATTCAACTTCTAATTCAATTTCCACCATTTTTGGTGATTTTTCAAAGACACATAACGTCTGTTGTCCCAAAACTGTTTTATTGCAAATTTTACTCTTTCATAATTTCTTTGTATTAACTTTCGTAGTAACACTTACCCCATATAAAACTTACCAAAGTTTGATCACCTATCGAGCACATTGCTCAGAAATTGACTCACACATACCTGCACTTATTCATCACTTAGTCATATTCGTTTATACTTAGTCATTTCCCGTTGAACGCATCGGAATAATAACGGATACACAGAAATTTGCACATAAGTGCCACACTTGTAGCTAAAGATACTTCATATCACACTTTTCATATAGGCTCACTCTCGAGCTAATCACATTCATGGGTCTACTCACACAAGCTGTCGGTCAGACGTAACTACTTAGTGCTGCTCACACAAGCTATCAGGTATCCGTAACACATGTCGGATTACCCAGCCACTGGTAGAACTTATAAGACTAGCACCCGTTTCACATAGTCACAATCTCGGGTCTGCTCACACAAGCTGTCGGTCAAACATAGCTACTCAGTGCTGCTCACACAAGCTGTGAGGTATCCGCAATACATGTCGGACTACCCAGCCACTGGTAGAACGTACAGACCAGCAGTCGGATCACTTGTCTCACTTAGCACAATGCCATGGACTTATTTCACTTAGATGCCATGGACTTATTTCACTTAGCACATTGCCATGGACTAACCATGGTCTTTTACCGTCAATTCATTTTTCACTACGCAACGATCGTGATCGATCCTGCATTTTTATTCAATTCGAACGTTTACTTTAATTTTCACAATTTAATCAAATATATAATAATGTTTCATAGTTAACACAAATCAATAACGTTTATTAACATACGAACTTACCTCGAGCTAAATGGGTAAAAAGGACAAAATCTTCCAATATTTGTTTTTCCCTCGTTCTAAGTCCGAACTTGGTTTTTCTTGATCTATAATATCACATTCGACGTATTAAATTATTATACTATTCAAATCAGTCCAAAATTCATATTATGGAAAAATTACATTTTTTGCCCTTAAAGTTTCACAAATTTACAGTTTTGCCCTTAGGCTCGTAAAATAAAATGTGTTCAATTTCTTCGATTCCCAAGCCTAGCTGAACCTCTTTTATACTAATAGCATCCCACATTTTCCATTAAAACATATTTTTGCAACAATTTTTATACTATTTTACAAATAGTTCCTTTTATGCATTTTCACCGAAAATTACTTAGTAAAAGTTGTTTATCTAACCATAAACATGCATAATCTACCATTAATCATCAAAATACACAAATATTCAGAATGGGTAAAAATTTAAGCTTTGACATCTCTTCAAATTAGTGGTAGAAATAGGTAAGTCTTGTTCCGAGGATTTCAAAAACGTAAAAATCTTAAAAATAGGGCTAGAACGGACTTACAATCGAGCTTGGCAGCTTAAAAAACCCTAGCCATGGTTTCCCCTTGTAAATTCGGCCATGGGGTTGAAGATGGACAAAAATTGGCTTTTAATTTTGTTTTTAATTCATTTTAATTGCTAAATGACCAAAATGCCCCTAACTTAAAAATATTCTATTTCACCTATTGCATGTCCGTTTTTGTCCAAAAAATTAACCAATGGTCTAATTACCATTTAAGGACCTCCAATTTAAAATTTCATAACAATTGGACACCTCTAACATGTAGAACTCAACTTTTTCCTTTTTTACAATTTAGTCCTATTGACTAAATTGAGTGCCCAAACGTTGAAATTTTCGAACAAAATTTTCACGAAATCACTCTGTGAAATCGTAGACCATAAAAATAAAATTTTCCTCATCGGATTTGTAGTCCCGAAACCACAGTTCTGACTAGGCCCAAAATCGGGCTGTTACAACTCTCTCCCCTTTAGGGATTTTCGTCCCCAAAAATCTTAGCAGGAGAAATTGCTTTCAACTCTCATGAATCACTTTCACTAATTTCCTAGAATCATGAATCATATCAACCTCGTATATCTCTTTCTAATCACCTTGAACTTTAACACACAATGTCGGAGCATATCGTCAACGTTTTGAATTACTCTTTCAAACTTACCACCGATTTACAGGTGTATTATCATGCCAAGATGCAACTGTGTATTCATAGTTTCTTGTAGCTTTTTCCATAATTGGGATATAGCCCTCGAATCCCAATTCAAAATAATGGGGACTGGCACTCTATGAGAGCTAACGACCTCAGAAACATATAACTTGGCCGATCTGTTAAATGAGAAACTCGATCACCAAAACATCTATTTCAAATAACTGCACATCTTGATTACTCCCAGAATGAACCAATGAGCTACTACTGAGCCTCATACAAAATTTTCCTGCATAAGCTCTGAATTCATCTGAACGCAATTTCTATCTCAAAACAATAACACCAGTCATCAAGTTAGACCTGAAATTCAGAATCAAAAATCAACTCATACTGATCTCGCTTAGCTTACCATTCGTTAACACATTTATGAGATTCTCAATCTTGCAATGAAAACATCGCTTTAGCTTTTTAATCTAGCTAAAATCAGATCATCACCAATTAAGATCAATCGTGTAACCCACTCACAAAATAAACAAAGATTTTGTTTTCCATTCAGCATTTGTAACTATATCTACTTCCCTGAGATTAATCAATAACTACTCGTGATCTTTCAATAGCTCAAGTCTTTAACACTATCTTAGCTTTAGATCTTTCTATGACATTCGATACTTTAATTCTTGAAATCAGGGAACATGTGACACCTTTCGTCGAATAAACGATATCACCAAATTCTCAATACGGACATAAAAGTGACCGTCTCTAAATCATTGGTCGAATAGTTCTTTTTAATGTGACATTAACCGTATGAAAACATGAACCATCACTTTACATTCTAGTAATAAAACACATTCCAATCCATTCAATAATGTATCACTGAAAAATCATAAATTCATTACTCAATTCTAACTGAACTCAGAACCAGAGCTTCGGTTAAGAATATCTTCAACTGTTTTCAACTTTGCTAACATACACAGACCATCCAGATTTTCATAAATGTGATAACCATATCATTCAGAACAGCTTTAACTCATAATAACATCATAAGATTTGAACAAATCTTGTAACACCCCAAACCCGGTCAATACACCACGACCGAATCTGACATGTCACAGAGTGAAAACGTTTCGAAGAAAACAAGTTGCCGGCTTAATTTCAGCGAAAAACTCTTTGTTTTCTTTGTGTTTGTAGAAATCCGGTGTATGTATAGTTGAAATCGTTAAGTTGCTTTGAAATCCCGAAAATCCGAATGAGTTAAACTTAGTTACTTTAAAACCGTTTGTATTGGAGTTTTGGAAAAACTTAGATTTGAAAATCATTTAAGTTAGCTTAATTATCATCTTATGTGTTTTGTTACCTGATGGTAACGTTTAGAAAACACATTGCGTAGTATAATTTCGAAAACTTGATTATCAGGTTATTTAAAACATGTTAAACAGTTTACTTAGCAACATTTAAAAACTTAAAGCAGATGTAATAAAACCCAAAATAAAAATACTAATGGCCTTATTACAAACCCAAATAAAACCGAAATATAAAGTTAAAGTACCCAAGTCGAAAATCCATGTAAAACTGAAAACAAGTATCGCATGGCCACCTCGAGTTGAGTCCACCCAGCTCCTCATCCGCGATCTACGAATCACCTGGAAAGATAAGGGACAAGGTGAGTCACCAAGACTCAGTGCATAATCCCCCTCCTGAATATAGCAACATCCTTACACAAGTCATAACCAAGTAAACATATCATGCACCCAAACCTAGCCATCCACGACTCCTTTGTCTACCCCGTGTGGTACCAAATCACTGGTGGTGCCAAACCACTGGTGGTGCCAAACCACTGGTGACCCAAAGTCACTGATATCAATATAATTGAGGTGCCAAACCACTGGTGACCCAAAGTCACGATTAATCCTTATGTGGGGCCAACCCACGTTGTGATACCAAATCACTGGCGACAATCCCGTTTTATCAAATGTGGGGCCAACCCACTGTGGTGCGAAGCCACTGGGACGAGTCGCTATGAGGTGCCAAACCTCTGGTGACCCAAAGTCACGAATATTAACTGTGGTACCAAACCACTGGTGGTGTCAAACCACTGGTGACCCAAAGTCACAGATATCAATCTTCCCCCTCCTCTCATGTCACCCACATTAATGCTCATGCACATACAAAACATGCCATCATGCTTAATCGTTAAACATATATCGAACATAACATAGTTAATATCATCAGAAATCATGTGCCATAATCTCAACCAAAACGGACTTACCCGAAATCCTTGCTCATACCCATAAAGGTATCATATCGAAATCTACGCAGTTTTCGGCTTTTAACATGTTTAGGTTATTAGCAAGTTTACAACGATTATGAAGTGTGTAAGTTACACACCTGGTTACTAATGCGACTATCAAATCCCGTAGATCAAGGTCTAACGTACAGAATACCCCTTTCCTACATTCGGCCAATGACATCTATTAGCAAAAGCCATTTGGCTACACTTTGTAAATCCCAAAGAGTTAACGCACAACCACAATCCTTACCTTAACGCCTTTCGAGCACTAACCACAACCCGTGGTATGCGAGATCAAGCCTTCCCCTACAATCGGCCAACACTAAACAACTTAACCTTAATAGCCTTCGGCTTTTCAAACAAATAAGTGAAGGATTGAATCGATATGTAACCTTACCACTGGCTTAACGAAACCGATTGGCAGAAATAGTAGATGACCACGATCCACTACTTCCAAATCCCGAAGAACCTAGAAGAAATCGATTTCACAGATAAATGAGAACCAAGACAAATGCCGAAATTCAGCTTTTGGTTCTATGTGAGTCGACAGAGAAAAGAGAAGAAAATAATAAAGACTCGGCCAAGAACACTTACCCACTCCAAAATCGACTAGAGCAGAAGACAAGATAGATCTACAACGCAACGAGAGAAAAGAAAAGAAAGATCTTCAGTGATTGATATTCGACCAAAGTGTTGAAATAAGAAGAGAAAATAGAGAGAGATTTCGGAAATGGTGGTGAAATAATCAAGTGAGATTCGGCTAAAATGAAATAAGGGAATGGAAGGGAAGTATTCAGTTGAATGATGGTGAGAAGAAGATGAAAGAATCAATGGAAAAGAGAGTGGCTTGAGAAAGAAGAAGGTTCGGCCAACCAATAAGAGTGGAGAGCAAAAAGAGATGAGATTTAGGGAGAATAGTGTTTCGGCTTCAAAGAAATAAGAGAGGAATTCAAATGGAGATTCGGCTCAATACCAAAGAAAGAAATCGGCAAGAGCCTAAAGTGCTTTCGGCTTTCGGTTTCAAAGGAGGAAAAGAAAGAAAACTGAAATGGTTCTTTTTGGGATTCGGCTAGGTGCTTCAAAAGGGAATTCGACAAGTGCCAAAAGAGGTTTCAGTTTTGCTTCTCAACTGAATGTACCAAAGCTTGACTAGCCGAAAATGTCACTAAGGAATTTCGGCACTCCTCCTAAGTCTTCCAGCCGAATACACCTCCTCACAAAATTCAAATTTCGGCAAACTCTTCAAACTTCTCCTGGCCAACCATTCAAATGAGTTTGAATTGTTCAAACTCCTAAATTCCCTCTTCTCCACTTGTTCAAATCTGTTGACTTGTCCAACAGTTATCCACCAGAGTTTGAGCTGAGCACAACTCTTCCCCACTCTGGCGTCAAAAAGAATTAGCAGCAATGGATTTCTGCAGCTCGAACCCAAGCTCTCCTTCCCTGCATGTGGCGTCACTTCTCAAGGCCCTAAGTGGCGCCTCCCTGCCACTTTACCAAGGCTATTCTTGTGCTAAAGTTTACCACAGAATATTCTTAACCCCTAGCTCCTTCAGCTCCCCTTAACCAAAGCTTAAAAATAAAATTTTCCTATAGTTCGGGCCTATTCTTGGCTTATCCCTAGACCCTAAAACACCTCAATTAATATCACAACCAAGCCATACACATGCAAATAGTTCAAACATAATAGCCCCTATTTAAGGATGTTACAAATCTAATAGGTATATCTCGTATCATACTCTCTAGAACATCAATCCTTCATTTAGACTGTCCATCGATATACTCGTGAATGCACAAAAGTTACCATAACTGAGGATACATTAACTACATGTAACTCAAATCAGATTTCAGCTAACCAACTCACTCTGATAAAAACAACCAAGTCGATTTCGACTATCAAATAAAAACGTAACAAAATGCCCCTTTCTTCATGCTACTAAAACAACTCAAACACACAATCTTTCAAAATTCTCTTATCATGCTATTCAAAGACCTTTCCAATCGCATTAGCTCAAAGTAGCAAGGAAATTCCGATTGAATGCATTGACTTTAATTAACTTACCTGAGAAAAGAAATCCATCATACAAATTGAAGCTTGTGATTTCACCACTTATACCTTTGCCGATGTCAATTCCTTACACAAAAATTAGAGAAATCCAGATGCCAGAATCACCTCATTTCGGAAGTCTGAGAACATAGATCACAAGAAGATAATAAAGGTCTTGATAATTCCTCAGAGAAAAAATAGAAGAAAAACACTGCTTACTGACTCTGGACTTCCATCATAATAGAGATAATATATTTCCCGCATATATAAAACAAAACCATAATCAGTAGAAACATAAGATTAGTCTCACATAAATTTTTACCATTGACTTCATTCCAACATATTACAATAAAATTTAGAAGAGATAAAGAAATGCTGATCATAAACTGACCAGACCAATAGGGCTTTCGTCTAACATAATAGTTAGCTAGCATTCTCACAACATAAGAACTCCACTAGAAACTGAACAATCACACACATGTCTCTGAGGATAAAAGAATATATAGGATACCCAAAAAAGATCATCATATTCATTTCAACTATAACTGTCACACACAGACATTTTTACAACTCAATTATCATTTAGCCAATAAGTACAGTTTATTCTTTAAAGTCTCCCGTGTTCTGCTTGTAACACCCCAAACCCGACCCATGCATTTCGACCAGATCTGGCATGTTATGGAACACATAACACTTTAACGGTTTTAGAAAGCACAAGTTAATTAGCTAATATTTGAATTAAGAAGTGACTTTTTGAAAATAAATCTTTGTATTATTATTAAATATAATAAAACCTTTGACACAATTTCATAATTTGCAGAACATCTTTAAAAAAAACAAATAAAGAAACTACTTAGATGAACATAATCTATGGGGGCCTTATTACATAACAATTTTCCAAAACTATAGACTTAAGAAAAACCGAAATAATCAAAAATAGGGAAATCAAAACTTGATGGCCCCTCGAGTCCGTCTCAGCTCCCATGTCCATGATCTACTGCTCATATGAAAGCGTAGAGAAAAAGGAAAGCGTGAGTCACCAAGACTCAGTGTATAAATCTCAAAGCACACATCGACTTGAGCACACAAACACATTATGGGCCCTGGCCCATACATAAAGGCAACAATCATGATTATATATCAAATAACAAATGATTAATAACCCATCCCATCCTAGGGTTCCATCCTCTACACACCATCCCGTACCAACCATCACACCTTGGGGATTTCTACAATCAACCCTCCATCCGCTGCATACCATAACGACAGCCGAACTGCCTATTCCTGATGTTCTGGAAATATTAAACGAGGTATAGCCACTGATCACTATGTGACCTAGCATTTATATTTGTGGGTTTTCTACCACCGATCACCAAGTGACCTGTTATGCACTTCCCCTTCATCATATCAAAATCCCTCCCCATGCATACACACATAAAGAAAACATCATGCAGGCTTACATATATTTCGATACACATAGAGAGTTCTATGTTTACGTACCTGGCATCCTTGCCTAACCCTTTTAGGGTTCCATTTGACTGTCTATACAGCCTCTTTCCGGCTTTTTAGCCCATAACATATATATAGACATACATACAGGATTAATATTGTGTTAGAGATCTACCACCTGATTACCATTAGAACGATGCTTTCTATGTTGACACTATCCGTAGTCGACACAACTGCTATCTGCCTAAGGTGTTATTCAGAAGCCGGTCCACAACCAAGTGGTCAATCTCGAACGGCAGATACTGCTCGTTTCTTAAACTTAGGGATTCTCTCCTTTGCCTGATCCATGTTTAATTCCATCACAAGTCCTTATCAGAACTACTATCACCATATTTGATCGTTAATCCTCATCATAAAGTTAAGATCTTGTATAAAATGAATAAATTTAGTAGAAATCTAGGGGAAAATCTCCTTACCTTAAAATCCCGAAATTGGAGACTAGTTATTTTCGGCTTTTAGATCTAGTTGACCAAGCTTCCTTCAAATCCCGAATTTCCGCCCAACATAGAACCATTAAACTTATTAGCTTTTCGGCTTTTGCCTTTCAAAAACCGGGAATAGATCATGAGAACTAATCAGAAATCGATACTTACCTTGGCACAGGAGGCTCGGTTAGCACTAGAGAGAGGATTCGGCAATGCCAAAGGAAGTTTTAAATGCCAGAATAGATAGAACTAATTCTCAAATAGGATGAATAAAGAAAAACTATGGAGATTTCAGCTTTTTAGAGAAATCGGCTCATAGGGGAAAAAGAATGGAGAAGAGGTTTCGGCTTTTCAAGAAATTGAAGAAAAGAAAATTGGAGAGAGAGAGGCTAAGGAATTCGGCACAAAGAAAGAAGAGAGAATTAGGGTTTTAAATGCCAAAATCAAGGAGCTATCCCCCTATTTATAAAGATTTCGGCACCTCTTGTATAAAACCAAAAATGCCCTTCCTAACTAATTAAAATTCAAGCTAAATGAAAGGGAAAATTCGGCACCCCTTTGCCATGCAGTAGCCGATTTCTTTACTCCTCTAAGTGATGGATTTTCGGCCATCACCTTCCTTGTAGATAGGCTCCTATCTTTTCTCCTTTTTATCTTCTAAATTATCAAATATAAAATCCATATAAATCCTCCTATTTTTGAGCCATGTAGCCGTCCACCTCACCTAACCCTAATGCCGAATTTAGCTAACTATAATTAAAAGATTTGGGCTCCATGAAACTAAATTTTAGGCCCCTCCCTAAATCCCTTGTTGTGGCATCACCCCTTGCTCCTTTTTAAGTGCCGAAAATGGCCTAAAAACATGGGCTCCTTGTGGCCAAAACTTGGGCCTCTTTAATTGTTAATGACACCACCTTCAAATTCCCTTGCACTGCCACCTATTGTTGGGCCACTAGCCCACATTAATATTTTAAACACAATTACCACCTTTTAACTCTATAATTCCCAATCAGATAATTTAACCAAGGCCTTTGCCTAATTTGGAGCCCATTTTGGACCCCTATTACTTAAATTATCATATTAAACATATCCCTACACTAAACGCATAGACCCATTAATTCAGGATGTTACAGTTCTACCCCCTTAAAGAAATTTCGTCCTCGAAATTACCTGATCAGAAAAGATAAGGGTATTGCTGCCTCATTGCTTCTTTGGGTTCCCACGTAGCCTCCTCCGAACCATGATTCCGCCACAGCACCTTAACCAATGGAACTGTTTTCCTTCGCAACACCTTGACATCACGATCTCGAATTTCCACCGGTTCCTCTTCAAAGGATAGATCAGATCTTACCTCGATTTCCTCTACAGGAACGATATGAGACAGATCCGAATGGTAACGTCTTAGCATGGAGACGTGAAATACATCGTGAATTTGACTTAACTCCGGAGGAAACTCTAGCTGGTAGGCTACTGGTCCTACTCGCTTCAACACCCGATATGGTCCGATAAATTTGGGACTCAATTTACCCTTTCTACCAAACCTTAGTACCTTTTTCCATGGCGACACTTTTAGGAATACCTTATCTCCCACTGCAAACTCTATGTCCTTACGCTTTAAACCAGCATAGGACTTCTGTCTGTCCGACGCCTCTTTCAGTCAAACCCTAATCAATTCAACCTTCTCTTCTGTCTCGGTTACCAACTCCGGACACAAAATCCGATGTTCCCCTAATTCCGTGCAACAGGTAGGAGTACGACACCTCCGCCCGTAGGGCGCCATCTGAATACTTGATTGGTAGCTGTTATTGTAAGCAAACTCTGCTAACGGCAAGAACTCTTCCTAACTACCTCTGAAATCAATGACACATCCTCTCAACATGTCCTCCAAGATCTGAATCACCCATTCAGACTGTCCATCGGTCTGAGGATGAAACGCTGTACTGAAATCCAACTTCGTACCCAACGCTTGATGCAACGCCTTCCAAAATCGAGAGGTGAACCTAGGATCCCTATCTGATATGATCGAAACCGGTACTCCATGCAACCTCACTACCTCAGCTATGTTTAACTTAGCTAACTTCTGCAAGGAATAGTCAACACGTATGGGTATGAAGTGTGCAGACTTCGTTAAGCGATCAACAACTACCCAAACCGCATCTTTCTTAGTGGGTGTGAGGGGAAGCCCACTAACAAAGTCCATGATGATTCTTTCCCACTTCCATTGTGGAATCTTCACTGGTTGAAATAATCCTGATGGTAACTGATGTTCCGCCTTGACCTGCTGACAGGTCAAACACTTACCCACCAATTCAGTTACTTATTGCTTCAACCTCGGCCACCAGAACTGATCTCTTAAATCCCGAAACATCTTACTTCCTCCAGGGTGCATAGCGTATGTACCACCATGCGCCTCATACAAAATCCTACTCCTCAATTCCGGATCTTTTGGCATGCAAACTTTCCCTCGAAAACATAACAGCCCTTCCTCATTCATACTGAATTCCGCTGGCCCATCCTTTGAGACTAGCTGCAATTTCCCCTTTAGCACCTCATCGGTCTGTTGCTTCTCCTTCACCTGACTGATCCAAGAGGGTTTCACTTAGAGTTCAGCTAATAAACTTCCATCCTCATACAAACTAAGGTGAGCAAACATTGCTCTTAAGTTAGAGACTACTTTACGACTTAGAGCATCTTCCACTACATTAGGCTTACCCGGGTGATACTCGATCGAGCAGTCATAATCCTTTAGCAACTCGATCCACCTTCTCTGCCTTAGATTCAACTCCTTCTGAGTCAAAAGATATTTCTCCCCGTACAAATAATGCCTCCAAATTTTTAAAGCGAACATCACTGCCGCCAATTCCAAATCATGGGTGGGATAATTCGATTCATGCGGTCTTAACTACCGAGATGCATATGCAACCACCTTTCCATCTTACATCAACACACATCCTAATCCTGTGTGTAACGCATCACAGTAAATTACGAACTCCTTCCTCTTCTTCGGCTGAATCAACACCGGGGCCTCCGTCAAAATCCTCTTTAACTTCTCGAAACTCTCCTGCTGCTTATCAGACCAAACAAATAGAACTCCTTTCCATAGCAACTTAGTCAACGGTGCCGCCACCGAAGAAAATCCTTTAACAAACCTTCGGTAATACCCAGCTAACCCGAGAAAACTCCTAATCTCAGCCACAGACCTAGGTGGCTTCCAATCCAACACCGCTTCAATCTTTCGAGGATCAACCCTAATCCCTTCTGCCGACACAACGTGCCCTAGAAACGTAACTTCCCTTAGACAAAATTCATATTTACTGAATTTGGCATACAACTACTTCTCCCTTAGAATCTGCAAAACTATTCGCAGATGAGCATCATACTCCTCCTCCGACTTCGAATAAACCAAGATATCATCTATAAACACCACGACACACCGATCTAGGTAGGGTTGGAACACTCGGTTCATCATGTCCATGAACGCTACTGGCGCGTTGGTCAATCCAAATGGCATCACCATAAACTCATAGTGACCATAGCGAGTCCTAAAAGCCGTCTTATGAATATCCGCCTCCTTGACCCTAAGCTGATGGTACCCTGACCTCAAATCTATCTTTGAAAAGACTAAGGCCCCCTTCAACTGATCGAACAAGTCATCGATCCTTGGCAATGGGTACTTGTTCTTGATTGTTAGCTTATTCAACTGGCGATAATCAATGCACATACGTATTGATCCATCCTTCTTCTTAACGAATAACACCGGTGCTCCCCAAGGCGACACACTCGGTCGAATAAACCCTCTATCCAGCAACTCCTGAATCTACACTTTCAACTCCACCAACTACTTCGGCGCCATCCTATACAGAGCAATAGATACCGGCACTGTTCCCGGAAGAAGATCGATACCAAACACCACTTCACGATCTGGGGGTAATCCCGGAAGTTCTTCAGAGAAAACATCAGGAAATTCCTTTACTGTCCTGACGTCCCCAATAGTCAGGTCTTCGGCTTCTACAGGCCGAACAAACAATAAAACTGCCTCGCACCCTTTTCTCACCATCCTTTCTGCTCTTAGGGCAGTCACTACATTCGACAAGCAATTCCCCCTTTCTCCTATCACCAACACTTCATCACCCTTGGGGGTTTTTAACACCATGCGCTTGGCCGCACAATCCAGATTAGCTTGATACTTCACAAGCCAATCCATGCCTAAAACTATCCCCTGAACTTCTAGAGGTACTTCCCGATAGAGTTTATCCACTACTACAGATTGTCCTAACGGGCTAACTACAGTCATTGCCCTAGGGGTAATTTCAGATTCTAACTTTAAAGTTCCAGATACGCTACTAGCTACATACGAATGCGTCGACTCAATGTCAATCAAAGCAGTGTAAGGCAAGCCAAAAATTAAAAACGTATCGGCTATGACATCCGGTGCCTCAGCCTCCTCTCGACGTCTAACAGCATAGACCAACCCCGGCTGTCTCGCCTCAGTGTTTCCTGCCCCTTGGCCTTGTGCGCCACGACCCCGACCAGCACCATTACCACCTTTGGCTGCCCCAAGACCTCTTTGTGGCTACTGACCTCCTCTACCAGGCTAAGCATTCCCTCGACCCATGGTCCCTTAACCGTCCCGTTGCTGCAGACAGTTTCTCACTTGGTGGTCCGTAGATCCACATCTAAAACACTTCCCACTGCCCGCCCAACATTCTCCAGCATGAAATTTGCCACATCGAGCATACTTTGGTGTATGGTTAGCAGCAACAAGTTTCTCTTCTTGTTTTGGTCCATCAGGCCTGGGCCTTTTCTGTGTACGCCTAGTTGCTCCTGACGATCCAAAATTTCTGTTATTTCCACCCCTATCTCTATCCTGATTTAATTTCTCAGTCCGCTTTACCTCCTCGGCTATCTTAGCCTTTTCTACTAGGACAGCAAATTCCCTTTCTCGCTGTGGGGCTATCAAAACACGCAAATCATCCCTCAAGCCATCTTCGAACCTAACACAACTTTCATGCTCCATGACTACCATCCCACGATCATAACGGCTAAGGTGTAAGAACTCAGCTTCTTACGCAGCCACTGACCTACTCCCTTGCACCAAATTCAGAAATGCTCTACGCTGCGCATCCACATAACTCGATCCGATGTACTTATTCTGAAACTCCATTTTAAAGAAATCCCAGGTGATACGGTCAGCCACAGCACCATCCTTAACTATAAGCCACCATTGATATGCTTCATCCCGCAGGAGAGATACAACCCCTTTCAACTTCTCCTCCTCCGTGAAATCCAAATCATCCATTATGCGTTCTACCGCCTCCAACCAATACTCAGCTGAACTTGGGGCTACACCGAAAATTCCCCTAAACACTTCTGCCCCGTTGGCCCTAAGCCGCTCCAGCACAGATTTCTGAGCTCCTGTGCCCATACCAGCCCCAGCAACCCTCTCTAAGACCCTTAACATTGCCTGAGATACCGCATCATCTCCGACAGTCTGATCCTGAAATTCCTCCTCTGCAGCTGCCATCTCGTTTCCAGAACCATGACCAGACCTTACTGGTTCCGGCACTGTCATCCTACCCCTACCACGACCACGTGGCGGACGTCCTCGACCCATTGTACTCATTCTACCGCTTCGCTTTTATCTGATTAGAAATTTTATGAGTTATTAGTTTTCTTCCACTGATTAACCACGAACAGTCTTATGAATAGTAGTTTTAGAGTAGTTCTTTTGAATTCGCATTCACAATTCACTCTCAAGTTCGTATCCACTAATTCTAGTAAACACATACATTCAATCATCAACATACAGATAACATCCATGAACTTGCATTCATCACGTAAGGGTATTTTCGTTGTTTCACTACCCAGGGGTATTTTTGTAATTTTTCCTATAGGGGTGTTTTCGTAATTTTTCAAAATAAGGTTCCTTGGTGATTTTTGAAATAAGGGTATTTTGGTAATTTTGAAATTTGGGGGTATTTCGGTAATTTGACAATCCGGGGGTATGTCGGTAATTTTGACAATCCGGGGGTATTTCAGTAATTTGACAAACTAGGGATATTTTGATGTTGTTGTTGCTATTTTTTTTACACAAGGGTACTTTTGGAAAATCTAGTTTCATAATCCGGGCTACTGTTGTAAACATGAGATTTTCGAGTAAATTTTCAAAACATAGGTATTTTATAAATCACGGTTGTTCTGGAAATTTTCACAAACCGAGGTTATTTTAGAAATTTTGCAAAACTTGGGGTATTTGATTGTGAAATAGGCTAGCTGGTCCCTTTCGGGTTTTAATTGTAAGGTTTGGCCCATCAACAAGTCCTCGTAGCTAGGATGAACAGTCACTATGCACCAAGTAAGATTCTAGCGAAGAGGAGGTAAGTCACTAGGACTGCTTAAGTACCAAGCTCTCCCTGAATCCACTCCTAGACATGCGTATGCCCATTGCCACACCCTAATTCGGCTAAAGTGAACAGTCACTACGCACCAGGTAAGATTCCGGCGAAGAGAAGGTGAGTCACTAGGACTGCTTAAATACCAAGCTCTTCTGAATCCAATCCTAGACATGCGTATGCATGTTGCCACACCCTAGTCTTGCGACTTGTTCATGGGTTTTGTTCATAGAAATTAAATCTTATGAAATTGAAGAGTTGTTTATCTAAGCCTATGGTCCATTAATACTATCATACTAATCTACGTCCCTCAAGCACATTAAGCCCACATATATATCACAACAAGAGTTTAGAATACTTACCTGCGTGGATCGGGTGCCGGTAGACTCGAAGGCCGTATCTTCAAACCAGACATTTTTCTTCAAATTTTTTTTCAAAACACTTCTAGGCCCATTTCACAGCCCGAGTTTTGAACCTGGCTCTGATACCAAATTGTAACACCCCAAACCCGGCCCATGCATTTCGACCAGATCTGGCATGTTATGGAACACATAACACTTTAACGGTTTTAGAAAGCACAAGTTAATTAGCTAATATTTGAATAAAGAAGTGACTTTTTGAAAATAAATCTTTGTATTATTATTAAATATAATAAAACCTTTGACACAATTTCATAAGTTGTAGAACATCTTTAAAAAAACAAATAAAGAAACTACTTAAATGAACATAATCTATGGGGGCCTTATTACATAAAAATTTTCCAAAACTATAGACTTAAGAAAAACTGAAATAATCAAAAATAGGGAAATTAAAACTTGATGGCCCCTCGAGTCCGTCTCAGCTCCCATGTCCACGATCTACTGCTCATATGAAAGCGTAGAGGAAAAGGAAAGCGTGAGTCACCAAGACTCAGTGTATAAATCTCAAAGCACACATCGACCTGAGCCCACAAACACATTATGGGCCCTGGCCCATACATAAAGGCAACAATCATGATTATATATCAAATAACAAATGATTAATAACCCATCCCATCCTAGGGTTCCATCCTCTACACACCCTCCCGTACCAACCATCACACCTTGGGGATTTCTACAATCAACCCTCCATCCGCTACACACCATAACGACAGCCAAACTGCCTAATCCTGATGTTCAGGAAATATTAAACGTGGCATAGCCACCGATCACAATGTGACCTAGCATTTATATTTGTGGGTTTTCTACCACCGATCACCAAGTGACCTGTTATGCACTTCCCCTTCATCATATCAAAATCCCTCCCCATGCATACACACATAAAGAATACATCATGCAGGCTTACATATGTTTCGATACACATAGAGAGTTCTATGTTTACGTACCTGGCATCCTTGCCTAACCCTTTTAGGGTTCCATTCGACTGTCTATACAGCCTTTTTCCGGCTTTTTAGCCCATAACATATATATAGACATAGATACAGGATTAATAGTGTGTTAGAGGTCTACACACCTGATTACCGTTAGAACGATGCTTTCTATGTCGATGCTATCTGTAGTCGACACAACTGCTATCTGCCTAAGGTGTTGTTCAGAAGCCGGTCCACAACCAAGTGGCTAATCTCGAACGGCAGTTACTACTCGTTTCTTAAACTTAGGGATTCTCTCCTTTACCTGATCCATGTTTAATTCCATCACAAGTCCTTATCAGAACTATTATCACCATATTTGATCGTTAATCCTCATCATAAAGTTAAGATCTTGTATAAAATGAATAAATCTAGTAGAAATCTAGGGGAAAATCTCCTTACCTTAAAATCCCGAAATTGGAGACTAGCTATTTTCAGCTTTTAGATCTAGTTGACCAGGCTTCTTTCAAATCCCGAATTGCCGCCCAACATAGAACCATTAAACTTATTAGCTTTTCGGCTTTTGCCTTTCAAAAATCGAGAATAGATCATGAGAACTAATCAGAAGTCGATACTTACCTTGGCACAGGAGGTTCGGCTAGCACTAGAGAGAGGATTCGGCAATGCCAAAGGAAGTTTTAAATGCCAGAATAGATAGAACTAATTCTCAAATAGGATGAATAAAGAATAACTATGGAGATTTCGGCTTTTTAGAGAAATCGGCTCAAGGGGGAAAAAGAATGGAGAAGAGGTTTTAGCTTTTGAAGAAATTGAAGAAAAGAAAATTGGAGAGAGAGAGGCTAAGGAATTCGGCACAAAGAAAGAAGAGAGAATTAGTGTTTTAAATGCCAAAATCAAGGAGCTATCCCCCCTATTTATAAAGATTTCGGCACCTCTTGTAGAAAACCGAAAACGCCCATCCTAATTATTTAAAATTCAAGCTAAATGAAAGGGAAAATTCGGCACCCCTTTGCCATGCAGTAGCCGATTTCTTTACTCCTCTAAGTGATGGATTTTCGGCCATCACCTTCCTTGTAGATATGCTCCTATCTTTTCTCCTTTTTATCTTCTAAATTATCAATTATAAAATCCATATAAATCCTCCTATTTTTGAGCCTTGTAGCCGTCCACCTCACCTAACCCTAATGCCGAATTTAGCTAACTAAAATTAAAAGATTTGGGCTCCATGAAACTTAAATTTTGGGCCCCTCCCTAAATCCCTTGTTGTGGCTTCACCCCTTGCTCCTTTTTAAGTGCCGAAAATGGCCTAAAAACATGGGCTCCTTACGCCAAAACTTGGGCCTCTTTAATTGTTAATGACGCCACCTTCAAATTCCCTTGCAGTGCCACCTATTGTTGGGCCACTAGCCCACGTTAATATTTTAAACACAATTACCACCTTTTAACTCTATAATGCCCAATCAGATAATTTAACCAAGGCCTTTGCCTAGTTCTGAGCCCATTTTGGACCCCTATTACTTAAATTATCATATTAAACATATCCCTACACTAAACGTATAGACCCATTAATTCAGGATGTTACACTGCTGTTTGACAGTTTCGACCCTTCTTTACTAAAAATTAATTATCTCTTCGTACGGGATTCGGATGATGTTCCTGTTAGTTTCTATTTAAGGTAGACTCATTAAAAAATTTAATCATATAAATTATAAACCATAATTATTTTTATACAGTGTTTTGTAATTTTCCAAAGTCAGAACAGGGGATTCCAAAATCATTCTGACCTTGTCTAACAAAAATTTAAATATCCTAGAATATGAAATTCTTTCGCTTACACCATTTCTTTAATGCCAAAATGGACTCAATAATATTTAATTTCATATCTTATTCAACTTCGTATTCAATTTCCACCATTTTTGGAGACTTTTCAAAGACACATAACGGTTGTTGTCCCAAAACTATTTTATTGCAAATTTTACTCTTTCATAATTTCTTTGTATTAACTTTCATAGTAACACTTACCCCATATCAAACTTACCAAAGTTCGATCATATCGAGCACATTGCTCATAAATTGACACACACATATCGGCACTTATTCATAACTTAGTCATATTCATTTATACTTAGCCATTTCCCGTTGAACATATCGGAATAATAACGGATACACGGAAATTTGCACATAAGTGCCACACTTGTAGCTAAAGGTACTTCATATCACACTTTTCACATAGGCTCGCTCCCGAGCTAATCACATCCAAGGGGCTCCTCACACAAGCAGTCGATCATACGTAACTACTCAGTGCTACTCACACAAGCTATCATGTATCTGCAACACATACCGAACTACCCAGCCACTGGTAGAACTTATAAGACTAGTACTCGTTTCACATAGTCACAATCTCGGGTCTGCTCACACAAGTTGTCGGTCAGACGTAGCTCCTCAGTGCTGCTCACACAAGCTGTCAGGTATCCGCAACACATGCCGCACTACCCAGCCACTGGTAGAACGTACAGACCAGCACCTAGATCACTTATCTCACTTAGCACAATGCCATGGACCTATTTCACTTAGCACATTGCAATGGACTAACCATGGTCTTTTACCGTCAATTCATATTTCACTACGCAACGATCATGATCGATCCTGCGTTTTTACTCAATTCAACTGTTTACTTTAATTTTCACAATTTAATCAAATATATAATAATGTTGCATAGTTAACACAAATCAATAACGTTTATTAACATACGAACTTACCTCGGCCTAAAATGGCGAAAAGGACGAAATCATCCAATACTCGTTTTTCCCCTATTCTAAGTCCAAACTTCATTTTTCTTGATTTATAATATCACATTCGACTTATTGAATTATTATACTATTCAAATCAGTCCAAATTCATATTATGGCAAAATTACATTTTTGCACCTAAAGTTTCACAAATTTATAGTTTTACCCCTAGGCTCGTAAAATGAAATGTGTTCAATTTCTTCGATTACCAAGCCTAGCCGAACCTCTTTTATACTCATAGCAGCCCGGATTTTCCATTAAAATAGATTTTTACAACAATTTTTATACTATTTTACTAATAGGTCCTTTTATGCATTTTCACCAAAAATCACTTAGTAAAAGTTGTTTCTCTAACCATAAACATGCATAATCTACAATTAATCATCAAAATACACAAACATTCAGCATGGGTAAAAATTTAAACTTTGACATCTCTTCAAATTAGTGGTAGAAATAGGTAGGTCTTGTTACGAGGATTTCAAAAATGTGAAAATCATTAAAAACGGGGCTAGAACGGACTTACAATCGAGCTTGGAAGCTTGAAAAACCCTAGCCATGGTTTCCCCTTGTGAAATTCGGCCATGGTGTTGAAGATAGACAAAAATTGGCTTTTAATTTTGTTTTTAATCCATTTTTGTCCAACAAATTAACCAATGGTCTAATTACCATTTAAGGACCTCCAATTTAAAATTTCATAACAATTGGACACTTCTAACTTGTAGAACTCAACTTTTGCATTTTTATAATTTAGTCCTTTTAACTAAATTGAGTGCCCAAACATCAAAATTTTTGAACGAAATTTTTGTGAAATCATTTCGTAAAATCATAGACCATAAAAATATAATAAAAATTAAATTTTCCTCATCGGATTTGTGGTCCTAAAACTATTGTTCTAACTAGGCCCAAAATCTGGCTATAACACTCCCTACAAGTTAGTTTATGGAAAAGAAATTGCCATTTACCAATTGAATTAGAAAAACAAAAGCATATTGGGAAATCAAAGAACTAAAATTAGATCCAAAATTGGAAAATAAAGAAAGATTATTCCAACTATAAGAATTGGAAGAATTACATTTTATGGCTTATGAGAACACCAAGATGTACAAGGAAAGGAGTAGACTCTAGCATGATGCAAAAATCCGAAAATGAGAATTTTTGGCTGGACAACAAGTTCTATTATTCAATTCAATGCTAAAATTATTTTTTTGGTAAACTTAAATTAAGATGGACATGTCCATATACCATAAACCAAGTAACGCCTCATGTAGCAATAGAACTTATCAGAAAATGGGGATAATATTTCCCTGTAAATGGACAACATGTAAAACATTATTTTCGAGGAACAATGAATACAGTTGTCAACATGCAGTTCCTACAATGCAAATATATATGGAGTCCAAGTGGACTGAAGGGATATTGGTAAATGAAAAGGGCGATGAAAAAGAAAGTGACGACTTTGAAACACAAAAAGAATACAGTAAGACTTGGCTCACATGTCGCTACACCAGAACCTTATGTCGCAACATCAAAAAACACTTAGAACAGGTAAATTATCCTCGACGTCGTGATACCACTAAAGGATGTCAAGACTATTGCGTGTAAATAACTAATGCAATTGTGCAAGTGTACATGTCATTCAAGTAATAAAGTAATAAGTAAGCATCCTCTCCACAGGGGTCGAGAATTAGTAAGAAATTGAGTAAGTTATTATAATAGTCCTATTAACTATACTAAATAACAAGAAATACTCTTAAGTTGAATAAGATGTTTGTATAATGAATTAATGAAATCAAATGCTAAAAACAAAGAACTGATATGGCAAATAAAACGTTGTGGCAAATTACAGAGAAAAGAAAGAGTATGTCTGTTCTTGAATGGGTCAAGCTGGAACTATTTAGATTAAATGTTCATATCAAAATAATGCCATGGAAAAATATTGTCTAATCAACTTCTTAAAGAGTCACTACTGTAACCTGCCTCTTTCGATAGCTAGATCTTAAGTTAGAAATCTAAGTTATTGTATGTCTACAAAACCCTTGATTAATAACTACAATGAATGCTCTTCCTTGTACAACTCGCAACATCTATGTCTAGAGTGATACGAATATTCTATCAAGATCCAGTACATTTAACCTTTTTCAAAATTAAAAATACACCTAAGAACACAGCACACAATCAACTATGTCTAGAGCTTGCATGCATGCATTTAAAATAAGTATAAATCAAATGAAACAGTGACATAGACAATCTCAAATCACGGGCATTAAAGATGATAAAACATTCACCCAAATAACTCCAGCCCAGAAAAGATTTAGTTCTTGGGTGGAAAAGTTGGCATCAAAATAAAATCATTTATCAACATTCTTAAATAAGTTTGAATCACAGAAATAAGGAACATAAAGGCAGAAATGCAGGAATTCTCGCCACACTCCAGCTTTTCTTTGATCTTCAGATTGTACGTGAATCCAGGATAGCTATCTCTCCCCTTTCTTCACATATGTATTCTGCTCTGTTAAGCTACTACCCTTTCTTTCTCTTTGGAATTTTCCACCAGATTTCTATGGAGAGAAAACTAATCCCTAAATTGTCTCTAATTCCTCTCTCCAAGAAAATTCATTTTTATAGGGTAAGTCCCCCTCTCTTAGCACACACTTTTCTCCCTCTTTTTCAAGAGGATTTATCTAGTACACGTACAATTGGCTGAGAGTGGAAAGGATTGAGTGTTGCGCTAGCATTATCCTAGAATTGCCATGGCATTTATGTTGGCAATCCATCCAACCTTTTTCCACGAAAATATTTCACTTCATTCTTTTCCTCCTTTTTCTCATTTTCTTCAGCTTTTCTACACCTACTGCATACAACAACCAATTCTCTTTCTCCCAACTGGAAAAGTAACATAAAATGACATTGAAGGCACAATCCAAGCGTTATTATGCAATGTTCTAAAAATAACCTAAAATGCAAATAAATATACTTAAGTACATGCATTTAATCAAGTTTAGAGGCTCAAAATATATCTCTTTACAAGAGTTATTAGCGACACCACTGCGTAAACTCTGCTATCTGTATTAAAACTATCCACTGACGTTTGTGTAGTTTAGTTCCATTAAGTTTATAACTCTTTGACCCTTTACTAAGTAGGATTAAATTATAACTCTTGATATGTTATTATTTTCTTTAAGAATATATAGGTCACTCAGCATATATAAGCATTTAGAAGAAATACAATTTTGTCGAGAAAAGCTCATTAATTTTCAGAACAGAAGATTACCAAAAACTATTAGGTCTGAGGAATGGTAACTTTTTGTGCAAGCATTTCAAGCCCATCTATTGAATTCTAAGAGAGCGACATAGATAAATATTTACAACAGTTTAGCCTTATAATTTTATTCAAGAACAAGGATTTGATCCTTTAATGAGTAATTGTACTGGTGTATGGGAGATTGCAACAGAGAGAGAGTGGACAAACTTTTGTTTGTCACCTGAAGAACCCATATAATTCATGTGGTGCAGTAATTCTATCTAGAATTAAAAGAGAGGGGATCGGAAAGACCATTCTATGAGATGCGATTCTGTCAAGGTCAGAGGGGTTAATCTCCTGGTGATAACTCTTGAAAGGTGTTATATTTCATACCTTTAGACCTAGGTAATTGCTTGTACTTAGGTACATTTTGCATTTTAGGACATTTTAGTTAGCATTTTTAAAATTGTATTAGGACTTGGACTATGTTAGAATTAGGTGTTTTTAATTGCTTGCGGTGGAGTTTCTTGTGTGGTAGGAACAGATTTTAGAACGAGGAAATAAAGGAGTGAAGTTTTGTTAAGGCAAAGTGTAGACAGTTTGCCAGCACGGATGTCATGGCAATGCAGGGTAGACCAAGTCAACATTTTTCACGCAGTAGTCCCAGTTCAAATTCAAATTTCTACTAGATAAATCCCCCAAAAAAAGGAGAAGATAATCACGAGCTGTTAGCCGGCCCTTGCCTAATATATCTATAAAATTCGATGAAGGGGGCCTCACAAGGGGCAAAAAAAGTTAGAGAGATCCTTAGGCGTGAATAAGGGTCCGGCTGTGCAAAGGACAGGAAGTCGAAGGTAGCCTTTCTTAGCAATTATAAGACGATGTGCTGTTGAAGTGTGGACTGGGCAAGCAAAATTTGCTTTCCAAAGTTCTTCCGTTATTTCCATTAGTGTTCCTTCAAATATTGAATTAAAGTAGTTGAATGCAATGTTGGATAATATTTTGGGTTGGAATTTTATTTCCCAGCCCATGAGCTAAATCTCATAGGGTTGGGATTACTTTCGATGAAACCTTATTTTTTTTATGGATGTAGTATATCTCTAATTTACTTTACTGTTTCAGTTGATTGTTCTTATTTCTTAATTAAAATACAAAGATCTCTAGACATAAAAGGTTGGTCACATACTATAAACTGATTCTAATTCCGAAAGGGTTGGATTGGTTGGATTAAAATTAAATGAAATGAGTAAGTATTCGATAGACACTTGTAGTCAACTCTAGACATAGAGTCACGATCATACAGAAGGAATTCATGCGAGATACCTAAGAAGCCTATAGACACGGGCAAGGTAACTTGAGGTTTTTCTCTCGCGAGAGGCAGGCCATTTTAGAACTCTTCTATGCAGTAAAGTAGATAAGATTTTGCCAGGGTGTTATTGACAGTTAGGGTCAATTCTAGGTAATCCTGACCTTCTGAATTAAGTCTACTCTACCATTATTCTTTGTCGTAGTATCTTTGTCACAACATATTTAGTTGCTTATTTGTTTGTTTACATTCGATACAGATAATCACTCTTGTTATTTCCATTACATTTCTACTTTCACTTTTGCCATAGCATCTTATTCATCAATCTTGCAATAGCATTAACCATATTATAATAACTTGACCACTGTAACACCCCAAACCCGGCCCATACGTTTCGACCGGATCTGGCGTGTCACGGGTTGTACATTGAAAACTTTTGCTTTCTTGGTTTTTGGAAATTGTAAGTTAATTAGACACCGTTTGAATAAATAAGTGACATTTGAAAATAAAAACTTGTATTATTATTATTCCGTATAATTAAACCTTTGACATAATTTCAGGAGTTGCAAATATTAAAAACTACTTAGATGAATATAAACTATGAGGCCTTATTACATAAATATTCCCAAAATAATAAATAAAAGAAACTTAAAGAAAACCGAAAATAATCTATAGCAATCAAACTTGATGGCCCCTCGAGTCCGTCTCGGCTCCCATTTCCACGATCTACTGCTCATCTGAAAGAGTAGAAAAAAAAATAGGGTGAGTCACCAAGACTCAGTGTGCAAATCCCGAAAACACATAAAAGGCTTGGGTCCACAAACACATTATGGGCCTTAGCCCATACACAATGGCAACAATCATAATTACATGATAAATAATAAATGATGAATGGCCCAACCCAAACCTAGAAATCCATCCTCTACATACCAACCCGTACCAACCATTACACCTTGGGGATTTCTACAATCAACCCGCCAACCGCTACACACCATATCGACAGTTGTGCAGCCTGTCTTAAAGACCGATCACTGTGTGACCTATGTGGCAAAGCCACTGATCGCCATGCGACCTTAATAATACATCATAGCATTTCGACAGCTGAGCTGCCTGTCATAAAGACCGATCACTATGTGACCTATGTGGCAAAGCCACTGATCGCTATGCGACCTTCTTCCCCTTCATCATATCCATCCCATCCCATGCATACATACATACAAAATCAAGCAATGTATTACCTAAGAGATTTCAGTTTATCGTATACATCGATACACAAAGAGAAGTTTCTATGATTACGTACCTGGCATCCCTTGCCTACCCTTTTTGGGTAATCCGACTGTCTATAGCCTTTTTTTGGCTTTTAGCCCATAACATACATAATATAGTTTAATTAGTGTGATAGAGATCTACACACCTGATTACCGTTAGAACGAGACTTTCTAAGCCAATGCTATCCGTAGCCAACACCATCGCTATCTGCCTAAGGTGTTGTTCAGAAGTCGATAATGAAACATTAGGTTAAGGCACAACTAACGAAAAGAAAATGGTTGATCATCTTAAGGAGAGTTGAAATCCTTACCTTGAAATCCCAAAAAGTGATATGAGATTCAGGGACTAGTGTTTCCGGCTTTTAGATCTAAGAGATCTACTTCAATTCCCGAATGTCGCCCAACAAGAAAATACATAGAAACATTAAACCATTAGCTTTTCGGCTTTGTCTTCCAAAACCCGAAAGAGAAAGTGAAGAGATAGGAAAATCGGCACTCACCTTAACACAAAGAATTCGACTACCCCTTAGAGATTCCGGCTTTTTGAGAAGACCAGAAGAGAATATGATAGGAAGGAGTCTATGTAGATTCGGCTTTTAATGAAGAAAATGGCAGGAAGAAGAAAAGAGAATTTCGGCAAACTAGGGGTAGGTTCGGCCGTAGCAAGGATCAAAAGAAATATTGAGAAGGGTTTATAGGGTTTTGGCTTTTAGGAGTAAGAAGAGAAAGATGGCTTAAGAAAGTTTTCGGCTTTTTGAAAGAAAGTTAACAGAAATTGCAGAGGGAGAGACTGAGAATTTCGGCACAGAGAATGAAGAAAAGAGTAGGGTTTAAATGCCGGAATTGATGAGCTACCCCCTATTTATAGAAATTTCGGCACTTACCTATCAAAAACCGAAAGTGTCCTTCCTGATAACTAAAAATTAAGCAAATAAAAAGGGAAAATTCGGCACCCCTTTGCCATAAAGAAACCGATTTCTTCACTCCTCTAGGTGATGGAATTTCGACCAACACCTAGCCTTGCAGATAGCTCCTATCTTTTCTCCTTTTATCTTCCATATTATAAACTATAATATCTACATTACCCTATTCACATAAATCCTCCTATTTTTGAGCCTTGTTGCCGTTCACTCCACCTAACCCTAATGCCAAAAATTAGCTAACTTAAACTAAAAGATTTGGGCTTCATGAAACTTAAATTTGGGCCTCTTATTCCCTTGTGTGGCGTCACCTCCTTGCTCCCTAAGTGGCGCCACTGACCACTGGGCCACAAGCCCATTTTGATGTTTTAAACACAGATACTACCTTTTAAACCCTATAATGCCCAAACAGATAATTTTGACCAAGGCCTCTACCTAAGCCTGAGCCCAATTTGGACCACTAACACTTAAATTAACTCATTACACATGTTCACCCATTAAACGCATAGGCCCAAAAATTCAGGATGTTACAGTTCTACCCCCTTAAAGAAATTTCGTCCTCGAAATTTCCAACTAACTATTAATCGTACTACCCAAGTCTCACCACTATACTTTCGCTGCGCACTCTAATTTAATAATAAATAAACATTGCACGCATACAGTTTCTATACCCAAAAATATAGCATCCACACAAATATACCCGACTTAATGGTGATTGAACAATCCCGAGCCTTATGCTCCTCAGACCCGCATCTTAAACACGTTCCTGACTTCCTCCAACATCCACCCCGATGACGCCTTCTGCAATATTCGCAAA
The DNA here is from genome assembly GCA_005393395.2 of Gossypium australe. Taxonomy (NCBI): domain Eukaryota; kingdom Viridiplantae; phylum Streptophyta; class Magnoliopsida; order Malvales; family Malvaceae; genus Gossypium; species Gossypium australe. The sequence goes on from CM016614.1 coordinate 58,686,998, forward strand.
CCCAAAAGTTTGGACGTACCTTAACATGCTTCACAAAACGAGACTGCAACCCTAGAAAACTAAAATCTCTTTTTTTTCTTACAGTCCACGCACCCAACCCGAAGTGTTTCCCTGATTTCTTTAACCTCCTTCAGTACCTCCCTAACTAGCTGAGTTAGCACATTAGTCCTAACACTTCCACGGCCTCGGTCGCGGCCTCTTCTTCCTCTTCTAGCGCTCATCGTTGATTCTGAATTAGAAATTTTATGAATTATTAATTTCTTTCTCTGATTAACCACGAACAATCTTATGGGAAGTAGTTTTAAGAGTAGTTCTTTTGAATTCGAACCTATCTACAGTTTCAGTCTCAAGTTTATCTCCTAATTCTAGAAACCACATACATTCAACCATCACACATCATATAACATCCATGAACTCACATTCATCACATAAGGGTATCTTCGTTATTTCACTACCCAGGGGTTTTTCCGTAGTTTTGCCCTACAGGGTATTTTTCCAAATAAAGTATCTTGGTAATTTTCTTTGAATTAAGGGTACTTTGGTACACATTTTTTTTTATAAAGCAATGGTATTTTGAAAAACAAGTTTTTTTTGAAATTTTGATGTTTCTTTTTTTAAAGCAGGGGTACTTTGGAAATTTTAATTTCACAAACCGGGTTACTCTTGTAAATCTAGGGGTTTTCGGGTAAATTTGCAAAACATGGGTATTTTGTAAAATTACGGTTGTTTGGAAATTTTCACAAACCAAGGGTATTTTGAAAATCTTGCCAACCGGAGTGTTTTGGTAATTCCATAAGTTTTGGTAGTTTTACGAATCCAGGGTATTCGAGAATATTTTCATAAATCAAGGGTATTTTGAAAATTTGACAAACTAGGGGTATTTTGAAATTTTGCAAAATAGGGTGGCTGGTCCCTTTTGGGTTTTAATTATAGATTTTGGCCCATCAACAAGTCCTCGTGGATAAGGTGAACAGTCACTTCGCACCAGGTAGGATTCCAGCGAAGAGGAGGTGAGTCACTAGGACTGCTGAAGTACCAAGCTCTCCCTGAATCCAATCTTAGACATGCGCATGCCTATTGCCACACCCTAACCCAGCGACCTGTTCACGGGTTTGTTTAGTTGAATTAAGTCTTATGAAATTGAAGAGTTGTTTAACTAAGCCTAAGGTCCATCAATACTATCATACTAGTCTACGTCCATCAAGCCCATCAACCCAACAAGTATATCACATTAAGGGTTAGAATACTTACCTGCGTGGATCGGGTGCCGGTAGACTCGAAGGCCATATCTTCTTCCAGAATTTTTTTCAAATTCACATCAACTTTACAAAACATTACTAGGCCCATTTCACAGCCCGAGTTTTGAACTGGGCTCTAATACCAAAATGTAACACCCCAAACCCGGCCCATACGTTTCGACCGGATCTGGCGTGTCACGGGTTGTACATTGAAAACTTTTGCTTTCTTGGTCTTTGGAAATCGTAAGTTAATTAGACACCGTTTGAATAAATAAGTGACATTTGAAAATAAAACCTTGTATTATTATTATTCCGTATAATTAAACCTTTGACATAATTTCAGGAGTTGCAAATATTAAAAACTACTTAGCTGAATATAAACTATGAGGCCTTATTACATAAATATTCCCAAAATAATAAATAAAAGAAACTTAAAGAAAACCGAAAATAATCTATAGCAATAAAACTTGATGGCCCCTCAAGTCGTCTCAGCTCCCATGTCCACGATTTACTGCTCATCTGTAAGAGTAGAAAAAAAATAATAGGGTGAGTTACCAAGACTCAGTATGCAAATCCCGAAAACACAAAAAAAAGGCTTGGGCCCACAAACACATTATCGGCCTTAGCCCATACACAATGGCAACAATCATAATTACATGATAAATAATAAATGATGAATGGCCCAACCCAAACCTAGAAATCCATCCTCTACACACCAACCCGTACCAACCATCACACCTTGGGGATTTCTACAATGAACCCGCCAACCGCTACACAACATATCGACAGCTGTGCTGCCTGTCTTAAAGACCGATCACTGTGTGACCTATGTGGCAAAGCCACCGATCGCCATGCGACCTTAATAATACATCGTAGCATTTCGACAGCTAAGCTGCCTGTCATAAAGACCGATCACTATGTGACCTATGTGGCAAAGTCACCGATCGCTATGCGACCTTCTTCCCTTTCATCATATCCATCCCATCCCATGCATACATACATGCAAAATCAAGCAATGTATTACCTAAGAGATTTTAGTTTATCGCATACATCGATACACATAGAGAAGTTTCTATGATTACGTGCCTGGCATCCCTCGCCTACCCTTTTTGGGTAATCTGACTGTCTATAGCCTTTTTCTGGCTTTTAGCCCAAAACATACATAATATAGTTTAATTAGTGTGATAGAGATCTACACACCTGATTACCTTTAGAACGAGACTTTCTAAGCCAACGCTATCTGTAGCCAACACCACCGCTATCTGCCTAAGGTGTTGTTCAGAAGCCGATAACGAAACATTAGGTTAAGGCACAACTAACGAAAAGAAAACGATTGATCATCTTAAGGAGAATTGAAATCCTTACCTTGAAATCCTGAAAAGTGATATGAGATTCAGGGACTAGTGTTTTCGACTTTTAGATCTAAGAGATCTACTTCAATTCCCGAATGTGGCCTAACAAGAAAATACATAGAACCATTATACCATTAGCTTTTCGGCTTTGTCTTCCAAAACCTGAAAGAGAAAGTGAAGAGATAGGGAGATCGGCACTCACCTTAACACAAAGAATTCGACTACCCCTTAGAGATTCTGGCTTTTTGAGAAGATCAGAAGAGAAGATGATAGGAAGGAGTCTATGTAGATTCGACTTTTAATGAAGAAATCGGCAGGAAGAAGAAAAGAGAATTTCGACAAACTAGGGGTAGGCTCGGCCTTAGCAAGGATCAAAAGAAATATAGAGAAGGGTTTATAAGGTTTCGGCTTTTAGGAGTAAGAAGAGAAAGATGGCTTAAGAAAGTTTTCGGCTTTTTGAAAGAAAGTTAACAGAAATTGCAAATGGAGAGACTGAGAATTTTGGCACAGAGAATGAAGAAAAGAGTAGGGTTTAAATGCCGGAATTGATGAGCTACCCCCTATTTATAGAAATTTCGGCACTTACCTATCAAAAACCGAAAGTGCCCTTCCTGATAACTAAAAATTAAGCAAATAAAAAGGGAAAATTCGGCACCCCTTTGCCATAAAGAAACCAATTTCTTCACTCCTCTAGGTGATGGAATTTCGGCCAACACCTAGCCTTGCAGGTAGCTCCTATCTTTTCTCCTTTTATCTTCCATATTATCAACTATAATATCTACATTATCCTATTCGCATAAATCCTCCTATTTTTGAGCCTTGTTGCCGTCCACTCCTCCTAACCCTAATGGCGAAAATTAGCTATCTTAAATTAAAAGATTTGGGCTCCATGGAACTTAAATTTGTGCCCCATATTCCCTTGTGTGGCGTCACCTCCTTGCTTCCTAAGTGGCGCCACTGACCACTGATCCACAAGCCCAATTTGATGTTTTAAACACAGATACTACCTTTTAAACCCTAAAATGCCCAAACAGATAATTTTAACCAAGGCCTATGCCTAAGCTTGTGCCCAATTTGGACCCCTAACACTTAAATTAACTCATTGCACATGTTAACCCATTAAACGCATAGGCCCAAAAATTCAGGATGTTACAACCACTTTTGTGCCTCAATTTGATCCCCGTGGGAACGATACTCACACTTCACTTTATTACTTGAACCAACGTGTATACTTGCACAAAATCACATATCATTTAACACGCGACACCTGGTAACTAAATGAAGTATCTCTCAATTTTATGACGCACCATATTATCATCACAATTACCTTGAAAAAATATATCTTAAAGAATTCAAAAACGTCGACACAAAGGAGATCCTGAGATTTTTTACGGAAGGAAAAGATATATGGACATATCAGAAGGGTACAATAGTTCCCAAAACATTCAACCAAGCACTAATGACGTCGAGAGCCAAAATTTGGATGAAATTTGTGTGTTAAAAAATTTGGCCCACAACTAACGTGTCCGACACCAATCCAATCCATGCTATTATAACATATGGAATGCTGTAAAAGAAGCAACTATGTATTGGTACGTAGATATATAGGAATATGGTTGAATGCTTAAGAAATCTGGAAAAGAGATTATTTTTTCCCCATTTAGTAACAGAACTATCAAAAGAGAAAGAGTACTTATAGAGCGACCGGATAAAACGATGAACCCTCTAAAGAAACTACTAAGAGATGAAATTTTCAAATAGTTTGTCATATTGCAAAAAAAAAAAAATGAGAAGAGTATTTCAAGAAAACGATGAATGATAGATTGGACTAATGTATTAAGATGTTTTTAGGAGTCGATAGCACTAGGGGACTAAAACCAATTTTTATTTGTTTTTATTAATTTAGGGTATTGTAATTTGTTATGATTAATGAATTTAAATTATTTATAAAATACCATTGCAAAGTAGATGCACAAAAATTTTAAGCTATCAATGATCAAAGGAGGAAGCACCCACCAATAGCCGACGAAATTATCACGATAACTCGAGTAACTTCTTTCCTTATCTGTTACAAGGCTACACATTGAGGAAATTGTGTTTTCTAAAGTTTGGAAGGGGTAACATAGAAAAATTTGTTTTGAACCCTTATGTTAAATTTTTATTCTTTTATTTGATTTTTCTTGTCAATTGTGTGCTTGAGCTTGTAGAAATACAAGTGATTGGTTAGGAGCAAGTACATAGGTCGATTGTCTTCATGGAAATTTTGGTATAAAGATAAGTTATTTTAAAATTTTGATTATTAGACTCATAAGTTTTATTTATTACATTGTAAAATAGGTATTAAGCAATTGAATGTACCAAGTGATATAGAGAATACAAAGAAATGAGCATGTTGGTATGAATGATAAATTTGGTTAATTTGTGGTTGTTTGGTTGATTAGAGTTGTGAATATTGAGATACTTGAGGATGACCTAAGGCATTGTTTTGTATATACCCAAGCCAAAAAGCTAACCCTATTGTTTATCTTTAGTACCTATTTTTAAGCCAGAAAACACTTCTTGATGAAACTTCGTACAAAACCCGAGCCAAAATATCATTTTATACTTACCCTTTTTCTTTGGTCCTAAACTTCACGACTATAGATGTTTGGCCATACGTATTGAGGGTTAAATATATAAATTATGGAAAATTTTGTAAAAATAGAGTGAAATAGGAGGGATTAGTGTGATATAGTGATTATAGGTATAGCCAATATGTGCAACAACAGAAAAATTCGAATAAAAAGTTAAAACGAGTAGAAAAAGTACTTCAATAGTAAAAGCATTTGTGAGTGAGACATATTGAAAACGAAAAAAAAAAGTGACAAGCAACAAAAGTAGAAAAGTTCATTCATTAGTGCACAAAAACTTATGAACGAACCGTAATTGTTATATTATGTTGTGACTTCCTATATGGAGAAATAAGGAATGTGAGAGAAGGATGAATAAGGCGGTGAGTGGGAAAGGGTTACTAAAAGGAAGAATAGGGGACAATATGATGTGCCAAACTATTTTATACTTGAAACTATTCGAAACTAAAGGGTTACTATTCTTATTAAGGATAAACACACATCCCAAATTCACCACCTATTCTGGTGCGCTCTAGCTTCACTGTTCTTTCTTGTTATTATGCGGGATTTGCCATTTTATTTACATATGGTGTCTTTCTTTCAAAATTCGCTAGATACTTAATTTCTTTTACTTGTCCATACGTTATCTCTTACACTTACCATATCTCAAAGTTCTATCTTTACTTTGCCTTTAGAGGATCGTTCATGCCATTCTTTCCTAATTCCATACACGTCATTCATTCAAAATTTGTCGTGAAGGCATTCCTTTATTTAAATAGCCACAAAGGCTTCCTTTGTATTCGTCAAGAGGACTTTCTTTTACAGAGTTGCCACCATGGCATCTTGTCCTTAGGTTGCACCACAAAGACAATTCTTTTTCATATATAGCCGTAAAGGCTTCCTTTACGGAGATTGCCACAAAACCTTTCCTATCTAGAGTTAACCACAAAGGCTTTTCTTTAATAGAAGTTACCATAAAGGTGTTTCCTTTCAGAGATTTTTCACAAAGGTGTTCTTTAAGAAGTTGACCATGAAGGCTTACCTTTCAAGAGTTTTTCCACAAGGGTTGTCCTTTAACAGGTTCGCCACAAAGGCTTACCTTTCCAGAGTTTTTCCACAAAAGTTGTCCTTTAGTAGGTTCGCCACAAAGGCTTACCTTTCCAAAGTTTTTCGACAAAGGCTTTTCTTCTCCTAGTAAATTAGGCGATAGGGATTTTCCTAGACTCACACTTAGTGAGGTTTTCCCCTCATCGTCCTGGGGCACACAAAGTGCAACTGCCCGATTTTGGGGCTAGTCAAAACAGTGGTTTCGAGACCTGTAACGTCCCAAAATTTAGGGGTTGTATTTCTTTGCATGATTTCATGTTGGATTTGCTTAGCTGGTTATTTGAGTGTGTTTGGGGGTTCTAGCGAGGCCTGGGTTCGAGTCTGAGCCCTGGAAAAATTTTGAATTTTTTGGCCCTTTAGTGGAGAGGGCTGTTGGAAGCAGGACTTAAGTAAATTTGTGTGTGTTTAGGAGACACAAGTTGGCCATGTGGTAAGGTGGCTGTGGCGTCAATGGGAGAGCAAGGGGGGAAGGGGTTCGAATCCCATGAGTAGCAAAAATGGGTGACTTTTATTTTATGTCCTGAAGGAGCAAGAAGTGGAGTTTGAATCAAATTCTTCTGAGGGAGTTGGAGACTTGGTCAATTGGTTCAAACGGATGAAGGGGAGCAAGTTTAGGAGGAAAAAGTGGAGAAAATCGTGGAGATAGAGGAGAAGGGAAGTGTTGGCCGAATGTGGGGAAGTGGAAGAGAGGAATTTCGGTCAAGGGGGAAGTCTTTAGAGTGCATTTTCAGTTTGGTGTTAGTGCTACTGTGTCGAATTTCTTTGGTCATTCTTTTAGAGTTTTGCCTTTTGGGTTTTAGTTTCACCACATTTCGGGTCTTTTTCCTTCTTTTATGACTTCTGATGTTTACACTTTAATCTCATTTCTTTTTCTTCCTCCTTCATTTCCCTGGTAAGTGACGAATTTGTAAGCTTTACTTACATCTTCTTTCCTTCTGTCTCCTCATCTTTCTTCTTCTTCCCATTCGTTTCTCCTCTTTACCTCTAAGCCGAAATCACACTTTTATCTCTTTGATTTCTTCCAAGGCCGGAAGCTTTCTTCTTGAAGTGGGGATTCTCCTTTGGTTAGCTGAACCTTGTAAGCCGAATCTATATACCCTCTTTGTTCTGGATTTTGTGTCTTGGTGGTTGGGCCGAATCTTGTGTCAGACGTTTGACAGTTGTCGGTGTTCTTAGGTGATTGGTAAAGGTAGAGTATGCAAACAGCTTCTTATTTTGTTATAGTAAATCTTTGTGGATGCTTGGGTAAGTTTCGATCTCCCACCTTCCTTTGTGGGGGGCCGAATGCTGGATGATTACTAACATCATTATTTTGTGCATCAAATATCGCTAGGGACTCGATTCTTTAATTAGGATGGGTAGGTTGAATACTCTCCATAGAAGGGGATTTGTCGTTCGTTGGTAAGTTAAGTCAATAATTGGATATTTCTATATTTTAGTTTATCAAAGGTGAAGTCTAACTAAGGGTCAATTATGATCTTAGGTGCCTCGGAAAGTGTCGCGAACCGAAATCCATAACAGGTGTGTAATCTCACACCCCTGTTTAACCTGCTATTGCCATGATCTGTCAATCAGCTAAATGCCGAAGTATTGAAAAGCTAGAATATCGACAACTTAGACCATACGAGCGTGCGAGCGCTCGTAGGGATAAACCGAGCCACTAGTGATGGTGATGGACCGTATGGAGTGTTATGAACGCTTTCGTGGAACTAAGGCCATAATGGGCCTTGTTGAGCCGAAGCGGGCTAAATGGGCCCAACAGGATAATGGGCCCATATGAGCAAAAACGGTGAAAAGGGACAGTTGAATGATGCAACTGCGAAGTTCGCAGAATCGAGACTCAAAATGAGCAAAATGGGCCACACGAGCGTATGGGCCCATATGGGCCGAAATCGGGTTTTAGGCCCAATAGCACTGTATTAATTGGAAATGGAAACCGAGTCACTCGAGGAGACATTAGGCTTTCAAAAAGTCCATTGTAGGGGTAAAATTACTAAAATACCCTTAGTGGGTAAATTATCGAAATACCCTCAGTGTGTAAATTACTGAAATACCCTCGATGGGTAAATTACCGAAATACCCCCAAGGGGCAAAATTATCGTTATACCCCTAAATGACAAAATGACCGTTATACCCTTAGGGGTAGTTTAAATGTTGTTTATGTGATTTTATATATATCTGTTTATAATTGTAACACACTACATTCATCTCATGTTGCATTGGGATGGGTTTGATGACTGGAAGAAGTACCGTTCTAGTGGCTTTGCCACACACCGTTCTAGTGGCACCACCACATATCGTTATAGTGGCTTCACCACATGTACTTTATTTTGTGGCTCAGCCACATATACCGTTATTAGCAGCTTGGCTGCATTATTAGAGAGTTTGGCTGGGTGGGTTGACATGGTCCCCACATGGTGTATTGGTTGGTACGGGTGGAAAGTTAGTTGGCTGGATAGGATTGGGGTGGGTACATATCCACTTGCACTGAGATGATTTGGGGCTTAGGCCCAGCTTGTTATAGGTAAGGGCTTTGGTCCAGACCGACACCGTATGGGCTCAGGGACTAGATTATGACCGTTATAAGGGATTACACACTGAGTTCCCGTAACTCACCCCTTCTTTTTAACTGTGCAGGTAATCCCCAGCGTTAGGGGATTTGGAGCCGTGGAGGACTCGGAGGTGGCCATACGTCGGATTCGATAATAAACGTAACTTAGTAATTTTGGATTTAATTTCTTCTATATTATTTTGGATTAATATTTTATGTAATATTTTTGTATAAAGCCTTGTATTGTCGTAAGTGTCAGACTCCTTTGTCTTGGACCGAGCTGAGTGAGAAACAAATTCATGGGGTTGATCTGGTTAAAGAGACCGAGGAGAAAGTAAAAGTGATTCGGGATAGTCTGAAAGCTGCTTCAGACCGAAAAAAGTCGTACGCAGATTTGAAAAGAAAAGAAATTGAGTTTCAAGTGGGCGACAAGGTATTTCTGAAAGTGTCCCCGTGGAAGAAAATAGTGAGATTTGGTCGAAAGGGTAAATTGAGTCTGAGATTCATAGGGCCGTATGAGATTACCGAACGGATCAGGCCAGTGGCATACCGGTTGGCTTTGCCTGTAGAGTTAGAGAAAATACAAAATGTGTTCCATGTATCGATGTTAAGGCATTATCCCTTTGATCCTTCGCATGTGATTCCTCCAACAGAAATTGAGATACGACCGGATATGACATATGAGGAGGAGCCGATTAAAATCTTTGCTCTAGAGGTGAAACAGTTGAGAAACAAGGACATAGCCTTAGTAAAAGTGTTATGGCAAAAACACGGTGTGGAAGAAGCTACGTGGGAACCGGCAGAAACCATGATAGAGCAGTATCCAAACCTCTTTACCGGTAAAATTTTCGAGGGTGAAAATCTCTAAAGGGGGGAAAGTTGTAATAACCCGATTTTGGGGCTAGTCAGAACAGTGGTTTCAAGACCACTAAACTGAGGATAAGGAAAATTATTAAATATTATTTTATGTGTTATAGCATTAAAATATGACCATGTAGAATTTTGGTGCTTTAATTTTAGCAATAGCATGCTTAATTGTGAAAAAGGACTAAATCGCATAAGATGCGAAAGTTCTATTTTATAAGGTAGAGGTACCTAATAGCTATAGAATGTAATTTGGAGGATTTTAAAAAGCAATTAGCCCATTTATCTAGTGGTGGCCGGCCATATAGGAGCTAGGGAGACAAGATTTTAATGTTGGTCAAATTTAGTGGATATTAGGTGGTAAAAATGAATAAAATAAGAGGAGTAAAAGATGTTATCATCTTCCACTATTCACCTATCTTCTCTCCACCAAAAATTAAAGAAGAAATAGAGCTTTGGAGGTTTAAACTTTCAGCCAAGCTATCTCCCTTGCTAGTAAGTGATTTATATGGTTTTTATTTGATAATTTTTTTACTTTTGGAGTCCCCAAAGCTTAAGTTAGCTAATGAAGGGACTAGTTTGTGATATGGTTGAAAGTCTAGGGACTTGCCATGAAATTGTTCATGTTGTTAGCTAAGTTTTTATGGAAGAAGATGAATGTTAGAGAGATGAGAAACAACTTTTGCGAAAGGTGTTAGCATGAAAACACCGAAATAGGACTTAAATGCAAAGAATGAATTTGTGTCATAAATGCATGAAATGGTGAGAATGGTGGGTTGTTGTAAGAGAAATAAATGTTCAGCTAGGCTTATTTATTGAGAAAATGTGTTGAAAAATAATTTACGAACCTAGGGGCAAAAATCGTAATTTTGCCATAATACAAGGGCAAAATGGTCATTTTTGCCCAAGTGTAGATTTTGATGCATTGTGATCATATGATGATCTAAATGAATGAATTTCATTGTTATAGATCAAGACGAGCGCGGAATCAACCTTGACCGTGGAAAAGGGAAGGTGACGGATTAAACTGTTAGTTACAACGTTTTGCACCGAGGTAAGTTTATGTGTAAACAATGCATTTTCTTTATACACATTATGTTGCTAGCTGGTGTATGGCATGATTGAGAACATGTGTGGTTCAAGTGGGTCGAATGTGGTAGTCATTGAATAATTATTGTATGAATGACGAAATAGTCATATGAACATGTCATGATAGCATTTGATGGTGGGCTAAGTGCGATACCACCTTGTTACTTAATTAAGATGGGCTATGTGTGATACCATCATTTATTTATCATTTGGTGGGCTATGTGCGATATCACCGTAACTAACCTTTTTGGTGGGCTATGTGCGATACCACCCTAATAAACACTAATGGTGGGCTAAGTGCGGAACCACCGAGTAATTTGACTACGAGTAATTGATTAAGAGGTTGTGATGTGTTGTTTTATGTGACATTGTGATGCTAAGTGCAGGGGAACATGCTAATGAATGTATACATTAAGCTTGTGATATGGTTGGAATATAGAAAAGGAGGAAATGAGTAAGTATGATTATGAATGTAGATTATTTCTTGCTTAGTATGAAATGCTATATAAATGATTAGTACATGCTATAATGTTTTATTGTTTACATGTAAACTTACTACGCTTAAAGCTTACTCCCCTTCTCTTTTTCTCTGGTTTTATAGAGTTTAAGAGCCGAGTCGGGATACGAGGATAACTAGTAGCTCGCCAACACTATCTACTCACCTCAGTATATTTAGACTTAGTGATTTTGTGTATGGCATGTATAGGGCCTAAACTAGTTAGATTATTTTGTTGATTTGGCCAAAAGTGTATTGGCCCCTTGTTAAGATAACTATTTTGTATATTACCGTAGTTGATGGCTCACCCTATCATTTATGAAAATATAAAGTTATCCATGGAAGTTCATATTGAAATTATGAGTTGTTTATTAGTATGTTGAATGGGTACATGTGGTGTGAGCTAGCGCGGATGCAAAGAGCTTGGAAAATAGCCTTGTTCTTGTCCACATGGGTAGGCACACGGGCGTGTGTCTAGGTCGTGTGTGACACACGGTCAGTCCATGGGCATGTACCCAGGATGTGTGAAGTCTGCACCTTCAATCTAGAATTTGAATCGTCACACGGTTGAAGCACACGGGCGTGCCCAGGCCATGTGGATTAATTAGTGTCGACCACGGGCTAGCCACACGGGCATGTGACTAGGCCGTGTGTCACAAACAAAATGTCTAGGTTTTTGCGCACGGGATAGGGACATGGGCGTGCGTGACCACACGACCTACCGACACGGGCGTGTCCCATTTCCCACAGGCGTGTGGCCCCTATTTAGTTAAAATTTTCTTAAGTGCATAGAAGTTTCCAAATTACCCTTGAAATATTTTGGGAGCACGTTTAGGGCCTCGTAGGTCCATTATAAGGATGATAGACATATGAATGAGGAAGATATAATTTGAAATGAGTTTGATAGTCCAAGGTTGTATGACCAAGTGAGTTGAGTCCAACAATGCCTCATGCCCAGTTCCAGCGTAAGTTATAGGTAAGGGGTGTTGCATTTAGTGGTATCAATGCTGTGGTTTAGTCGGTTCTCGGACTACCGTAGCGTGTGTGAGGGTCTAGCTATACATGCCATAAGTGTATAATGCTAGTGTGGTGGCTTTTGATGATTCTAAACTTTGTTATTATGTAGTATATGGATCCCGATCGATCAGCTACTGATGAAGCAGCTAGCAATGCGTCGGCTCCCGTGCAAAGGACCGCGCCTGTGCAAAGTGGACCCGATACTAGTGGTCAAGGAGAAGGAGCTCGGGAAGCCTGTCTTGAAATGATGAGTAACTGGTACACTGAGTATGTACGGGCAAACCCCAATGCTCAACCTCCTCCACCTCCTCCTATACCTCAGCCAGTTCTTGTGGCTCCCCAAGGTATAGAATTGGTGAGGACAACTAAGCCCCCGGTAGACAAAATTCGGAAGCAAGGGGCTGAGGACTTTTGAGCTAATACAGATTATGACCCTGAGAGGGTAGAGTTCCGGCATGAAAACTCGATGAGAGTATTTGATGAACTCTCCTGCACACCTGAGGAGAGCTTAAAATGTGCCGTGTCCTTGTTGAGGGACTCGGCATACCGTTGGTGGAAAACGTTGACATCAATGGTCCCGAAGGAGAGAGTGACGTGGGACTTCTTTTTGGAAGAGTTCCAAAAGAAGCATATAAGTCAATGGTTTGTGGACCAAAAACGGAAGGAATTCCTTGAGTTAAAGCAAGGAAAAATGACTGTGGCAGAATATGAGCGCGGATTTGTTAGGCTTAGTAAGTACGCGCAAGAGTGCGTGTCTACATAAGCCATTTTGTGCAAGAGGTTTGAAGATGGGCTAAATGAGGATGTTAGACTTTTAGTCGGGATTTTAGAACTAAAAGAATTTGTAGTACTGGTGGATAGGGCTAATACGACCGAAGAATTGAGTAAGGAAAAGAAGAAGGTTGTGAGTGAGGCCCGAGATGCAAGAAAAAGGCCAATGAGTAAATCCTACCAAGCTCAATCGAAGAGGTCCAAGGAAATGAACCCTCGGATGACTGCATCAGTTGGATTTTCGCAAAGAGAGCGAGACAACACGTACTAGGGTTCAAGAGTTCAGGCCACCTCGATGGCAAGTGTGGGCAATCCAAAGTCCAAATCGGAGTGCCCAAGTTGTGGCAGACATCACACTGGGAGTGTTGGGGAAACAACCAGAATTGTTACAAATGTGGTCCCCCCGACCATTTCATCCGAAACTGCCCTGAAAAAGATGACAGAGAGAAGAAGCAAGAGGTAAGATCAAGCAGTGTATCCTCTAAAGGTAGGCCACAAAAGAACCGGAGAGGTGGGACTAGTGGTAGAGGTATATCACGAGACTCTACTGTGAGGCCAGAGGGCCGGGCGCCAGCAAGGACCTATGTTATTCTTGCTCGAGAAGAGGCATCATTGCTAGATGTAATAACGGGTACTTTTTCTCTTCATGACTCCTTTGTTATTGCTTTGATTGAACTAGGGTCAACCCATTCTTATATTTGTATAAGATTGGCATCTAGTTTGAGTATGACTATTGAGTCTTCTAAGTTTGTGGTAAATGTGTCAAACCCGTTAGGAAAACATGTGTTAGTTGACAAGGTGTGTAGGAACTATCCTTTGACAACTAGGGGTCATTGTTTTCTGGCAAACCTTATGTTGTTGCCGTTTGATGATTTTGATTTGATTCTTGGTATGAATTGGTTGACTACCCATAGTGTTTTAGTGAACTGTGGTAGTTAATTTTGTCGAATTGAAATGTGAAAATGGAGATGTTATTCAGGTTAAATTAGGTGGGTCAGATAACTTACCGATGATGACCTCTTCCTTGGTGGCTGAGAAATATTTGAGAAAAGGATGTGAGTCATATATCACTTTTGTACTGAACACTCAAGGGTTTGAAGTAAGGATTGAAACAGTTTCAGTTGTATGTGAATATCCAGATGTATTCCCAGAAGAGTTACCCGGATTACCTCCAGTTAGAGAGGTCAAGTTTGGAATTGAGTTAGTTTCGGGAATGGCACCTATTTCGGTTGCTCCGTATAGGATAGCCCCACTAGAGTTGAAAGAGCTGAAGGTTCAGTTGCAAGAGTTAACGGATAAGGGTTTTGCAAGACTGAGCTATTCACCGTGGGGTGCTCCGGTACTTTTTGTAAAGAAGAAGGATGGGTCGATGAGATTGTGTATAGACTATAGACAGGTCAACAAAGTAACTGTGAAAAATAAGTATCCTTTACCAAGGATAGATGATCTATTTGATCAACTAAAGGGAGCTACGGTGTTCTCCAAGATTGACCTGAGGTCCGGTTATTACCAGTTGAGGGTTAAGGAGTAAGACGTGCCGGAAATGACATTTTGGACAAGGTATGGCCATTATGAGTTTTTGGTCATGCCGTTCGGTTTAACGAATGCTCCTGCAGTTTTTATGGACTTAATGAACCATGTCTTCCGACCGCATTTGGACAAGTTTGTGGTTGTCTTTATTGATGACATATTGATTTATTCTCGAGATAAGAGTGATCATGCGGAACATCTGAGAACTATCTTACAGACTTTAAGAGACAAGCTGTTATATGCTAAATTCAATAAGAGCGAGTTTTGGCTCCGAGAGGCAGGATTCCTAGGACACATTGTGTCGGGCGAGGGTATTAGAGTTGATCCGGGAAAGATTTCGACTATTGTGGAGTGGAAACCATCGAGGAACGTGTCAGAAGTCAGAAGCTTTTTGGGTTTAGCGGGGTACTATAGGCGGTTTGTGAAGGGATTCTCCATGATTGCTACCCCGATGACGAAACTGTTACACAAGGATGTTAAGTTTGAATGGACTAAAAAGTGCCAACAGAGTTTCGAGAGATTGAAAACATTGTTGACGGAGGCACCGATTTTAGTGCAACCCGAGTAGGGCAAAAAGTTTGTGGTCTACAGTGATGCGTCATTGGGTGGTACCGGGTGTGAGTTGATGCAAGAGGTTAAGCTAATCGCTTACTCCTCGAGACAGTTAAAATCACACGAGAAGAATTATCCGACTCATGATTTGGAGTTGGCCGCGATTGTTTTCACGTTAAAAATTTGGCGACATTATTTGTATGGAGAGAAATGTCGAATCTTCACAGACCATAAGAGTTTGAAGTATTTGATGGATCAAAAGGATTTGAATTTGCGACAATGGTGGTGGCTTGAGTTATTGAAGGACTATGAGTTAGCAGTTGATTACCATCTGGGGAAAGCGAATGTAGTTGCGGATGCTTTAAGTCGAAAATCCTTGTATGCTTTGAGAGCTATGAGCACGAGTTTGTCATTGTCTGATGATGGTGCTATATTGGCTGAACTAGGAGTAGGCCCCTATTTGTTTAGCAAGTATGTGAGGCTCAAAGGAATGATAATGAGCTTCAAGCTAAGAAAGCTAAGTGCGAATAGGAGAATGATACTGAATTCCGGGTGAGTTCAGGTAGTTGTTTAATGTTCCATGACAGGATTTGTGTCCCTAAAGATGGTGAGTTGATTCAAAAAATATTGAATGAAGCACATAGTAGTTATTTGTCAATGCATTCGGGCAGTACGAAAATTTACAATGACCTGAAGAAATTCTATTGGTGGCCGGGAATGAAAAGGGACATCTCTGAATATGTAACAAGATGTTTAATTTGTCAACAAGTGAAGGCTGAACATCAAGTGCCTTCAGGATTACTTCAGCCAGTGATGGTTCCCGAGTGGAAATGGGATCAGATTACCATGGATTTTGTTACGGGCTTGCCTACGACTTCGAAAAAGAAAGATGCTGTATGGGTTATCGTTGATAGATAAACGAAGTTGACTCACTTTATACCGGTGCGTGTTGATTATTCGCTGGAAAGTTGGCCAAGTTGTATGTTACGGAGGTAGTAAGATTACATGGAGTACCTATATCTATTATCTCGGATAGAGACCCGAGATTTACTTCGAGGTTTTGGAAGAAGTTGCAGGAGGCCTTGGGTACAAGATTGAATTTTAGCACTGCATTCCATCCTCAAACTGATGGTCAATTTGAGAGAGTAATCCAAGTTCTTGAGGATATGCTCCGATGATGTGTGTTAGAGTTTGAAGGTAGTTGGGAAAGATACCTACCCTTGGTCGAATTTGCTTACAATAATAGTTATCAGTTGAGTATACGGATGACACCGTATGAAGCCTTGTATGGTCGTAAGTGTCGGACTCCTTTGTATTGGACCGAGCTGAGTGAGAAACAAATTCATGGGGTTGATCTGGTTAAAGAGACCAAGGAAAAAGCGAAAGTGATTCGAGATAGTTTGAAAGCTGCTTCAGACCGACAAAAGTCGTACACGGATTTGAAAAGAAAAGAAATTGAGTTTCAAGTGGGCGACAAGGTATTTCTGAAAGTGTCCCCGTGGAAGAAAATAGTGAGATTTGGTCGAAAGGGTAAATTGAGTCCGAGATTCATAAGGCCGTATGAGATTACTGAAAGGATCGGGCCAGTGGCATACCGGTTGCCTTTTCCTATAGAGTTAGAGAAAATACACAATGTGTTCCATGTATTGATGTTAAGGCATTATAGCTCCGACCCTTCGCATGTGATTCCTTCAACATAAATTGAGATACGATCAGATATGACATATGAGGAGGAGTCGATTAAAATCTTGGCTCGAGAGGTGAAACAGTTGAGAAACAAGGACATAGCCTTAGTAAAAGTGTTATGGCAAAAACACGGTGTGGAAGAAGCTATGTGGGAACCTGAAGAAACCATGAGAGAGCAGTATCCAAACCTCTTTACCGGTAAGATTTTCGAGGGCGAAAATTCCTAAATGGGAAGAGTTGTAACAGCCCGATTTTAGGGCTAGTCAGAACAGTGGTTTCGAGACCACTAAACCGAGGATAAGGAAAATTATTCAATATTATTTTATGTGTTATAGCATTAAAATATGGCCATGTAGAAATTTTGGTGCTTTAATTTTAGCAATAGCATGCTTAATTGTGAAAAAGGACTAAATCGCATAAGATGCGAAAGTTCTATTTTATAAGGTAGAGGTACCTAATAGCTATAGAATGTAATTTGGAGGTTTTTAAAAGGCAATCAGGTCATTTATCTAGTGGTGGTCGGCCATATAGGAGCTAGGGAGACAAGATTTTAATGTTGGTCAAATTTAGTGGATATTAGGTGGTAAAAATGAATAAAATAATAGGAGTATAAGATGTTATCATCTTCCACTATTCACCTATCTTCTCTCCACCGAAAATTGAAGAAGAAATAGAGCTTTGGGGGTTTAAACTTTCAGCCAAGCTATCTCCTTTACTACTAAGTGATTTAGATGGTTTTTATTTGATAATTTTTTTTTACTTTTGGAGTCCCCAAAGCTTAAGCTAGCTAATGAGGGGATAGTTTGTGAGCTAATGAGGGGACTAGTTTGTGATATGGTTCAAAGTCTAGGCACTTACCATGAGAGTGTTCATGTTGTTAGCTGAGTTTATATGGAAGAAGATGAATGTTAGGGAGATGAGAAACAACTTCTGTGAAAGGTGTTAACATGAAAACACCTAAATAGGACTTAAATGCAAAGAATGAATTTGTGTCATAAATGCATGAAATGGTGAGAATGGTGGGTTGTTGTAAGAGAAATAAATGTTCAGCTAGGCTTATTTATTGAGAAAATGTGTTGAGAAATAATTTACGAGCCTAGGGGCAAAAATCGTAATTTTGCCATAATACAAGGGCAAAATGGTCATTTTTGCTCAAGTGTAGATTTTGATGTATTGTGATCACAGGATGATATAAATGAATGAATTTCATTTTTATAGCTCAAGAAGAGCGTGGAATCAACCTTGACCATGGAAAAGGCAAGGTGACGGATTAAACCGTTAGTTAAAACTTTTTGCACCGAGGTAAGTTTATGTGTAAACAATGCATTTTCTTTATACACATTATGTTGCTAATTGGTGTATGGCATGAATGAGAACATGTGTGGTTCAAGTGGATCGAATGTGGTAGTCATTGAATAATTATTGTATGAATGATGAAATACTCATATGAACATGTCATGACAGCATTTGATGGTGGGCTAAGTGCGATACCACCTTGTTCCTTAATTAAGATGGGCTATATGCGATACCATCATTTATTTATCATTTGGTGGGCTATGTGCGATACCACCATAACTAACCTTTTTGGTGGGCTATGTGCGATACCACCCTAATAAAGACTGATGGTGGGCTAAGTGCAGAACCACCGAGTAATTTGACTACGAGTAATTGATTAAGAGGTTGTGATGTGTTGTTTTATGTGATATTGTGATGCTAAGTGCAGGGGAACATGCTAATGAATGTATACATTCAGCTTGTGATATGGTTGGAATATAGAATAGGAGGAAATGAGTAAGCATGATTATGAATGTAGATTGTTTCTTGCTTAGTATGAAATGTTATATAAATGATTAGTACATGCTATAATGTTTTATTGTTTACATGTAAACTTACTAAGCTTACTCCCCTTTTCTTTTTCCCTGGTTTTATGGAGTTTAAGAGCTGAGCCAGGATACGATGATAACCAGAAGCTCGCCAACACTATCTACTCACCTCGGTATATTTAGACTAAGTGATTTTGTGTATGGCATGTATAGGGGCTAGACTAGTTAGATTATTTTGTTGATTTGGCCAAAAGTGTATTGGCCCCATGTTAAGATAACTATTTTGCATATTGCCATGGTTGATGGCTCACCCTATCAGTTATGAAAATATAAAGTTATCCATGGAAGTTCATATTGAAATTATGAGTTGTTTATTAGTATGTTGAATGTGTTCATGTGGTGTGAGCTAGAGGGGATGCAAAGAGCTTGGCAAATAGCCTTGTTCTTGTCCACATAGGTAGGCACATGGGCGTGTGTGTAGGCTGTGTGTGACACACGGTTAGTCCATGTGCGTGTACCCAGGCCGTGTGAAGTCTGCACCTTGAATCTGGAATTTGAATCATCATACGGTTGAAGCACACGGGCGTGCCCAGGCCGTGTGGATTAATTAGTGTCGACCACGGGCTAGCCACACGGGCGTGTGACTAGGCCGTGTGTGACAAACAGAATGTCCAGATTTTTGCACACGGGATAGGGACATGGGCGTGCATGACCAAACGACCTGCCCACACGGGCGTGTCCTATTTCCCACGGGCTTGTGGCCCCTATTTAGGTAAAATTTTCTTAAGTGCGTAGAAGTTTCCAAATTACCCCCGAAATCTTTTGGGAGCACGTTTAGGGTCTCGTAGCTCCATTATAAGGATGATAGACATATGAATGGAGAAGTTATAATTTGAAATGAGTTTGATAGTCCAAGGTTGTATGACCAAGTGAGTTGAGTCCGGTAATGCCTCATGCCCGGTTCCTGCTAAGATACGGGTAAGGGGTGTTACACAGAGAACCACATTAGGTAATAATCCTCCTTAAAATTATATCTTGACTTAATTGTAACAAACACATCCAGACCTTTTAGAGTCATCATGTATTAACAAACACGTCTAGACCTTTCAGAGTCATCCATGTATTAATCCCCTTTGACTACTCCGGAGACAGACACAGGCTCTTCATACTTAGACCTATCTTTCATGAACTCATTATATATTAACTTAATTGTAACAAACACATCTAGACCTTTTAGACACATTAACAAATTTCTATTATCTAGAGACAAGCATCTTTTAACCTCAAGCTTCATGTTTCATACTTTGACCATGAAACTTCATGTCATCCTTACATGCAAGTTTATAAATCTTTTGTTCTTCATCAGAGTCATCACATCATATTTTACTAGTTTTTATTTCACGATTTGTTTACTTAGCATAGAAATTTTTAGAAGACATATTATGCATGTAAGAGTCAGTTTAGGGACTCGCCTGATAACCTCAAAAGGTAGCTTAGCCTTCAGATCTATCATTCAACAGGATGCTACCACCTCCTCTATCTTGTAGAATAGAAACACTTCGTTAGAACCTGATCTGTCGTAATTTAGTGTAGCAGATTAAACTAGTTTTCACAATTTAAGAACTTGAATACAAGCACTATTGTTAAGTTTTAGTTAAGTGTTCGTAATTCTCTTTGCTTTCAATAAAATATGTAATTTGAGCCTTTTATTGACCTTAGGGGCTGAATGAGGCCTCAGGGTGAGCCAATATGTAACGCCCCGAATTTGGGCCTAGTAGAATTGGGCCTATTGGGCCTTGGGCATGGGAGCGTTTAAAATTTTTGAGAGCAAGAGAACGGCACTAATGCAAGTTGGACCTATTAGGTTAGTGATTTTGGAAGATTAGGGGGCTCTCATGAAGTCTTGGGTTCAAACCTGGGCTTTAGGAAAAATTTTGGTTTTAGGTGAATAAAACCCTTGATGTAAGTAAAGGCTTTAAGAATATTGTTGGGGAAAACATGACACAAGGAAGCATGTGGTCTAGTGGTTGTGGCGTCATTAAGGTTGTAAGGGAGACTGGGTTCAAGTCTTGGCCCTTGCAATTTATTTTGGTTTTCTTTTAAATGAACCTGGACACTGACAATTAGGCTTTATTAATAATAATGTTTGGTTAGTGACACAAAATGAGCTTGTGTCCTAGTGGTGGTGGCGTGACATGGCTATCAAGAGGACTTTGGTTCGAATCCCTTTGCACGCAAAGGTTGATTATTTTGCTATGTTGAGACGGCAGGTGGTTGTGATGGAATTAAACTCTGCTGAAGGTGAAATCCCACATCGGGAAGCTAACATGAGGTTAGGCGAGAAGCTGGCTTTAAATAAAGTGAACCAGGAGGAGAGTAGGGATACCTTTCTTGGCTTATCCCTTTCTCTTTGTGGCGTGTTCGTTCGAAGTGTGGATTAGCTTCAGATTCCTATCAAGTGTGTATTTCATACTACTCTAGTTGTAGAGCGGCAAATGTAGAAATGCAGGTCACACGACATGGTAGCCACACGAGCGTGCGAGCGCACGTGTGGGAACCTCGACGCCATAGTTTAGGCCATCATGAGTGTTCTTGTGGGTTTAGGCTGTTTGGGCCACGATGGGCCGAAAGGGGCCATGTGGGGTCAATGGGCCTGTGGGCCTAGTCGGATAAGTTGTATGATTGGGTAGTAAATATTGGACTGGACTATGTGAATCTCATATTTGTGGCTAGATTTGGAATAAATGGGCCACACGAGCGTGTGGGCCTACTTGGGCCGAGAATGGGCCTTAGGCCCATTCGCATCCTTATCTCTGTTTAGAATACCTTGATTTACAAAATTATTGAAATACTGTCAACTGGTGAAATTACTGAAATACCCTCGATTTGGAAAATTACTAAAATACCCTTGGTTTCCAAAATTACTAAAATACCCTTGGTTTGCAAATTTATTGAAATACCCCTAGTTTGCAAAATTACTAAAATACCCTCGACTTGTAAAATTACTGAAATACCATCGATTTGCAAAATTACTGAAATACCCTCGGTTTGCAAAATTATCGAAATACCATCGATTTGCAAAATTACTGGAATAGTCTTGGTTTGCAAAATTACTAAAATACCCCTGTATGGTAAAATTACTAAATTACCCCTGTAGGGTAGAATTACCAAAATACCCCTGAAGGGTAGGATTACTGAAATACCCTTATAGGGTAAGATGACTATTTTACCCTTGTGGGTAAATGACTGACTTAGACTATGGGTTGACTAATTTAACTGTGGTTGTAGGACTGATATGCTTTTATTACATGTTTAAAAAATTGTTACTAAGCATGGCCATTTTGCATACACGTGTAATGATTGAGCATGATATACACGACATATTGCATGGGGTTGGGACATTGATACGAAGGAAGTTCTGATAGTGTCGCACGAGCCGCATGACGACTGTGGATCCAGTATTGATCTGTTAAGGTCGCACGGGTCGCCCGAGACGACTGTGGACCGACAGACCGCTTAAAGCCGCTTAATCTGATTATGGCTCTGTGCCAACCTAAATATGGCTCTGTGCCATCTTGATTATGGCTTTGTGCCAATAGTATTTACCCTTGGCTATATGCCTAACATATGAATCGATGACTCTGTGTCGATCATATTTACCCAAGGCTATGTGCCGGTTATATTACCGTTGCTGATGGCTATGTGCCAAACATAATACAGTTACTGATGGCTTTGTGCCTATTATAATACCGCTACTGAAGGCTTAGAGCTGTATATATACTCGCAGCTTTGCTGCAATTTCTGTTAGGGCCACAACCGGTGATAACAGTGGTGTGCTGGCTGGATGGGTCGATTTCATCCCCACGTAAGTGTAGGGTTGGTAAGGGTGGTGTGTTGGCTGGACCGGGGTGGGATGCATCCTCATACCATTGCATATCTGTCATGAGATCTGTCACTGTACTGGGCTTATGCCTACTTGTTCTGTAATTTGTTTGGGCTGGGCCCAATTGATTCTGTTATGGGCTGTGACCCAAATGATATTGTAGTGGGCTTTGACCCACGTATGCTCTGAAGTGGACTGTACTATTACTGTTAAAGGGCTTGGCCCAGACTGTTTCGGGTTCTATTTCTATATACTGATTGTTACTCTAGTAAGGGGATTACACACTGAGTTTTCGTAAACTCACCCTGTTTATAACTATGTAGGTAATCCCCAGCCTTAGGCGAATCGGTGCTGCGAGGGACTCGGAGAAGGCCACACACTGCTTATGGTTTCCGTTTTGATTATTTACATTCAAGTATTTTGATTCGGGTTGTAATAAGGCCTCCTTAAGTTTCTGGATTTTAACTCTGGGTCTTTCTTTACTTTGAATTATATCCGTTTATAAGTAAATCATGGTTTTCCAAAATGTTAACTGCTTTTAAAACAACACTACGTTTTCGCAACATTTTCGAAATGGTTTCGCGACTTAATCTTTTTCGTAAATCAATTACTTTCAAAATTTTCTTCCGCAACTGAAAAGATGTTTTGGGAATAACACTAATGATTTTTCAATGTACCACGTTTTAAAAATAAACTAACGTAACTGAGATTTTACTCAAGTTTTAAACAAGAAAGGTTTTCAATGAAAACATGGTTTTCGAAAAACACTTCAATGTGACACGCCAGATTCGGGCCTAAATTCTAGGCATAGTTTGGGGTGTTACACAATATGCTTTCCAAGTGTACAAGAGGCCATTAGAAGGTGTGCTAACTTGATACTGGTCGCTGTGTTGCGACACGAAGAGTTGGATGTCGCAACATAGGGAGAAGAATAGAGGAATTTCAGGATTGCCTTCAGTGTCGTGACCCAGCATGAGGATGTTGTGACACACCCTTGAAGATACCCTGAAGGTGAAGCATACTGCCCTCGATGTAGCGGCAAAGGACCTGGTGTGTTGCGACATCACCTCTGTGCAATTTTGGTGGCTTGACCACACTTGATTATTAAGCCATCGTTGCCGAGCAACCCAAGGTGGCAAGTCATTGTTGGCGGGCACCCGGGGATCACTTAATTGGTGGTTTAACCACATATCAGTTCTGGTGGCTTGTCTACAACTATGTGTATTGGTAGCTTGTCTGTAAAATTGGTGGCTTGTCCACATATCTGCTGGTGTGTGTTGGTTGGATGAGTTTTGGGGAATTCTTTTTGGTGTGTAGCGGAGATGGGTAGGATGTTTTGAAAAATATGCAGAATTGGTTTTACTAAAATTTGCATTGACATTATCATGTGCATAAAAGTTTGTATATTTGAATAATATGTTTGTGATTATAATATTGAAATGTTTTATGTGATAATTGATATTTAGCTTGTTATAAAAATCACACTGAACTTATTAGCTCACCCCTTAATTTTCATAAACTTTTCAGATAATACACGAGCGTAGGACTTTGATGCAGCATATGGAGGAGTTTCTCGGATACAATTTTTAATAAAATACATTATAAACTGTTTGGGTTTTTTTTGGACATTGGACAATTTTTAGGTTATTTATACTTTTGATATAATAATTGCTTTGCGTGCAAAATCGATGAAATTATAAATGTTTTAATTATTGTTTTTAGAACTTAAATGGTTTTATCTAATCTTAAATAAATTTTAAACTTAAAATTTTCTAAATATTTTTAAAAGTTCGCTGCAAATGATTTACATCTAGACCATTTATAAGTAACATTCGACGTTGATGCTGCAAATTTCCTATTTAAATGCTTTAAAATGATAATTCAATTTAATTAGTGAATTTTTCCAAAATAAACATGTTTTACTAAGTGTTTTACAAAAATATTAAATTATTTAGAAATCAATTCTAGGTTTTCATAAAAATGATTTAAACATAATTGTTTTTAATAAGAAAAAGTTTTCATCGAAATTAATGTGCCTTCCGAAATTTGGCCATAACATCTAGGTCGGGTTTGGAGGTTACATACATAGTCTATCATCTACTCAAGATTTAGTTATGTCACGTTATGAATGTCACAAGTGAATAAATCCATAAACTGATTTAGGATCTATTCTGCTTGGGTCCTGACTCATGTACTATCAGTCCAATCAGTCACATATATGTCTCTATCTTTTGGGAGTCATTCGCTCTGATGCCCAAGACAATGCTTCTCCCCAATTGGACTTGATAGACAACATATTAGTCTTTCAATTAGTTTGCCCATTTCCAATTAGACTAAGGACATGTTTAGGTTCGTCTACTAATACAAGTTGTCCTTTTGTATTATGATCCGACCACGTAACACCACTTAATATTAATTAAACATTAGACAACTAGTGAGCAACGTTTGCTTCCATTTTTCTTTTGTGTGCAAAAACCATGTGAAGACAATAATAGAAAATATGAACGTAATTAACGAGTAGTTTTATTAACAAACCTGTTAGAAAAATTACAAGTGTACATTGATGAAAAATACTACACTTAAGGCACCAGATCCAACACAAACAACTCAAATAATCACAATAACTTTGATCAATCACCAAAAGATAGAGCACAAATCTCACCTTAAATCCTTTCTCTTTGTCAACTTAGCTTGTCCTAACACTAGAGCCTCCTTCGTCCTGGCAGCAGAGCATGACAAAAAATATCAGTTAAATCAAAGTCACATAGATCTTAAACCCAGAATACACTAAACAAAAACTTATTAAGAGTATTTAGCCTCCTTTCTCAAATTCTCGAACACAGAGAGTGAACAAGCTTACCAGATTCTCAATCTCTCTACTTCCAGACTCCAATTCTTATATCTTCTACTCCATGTAGGGCTCTCCTAAGTTCTCCTCTTTTTCGGAGCAATTGAAAAGGACAGTGCAAGTAAAAAAAATATTCAGACAAAATTGAGGAGGATTTTCTTTTGCAACAATATTCACTTCCACTTATATATAACTATTGTACACGATCTCTCAATCTCTTTTAGCCAATCACTGACAATTATTATGTCTCCCGCTATGGAACTGGTCGGTTCCATCCTAACCAAACCAGAATTGAAACTTAACTATTTACCCGATAGTTACAAATTTTCCAAAAATTCCTAGTAGAGCCCGTCAACTTACTATACATTCAATTAAGTCCCAGAATTCCTTTAAATTTAAAGTTCTTAAAGAAATCTGAGTGTGATAACTCCCCCACCCTTAAAGAAAATTTTGTCCTCAAAATTTCCTCTCTTACCTAAATTTAAAGATGACCTTTGAACTTATTTCCATTTTCCTTTGATAATTCCTTTCATAACTAGAGACATACACTTCTACTCTTCCCGAGTGTTGCAGCGCAAACCTAATATTTACATATTTATTCCAACCCTATTCTGCTCAATCAACGGTTCTGTTTTTGGCTCCATAGAAGGTGATTAGTTGCATAAAGATAATCTCATAGCCATCCTGGCGGATTCTTGGCTTACTCTATAAATCAGTCATCCATTTAGCTTGATGCTGGCGGACATCTCCTGACTTGGCTGATGCTACTTAACAGGTACTGGATACACAACTATCTTTGGCAGACATTTCTAATCTTTTAGTTATCAAGGGGTTTAAGAGAAACCCTCTCTGACTCCAATAGGTGTTAACTACAAATTCAAGGATTTTAATCGCTTATTTTAAATGAAACCCAAACTTCCCTTGGACGCTTGGATATAAAAATTGAAATGCAAGGAAATGAGGCATTTTTATTTAATATCATTTTCCACATTCCTTGTTGATTAAGTTTCCTTATGTATCTCTGAATTTTCCTCTCTTGGTCTTCCCTATTTTTTCGTGTCTGAGTTACGCTTCTTTCCTTCCTTTTGCCGCTCATCTACAAGTTTTTCAGGTAATTCTTTTAATCTTTTCATTTTATTTCATTATCCCCCAAAATGGACAGGATCAAGCATAGTCATCATGAGGGTAGAAGCCATCTAGGTGGTGGTAGTAGGAGGACTTATGGGGGAGACAAGGAGGGCAATGGGGTTGGACCCAGTAACCGCGATGGAAACACCCCTGCAGATACCCCACTTTTCCCTTGTACAACATATTGGAAAAAATCCGATTTGAAAATAGTTTTCTTGCACAGAGAAAATTTAAAATTTTGAAAATTGACCTGGTTTATATATTTATAGAAATAAACCTTAATCGAATTAATACCTATTTTTTCGTCTTAGCGGATGTTCATTGTTCTTGGCTTTCAACCAAATGATCTTTTCCGCTATTCTCGTACCATAAACTGCTTCAAGTGTGAGCTCGAACTAATTGAATCAAAACACAAAACTAGAATAAGTTTTCTCTCTTTTATTTGGGGTGAAAATGGAAATTTTCTCTTCTTTAATAAAAACTGGTAGAATTGTTATTCTACAAAAATATATTTAATAGTCAAGAATAAATTCTCTCTATTTTTCGGCAGAGGAAAAATCTCTCAAAGTTGTATATAATGCCCTACCAGTGTCATTTATTTATAAGAAGAGAAGATAGAACCCTTGTTGAATTGTAGAGGGAGAGGGAGAGGGGCTAATAGGGTGTGCTTCCCCTCATACGAATTATGATAGGGATTTAGGCCTCTTATTCATCGAGTCTAATTACGAGTTCTTCTTGGGCCTTTTGACCTAGTACTTATAATTTGATCCAACCTGATTCAAATTTTGCATTTCCCAAAATAAACATTAATATTTTATATTAAATAATTTTCTCATCCCTATTTTACCCTTAAAATTTTTTTTTGGTGATTTTACCCTGGTAAAATTTTGAGAAAATATGTTCAATATTTCATAACTCAACATGTTCACTATGACTGGATGTTGATTAGGCAAGGTTTGTTGTATGAAAATAAGGGATAAACAGAGGTACTTGGATATTCAAATGTTGATTGGGCAAGATCTCCATTAGATGGGAGGTCTAGTTCAGGATATTGTGTCTTCACTAGAGGGGATTTAATATCATGGAAAATCAAGAATGAAGATATGGTTGCAAGGTGAAGTGTAGAAGTAGGGTATCAAGTTATGGCTCTACTCAGTTGTGAACTTATCTATTTGATACAACTTCTTCAGGAGTTAAGATGTAAAATGGACAACGTAATGTGATAATCAAGAAACACTACTACAAATTCGGTGTTTCATGAAAGGACAACACACACACACATAGATAAACTATCAGTTTGTCAGACAAAAGATCAAATCAAAGTGTATTACTACTAGTTTTCCCAATTCTAATAATCAGCTAGTTGACATTCTTAATAAGTCTCTTCAAAAACCTTAGATTGAGCATATATGTAACAAGCTAGGAGCATATGATCTATATGCTCTAGATTGAGAAGGAGTGTTAAGAAATGTTTTAACGTAGAGATTCTTTGCATAATATTAGGAATTGTAATTATGAGAATTAGGCTATCAATTAGGGTTGTAGAGAGGTGGTTTTTTTCTTCTTTTGTATATGCTTTAAGTGTATATATACCTTTCTAAGATAGCAGAATAATCAAGCAATTATTTAGAATTTTCTCTCTTTTTTCTCCTTTCTATCTTCTCTTTTTGTTTTTCTCTTCAATTGGTAAAAGCCATCAACCTTCTTTTCCCTTTTTTTCTTCTTCCCTTCTTCTTTCTTTTCTTATCAAATTTACAATATTTTATATTGAAGTTGTATGGATATATATTATAATTTGTTAGGCTGATCATGACATAGTATGTCTTTGAAAAATTATCCAATAATTGTATTTGGCTATAATTACTTTTAATTACACATATGTGATATTTTTGAGTAAATCACTATAATTAGAGGTCCCCAATTACACTCTACAATTCTTATGGGAAAAGTTTAGAGTTGGAATAATTACACATGTAATTACAAACAATTACACTCAAAATCAATTACCGTATGACTTTTTAAGCGTACATGATTCAAGTTTTAAAAAGTTATTTTTATACAATAATGATACTATTTTAATTTTAGGATATATATTATTTTTAAAGTATAATTATATGCTATTTTACTAATCTCGTTTAAATAATTTAATAACTTTAATGACAAGAGATAATTTATGATACATTTTGACCTACTAAATAATTATAATCACATAGTATTTGTTATAAATTATTTATACTAAATTTAACTAATCGACATAATATTTATATTAATTATTTACACTTGGTCAATGATCAATTGATGATGACAAAGAGTATATATTTAATGTTAGGAAAAGAATAACATAACAAATACTAAATGCTGGAGTAACTAGATAAAATTTCATATGATATTTTTTTTGTTAATTTTATTAGTAATTATATTGTTGAATACTTTTTTAGACTAATTATTTACTTTAGATTTTGTAATTTGTTTAGAGAATTTTTCTCAAATATTATTCATAGGTTTTACAAAAATCAATTTTTACAATTCTTGAGCAAAGTTATATAGAATTTAAAATTATATAATTATGCAATTATAACTTATACTATGAAAATGAAATAAAAAATTATTATATCATTACATCTTATCAATTAAATATATGTACAGAATTAAATGATTACACTTTCATCTAATTCCTGCCGTGTGATTCTAAATATACCTGTACTTGTTTTTTGATAAAATAAATATACCTGTACTTAAATATATTAATTCGTATAAATTTATAATTATAAATTAAAAGAGAAAAATATCAAAGTTGAGTACCGCTACGTGGTTATATCACTAGTTGTAAAGCCAATCATTTATTATTTATTTATATGCCTAGCTACTTCCATTCAATTATTAAAGACAAAATATTTAGAAAGGAAATTTGATAAAGTAATCTTAGAGGCTATCAAAGCTATTCAAAATGAACAATTCATAGTATTAAATTTCATCTTGGTAAAGAGAATTTTTTAAGTTTTAGAGTGTATTGGATAATAGAAGTTATGTTCTTAAGGAAAAGAATAAAAATCAGATTTCTTAATTAAAATGACTTCAAATAGGAATGAAAGTATTCAGGTTTTCTACAAAACTTCTGGAGAGCTCACAGCTAATTTAAATGTTTGATTTGGTAAATTATTTTTTTTTTCGTATTTTGATATAATTGTTTGTTTATATTAAAAAAGAGAGTTAAATCCTTCGTAATAATCACGATTCATGACCTATTAGCAACGGTGGTTGACCGGAATTCTTAATATGTTTTATATAGATATAATCAACACATATCTAATTAGCTATTGATCAATATCCATCTTAAATACCAAAGCAAAGGCAAAATAATAATTATAATCCATCACTCTCACCTTGCAATGCTGTCGTTTTTTTGTCTTAAAGGCATTGTTTCTTTGCAATTTGTTTATATGCTTCAGAAAATTAATAAAATAGAGACGTTAACTTTGAAAATAGAATAATAAACTAATATTGTACTTTTACTATATAATTGTTACACTCAAACCAGCATCAGATCCGATATCAACAGCAATCACACTATGATTCAGTACAAAGAAACGAAAATTATTTCACGATTATTCGGTCCTTTTAAGTTTTTAAAAAATTTATTTTAGTATTTTCATCTAATTTTTCATCTTATTTAGTCATCGAATTTGTATTATTTATCAAATCATTTCAAAATAAATAAAAAAATTAACGTTTATTAATTTTGCTAATATAGCATACACGTGCCATGTGGATATCATGTCATCAATTAATTAATCTTTTAAAAATAAGAATATTTTAAAAAATAATTTTTAAATTTTTTAAAATTATTTAATTGTTGATGTAGCATTCACTTGGCAATTCATGTGTATGCCAAGTTAGTAAAGTTAACAAATAATAACTTTTTTTTATCTATTTTGGAGTGATTTGATAAACAATATAATTTTAAAGACTAAAAAAGACAATAAATTAAATGAAAGCTTAAAATATTTTTCTTTTTAATTGAAGAGCCAAATATGTAATTATTCCTTTCACAAAAAACTAAATTAGCACGCCGTTTATTAACAAAAAAAAAAAAGGAAAAAGGTTAAGAAGTCAAATTTAAAAATCTTCAATTTATGAATGAATTGAATAGACATTAAAATTAAAAATATATAATTTTTAGGTTGATTGAATCCACTAGCCTACTTATAAGATTAAAAAAATGCTTAGGGTTACTTTAATATTGTTTCCCATAAATATTTTTGGGATAAAAAGTATGTTTGAGATAAAAACATTGTTAAATAGGATATTTTTGAGTTTTTTAAAAATACTTTTGAGATAAAAAATGTTTTAGAAAATTACTTTTTTGACTAAAAGCAAAAGTAGAAAGTTTTAATTTTTATTTAAAAATATCTTTTAACTCAAAAATACTTTTAAAAAATATTACTCAACATATTACCCATAAATCAATTCAAGATTTTCATTGGTTTTACTATGCATTTCTCAACCTTCTGTATTTTATATTATTTTTTTGCTTAATCTAGCTTGAAAATGATTAGCTTTTGTGAATTGATAATGGGTAGGAACCAATTTTGCTTGTGATTGATTAATTAAAATGTTCATTGGTTGATTTAAAGTTTGTAAAATTTGGATTTAATCAAATGAAATTGAAAGCCTACAATTGACGTTTCTAAGGGATTATCTAGATAAGTGAGATCGAGAGGAAATCTTATTGAGCATTAATTCGATTAGCCCGATTTAATTTAGTAAGGTCGAAAGATAAAATGGATTAAATTTTTTATTTGAATAAAATGGTGACCGATAGGTAAAATTGGACTAATTAGGAAAATTAGACATTCAAGCTCTCTAAACTGGTAACTAACCATTGACATGGATATTAATCAACCACTTTCTTTGCTTGATTATTAATTTTTTTGAAATTGGTTTTATTGCTTTTTAGTTCTTCTAGTTTATTATTTAATATAATTTACCTCTTTTCATGACTTGTCGTACTATGCTACCTAGGAATTAGCTAGATAGACTTAC
Organism: Gossypium australe; assembly: GCA_005393395.2. NCBI lineage: Eukaryota > Viridiplantae > Streptophyta > Magnoliopsida > Malvales > Malvaceae > Gossypium > Gossypium australe. The sequence goes on from CM016614.1 coordinate 58,718,585, forward strand.
TTTTTGCTTGTTTTAGTTAATGCTGATCAATCTTAATACTCAATCTTCGTTGGGTTCGATCATTGGAATACTTCTTATTCTATTGTAACACAAATATTATAATTGACCTATCACACTTATAGTTTAAGCCATATTATCATCTTTATATCTTTTGTGCAAATTTCTTTGCTTAGTGTTCATACACTATGGCAAGGTCAATCTGTTGGCGTCTTTTTTGGGGAGATTTTTGTGTGTGATAATTTATTTGTGGCGATTTATGCATGTTTTGGTTTGTGAAGGTAATTAGGGAAAACTAGGTTTATAGATACGACGTATCACAACCGGATTTCCAGAAACCTTTCTAGGGGTTTTGCATGTTTCTAGAAAATCAAATTTTAAGTTAAAAATGCTGAATTTAATTTACGTTTGTGGTTTTAATGCTTAGCTGCCAGGAAAAGTGGAAGCTTTAGCATTGGAAAAGCTAAGCTGGTGAGACAAAAAAGTATCAGATGAGTTTCTATACTCAAATTCTGAAATGTTTTATGGTTGACATGAGTCTGTGCGGAGTTCAGATTTAGTTATATGATATTTGTTAATTGAATGCTATGAATGCATAAGGTTGAGTCTGTAATTGAGTACTGCAAATATGTCGGCATGCATGAAATAATTGTGGTGATACATGTATAAGTTTGGCATACTCTATGATATTATATTTATGTAATAATCAATCTGTGTTTGCGTGTTATGATTGAAGTACGAAGGGAAAATGGTCGAATGGTTAGATGAAGTTAGGAATTGGGGAAATGAAATCTTCATTAGATACCACCATTGAGAGTTGTTGGGTGCAATCCATGGTGTGTGAAGCTTCGAGCATCAAGGTTAGGAATGGCGAAATGGAGGAATGGACGGAGGAATAGGGAAAATGGATTTGCTATTAGATACCACCATATTGTAACAGCTCGATTTAGACCCTAGTTGGAATAGTGGTTCCGGGACCACAAATCTAAGTCTAAAAAATATTTTAATATTATTTTCAATGCTTAAAGTATGTAAATTGACATGTGTGAAATTTTTGTGATTTAGTTTAATCATTTGAGTGCCCGATTGTTGAAAGGACTAAATACCACAAAAGATAAAAGTGGAATTCTATATGTTTAATGTGTTGGATTGCTTTGGCTTTTGAATATGATGGCCTTAAATGGCAATTATGCCATAAGAATTATGACTGGACATTAACGACCTTTGTTGACATGTTTTATATGTTTAATTTTAATGTACAAAATGGTAAATGGGAAATTAAATGATGAATTAATAAAACCAGTGCATGAAAATAGTCATATATGTTCATATTTGCCGAAATTACAAAGAAAAAAGAAAATAAAAAGAGTCCTTATGTAACAGCCCAGTTTAGACCCTGGTCGGAACATTGGTTTTGAGACCACAATTTCGAGGTCGAAATAATACTTTAATATTATTTTCTGTGTGAACAGTATGTGATTTAGCCTGTGTGAAATTTCTGTGTGAAGATTTTATTAACTGTGTGCTGAATTAAGAAAAAGGATCTAATCGTATAAGATGCAAAAGCTGTGTGCTGATTTATAAATGCCTAATTGTGGTTTTCTTTTTAATATGGAGGCTTTATGATGCAATTTGACCATTATTAGTGATAGTGGGTGCAATAGCCAAAAATAGCCTTAGTGTATAAATGTTTTATATGTTTAATAAAAGGGTAAATTGGTAAATGAAGAAATAATGTATATTTACTAAAACAAATGAGAAAAAGAAAGCCTTATTCATCTTTTCTTCCATCGATTTTTGAAGAAAGAATAAGGGTTTAAAGTTTTTGAATTTTTGGCACCTATCAAGCTTGATTCAAGACCAAGAGAGGAGAGGTTCGGATCGAGATCGAGGCAAAGACAAAGTGCTCGATTAATTGACCGTTTCGGTATTTCGACGTCGGAGGTAAGTTCAGACATAATATGTGTATTTAGCTATGTTTAATGTTGTGAAATGAATGGTATGATAATATTGAAATGTGAATGCTATGTGAGGGCTCGAATTATGTGGCACTAAGTGTGCGTATTCGAAAATGTGACCGAGATGATTAGCACTGTGTGTGTGGAATATTATAAGCTTCGGCTTTGTGGTTGGCACTGTGTGTGCGATACCAATTTAAGATCGGTTTGATATGGATGCATTATGTGTGTGATTCTAATTAAGCTTCGGCTAACGATTTGGGCACTAAGTGTGTAATTGAATCGAGGAAGGGATGAAAGATGATTGAAATGGAATATTGAGTATTGAGTAGCATATGAAATCGATAACTAAGTGTTGGCTAAGGTACATTCAGAACCTATGTGGTTGATGAGACTATGAATGAGTTTATGAAAGGTTAATTGAACATATTATCTTTAGATGGTATGGTATATATGTGATTGTGAATTAATCTATGTGATGTTTTGTTTTGGCATGATGTATTATGTTATGAATTTCCTATGCTTTGAAAGCTTACTGTGTAAATTGTTTCTCTGTTTTACAGTGTCAGCAGAGTTAGCTCGGATCCGGGGATCGTCAGCATCTCTATCACACTATTAGCAATCTATGTTGGTACTTTTGAAGATGTGTATATTGAATATGGCATGTATAGGCTAGTTGTTTTGAAATACAATTGAGATGTGTAAATAGCCATGAGATGTGGCTAGATAAATGTTGGAATTATGCAAATATGAATTTGTTATGTGAAGTATATTTTGGTATGTTTTTTTGGCAATAAGAATGTCTTATAAATGAAATTCTTAGTGATGGATTGATGCTATTGTAACCTAGTGAAGTTATGGATGAACCATGTTTGGTAATGCATGTGTTTAATTGTGAAATTTCGTTATAAGTAGACATGATTAGAAGTGAGATTGAATAAGATGATATGTTGATCATTTGACATGTTTTTGGTTGTCAATAGTACATGAAATGAATTGGTATATTGATTGTAGGTTTGACCCAAATGTGGGTGGCATGTTGGCCTTGCAAATGGCCTATTTTGCATGTCTAGTTAAGGGACACGGGCGTGTATCTCCACTGTGTGGTTCAAGGAACACTTCTAAGTGTGTCTAGACAGGTTACACAGTCGTGGCACACGGGCGTACCTGGTGGCCGTGTGACCAAGTCAGTAGCTAGCCTAATAACACACGGCCATGGCACACGGGCGTGTCCAGTGGCTGTGGTAATAAGTCAGTATGCATGCTCTGTTTTGACACGATGAGTCAGATAGGAGGAGAAGAGGCTAGAGAAGCCTTCCTCCATATGATGAACACGTGGTACATGGAGTTCGTTCGTATGAACCCGAATATACAACCCCCTCCGCCCCCACCTATCCCTCAGCCTATCCCAGTAGCCCCTCAAGTAGTCGAGGTGGTAAGAAGAAACAAACCTCCGGTTGATAGGATTCGAAAACATGGAGCAGAGGAATTTCGGGCCTGAAAGGATGACGATCCGGAAAAGGCAGAGTTCTGTCTTGAAAATACCATTAGGGTATTTAATGAGCTGTCGTGCACACCCAAGGAGTGCATGAAGTGTCTAGTCTCTCTTTTAAGAGATTCTGCTTACCAATGGTGGAACACCCTTGTGTCGGTAGTACCGAGGGAAAAGATCACATGAGAATTCTTTCAAGAAGAATTCAGGAAAAAATACATCAGTCAAAGGTTTATCGATTAGAGAAGAAAAGAATTTTTAGAATTGAAGCAAGGCAAGATGTCAGTGACTGATTATGGGCGTGAGTTTGTATGACTCAGCAAATACCCTCAAGAGTGTGTGTCCACCGAAGCCATCATGAGCAAAAGATTTGAAGATGGACTAAATAAGGACATTAAATTATTTGTTGCTATCCTAGAACTGAAAGAATTCATTATGCTAGTAGAGAAGGCTTGAAAAGGTGAAGAATTAGTAACGGATAAAAGGAAAGCTGAAATGGAGTCTCGTGACCTGAGAAAGAGACAATGGAATAAGTCATTCCAGTCCTCATCCAAGAAGCCAGGAGAATTCTCCACTCGATCGGCTACTTCCATCGGGTTTTCGAGTAGAAACAAGGGTAAACAGTATTCGGGGAATAAGGCTTAGACTACTTCAGTCGCTAGTGTTGGGAACATTCAATCTAATAGACCGGAATGCCCACAGTGTGGTAGATGTCATCTCAGTGAATGTCGGGCACATGAGAATGCTTGCTTCAAGTGTGGTTCCCAAGATCACTTAATAAAAGATTTTCCTGAGATGATAAAAGAGGAGAAGACTCAGAATGCAAGATCCGAGAGCATGGTCAGAGGTAGACCACAGAGGAAACCGGGAAGTGGGATGAGTAGTAGGGGTAACCCTAGAAAGCAGGCTGCGAGACCCGAGGGTAGGGCGCCTGAAAGGACTTATGCCATTCGCGCTCGCGAAGGGGCATCTTCTCCTGATGTTATTACAGGTACCTTTTCTCTTCATGATACTAAAGTAATTGCTTTAATAGATCCCGAGTCTACCCACTTTTATATTTGCATGAAATTAGTATCTATTATGAGTATACCTATAGAATCCACAGGGTTTGTGATAAAGGTGTCTAATCCATTAGGAAAAAGTGTACTAGTTGATAAGGTATGCAAAGATTGTCCATTAATGATTAGAGGTCATTGCTTTAAGGCCAGTCTTATGTTATTACCATTTGATGAATTCGATATTATTCTTGGTATGGATTGGTTAACCACTCATGATGTGATTGTCAATTGTGGAAAGAAATATATTGAGTTGAAATGTGAAAATGGCGACACCCTACATGTTGAATCAGATGAACAAAATAGATCACCGGTAGTGATCTCTCTATTACCAGCTCAGAGGTATGTAAGAAAAGGGTATGATGCATATATTGCATTTGTGATGAATGCCAAAGAGATAGAGTCAAAGATTGAATCAGTACCGATAGTGTATGAGTACTTGGATGTTTTTCCCGAGGAACTACTAGGACTACCTCCGATTAGAGAAGTTGAGTTTGGCATTGAACTAGCTCCCGGTACTGTACCAATATCTACTAGTCCTTACAGAATGGCTCTGACGGAGTTGAAGGAACTAAAGGCACAGTTGCAGGAGTTAACAAACAAGGGCTTTGCAAGATCAAGTTGTTCTCTATGGGGTGCTCCGGTTTTATTTTTGAAAAAGAAAGATGGCACCATGAGATTGTGCATAGATTACAGGTAACTGAACAAAGTAACAGTGAAGAACAAGTACCCATTGCCTAGGATCGATGATTTGTTCGATCAATTAAAAGGAGCCATTGTGTTCTCCAAGATAGACTTGAGATCGGGGTACTATCAATTGAGAGTAAAAGACTCAGATGTGTCAAAGGCTACTTTCCGAACAATGTATGGGCATTATGAATTTTTAGTCATGCCCTTTGGTTTGACCAATGCTCCTGCGATGTTCATGGATCTTATGAATCGCATCTTTCGGCCATACCTCGATAAATTTGTGGTCGTTTTTATTGATGACATACTGATTTATTCTCGAGATGAGATAGAGCATGTCGAGCATCTACGAGCAATTTTGTAGATTCTTCGAGAAAATCAGTTGTATGCCAAGTTCAGAAAAAGTGAATTTTGGCTCAAGGAAGTTGGATTTTTGGGACATATTATCTCGGGAGATGGAGTTTGAGTTGGCTCAAGTAAGATTTCGGCTATTGTTGACTGGAAACCACCGAAGAATATATCTGAAGTTAGAAGTTTTCTAGGCCTAACTGGCTATTATAGACAATTCGTCAAAGTGTTTTCCATGATAGCGACTCCGATGACGAAATTGTTACAGAAAAATATGAAGTTTGGTTGGACAGAAAAGTGCCAGCAAAGTTTTGACAAGTTGAAGGTATTGTTGACAGAGGCTCCAGTTTTAGTACAACTCGAGTCGGGGAAAGAATTTGTGATCTACAGTGATGCGGCCTTAAATGGATCAGGCTATGTACTTATGCAAGAAGGCAAAGTGATAGCATATGCCTTAAGATAGCTAAAGCCTCATGAGAAGAATTATTCGACACATGATTTAGAACTGGCTGCCAGTGTTTTTGCATTGAAGATTTGGGGACACCATTTATATGGTGAAAGATGTCAGATTTTCACTAATCACTAAAGCTTGAAGTATTTGGTGACGCAAAAGGAGTTGAATTTAAGACAACGGAGATGGTTAGAGTTGATAAAACATTATGAGTTGATCATCGACTACCATCTGGGAAAGGTGAATGTGGTCGCCGATGCTTTGAGTAGGAAGTCCCTATTTGCATTAAGGGCATTCAATTCGTGGATGACCTTGTCTGATGATGGTTCTATTCTAGCTGAGTTGAGGGCTATACCAATGTTCCTCCAAGAGATCTGTCAGGCTCAGAAAGATGATAGTGAATTACAAGCCAAGAAAGCTCAGTGCGAGTCGACTGTTGAGTCTGACTTACAGATTAATTCCGATGGATGTTTAATGTTCAGAGATAGAATTTGTATACCGAGGAATGATGAGCTTATTCAGAGGATTCTGTATGAGGCACATAATAGATGTTTATCTATACATCCGGGTAGTACCAAGATGTATAATGACTTGAAGCAACGGTATTGGTGGCTAGACATGAAGAAGGATGTTTCTGAGTTTGTTTTAAGATGCTTAATTTGTCAGGAAGTAAAGGTTGAACACCAAGTACCTTCGGGTTTGCCCCAACCTGTTATGGTTCCGAGTGGAAATGGGACCGAATCACTATGGACTTTGTAACGGGTTTGCCATTGACACTGAGCAAGAAAGATGTTGTATGGGTTGTGATCAATAGACTCACGAAGTCAGCCCATTTCATACCAGGTTGGCTAACTTGTATGTTTCAAAAATAGTAAGGCTTCACGGAGTTCCAGTGTCAATCATATCGGATAGAGATTTGAGGTTCACATCCAGATTTTGGAAGAGGTTGCAAGAGGCCTTGGGCACAAAGTTGAGTTTTAGTACAGCTTTTTAGTACAGACAAAAAAATCTTACTCAGATTTGAAAAGAAAAGAGATAGAATATCAAGTTGGTGATGGAGTTTTCTTAAAAGTGTTGCCATGGAAAAAGTTCTTTGATTTAGCCGAAAAGGCAAGTTGAGTCCACGATTTATTTGGCCATATGAGATCAATGAGAGAGTTGGGCTGATAGCATATCGATTGGCCTTACCGTCTGAGTTAGAGAAGATACATGATGTGTTTCAAGTGTCTATGTTGCGACGCTACTGATCAGACCCTTCGCATGTAATTACTTTAATAGAGTGGACATTCAACCCGACATGACTTATAGTGAAGAACCGATTAAGATTTTAGCTCGGGAAGTCAAACAGCTAAGAAATAAGAGTATTGCCCTTGTTAAGGCACTGTGGCAAAGACACGGGATAGAGGAAGCTACATGGGAACTAGAAGAAACCATGAGAAACCAGTACCCAAACCTTTTCCCTGGTAAGATTTTTTAGGACGAAAATCCCTAATGAGGGGAGAATCGTAACAGCCCGATTTAGGGCCTAGTCAGAATAGTGGTACGAGACCACAAATCTGAGGTATAAATGAGAGTTTTAAGTTTCATGAGATGTTTGCATGATAGTATGAAAGTTTCGTGAAGAAATGTTTTAAATTGTGATTGAATGGTCCATTAGGACTAAATTGAAAAAGTTGCAAAATATGAGATTCTAGAAGCTTTTAGTATAAAATAGCTTTGGATTATTAATTATAGGTCCTTAAATAGCAATTTGCCCAATTTATAATTTTTGGACAAAAATGGACATGAGCTAGTAATTTTTGAAAGTTTAGTAAAAAGGGCATTTTGGTCATTTGGCTTATTAATGATTAAAAAGGATGAAATAAGTCAAAATTCATGTTCATCTTCTTCAAGCTTGGCTGAAATTTTGAAGAACTCCACAGCTAGGGTTTGTTCAATTTTTAAAGCTCATAGTAAGTGCATCTTAGCCCCTTTTCTAATACTCTTCGTATTTTTGAAGTCTTCGTATCATGATTTAGCTATTTTTAGCTATAGTTTGAGCTAGGATCATTGGTCAAAAATATACCCATGTATGACATGCATGTATTTTGATGTTTTATGGAATATTATGAGAGTTTGATGTAGAATAAACATCTTTTTCTAAGTGAGTTTCATGAAAAATACTAGTAAGGACTAATTTGTAAAAGTTATGAAACTGGTCATACATGAGAGAAATAGTGAGAATTTAATATTTCTATAGTTGAGATAATGAATCATATAAGCATGAAATACAAGAAAGTTGAATGAAAATCACTTTACGAGCCTAGGGGCAAACCTGTAAATATGAGAAAGTTTAGGGGCAAAATAATAATTTTGCCAAAGTATGAGTTATGAGTCAATTTAGTCAATGTGATTATGAAATGAGTTAGTTATTATTATAGATCAAGAAAAACAAGCTCGGATCGAAACCGAGGCAAGAACAAAGTCGTGGACTAAATTGACTATCTACATACATTTTGCCTACCGAGGTAAGTTTGTTTGATTTTAAAGCTTCATGAGTATTCTTATTGAATTGCTTATTATATTGTTACTGTACATTATTTCCATGAAATTGTTTAAATATGTTAAAGCAAGGAAATTAATGAAATTAAGTTCATGAAAGTCCCAAATGAAATTGGATTACTGAGGATGCTTAATCTACAACATAATACAAGAAAGCCCGTATAAGACCATGTCAAGACATGGCATCGGCAATAAAGTAAAGATATCATGTAAGTCCAAGACAAGTCTTGGCATTGAAGAGTTACTATGAGATAAAGACCCATATAAGTCCAAGCCAAGGCATGGCATTGGTGAGTCTCCAAGCAAAGATATCATGTAAGTCTAAGACAAGTCTTGGCATTGAAGAGTTACTATGAGATAAAGACCCATATAAGTCCAACCCAAGGCATGTCATTGGTGAATCTCCAAGAAAAGATATCATGTAAGTCCAAGACAAGTCTTGGCATTGAATAGTTATCATGAGATAAAGACCCTATGTAAGTCCAAGCTAAGGCATGGCATTGGTGAGTACCCAATGAAGATTTCATGTAAGTCCAAACCAAGGCATGGCATTGACAAGTTTCACTAAGTAAAGATACAACGTAAGCCCATGTCAAGACATGGCAATGGTAAGGTTTCAAGGAAACACCCAGGGAAGACTTCGTATAAGCCCATGTCAAGATATGGCATCGACACCAAGTTAAGAGATCCCATGTAAGACCATATCTTGGATATGGCATTGGCATCGAGGCATATGTATGATAGATTTAGTATCCTCTGTTATTCCAGTTAATTCATTGGGCAAAAGAGTAAAGAATGAATGAGATAACAACAAAGTTAGACATGTAAAGTTATTATCAAATCAAGGTTGAATGAGAGTATTTTTCAAGATAAGAAAGATGAAGTTTGAGTTTATGCTTACATTAGCCAAGTATACTAATTTATATTATTAAGTGATACAGGTATCTTGTTTACATTACAAGCATGAGACGAGTAAGTAACACGAAATGAGTATGAATAAGTAAGAATAAGTAAACTCTAGGACTTGAGATTTGTGATGCTATTGTTTTATCATGGATGAGTTATGTTAAGTAGTCATGCTGCTATATGCATTACATGCAAACTTACTTAGCTAAAGGCTTACCTCTTTATTTCCTTCTTTCCTTGTAGTCTCGCCAAGCTAACTTGTGGATCATTGACGTTGGAGCTCGGAACACACTATCAATCACTATTTTGGTATAGCCAAGTAGTCTATATTAAGTACGGCATGTACAGGAAACGTCTCATTTTGAGTTATGTCTTAAGAGGAGCTAAAGTGTTAGTTACTAAGTTCATTATTCTTTTGTATATGGTTAAAGAGATTGGCCAATATTTAGTAAGTTTATATATATATCAAGGTCGATGAATCATGCATTATTATTCGTGTTTTGATGAAGTATTTGAGTTGTTGAATTGGGTATTTGATTGATATTGATTTCAAGGTGGTAATTGGCTTGGAAAATAGCCTTTAAGTGCCCACATGGGCAGACACAAGGGCGCGTGTCTAGGCCGTGTGACACACACGGTCAACCCACATGGGTGTGATAAAAGGCCATGTGTCCCCTGCATGTTAGTGTTTTAAGTTAGAATAGAACACGGGCCAATCACATAGGCGTGTGCTTAGGCCGTGTGAGATGATCAGTGTTCAACATAGGTAGAGAACACAGGCGTGTTCCTAGGCCGTGTGACACAAGCAGAATATCCAACTTAGTATACACGGGGTAGGGACATGGGCATGTGTGACCACACGACCTGACGCCAGGGCGTGTCCCATTTCACATGGGCGTGTGACCCCTGTTTTGATGAATAGTTCTCTAAGTTCATAAAAGTTTCCGGATGTGAGGTTAAGGCTTCGTAGGCCCATAAGATGCTTGTTATGATTGAGAAAGAAAAGTGTTTAAATCAAAATGAAATTTTATAGCCCATAAGTACACGTTTAAGTATGTTTCAAGTATGGTCATGTCTCGTATCCAGTCCCAGCTCTGGACTCGAGTATGGGGTGTTACAACAATAATAGAGTTTGCTATAAATGTGGATCACGAGATCACTTCATTTGAGACTGCCCAAAGATGACTGAGGAAGAAAATGTTCAGAATGTGAGATTGAGTAATGTGACAGCTAGGGGTAGACCACCCAGAAATTCTGGGAATGTAAGTGGAAGTCAAAGAGGGACTACTGATACAACTGTGAGATCGGAGGCGAGAGCACCTGCCCGAGCTTATGCTATATGTGCACGAGAGGAAGCGTCAGTACTTTTACTCTATTTGATACTGATGTGATTACACTGATAGATCCAGGTTCTACTCATTCATATGTGTGTATGAATCTAGTATCAAGTAAGACTCTACCTGTTGAGTCTACTGAGTTTGTGATTAGAGTATCGAACCCCTTAAGCAAGTGTGTCTTGGTGGATAAAGTGTGTAAGAATTTTCCATTGATGTTTCGGGATGTTCATTTTTCGGCTAACTTAATGTTATTACCCTTTGATGAATTTGATATAATTTTGGGTATGGATTGGCTCACTTTGCATAATGCCATCGTGAATTGTAAACGAGAGAGTATTGAATTGAGAAGTCAAAATGGTGAGATAGTTCGAATTGAATCCAGTGATATGAAAGGGTTACCAGATGTTGTTTCTGCGATGAAAGCTTTGAACTATGTGAGAAAGGGTTGTGAAGCTAATTTGGCATATGTGATTGATACTAAGGTGCCAAAAAAGAAAATTGAATCTGTGCCTGTAGTTTGTCAGAAAAGAAAATTACTATTATGCCCCTAGCAGCCCATATGTATCAAATTTTCACACATTTAACCACACATTTTCAAATTTTCACAAATAAATCCCTATTTTGCATTTTTAATCAAAATCACTTTAAAAAATATGTAAATCTAACATCAATATTTCATATTTCATCATCAGACATCAAAGAGCTTATACTTTCATCAATGGAAACTTTCAAAATCTTTAATAGTTTTGCAAAATAGTCCTTGGGCTAACTAGACCTAGTTGCAACGATCATAAAAACATAGAAATCATTAAAAACCGAGTCAAAATGACTTACCAATTTAGCTTTCAAGTGACTGAACCCTAGATGAAACAATATGGCTTCTTTTTTTTTGATAATCGGTTGAAGATGAAAGATGGAAACATTTTATGATTTTGTTTTTATTTATTTCGTGTTATTAACTAAATTACAAAATTAACCTTGTTATTAAGCCATTAAAACACCTTAACAAATGTCCATATATGTCCACTCAAGATATTTATGGTCTAATTACAACATAAGAACCTTAAATTTAAGTTTCTATAGCTAGACACCATTAGCTATTAGAACTCAAGTTTTACGCTTTATGCGATTTAGTCCGTTTTATTGAATTAACCAACTAAACGATAAAAGTACTAAACGAAACTTTCACACAATCATTCAATCATGCTGTAAGCCTTAAAATAATAATAAAATAAATATTTTGAAATCAGATTTGTGGTCCCAAAACCACTGTTCCTATTTGACCAAAAACGGGCTGTTACAACTATCCTCCCTTAGGGATTTTCGTCCCCGAAAATTTTACCAGTGAATAGGTTATGGTACTATTTTCTCATAGCTTCCTCGGGCTCCCACGTACCCTCTTCAACTCCATGACGTTGCCACAAGACTTTCACTAAAGCTATGCGTTTATTTCTCAATTCTTTGATCTCTCGATCCAAAATTCTGATCGGTTCTTTGTTGTACGTCATATTAGGCTGAATCTCAATCTCTGATGGAGAAATCACATGTGAGGGATTCAATTGATAATGACCCAACATTGACACGTGAAACACATTATGGATCTTTTTTAACTCTGATGGTAAAGCTAGTCGATATGCCACTGGTCCTATTCTTTCGATGATCTCATACGGCCCGATGAAATGTGGACTCAACTTGCCTTTCCGACCAAATCTAAGGATTTTCTTCCACGGAGATACTTTCAAAAACACTTTATCATCGATCTGATATTCAATATCTTTTTGTTTCAAATCCTCATACAATTTCTAACGATCTAAAGCTGCTTTCAAACAATCGTGAATTACTTTCACTTTCTCTTTGATTTCTCTAACCAAATCAACTCTGTGAATCTGTTTCTTGCTAAGCTCGGTCCAGTACAAAGGGGTTCGGCATTTACGACCATACAAAGATTCGTACGGTGCCATCTTTATACTCGATTGAAAGCTATTATTATACGCACATTCAACTAACAGCAAATATTTCTCCCAATTGCCTTCAAACTCTAAAACACAACATCTGAGCGTATCTTCAAGAATCTAAATTACTCTCTCGAACTGACCGTTGGTTTGCAGATGAAAAGCTATACTGAAATTCAATTTTGTACCCAGAGCCTCTTGCAATTTCTTCCAAAACTGCGATGTAAACCTCGGATCTCTAGCTAGAATAATAGAAACTGGCACCCCGCGCAATCTAACGATCTCAGCAATGTACAATTCAACTAATCTATCGAGTGAATAGTTAGTACATACCGGGATGAAATGTGTTGATTTCATTAATCGACCAACGACAACCCAAATTGCATCTTTCTTTTTCGGAGACAGGGGTAATCCCGATATGAAATTCGTAGTCACTCTATCCTATTTCCACTTCGGTATCAACAAGGCTAAAGCAAACCTGAAGGCACTTGATGCTTGTCTTTCACTTGCTGATAAATCAAACACTTCGATACAAACTCAGAAATATCTCATTTCATACTAGACCACCAACACGATTTCTTCAAATCATTGTACATTTTGGTACTTCTTGGGTGAACTGACAAATTACTACTATGTGCCTCTTGAAAAATTTTCTGAATCAACTCTGGATTTTTTGGTACGTAAATTCTATCTCGGAACATCAAACAATCATCGGATCTAATTTGATATTCTGAATCACTAGTCGACTTTCATTACACTCTTTTAACTTGCAAATCTCTATCACATTTCTGATCTTTACAAATTTGCTGAAGAAATACTAGTTTAGCTTTTAACTCAGCTAAAATTGAACCATTATCAAATAATGTTAACTGTGTATTCATTGCTCTCAAGGAAAACAAAGATTTCCTACTAAAAACATTTGCAACAACATTTGCTTTTCCTGGGTGATAATCAATCACTAACTTGTAATCTTTTAGTAGCTCGAGCCATCTCTATTGTCGCAAATTCAAATCTTTCTGACTCATAATATACTTTAAGCTTTTATGATCGGTCAAGATGTGGCTTTTTTCACCATACAAATTATGACACGAAATTTTCAATGCAAAAACTATAGCAGCCAACTCCAAATCGTGCGTTGGATAGTTCTTTTCATGTGGTTTCAACTGTCTGGAAGCATAAGCTATCACTTTTCCTTCTTGCATCAATACGCAACCCAAACCATTCAATGACACGTCGCTGTAAATCACAAATTCTTTACCCGACTCAGGTTGAATCAACACTAGTGCCTCAGTTAACAATGCTTCAATTGATCAAAGCTTTGTTGACATTTTTCAGACCATTCAAACTTTACATCTTTCTGTAGTAGTTTGGTAATTGGTGTAGCAATCATCGAAAACCCTTTTACGAAACGTCGATAGTAACCATTCAATCCCAGGAAGCTTCTGACCTCCGATACATTTCTAGGTGGTTTTCAATCAATAACTACCGAAATCTTACTCAGATCAACTCGAATTCCATCCACCGAGACTATATGTCCCAAAAATCTGACTTTCCAAACCCAAAACTAACATTTGCTGAATTTAGCATACAATTGCTTATCTCTCAAAGTCTGCAACACAATCCTCAAATGCTCAGCATGCTCAGTCTCATCTCCTGAGTAGATCAGAATATCATCAATGAACACAACAACAAATCTGTCTAAATACGGTCTAAAGATCCAATTCATCAAATCCATAAAAGTGGCAGGAGCATTAGTTAGTCCAAAAGGCATAACAAGGAATTCATAATTTTTTTAGGTTGTCTACCTGAAGCTAATTATTACCTTGAAATTTGAAATTTACAAGATTGATATCAAATACCCATAATTTTTGTGAGATTTTGAGCCGTATAGAGCATATATTCTTTTTCGTGCTCACCTTTTGATTATGAGTGTGTCAACATTGATTTGTTATTCTAGAACTTGCATCGATTATACATGTCGAGACCACACCATTGATTTGATATACAGGGATGATAAAGGCACCTAGGTTTTAACCCACTTACTCCACTAAAAGCCTACCTTCATAATTAACCCCTAGTGAACCCCCTTTGATCCTAACAACCCTTTTTATTGACTCACCCACTAATATTAACCCAAAACCCTTTGTATTTGTTATTACCATTCCTTTTGACTACCTTTTTGTCGAGATTTGATTTGATCAGTTTTCTAACTATGATATTTATTTCAGTAGTAAATTCATCCTTTATTATGTATTTGATTTGTTCTTAAAAAAAATTGAAGTATATTCATTATTAGTTATGTGACTAAATGAGCTTATACATTTAAATTCCAATTGCTGAAGAAGAAGCTCGTACTATTAGTACTAGTATTACAAGTTTTCAATTGATGTAATTATTTATTAGTAGTTCATTGTTTATGGTTAGGTAATTTGTCAATTCAATCTCGATTCTACACCTTTATCCCAAACCCCATTACAACCCTGTTAAAGACCTTTCGATTTCTGTATCATCTCATTTTACAATGGTGGAGATTTGATTTTCATGCAAGCCTATGGGATTAACTTTTCATGTTTGACTTATGAGTGCTTTTTCGTGAACCTTAAACACATGGAGTGATTTGAGTGAATCTTTAGTGAGGATGTCAACCCTTGTCGGTTTTGAATCAGAGGTAATTATTCAGATAAGGGGAAACACCTATGTTTTATGCTACAAATGTATGACTTAGATTGTTTGAATCTTTAGGACTCTTTGAGTTGAATTATCCATGTATGAATTATCTGTAAATTATGATGAAACATTACTGATGAATGTTATGAATCGAGGAAGTTCATTTTAATTGTGTGTTGAGAATTTTGCTCGAGGACAAGCAAAAGCTTAAGTGTGGGGTATTTGATAAACCATAATAGTAACATATTTTAAGCCCACATTTAGCATGATTTTGGATGATTTATCCCTTGAATTATGTAATTTGGTGCTCTTAATCCTTTAATTTCATGTTTTATACTTAGGAGAGCATAAGAGGATGAAAAGAAGGAGAAACGGGCCCAAAAACAGAGTAAATAGGCCATAACATGAAATCGACACTGCCTGGGCCCAAGACCACACGGTCGTGCCTCATTAATAGACTCGAACACGGCCTGGCCACGATTCACACGGGCGTGTGCCATGGGCATGTCCCTGACGTGAGAAAGAGGAATTCCACTCGGATTAGGATACTTAGAGGCTAAGAAACACATTCCAAGAGCCTATATATACACCCTAAAGGCCAACCTTTAGAGAGAGTCTAGTTAGGAGTCCAGCGAGGCCAAATAACCGAGCCAGAGGGGTCAGAATTGTGGAATTTACTCGAAGAAAGCCAGTTGATTCATCTCAAGAAGCCGGAGTCATACTCAAGACGGAGTATCTCTCTTCAATTCCTTTAGGGAGTTTTAGGGTTTTTCTTATGTTTTGTTTTATCTTTTCTTTTGAGATGTATTCTTTTATGATTATGAACTAAACTCTCAGATACCCGAGGGGGGTGAAACCTAAGATGAATCTTGTTATCGTTTGCTGAACTATATGATAAATACTTGATTTGTTCTTAATTATGTGTTCTTAATTCTTGTTTTGATATTTCCAGGATATTAATTCAAGTGTGATGTGCTTAGGTGGAGGAGCAAAAGTCCCTGCCTAAGAGTAGATCTAGCATAATTAAGCGGAGTTGATCGCACGCCTAGACATAAGGTGACGAGATTTTGTCGGATTACGGTGAAACCTAATATGGGAGTCCATAGATTGAGTTAATGCAATTCTAGGGATTTTAATTAGAAAGGGATTTCAATTAATCAACCTAGGGTTAGACGTTGGCAGCCTCGACGGAGGTATTAATATAACTTAGGGAATCCTACGGATCAAGTCAAGTGAATACATCGTCTGGTTCAGAGTTAGATAACAAGTGAAGTCTAGGTGGATTCTTCCTTGGGTATTGTCTTAATCAATTGGTTTTTCCCAAAGTATTTTCCCAAATTCATTCTCTTTGTCTTTGCAACTTTAGGTTAGTCGTTAGTTAATTTTAGATTAGATAAAAATTCCTTAATTCTTAGGCTAAATAAAAAAAGAGAAAGTTAGTATTAGTACTTCAGGTTCCTTTGGGTTCGACAATCCAGTCTTGCCACTAAGCTATAATAATGTTCGATAGGTGCACTTGCCACAAGTCGTTGTCACAGTTAGTTTCTAGGCTCGATCATTCTTTTTATAAATTTTTAAGACTCTGACACACGATCAAGTTTTTGGCGCCGTTGCCGGGGAATCAGAATATTAAGAAAGCTCAATTTTTATTACTTTAGCCATTTTTTATTTTCTGCAATTTCTTACTTTGTTTTTTTTTGAATTTTTGTTCTTTCACTCCTTTCAAGTACCTCTAGTTTATGACTAGAAAGAACCCGACAGGACCCCTACTTTACGACAGTGATATTGAAGGTACTATTCGTAGAAATCATAGAGAAATAAGGCGAAGCTTAAACTACATACAAGAAGAGCAAGAAGACGAAGTTAAGACTACCGAAGAGATGGCTGAGAACAATCTGCCACCTCCAGAGATGGCCCAAAATCATGCTCCTCGAACTATGTATGATTATGCTAAACCTAATTTAACAGGAACTGAGTAAGTATTGTTAGACCTGCTATTGCCGCAAATAATTTTGAACTGAAACCTAACACGATTCAGATGATACATCAAATTGTTCAGTTTGATGGTTTGCAGGATGAAGATCCAAATAATCACTTGGCGAATTTCCTAGAATTTTGCGACACCTTCAAAATAAATGGCGTTACTGATGATGCCATCCGACTTCGGTTATTTCCCTTTTCTTTGAGAAATAAAGCCAAACAGTGGTTGCATTCTCTTCCACGAGGGTCAATCACTATATGGGATCAAATGACCGAGAAATTTTTATTAAAATATTTTCCACCGGCCAAAACGACCAAGTTAAGGAATGATATCTCTTCTTTTGTGCAGATGGATTTTGAAGACACTTTATGATGCATGAGAGAGATACAAAGATTTGTTAATGAGGTGCCCATACCACGGATTACCCTTGTGGCTACAGGTCCAAACTTTCAACAACGGTGTGAACCCTTCAACAAGGCAATTAATCGATTTAGCCACCGGTGGATCTCTGAATAACAAAACTCCTGAAGTAGCCTACGAGTTTATAAAGGAGATGTCATTGAATAACTATCAGTGGCAAGTTACAAGGACAAGGCCAGTAAAAGCAGCTAGAGTTTTTAACCTCGACACAGTAACCATACTATCAAATCAGGTAGAGATGCTAAATAAAAAGATTGATGGTTTGTGTTCCTGAGTGGAGGCGTGGAGGCGTGGCGAATCCTGAGTACCCACCCTACGGACAGGGCATGGAGAGCGAACAAATGAACTATATGGGTAACAATTTTCGATCTCAAAATAACCCATATAGTAATACTTATAATCCAGGTTGGAAGTACCACTCCAATTTCTCATGGGGTGGTCAAGGAAATCAAAGACAACAACCACCCTAAAACTTCCAACAACAGCCCTACCCACAGGAAAAGAAGCCGAACCTTGAGGAGATGCTGACAAAATTCATAGCAGTCTCAGAAACTCGTCTCTAGAATATAGAAAAAAAACTTTAAAAATAGCAAGCATCGATGCAGGAGCTCAAAGATCAAATTGGGCAACTTACTATGTTAGTTTCTGAAATACGACCAGAAAGTTTACTTAGGGAAAAAGAGCAGGTAAAGTGATAAACCGTAATAGTAACATATTTTAATCCCACATTTAGCATGCTTTTGGATGATTTAAGCCTCGATTTATATAAAAAGGTGCTCTTAATCCTTTCTTTTCATGTCTTATACCCAGGAAAGCACCCGAGGATAAAAAGAACATAAAACGGGCCCAAAACGAGCAAATTGGGCCATGGTGGAAATCAACACGGCCTGGACTTAAGCCCACACGGTCGTGCCTTGTTGATCATCTAGAACACGGCCTGAACCCCGATTTACACAGGCGTGCCTCATTAAAGAAATTCGAACAAGCCCAAAGACTAGTCACACGGGCGTGTGACATGGCCGTGTCCTTGTCGTGGCAATGAACAATTTCATTCTGATATGGATACTTTGGGGCAAAGAAACACATTCTAAGAGCCTATATATACCCCCTAAGTTCATCCTTGAAGGGGGCGGTTAGCTAGGCGAAAGAGCCAAGCCGAGAAGGTCAGATTTGTGGGAATCACGTGAAGATAGCCAGTTGATCCATCCCATGAAGCCAGAATTCTACTCAAGACGGCGGATTTCTCCTTCAATTCCTTTAGGGAGTTTTAGGGATTTCTTATGTTTTTTTATCTTTTATCTTGGGATGTTTTCTTTATTTGTTATGAACTAAATCCTTCAGATACTTGAAGGGGATGAAACCTAGATGAACCTTGTTATTAATTTCTAAATTTTATGATAAATACTTAGTTTGTTCTTAATTATGCAAGCTTAATCCAAATTTGATGTGCTTAGGTGGAGGAGGAATAGACCCTACTTCAGAGTAGATCTAGCATAATTAAGCGGAGTTGATCGCACGCCTAGAGATAGGGTGACGAGATTTTGCCGGATTAGGGTGAAACCTAATATGGGAATCCATAGATCGATTTACTGCTACTCTAGGGGGTTATTATTCGAGTAAGAGATTTCCGTTAATTAACCTAGGGTTAGACGTTATTCGCCTCGAGAGAGGGTTTAATATACGTTAGGGAGTCTTACGGGTCAAACTAAGTAAATAAATCGTATGGTTCAGGATTAAATAACAAGTGAAATCTAGGTGGATTCTTTCTGAGGGTATCGTCTTAATCAACTGAGTTTTTCCTAAAGTTATTTTCCCAATTCATCCTTTTTGTCTTTTGTGTCTTTGGCTTAGTAATTAGTTTATATTATATTAATTCAACCTCACTTATTTTAGGCTAAATAATAAAAAGAAAGTTAGTATTAGTACTTTTAGTTCCTTTGGGTTCAATAATCCGGTCTTGCCTAAGCTATACTACTGTTCGATAGGTACACTTGCCGTCAATCGTTGTCAGATTTAGTTTCCAGGTTTGATCATTCTCTTTATAAATTTTAAAACTCGACAGACACACGATCAAGTTTTTTGGCGCCGTTGGCGGGGAACTAAAATATTAAGAAAACTATATTTTTATTACTTTAGCCATTATTTTAAATTTTTGCAATTTACTTTTATTTTTTAATCTAGGTTTTGCTAAATTTTCTTTCTTTTTTTTCGCAGGTACCTCTAGTGTATGACTAGAAGGAACCTGAGAGGACCTCTAGTGTACGACAGTGATATTGAAGCCACCGCTCGAAGAAATCGCAGAGAAATCAGGCGAGCCCTAAATTACACAGAAGAAAATCAAGAAGACAGATCCAATCCTACTGAAGGGATGGACGAGAATAATTCATAACCACATGATGTGGGAGAAAGTAATGATCCACGTACAATGTTTGATTATGCTAAAACGCATTTAACAGGAGCAAAATCGAGTATTGTTAGGCCTGCTATAGCTGCTAATAATATTGAATTAAAACCTAACACAATACAAATGATTCAACAATTTGTTCAATTTGATAGTTTGCAGGACGAAGACCCAAACACTCATATAGCTAATTTCTTAGAGTTCTGTGATACTTTCAAAATAAATGGCATTTCTGATGATGCCATACGTCTTCGGTTATTTCCCTTTTCATTAAGGAATAAAGCCAAACAGTGGTTGAACTCGTTACCACGAGGGTCAATCACCACATGGGAGCAAATGAATGAAAAGATTTTATTGAAATATTTCCCACCGGCCAAAACGGCCAAATTACGGAATGATATCTCTTCTTTTGTGAAGATGGATATAGAGACATTATACGACACATGAGAGAGATACAAAGATCTCTTGAGAAGGTGTCCACACCATGGTCTACCCTTGTGGCTACAAGTCCAAACATTCTATAATGGTGTAAACCCCTCAACGAGACAACTAATCGATTCAGCCACCGGTGGAACCCTGAACAACAGAACTCCTGAAGCAACCTACGAGTTCATTGAAGAAATGTCACTGAATAATTATCAGTGGCAAGTTACAAGGACAAAACCAACTAAATCAGATGGAGTTTACAACATCGATGCGATAACCATGCTATCAGCGCAGGTAGAGATGATGAATAAAAAGATTGATAGTTTATGTTCTTCGCAGGCACATCCAGTCATGCAGTGCGACACAAGTGGAACCGTGGCGAATCCTGAGTACCCACCCTACCAACCAGGCGCAGAGAGCGAACAGATGAACTATATAGGTAATAATTTCAGATCCAATAATAATCCTTATGGTAATACTTACAATCCAGGTTTGAGGAACCACCCAAAATTTTCATGGGGAGGTAAGGAACTCAAGGAAATCAAAGGCAACAACCTCATCAAAATTTCCAAAATCAGCCATATCCGCAAGAAAAAAAACCAAACCTCAAAGAGATGCTGATGAAGTTCATGGCAAGCACAGAAAACCGTCTCCAAGATACATAAAAAAAACACTCAAAAATCAACAAACATCGGTTGACGAGACCAAGAACCGAATCAGGGAACTTACTAAGTCAGTAGGGGAAGTCACTAAGGCAGTCGGACAACTTGCAAAGTTAATGTCTAAATGACCGCAAGGACGTCTACCAAGTAACACGGAGATTAATCCAAAGGAGCAAATTCAAGCCATCACAACTCATGATAGTAAAGTGGTAGACAAACCAAATGAGGTGGCCGAAGGTAAAATAGAGGTAACACAAGAAAAGCCAAAACCGGTAATCAAGGAATACCAACGTCGCATACCTTACCCCGAAGCCATAAAAAGAGATGATACAGAGGAATAGTTCGGTAAGTTTCTTAAACTTTTAAAGAAATTACATATTAACTTACCTTTTCTTGAAGCTCTTTCTCAGATGCCAGACTCGAGAAAATTTTTAAAACAGCTCCTGACGAACAAACACAAACTAGACGAAGAGCCACATGTGGAATTAAACGCAGTATGCTCAGTAATGTTACAGAATAGACTACCGCGGAAGCAAAAAGATCCAGGGAGTTTTACTATTCCATGTTTAATTGGTAGTTTAAATGTTGATAATGCGTTAGCTGATTTAGAGGCAAGTATAAATGTCATGTCTTACACATTGTTTAAACAACTAGGTCTAAGGAAGCCCAAACAAACTAGGATGAGTATTCAATTAGCTGATAAAACTGCTAGAATTCCTAGGGGCATTATCGAAGATGTTCTTGTTAAAATCGATAAATTTGTTTTCCCAGTTGATTTTGTTGTCTTAGACATGGATGAGGATAATTCAATCCCCTTAATTTTAGGAAGACCTTTCCTAGCAACTGTTAAAACTAAAATTGATGTTGCCACAAGAGAACTCATACTTTGTGTAAGTAACGAATCAATCTGTCTTCACGCTCTTGACTCGGCTAGGACAACAATCGATGAAGGTAAGAAAGACAATTCATTTGATAATCAATTTGTGCAACCCTCATCGCAGGAAACACCACAAGGATACAACCCTGAGCCAAATCATAGACCCCAAGCTGACAAAACAGAATTACATAAGGAACAAAGCCTAAGGGTCGACAAACTAAAAGAGCAGGAAACACAAATCAAAGAGGAACAGGAACCGACCAACGTAAAACCTAAGGAGCCCCCAGAAGAGCTCATAGGAACATCGAATCATTTCAAAATAGGAGACCAGGTACTGATAAACAAAGTCAATCCTCGTATCATCACATCAGACCTGAAAGTAAACGAAGAAATTCCTCTTAAGGTACACAATATCTTCCCGTACGGAACAGTCGATCCAACATTCGACACCTTTAAGGTAAACACTTCTCGACTTGAACTTTGTCAAGAAAATAGAACTGTAAGCATGAGGGAAGATATTCAAACCTTTAAACCTCCTTGATTTTTTTAATTACGAGAAAAGTCTAGCTTAAGACTATAAACGAGCACTTCTCGGGAGGCAACCCGAGCACTAACACTATTTACCTTCAAATTTATTTTCAGTTTCTTTTCTTTCCTCTTTCCTTTCCTGAACATCTAGTTTTAAACTAACAAAAAGTGCAGAATTCCAGACCACACAGTCTTGCACACGGTCGTGGCCGTGGCCGTATGGACCACAAAAAACCCCGTACTAACATAGCAGAGGCCATGCGAATCTAATCCCAACTAATTTCAACGTCACAGATCCAACCACTACCCCACAGCCATCGACAAAGTGGCACGGCTGTGCCCCACGACAGTGTGAAGCTACTGACTTACCATGCACGGGTTGAACACGCCCGTGCCTCCCAACCGTGTCAACATACTGACTTCTCAGACACAGGTGTGACTGGTTGAAACACGGGCATGGTGAAACAACACGCATGGACACACGACCGTGCGAGGCGGCCGTGTGATTCGACATGCCCTCAGACCACGGGCGTGGGAACGTGCCAGATCTGAGCTCCTATTTAAACCCCACAGCCCTTCCCCTTCCCCCCATCTTCTTTCTTTCTTTTTTTCTTACAAAATTTCTCTTCTTTCCTTAGAAAAGGTGTCCAGACTCTTGAGCTACACTAGAATCATGTCGAAGAAGTGTAAGAAGGCAAGCATAGTCTCCACAAAGAAGACCCTACACATAAGTTCATGCAGGCCGCTTCATCAAAACACCAAGCCAAGGGTCTTTGAGACCATTTAGTTTTATTTTTCTTTTCTCTCTTGCTTCAATTTCCTTATCTTTACTTCTCTTCTACTCTAATTAGTTTAATTTATTTTAGTTTCTTAGTGTCAGGTTCGCCAGGCTGCTTAGGAATCACGCCACTTCCGCCATCGCTAGCACCTTCGTAGCCCTAGAGGTCACACCCACCTCGCGAACCATCCTAAAATAAGGACTCTTCGGTCCATTATTCTTTTCTTTTATTTTTATTTTCCTTCTTCGCCTCATTCACTTTAGCTTGCTTTTCTTTAAATACATATTTATTTTATTTTAATTATGTCTTAATAAACCCTGGCTAATCTTTCACGAGCTCCCCAATTTCTTCATCTAGCACAGGATCGTCATCCGGACCGACCCCATCCTCCAGGGACACCATCCAAAATTCAGGGAGTATTCTTTCCCCTTCTCTTTTGATTTATCCCTTAAATTTTATACCCATCTTTGTACTTTGAGGGCAATGTACATCTTAAGTGTGGGGGGATAAAAGTAACTAACTTTTTGCATTATTCTCAAATCCCTGAATTTAGCCTTGTTTTTAAGTAAATTTTTCATATTACTAATTAGGATGAAATTGCTAATGATTTATGATTTTTATTAATATGTTTTGAATTAAGTCTAGTTAATTGTGCATTGATGATTAAATTAGAAGAATATTAGAGAATCAAGCATGATAAGTCTATTTTTCAGAATTAAAATCTTTACTACGTTGTTGAGCTGAATCTGAATATTATCTTGAAGTTTGAAATTTACAAGGTTGATGTCAAAACACCCATAATTTTTGTGAGATTTTGAGCCTATTAGAGCATATATTTTTTTCATGCTCACTTTATTGATTATGAGTGTGTCAACTATGAACTGTTATTCTAGAACTTGCCTCAATTATGCATGTCGAGACCACACCTATGATTTGATACACTGAGATGATAAAGGCACCTAGGTTTTAACCCACTTACTCCACTAAAAAAATGCCTACCTTCACAACTAACCCCTAGTGAACCCCGTTGATCCTAACGACCTTTTTATTGACTCAACAGCTAAAATTAACCCAACACCCCTTTGTATTTGTTATCACCATTCCTTTTGACTACCCTTATATCGAGATTTGATTTGAGTAGTTACCTAATTATATTATTTTAGTAGCTCAATTTATCATTTATTAGCTTGTTCTTAAAAAAAAGTATATTCATTATTAGTTTCATAATTAAATGAGCTTACATGTTAAAATTCCACATCTTGAGGAAAAGCTCGTATTATTAGTTGATGTAATTATTTAGGATTAGTTCAATTTTTGTTAGTTAGGCAATTTGTCAGGTCAGTCTCGATTTTAACCTTCTAATTCAGCCTTTATCCACACCTTTAACCCTAGCCCCATTACAACCCTGTTAAAGACCTTTTGATTTGTGTATCATCTCATTTTACAGTAGTGGAGATTTGATTTTCAGGCAAGCCTATGGGATTAACTTTTCAGGTTCGACTTCTGAGAGCTTAATTTTGAACATTAAACACCTCGAGTGATTTGAGTGAATCTTTAGTGAGGATGTCAATCCTTGTCGATTTTGAATCAAAGGTAATTATTTAGATAAAGGGAGACACATACGTTTTTGTGCTACAAATGTATGACTCTTCGAGTTAGATCATCCATGTATAAATTATCTATGAATTATGATGAGACATTGTTAATAGGAATTATGAATCATGGAAAGTTCGTTTTAATTGTAAGTTGAGAATTTTGCTTGAGGACAAGCAAAAGCTTAAGTGTGGGGGTATTTCATAAACCGTAATAGTAAAAAATTTTAATCCCACATTTAGCATGCTTTTGGATGATTTAAGCCTCGATTTATATAAAAAGGTGCTCTTAATCCTTTCTTTTCATGTCTTATACCCAGGAAAGCACCCGAGGATAAAAAGAAAATAAAACGGGCCTAAAACGGAGTAAATTAGGCCAAAGTGGAAATCGACACGGCCTGGACTTAAGCCCACACGGCCGTGCCTTGTTGATCATCTAGAACACGCCTAACCCCTGATTTACACGATCGTGCTTTATAAAGAAATCCAAACACGGCCCAAAGACTAGTCACACGGGCGTGTGACATGGCCGTGTCCCTGTCGTGGCAATGAACAATTTCATTCGGATTTGGATACTTGGGGGCAAAGAAACACATTCCAAGAGCCTATATATAACCCCTAAGTTTATCCTTGAAGGGGGCGGTTAGCTAGGCCAATGAGCCAAGCCGAGAAGGTCAGATTTGTGGGAATCACTTGAAGATAGCCAGATGATCCATCCCAAGAAGCCGAAATTCTACTCAAGACGACGGATTTCTCCTTCAATTCCTTCAGGGAGTTTTAGGGATTTCTTATGTTTTGTTTTATCTTTTCTCTTGAGATGTTTTCTTTATTTGTTATGAATTAAATCCTTCAGATACCTGAAGGGGGTAAAACCTAGATGAATCTTGTTATTAATTTCTGAGTTATACGATAAATACTTAGTTTGTTCTTAATTATGCAAGCTTAATCCAAATTTGATGTGCTTAGGTGGAGGAGGAATAGACCCTACTTAAGAGTAGATCTAGCATAATTAAGCAGAGTTGATCGCACGCTTAGAGATAGGGTGACGAGATTTTGCCGGATTAGGGTGAAACCTAATATGGGAATCCATAGATTGGTTTAGTACTATTCTAGGGGGTTATTATTCGAGAAAGAGGTTTTCGTTAATTAACCTAGGGTTAGACGTTATTCACCTCGGAGAGGATTTAATATATGTTAGG
Source organism: Gossypium australe (assembly GCA_005393395.2). Lineage (NCBI taxonomy): Eukaryota > Viridiplantae > Streptophyta > Magnoliopsida > Malvales > Malvaceae > Gossypium > Gossypium australe. The sequence goes on from CM016614.1 coordinate 58,744,841, forward strand.
GAGTCTTACAAATCAAACTAAGTAAATAAATCGTATGGTTCAGGATTAAATAACAAGAGAAGTCTAGGTGGAGTCTTTCTAAGGGTATCGTCTTAATCAACTGAGTTTTTCCTAAAGTTATTTTCCCAATTCATCCTTTTTTTCTTTGTGTCTTTGGCTTAGTAATTAGTTTAGATTATATTAAAGCAACTTCACTTATTTTAGGCTAAATAATAAAAAGAAAGTTAGTATTATTACTTTTAGTTCCTTTGGGTTCGATAACCCGGTCTTGCCTAAGCTATACTACTGTTCGATAGGTACACTTGCCTTCAATCGTTGTCAGAGTTAGTTTCCAGGTTTGATCATTCTCTTTATAAATTTTAAAACTCAACAGGTACACTATCATAAAGGCAGTGATGCTAAGAAGTGGGAAGGAGTTAGTTGAAACGAAGAAAAATATACCACGCAAAACCGATAAGGCAAATGAAACCCCGATCCGTGAGAAAATTAAACCACCGATCCCATATTCAGCAAAGTTCAAGAAAGACCGCTTAGACGCACAATATGGTAAATTTTTTGAACTTTTCAAATAGTTGCATATTAACTTACCTTTTGTTGAAGCTATTTCGTAGATGCCAACATATGCAAAATTATTGAAGGAGCTTCTAACAAATAAGATGAAGTTCGAAGAAATTTCAGGAGTGGAACTTAATTAAGAATGTGCAGCTATCATCCAAAACAAGCTACCAAGTAAATTAAAAGATCCAGGAAGTTTCACTATTCCCTGTTTAATTGGTAGTTTGAACATAGAGAAAGCATTAGCTGATCTAGGTGCTAGTATTAATTTAATCCCTTACAAAATGTTTAAGCAACTTGGTCTTGGGGAACCAAAACCCACTAGGATGAGTATTCAGTTGGCTGATAGATTTGTTAAATATCCTAGGGGAATTATAGAAGATCTTCTGGTAAAAGTTGATAAATTTATATTCCCTGTTGATTTTGTCGTGCTTGATATGGATGAGGAAGTTGAGGTGCCTTTAATTCTGGGACGACCCTTTCTAGCCACTGCTAAGGATGTTATTGATGTAGGTGATGGTAGACTTGCATTAAGGGTAGGTGATGAAGAAATTATTTTTCAAATTTATGATGCTATGCGATATTCTAGAGAACAAGATGATTCATGTTATTTTATTGATGCCACTGGTCATATTATTCAAGATTCGTTGCAGGAAATCATACATGACGACATGATGGAACTGTGCATTACTCAAGACGAGGGGGTAGATGATGATATCGATGAGCTGAATTTGAATACATCTTCATCTAGACAAACGAAAGAAGAGGGCATTGAAATCAATGACAAACTAAAGCAAAAACCCTCTATTGATGAGTCACCCAAATTAGAATTAAAACAGTTGCCAAAACATTTAGAGTATGCACTCTTCGGGGATAGTTCTACACTACCAGTAATTATCTCTTCAGAACTAGAACCTAAAGAGAAAAAACGAGCTGCTACAGGTACTAAGGGAACATAAAAGATCCATAGCTTGGAAAATTTCTAACATTAAGGGAATAAGCCCATCGTTTTGCACCCACAAAATTTTAATGGAAGATAAATATAAACCATGTGTGCAACCTCAAAGACGATTGAATCCCAACATGAAGGAAGTTGTTAAAGCTGGGGTAATTAAACTTCTAGATGCTTGAATAATTTATCCTATTTCTGACAGTACTTGGGTAAGTCCTGTGCAAGTTGTTCCAAAGAACAGAGGCATGACTGTTGTAGCCAACGAAAAGAATGGATTGATTCTTGCAAGAACAGTCATAGGTTGGAGAATCTGTATTGACTATAGAAAGTTGAATGATGCCACCAGAAAAGATCACTTTCCTTTGCCCTTTATTGATCAGATGTTAGAAAGATTATCCGGGCATATGTATTATTGCATCCTGGATGGACTCTCTGGTTACTTCCAAATTCCAATAGCCCTTGAAGATCAAGAAAAGAGAACATTTACATATCATACGGTAAGTTTGCTTATCGTAGAATTCCTTTTGGATTATGTAATGCTCTTGCTACTTTTTAGTGCTGCATGCTAGCCATCTTTGACGAACTTGTGGAAGACATTATGGAGGTATTCGTGGACGACTTTCCGGTATTCAGTAATTCTTTCCATTTTTGCCTTAAAAATTTAAAACGAGTTTTAATGAGATGTGAGGAAACAAACCTTGTTTTAAATTGGGAAAAATGTCACTTTATGGTGTGAGAAGGAATTGTGTTGGGACATAAAATTTCTAGTAAAGGGATTGAGGTGGATAAGGCAAAGGTTGAAACCATAGAAAAATTACCTCCCCCTAATTTAGTTAAGGCCATTAGAAGCTTTTTAGGACATGCTGGATTTTATAGAAGATTCATTAAAGAATTTTCTAAAATAGCTAAGCCTTTAACAAAATTGCTAGAAAATGATGTACCTTTCAATTTTGATCAGGAATGTTCAGATGGATTTAATATCCTTAAAGAGAAACTAATAAATGCTCCAATTATAATTGCACCTGATTGGAATCTACCTTTTGAACTAATGTGTGATGCGAGTGATTTTGCAGTAGGTGCTGTTTTAGGACAGCGAAGAGACAAGCACTTTCAGCCGATCTATTACGCCAGCAAGACATTAACAGCCGCACAAGCAAATTACACCACCACAGAAAAAGAATTGCTAGCTGTGGTTTTCGCATTTGATAAATTTAGACAGTATTTGATATAATCTAAAGTTACCGTTTACACTAACCATTCAGCCCTTCGTTATCGTTTGACTAAATCCGATGCAAAACCTCGACTCATAAGATGGATTCTACTCCTACAGGAATTTGATTTGGAAATTCAGGATAAGATTGGAGCTGAAAATCTTGCAGCAGATCATCTCTCCAGGCTTGAGAGCCTACATATCGAAGAACTCGACGAGAGTGAGATAAACGACTCATTCCCTAAGGAACAACTCTTTTCTATAACTAACTCCGAGGTAACATGGTTTGCAGATATTGCGAATTATTTAGCTGCTAACATCCTACCGAAAAGGTTAACACATCATTAAAATAAGCGATTCTTTGCTGATGCGAATAACTATTTTTAGGAGGACCCCTTTCTTTTCCGTATATGCGCAGATCAAGTAATTCAGAGATGCGTTACAAAGGCAGAAGCAAGCAAAATCCTAGAACATTTCCATTCAGGACCTTCAAGAGGACATTACAGCGGGATTAAGATAGCACATAAAATGCTCGAATCAGGTTTTTATTCGCCAACTCTATTTAAAGACGCCAACAGGTATGTCGCTTTGTGTGATAAATGCCAAAGAACATGTAATATCTTTAAACGTGATGAAATGCCTCAAACATATATGCTATCATGTGAAATATTCGATGTATGGGGTATTGACTTTATGGGTCCATTTCCTAGTTCATTCGGAAATAAATGCATCTTAGTAGCAGTAGATTACATGTCAAAATAGGTGGAAGCCCAAGCTTCATCTACTAACGATGCTAGAGCTGTAGTAAGGTTTCTTAAGAAACTCTTCTCTCATTTTGGAACACCTAGAGCGGTTATTAGTGATAGGGGTACTCACTTTTGTAATACTGAATTTGATAAAGTCTTGAAAAAATATGGAGTACACCACAGGACAGCTACCTCTTATCACCCTCAAACTAGTGGGCAAGTGGAAGTGGCAAATCGAGAGCTTAAACAGATCTTAGAGAAAACAGTTGAATCAAACAAGAAAGATTAGGCATTAAAAGTAGATGATGCTTTATGGGCCTATAGAACAGCGTTTAGAACTCCCCTAGGAACATCCCCTTACAAACTTGTCTACGAAAAAAAGTTCTCATCTACCATTCGAGTTAGAACACAAAGCTTTTTGGGCTATAAAATTCTTAAATTATGATCTTAAGACCTCAGGTGAGAATAGGATAATGCAGATGAACGAGCTAGTTGAATGGCGAGCTAATGCCTATGAAAATTCACAACTATATAAGAAGGCAACAAAACGACGCCATGATGCTCGTTTAAAACAATCAAAGCAATTCAAAGTAGGAGACTTGGTCCTGCTGTATAATTCAAGGCTCAAACTATTTCCTGGATAGCTGAAGCCAAGGTGGTCAGACCCATTTGTGATCAAAACTATTTTTCCTTACGGAATAGTCGAGGTAACCCATCCAACTCTTGGGACATTCAAGGTAAATGGTCATCGACTGAAACTTTATAATGGTGAAGATTTCAAGGAATTGAGAGAGGAGCTTCAGCTCCGTGAACCTTTAATTAGAAATGAAAATAGGGTGAGTCTAGCTTAAGACTTTAAACGAGCGCTTCTCGGGGGGCAACCCGAGCACTAACTTCACTAACATTATATTTGTGATTTTTAGCATCTAACTCCAAACTAACCAATTCAGTGAAGCGCAGGTTTCCCTACCACACGGCCTTACACACGGGTGTGCTCGTGGCTGTGTGGACGCCATGGGACGAAAAACGGGCGTGCTGGTAGTCGTGCGAGATGAAGAAGAAAATTTTTCCCAACACGGGCTGCGATAACGGGACCACGGTCGTGCGATGTAGCCGTGGTCTATCCTAAGTAACCAGCACGGGCATGAGCCACGCCCGTGCCTACCAGCCGTGTGAGACACTGACTACATGAACACGGGTGTGGGATATTATGCAGGGGCATGGGAGAAGCAAACAAATAGCACACGCCCACGGAACACGAGCATGGGCAACATCTCAAACGCCCCTAGATTTAAAAATCATGAAAAACACAGGCTGAATAAAAGAAACATGGGCGTGGTACCTGCCCGTGCCCCCTTCCCTATTTAAAGAACATAGCCCCCGTTTTCCCCAAAATCCTCCCCCAAACTCCCAACCCTAGCTGTTTCCCTCAAAATTCTCTACCCCACTCCGGCAACCATCAAAGAAACCCCGACCCTTGACTTCCCCTATCCTTTATCTCCCTCCCTCTTTCACATACACATCAAAAACCAGTCCACGCCCGTGCCAATAGAGTACACGCCCACCCAAAGGTGTTCCACCGCCGTGTTTCCCCAACTATTTGTAGCACACGCCCGTATCTCACCTATACACGCCCGTGCTCTGCACAACCACACCGTCACTCTCCAAAAACACTACTAGTCACCTCTCATTGTTACATTTTTCCTCCATTTAACTGTTTTATAATTAGATTTTTATTTAGTTAAAGTTTATTCTTATTATTTAATATTAGTTAATTCTTATTAATATATCACTATTAGATTTATTTAGTCATTTAATCTTTGTTTAAATAATAATGTTTAGAATTAGATGGAATCATTCGTTATCAAGTTCTTGCTCATGTTAAGTATGGTTGAACTATCTTATTATGAGTTTAATTTTTGTGTATTTTGGATATTGATTGAAGCCTTGATATATCTTGGTAGGAAATATTACTGGAATCATTGATTATCTAATATTTTTAGGACCACAATGTCATCGTCTCGAGGCAAGAAAACCGTAGTCCCTTGTTCCAAAAATCGAAAGGGACCCAGTTCGTCATCAGCCAGCGCATCCGTCGAAGTGCACCACCCATTCTTACGATTTCCTCCAGGACCCTAAGAGGACCTTTATAAAATACTTCGGGCGCGGCCACTCGACACAGGGAGATGTATTGATTGGGCCGCTTTGGAGCAGGTCCAACTAGCCGATGACGTACGGGCTCTCCTAACTACCGACCCTTTTAACCAATTCTTCAACATCATCGAGCCCACATATCTAGAGCTCACTTTGGAGTTCTGTTCAACATTCCACCTTCAGATAGTGATGTCGCACCACGATGACCCCGGTACGATCCAATTCTGTCTTGGAGGCATTGTACGAGAAGTAAATGTACCACAATTCGGGACCACATTGGGACTTTATACCGATGAATTCATGGAGGAAAATGATCTCTCAGAGCTTCATCGCCATATCCACACCCATAAGATGTTGGTACAATATAGCACCCAACAAAAACAACTATGACCCCAGCCGTTCCAAGGCAACGACCCTTGCCCCATTCCTGAGGTACGTACATGCGCTTTTAGCTCATACACTGACAGGTCGGCGAGAGAGCACCGACGTCGTCAACACTCATGATGCCTACTTCCTATGGTGCATGGCGAACGAGCACATTTTCGGCTTAGCTTATTTCATAGTTCACGCCATTCAACATCAGACAGAGTAGCACAAGAGAGGGGTCATATCTTTGGGTCCCTACATCACACGCTTGGCTCGATATTTTAGGCTCTTCAACACCGATGCTCAGATCTCCTTCCTCACATTGATAGGTCAGATGTCCCCATAGGGCATCTAGACGATGCTACACATGAGGATGATTCAACGTTGATGTGGGACCGATCCCCCCAATATCGGCTAGCACCTACCACCAACGAGGAGGACCCTGAGGACATTATTGAAAATGTTCCTCCATTGTCTAAAGACTTGAAAGTTTCATTAGTACTATTGATCTCACTTTATCACTGGCTATCTAACCCTAAGTTTCCATAACAACATCCATTCCCTAAAATTTAATTGATGACTTCGCAGATTAAATAGATTAAATATACCACTCAAGGAACGAAAACATCACTTATACCTAGTCATCACATTTGTCATGGAACATCCTCCAAGGATTTCATCCATAATTCAGGAAGTTTCACTTCTCTCCCTATCTTATGATTTTATTTTTCTATTATCTATCTTTGTACATTGAGGGCAATGTACATCTTAAGTGTGGGGGGTTAACTATAGTATTATTTGAAAATCCCTGAAATATGCCTTGTTCTAAAGTAATTCTCTCATATTATGATGAGAATGAAATTTCCTGTGATTCATGATTTTTATTGATATGTTTTGGATTAAGTCATTGATAATTGTGCAGTGATGATTAAACTTTAAGATACTAGAGAATCAAGCATGATAAGTCTATTTTTCAGAATTAAAAATTTTTTTTAGGTTGTCTACCTGAATCTAATTATTACCTTGAAGTTTGAAAGTTACAAGATTAATATCAAATACCCATAATTTTTGTGAGATTTTGAGCCGTATAGAGCATATATTCTTTTTCGTGATCACCTTTTGATTATGAGTGTGTCAACATTGATTTGTTATTCTAGAACTTGCATCGATTAAACATGTCAAGACCACACCATTGATTTGATATACAAGGATGATAAAGGCACATAGGTTTTAACCCACTTACTCCACTAAAAGCCTACCTTTATAATTAACCCCTAGTGAACACCCTTTGACCCTAACAACCCTTTTTATTGACTCACACACTAATATTAACCCAAAACCCTTTGTATTTGTTATTACCATTCCTTTTGACTACCTTTTTGTCGAGATTTGATTTGATCAGTTGCCTAACGATGATATTTATTTCAGTAGTAAATTCATCCTTTATTATGTATTTGATTTGTTCTTAAAAAAATCAAAGTATATTCTGTAAGAGTATGCCCAAAGATCAATCATGAGATGGTTGTAATAACATACTTAATTTACCATGTTTATTAATATAAAGCGTTGTCATTATTATTTAAGTTTTTCTTTCTGTGTATAAATCAACTGTTTTATAATAATGTCCTGAAAATAATATGATTATTCTTAAAAGATCCTTAGTCGAGTATTATTGTTGACTAGGACAACAATAATGCATTAAGACTAACATATAGTTGATTGATGATAAAGAGTTGTCATTGATATGAAGTGTCAAAATCAATGCATGAATATGTGTGTTAGAGAACAACATATTGGATTGACCCGCTATGAGTATGTTTCTTGGATTATTATGTAATTGTCACAACATTACTCATAGTGATTAATATGTATATGATCCTCAGACTTGAGATCATTATTATCCCAGCATCGTGAGTTGTATATTTTGATACAGTCAAACGTACACCGTAACAGGTTGTTCTATAAAGGCTGATGTTGGATATACCACAATCTATGCAGAGGGATATGGTTGATCAATAAAGGATAAGTCCCCCTACATAATAGGAGTAATATCTTAGGCCACTTGATTGAGTGAGACTAGAAATGCATGGCCATGCTCAAATAAGTTGTTATGAGATGTCATACTAATTTGTATATCATAGTCTACTCAAGATATCAAGAAACATGGGATGGACTATGCAAGTGTGACTATCCCATGACTTGTATCCGTTCCAAAGATAAATGACTTAAGGATTAATGCATGAAAGGTTAATCACAAAAGGTTATGTCGAATCATGACTTCTTGTAACTTAGGTAGCAATGATGCATTGCTGGATGCCACTCATTGTTTGTGACAATAGAATCGTTCTAGTATTACTGCTAACGTTGCAAGAACCTACAGGGTCACACCCTATGGTTGAAATGAATGGAATAAAATATAGTTGGTATTGTGTTTGGTTGTCACATAAATTAAATTAATTAAAGAATTAATTTAATTGGGCAATCAAATATTGAACATATTATATGTACAAGGATGTTGTACACATAATGATAACATAATTTTATTAATATATGAATTTGATTCATATATAAATTTAAATAAATATAGTTTACCGAAATCCTTATTATAATTAATGTAATTATAATTTTTGGTTAAAAACTTTATTGTATTTATTTAATCTTATAATACATTCAAGAGATACCAATTATAAAAGGCCCAATTAAAAGGATACCAATTATAAAAGGCCCAATGAAAAAGACACCCATTATAAAAGGTATTAAAAGGAGACAAAGCTGAAGAGGAAAAACCTTAAGTGATTGCTTGTTAGGTCTAGCAGCCGTCAAGCAAATAAACCTCCAAAACAATTTTGGAGATTTCTTCCGTTCATAGTCAAACCGGGTGGATTACGTAGAGGCAGACATCGAAAAAGGTTGTGGTTTGATTCGACAATAGATCAAAACTCTTGTTGCCAAGGCGTCGCTGTCTACTCAGATTGAAGTTTTGGTAATTTTGAAACCTTTATTTCACCCTGATTCGTTCCTCACACATGGATTCATGGTTTGGATCGCCGGATCTAATTTTATTTTGCTGCGCCATGGGGTACCGGTGTTCCAACAGCGGTATCAGAGCCACTTGTGTGATACGAACTTGAGTTTAAATACTTGGGTGATGCAATTGTATGAGATGCATGTTTTGATCTTATTGTATTTTCAATTGTTTAAATCGTTTAAGCATAACCTAAGAACTGTTCCTTTCAGTAATTGATTAAATGTTAATCATGGTGTTGTGGCCTATTTGATTTTATGTTATTACTGTTAACTATTAACAAATTTGTAATAATGCGACGGTGGTATTTATAGTTTCCAGTAAGAGTTAACTGGCTAGTGGAACAAGGTTTGTTCCGATATGAAACCTCAAGGATTAAAATCCTAAAAACACGATTCTGTTGATAAAAGTTATCAAATCGTGAGGTTTCATTTGAATGGGGTATGCGATTCGTACCGCGGGGGCTCTGCCCCGCACCCCTGGTCTTGATGGGCCACAAAAGGTTGAAAGGATATTTTATAATTCACCTTAAAAAAAATTGAATTATGTATGTTATTTTTGACATGCACGGTGTTTGAAATGCATAATTATAGCCCAATGACCCATTCGATAAAAGGTTGTATTTTTTTATAAATACGGCCTGCGTGTCGTGCCTTACTACTATTCTCTTGTATTTCTCTTCTCATCTTATTCCCTCGTATGTAAAACGAGTTTCTGCATATTGTAATTTGCAAGAGTTGCTATGGGCCAAACGAGAAGCAAGGTGGGACAATTATTGTAGATTGATAGCTTGTGAAATGGCTTACACCTTTAGGTTTCTTTTTGGTTTTTCCATTGGCTTGGGTTGAACCACCTTAGTTTATGGGCTGTAACTATTGCATTTATTTATTGCTTTATTTATTCATGTATGAGATGCTATGGATGTCTAAAGCATGCCAATTATATATATATATATAATTGAAACTTGATGATAATAAACCCTATTAATTGATGAGATCGATTAGAAGACTAAATGGGCTAAAGTAGACCATAATTGGTGAGATGCAACAACCTTAATAAAATCCCTCTATTAAAATATTAAGTCAACATGGCCTTCCAATTTTGCCCTCGTTAAGGCCTCGATCAATACTATGTAGGTCCTGCCAAAGCGAAGTACTAGTATTTATCTTGGTTAAACGCGAAGAATAAACAAGTGATATTCGCTAGTCAAAAAATTGGTTAATGACTTAACTAGGTTACTCTAATAGGATTAGAAACCTAGAGGCAAGTAAATTGGATAAATCATAAGATGATTACAACAAGAGTTGTTCACCAAATATTAGGAGTTACATATGATGTAATTAGCAAATGTTGCTTACCTAAATATCCATAATCTTAAGAGTAAAGCCAAAGCTGACTTAAGAGGTGGTGAAATATGGATCCTTAACCTACTAGAAATACTTTTGAGAAAGTTTTTCCAAAATTAATATACGAGGGTTATTAATTTTGAAATAAAATAGTGGGAATATCATTTAATAAAGTCTTTTTAATGATTGATATAAAATTGGTAAATTTACTCACATGCATATTTAATTGTTGCAGATATATTATGACTGCAAACACTAGCACACTCTCATTGCGATCGGTCCTTGAGAAGGACAAATTGAATGGTTTGAATTTTCTTGATTGGTTCCGTAACTTGAGGATTGTCCTTAAACAAGAACAAAAATTATATGTCATTGAACAACCACTTCCTAATGAACCACCCGCTAATGCCTCGAGGACTGATAGAGATGCTTACAAGAAGTATCTAGATGACATGATAGATGTTGGATGTCTTATGCTTGCCACTATGAATCCTGAACTTCAGAAGCAACATGAGGACATGGTTGCTTATGATATGATCGAGCACTGAAAGAACTTTATCAGGGGCAAGCACGACAAGAGAGGTTTGATATCTCTAAGGCCCTATTCCAATGTAAGTTGGCTGAAGGAAGCCCAGTAGGACCTCATGTCTTTGATGATTGGCTATATTGAAATCCTGTCTAAGCTTGGGTTTCCATTGAGCCAAGAGTTGGCCACTGATGTTATTTTACAATCGTTGCCGGATAGCTGCAGCCAGTTTGTCCTCAATTTCAATATGAATAAAATTGACAAGACTCTACCACAATTGCTCAGTATGTTACGAACTGCTGAAGGCAACTTGAAAAAGGTTGGACCCAAGCCCATACTGATGGTCCGCAATAACAAGGGCAAGGGAAAGGCCAAAGTTCAAACAAAGCCTAAGGGCAAAGGTAAGCCCAAATTTGGAAAGGGAAAGGCTGCACTGAAACCTAAAGGTGGGGTGTCTAAGGAAGAAAACTATTTTCAATGTGGTGTGACTGGACATTGGAAACGAAACTGCCCTGTCTATCTTGAAGAAGTCAAGAAGGCTAAAGCAAGCGGAATGTCTGCTTCAGGTATATATGTTATTAATATTAATTTATCAACTACTACTTCTTGGGTATTAGATACTGGTTGTGGTTCTCATATTTGTACTTCTGTACAGGGACTACAAAGGAGTAGGACTTTGGCTAGAGGAGATGTGGACCTGCGAGTTGGAAATGGAGCAAAAGTTGCTGCATTAGCTGTGGGAACATATACTTTATCTTTGCCTAGTGGACTTGCTTTATGTTTAGAGGATTGTTATTTTGTGCCCAGTTTGACTAAAAATATTATTTCAATTTATTGTTTAGACAAAATTGGTTTTGAGATAATTATTAAGAATAATTGTTGTTCATTTTATCTCAATAATGTTTTCTATGGTTCGGCACAATTGATTAATGGCCTCTATATTTTTAGATCAAACGAATCCCATTTACAACATAAATACTAAAAGATCTAAAATAAATGACTCAAATCAAACTTATCTTTGGCATTGTCGTTTGGGCCACATAAGTGAGAAACACATATCCAAACTCCATAAAGATGGTCTCTTGAATTCATTTGTTTTTGAACAATTTGAAGTATGTGAATCTTGCTTATTGGGAAAAATGACTAAATCTCCTTTTACTGGTAAAAGTGAACGAGCTAGTGATTTATTGAACCTAATACATTCTGATGTATGTGGACCAATAAATACATAGGCCAGAGGTGGATTTCACTACTTCATTACCTTCACTGATGATTTCAGTAGATATGGGTATGTTTATCTCATGCGCCATAAATCTGAGTCCCTTGAAAAGTTCAAGGAATTCAAAAATGAAGTACAAAATCAACTAGGCAAAACTATCAAGTCACTTCGATCTGATCGAGGTGGAGAGTATTAAAGCCTAGAGTTTGATGATCTTTTGAAAGAATGTGGGATTGTCTCACAATTTACTCCTCCTGGTACTCCTCAATGGAATGGAGTATCTGAGAGAAGAAATCAAACTTTGTTAGACATGGTTCGATCCATGATGAGTCATGCTGATCTACCGACTTCCTTTTGGGGACATGCACTTGAGACAGCTGCTTTCACACTAAATCGTGTTCCATCTAAATCGGTTCAAAAGACGCCATATGAGATGTGGACTGGGATACGTCCTAGTATGTCTTTTATGAAAATTTGGGGCTGTGAAGCTTATGTTAAACGTCAGACGTCTACTAAGCTTGAACCCAGATCTGAAAGGTGTATTTTTGTGGGGTATCCAAAAGAAACCAAAGGATATTATTTCTTTAATCCCACTGAGAACAAAACGTTTGTTGCTCGGACTGGTGTCTTCCTAGAGAGAGAATTTACTTCTAGAAAAGGAAGTGGGAGAAAGATTGAACTTGAAGAAATTTGAGAATCACAAGATACCACTGAACCAGAGATTGAACAACAACAAATTCCACAAGAAATTAAGGAACAAACAACTGCTATAGAAACACAACCACCGCGCAGATCTTTAAGAGAACGTCGTGCACCTGAGAGATATGGATTTCTCATTACAACGCATGGTGACGTTCTTCTTATAGATCAAGATGAGCCTAGGACTTATCAAGAAGCGGTGACAAGCCCAGACTCTGAGAAATGGCTTGAGGCCATGAGATCTGAGATGGATTCCATGTATGAAAACCAAGTATGGACTTTGATTGACCCACCCGAAGGGGTTAAACCTATAGGGTGCAAATGGGTTTTCAAAAAGAAAATAGACATAGATGGTAATGTACAAACATACAAAGAGCGATTAGTCGCTAAAGGTTGTCGCCAAATTCATGGTGTTGACTATGATGAAACCTTTTCTCCTGTAGCTATGTTTAAATCCATCAGGTTCTTGCTCGCCATAGCTGCATTTCATGATTATGAAATCTGGCAGATGGACGTCAAAACAGCTTTCCTTAACAGGAAACTTAAAGAGGATGTGTATATTACACAACCTGAAGGTTTTGTAAATCCAAAGGATGCTAGAAAGATATGTAAGCTACAAAGATCCATTTATGGATTAAAGCAAGCTTCTCGAAGTTGGAATCTTCGTTTTAACGATGCAATCAAAGAGTTTGGTTTTATCAAAAATGAAGATGAACCATGTGTTTACAAGAAAGTTAGTGGGAGCACTATCACATTCTTGGTACTATATGTGGATGACATACTTATCATGGGAAATGACATACCTACCTTGCAGTCTATTAAGACTTGGTTAAGAAGTTGTTTTTCTATGAAGGAATTGGGCGAAGCCACTTATATCTTAGGAGTCAAGATCTATCGAGATAGATCAAGACGACTACTAGGTCTAAGCCAAAGTACATACATAGATGAAGTACTGAAAAGGTTCAGTATGGAAGAATCTAAAAGAGGATTCCTACCTATGAGACATGGTATTTCACTCTCGAAGGAAATGTGTCCTTCAACTCCACAAGAGAGAGAACGTATGAGTAAAATTCCATATGCTTCTGCTATTGGATCTATCATGTATGCTATTTATGTACCCGTCCAGATGTCTCGTATGCCTTAAGTATGACGAACAGGTATCAAGTAGATCCTGGTGAAGTTCACTGGACCACAGTCAAGAGTATCCTTAAGTACTTAAGAAGAACTAAGGATACATTCCTATTATATGGAGGTGAGGAAGAGTTAAGTGTAAAAGGTTACACTGGTGCCAGCTTCCAAACCGACAAGGACGATTCTCGATCACAATCAGGTTTTGTGTTTTGCCTTAATGGTGGTGCTGTAAGCTGGAATAGTTCAAAGCAAAGTACAGTAGCCGATTCTACAACAGAGGCTGAGTATATTGTAGCCAGTGAGACAGCAAAGGAAGCAGTTTGGATCAAGAAGTTCATTACTGGACTAGGGGTTGTGCCTAGCATATCAGATGCTATAGAACTCCGATGTGATAACAATGGAGCTATTGCACAAGTTAAAGAACCCAGATCTCACCAGCGATCCAAACATATACTTAGACACTACCATCTTATTCTAGAGATTATCAATCGAGGGGATGTAGAGATATGCAGAGTACCTTCAGATGATTACATTGCTGATCCCCTGACCAAGCCTCTGACACAACAGAAACATGATCATCACACTAAGTCACTTGGTATTAGATATATGAGTGATTGGTCTTAGTGCTAGTGGGAGATTGTAAGAGTATGCCCAAAGATCAATCATGAGATGGTTGTAATAACATACTTAATTTACCATGTTTATTAATATAAAGCGTTGTCATTATTATTTCAGTTTTTCTTTCTGTGTGTATAGATCAACTGTTTTATAATAATGTCCTGAGAATAATATGATTATTCTTAAAAGATCCTTAGTCGAGTATTATTGTTGACTAGGACAACAATAATGCATTAAGACTAACATATAGTTGATTGATGATAAAGAGTTGTCATTGATATGGAGTGTCAAAATCAATGCATGAATATGTGTGTTAGAGAACAACATATTGGATTGATCCACTATGAGTATGTTTCTTAGATTATTATGTAATTGTCACAACATTACTCATAGTGATTAACATGTATATGATCCTCAGACTTGAGATCATTATTATCCCAGCATCGTGAGTTGTATATTTTGAGACAGTCAAACGTACACCGTAACAGGTTGTTCTATAAAGGCTGATGTTGGATATACCACAATCTATGTAGAGAGATATGGTTGATCAATAAAGGATAAGTCCATCCTACATATTAGGGGTAATATCTTAGGCCACTTGATTGAGTGAGACTAGAAATGCATGGCCATGCTCAAATAAGTTGATATGAGATGTCATACTAATTTGTATATCATAGTCTACTCAAGATATCAAGAAACATGGGATGGACTATGCAAGTGTGACTATCCCATGACTTGTATCCGTTCCAGAGATAAAGGACTTAAGGATTAATGCATGAAAGGTTAATCACAAAAGGTTATGTCGAATCATGACTTCTTGTAACTTAGGTAGCAATGATGCATTGCTAGATGCCACTCATTGTTTGTGACAATAGAATCGTTCTAGTATTACTACTAACGTTGCAAGAACCTACAGGGTCACACCCTATGGTTGAAATGAACGGAATAAAATATAGTTGGTATTGTGTTTGGTTGTCACATGAATTAAATTAATTAAAGAATTAATTTAATTGGGCAATCAAATATTGAACATATTATATGTACAAGGATGTTGTACACATAATGATAACATAATTTTATTAATATATGAATTTGATTCATATATAAATTTAAATAAATATAGTTTACCGAAATCCTTATTATAATTAATGTAATTATAATTTTTAGATATAATTAATGAAATTATAATTTTCGGTTAAAAACTTTATTGTATTTATTTAATCTTATAATACATTCAAGAGATACCAATTATAAAAGGCCCAATTAAAAGGCCCAATTAAAAGGATACCAATTATAAAAGGCCCAATGGAAAAGACACCCATTATAAAAGGTATTAAAAGGAGACAAAGCTGAAGAGGAAAAACCCTAAGTGATTGCTTGTTAGGTCTAGCAGCCGTCAAGCAAATAAACCTCCAAAACAGTTTTGGAGATTTCTTCCGTTCATAGTCAAACCGGGTGGATTACGTAGAGGCAGACATCGGAAAAGGTTGTGGCTTGATTCGACAATAGATCAAAACTCTTGTCGCCAAGGCGTCGCTGTCTACTCAGATTGAAGTTTTGGTAATTTTGAAACCTTTATTTCACCCCGATTCGTTCCTCACACATGGATTCATGGTTTGGATCGTCGGATCTAATTTTATTTTGCTGCGCCATGGGGTACCAGCGTTCCAACACATTCATTATTAGTTATGTGATTAAATGAGCTTATACGTTTAAATTCCAATTGTTGAAGAAGAAGCTCGTACTATTAGTATTAGTATTACAAGTTTTCAATTGATGTAATTATTTATTAGTAGTTCATTGTTTATGGTTAGGTAATTTGTCAATTCAATCTTGATTCTACACCTTTAACCCAAGCCCCATTACAACCCTATTAAAGACCTTTCGATTTGTGTATCATCTCATTTTACAGTGGTGGAGATTTGATTTTCATGCAAGCCTATGGGATTAACTTTTCATGTTTGACTTATGAGTGCTTTTTCTTGAACCTTAAACACATTGAGTGATTTGAGTGAATCTTTAGTAAGGATATCAACCCTTGTCGGGTTTGAATCAGAGGTAATTATTCAGATAAGGGGAAACACCTATGTTTTATGCTACAAATGTATGACTTAGATTGTTTGAATCTTTAGGACTCTTTGAGTTGAATTATCCTTGTATGAATTATCTATGAATTATGATGAAACATTATTGATGAATGTTATGAATCGAGGAAGTTCGTTTTAATTGTGAGTTGAGAATTTTGCTCGAGGACAAGCAAAAGCTTAAGTGTGGGGGTATTTGATAAACCGTAATAGTAACATATTTTAAGCCCACATTTAGCATGCTTTTGGATGATTTATCCCTTGAATTATGTAATTCGGTGCTCTTAATCCTTTAATTTCATTTTTTATACTTAGGAGAGCATAGGAGGATGAAAAGAAGGAGAAACGGGCACAAAAATGGAGTAAATAGGCCATAACACGAAATCGACACGGCCTGGGCCCAAGACCACACGACCGTGCCTCATTAATGGACTCGAACACGGCCTGACCATGATTCACATGGGCGCGTGCCATGGGCGTGTCGCTGACATGAGAAAGAGGAATTCCACTTGGATTAGGATACTTAGAGGCTAAGAAACACATTCCAAGAGCCTATATATACACCCTAAAGGCCAACCTTTAGGGAGAGTCCAGTTTGGAGTCCAGTGAGGCCAAAGAAGCGAGCCAGAGGGGTCAGAATTGTGGAATTTACTCGAAGAAAGCTAGTTGATTCATCTCAAGAAGCCGAAGTCATACTCAATACGGAGGATCTCTTTTCAATTCCTTCAGGGAGTTTTAGGGTTTTTCTTATGTTTTGTTTTATCTTTTCTTCTGAGATGTATTCTTTTATGATTATGGACTAAACCCTCAGATACCTGAGGGGGATGAAACCTAAGATGAATCTTGTTATCGTTTACTGAACTATATGATAAATACTTGATTTGTTCTTAATTATGTGTTCTTAATTCTTGTTTTGATATTTCCGGGATATTAATTCAAGTGTGATGTGGTTAGGTGGAAGAGCAAAAGTCCCTGCTTAAGAGGAGATCTAGCATAATTAAGCGGAGTTGATCGCACGCCTAGACATAGGGTGATGAGACTTTGTCGGATTAGGTTGAAACCTAATATAGGATTCCATACATCGAGTTAATGCAATTCTAGGGGTTTTAATTAGAAAGAGATTTCAATTAATCAACCTAGGGGTAGACGTTAGTAGCCTCGACGGAGGTATGAATATAACTTAGGGAATCCTATGGATCAAGTTAAGTGAATACATTGTCTGGCTCAGAGTTCGATAACAAGTGAAGTCTAGGTGGATTCTTCCTCGGGTATTGTCTTAATCAATTGGTTTTTCCCAAAGTATTTTTCCAAATTCATTCTCTTTGTCTTTGCACCTTTAGCTTAGTCGTTAGTTAATTTTAGATTAGATAAAAATTAATTTAATTCTTAGGCTAAATAATAAATAGAAAGTTAATATTAGTACTTCAGATTCCTTTGGGTTCGACAATCCGGTCTTACCGCTAAGCTATATTACTGTTCGATAGGTGCACTTGCCTCAAGTCATTGTCATAGTTAGTTTCTAGGCTCGATCATTCTTTTTACAAATTTTTAAGACTCTGACACACGATCAACTCATCAAAATCAATCCGAAGAATTTCATTATTCTGACATATCAATTCTATAATCTTTTGTCTACAATTCACAACGGCATCATGTTGAGTTAACCAATCCATACCTAGAATCACATCGAACTCATAAAATGGTAAAAGCATCAAGTCAGCTAGAAAACAATAACCCCAAATCATTAATGGAAAATTCTTGCATGTTTTGTCAACTAACACATATTTGCCTAAGGGGTTCAATACTTTTATCACAAACTCAGTAGACTCAACAGGTAAACTCTTATTAGACACCAAATTCATACATATATATGAATGAGTCGATCTAGGATCAATCAATACGATAACATTAGTGTCATAAAGAGAAAATGTACCGGTAATAACATCTATGGACTACGTTTCTTTGCGAGCACGAATAGTGTAGGCTCTAGCAGGTGTTCTGGCCTCGAATCTCACAGTTGAGTCCCTAGTCATACCTCTACCACTGGATACATTTCCCATATTTCTTGGCGGTCTCCCTCTCATGGTCATATTGTTCGATCTCACATTCTGAGGTCTATCTTTCTCAATCATTTCAAAACAGTCTTTAATAAAATGATCTGGCATGCCACATTCGAAACAAGCTTTAGTACTCCTATTCTAGCATTCACCAAAATGTCTTCGCCCGCACTGTTGATACTCGGGTTTGTTATTTCTCACACTGCCAACACTCGAAATAGAAGTAGCTTGAGCTTTAGAATTCACAGGTTGATTTCCACGACCTTTATTCTGATACCCCACTGATGCATTCAATCGGCTATATGAATATCAGAATTTCTTTGATGAAGAATGATAAGGTTTATTCATCGGTCTCTTCTTCAGATCTCTAGCCTTTGAATCAGCTTTCCTCTTTTCTCGGCTAAAATCTTCGTCTTTGCAAGCCCGATCAACTAACATGATGAATTCTTTTAAATCTAATATCCCGACTAGAAGTTTAATATCATCGTTCAACCCGTCAACAAACCACTTACGCATAACCTCTTCAGTAGAAAAATACTCCCGAGCGTACTTGCTCAACCGTACAAATTCTCTTTCATTTTCAGTTACAATCATGTGGCCTTGTTTCAGCTCTAAAAACTTTTTATGCTTTTGATCTAGAAATCGTTGACTGATGTATTTCTTTCAGAACTCGTTCTAAAAGAACTCCCAAGTTACTCTCTCTCTCGGCACCACTGATACTAATGTATTCCACAATTGATACGTAGAGTCTCTCCGAAGTGATATAACACATTCCAGACATTCAGCCGGTGTGCAAGAAAGTTCTTCAAACACTCGAATCATATTTTGAAGCCAAAACTCGACTCTCTCAGAGTCATCATCAACATTAGCTCTGAACTCTTTAGCCTTGTGTTTACAAATCTTATCAACTGAAGGCTTATTCAATCTAAAAAGCTCAACTCCTTGAGGAGCTACAGGTACAGGTTGGGGATTAGGAGTGTAACATCCTAAAAATTGAGTATCAATATGTTGCATGTTTTTGGTGCTTAGCTTGTGAATGATTCTATTTGTGTGCTTAATATAGTTTTGAGAAGGCTCAGGATTTATTCGGAATTAGAATAAATTTTAGTAATGAGTACTTTATTGAAGTGGATCAAGTGACCTTGATGTTTAGGGAAATTAAGTGACAAAAACTAGCATTTGATGAGCTAGTAGTAAAGTGGAGTTGGCACCATCAATGTTGCTTGAGGGAAGAGGTTCGAATCCTTTGGAATGCATTTTGTTGGGTTTTATTTTTGCACTCTCGTAGCTTGTGTCGATCAAGCCTTATTCATGGTAAGTTGGACTTTATTTTTTTTATGGTAAGGTGGTTATTGGATTAGGATAAGACTTGAACATAGGGAAGGAAATCTTGAGCTTATGGTATGTAAGGGGGACATAAGGCACTCATTAAGGGGGTATGCTTTGGAAAGTTTGGCATGGCCAAACTTTGACTATGAACATGCACAGTTTGTGGTCTAGGGGGGATGGCCGAATATTTTTGGTAGCATATGTAAGGATGGTAGCATGTTTTGGTCACTTTCATTTGGTCATTTTGGTGTTTTTTTTTTTTCATAAAACTTTTCTTCTCATTTTTCTCTCCCTAGCCGAATGCAATTGGTGCATTCTGAGCATTTTTTTTTTCTTCTTTTGGTCATTGTTTTTGACCATTTGGTCTCAATTTTTGCCTAACCTTTCAAGTTTTTCCTCTCTAGTGCCGAAATCACCATAGCACAAAGGCCATTTTTCTTTTCTTTCTTTTCTACTCTTTGGCCGAATGCTCTCTTGTCCCAAATCCTTCCCTTTGTTTCTTTTTCATTCTTGAAAAATCGAAACACATTTTCTCTCTTCTATTTTTCTCCCTGGTTGAATGTTGCTAGCATCTTTTCCATCAAAAGATTCTTCTTAGCCGAACCCTCCTCCTCACATATTTTCTCTTGTTAATCATTCTTTCAACTTTCGTTTAAATCAAGTGGTAAGAACCCTTTTCATTCCTTTATTTTATTCTTTGTCTTTAATCGAATATACATATTGTTTAGAGGGTCTTTTGACCGAAAATAGCATCCCTTATTCCTTTCTTTTAAACAATCCTATTCATCTTAATAGTGTTATAGAGAAGGTCGAACTTGGAGTATTCGTAATCATCGTGACTCGCTAATAATCGAATCGAAGTGTTAAGGTAAGGATTTCTATCAAGGACTTCCATATTATTTCGTTATCTCATCAAAGCTGATTTCGCCTTAAAACTAATAGTCTTAAATTCCAATATAATAGTTGGACTAATAATCTTTTGTCAATGGAGGCAAACAAGATAGGTTCGAAAAGAGTGGTGAATAGTGTTCAGAAGAGGGGTGGATTCGCTATTCCCTCTAGATTCAAGCGAAGGACTGTTTCGGTAATCTGAGATTTTCACCGGCTTGTGGACCCTCTTTTGGTGAAAATCAATTATTTGAAGTCATTTGTACTCCTGAGCCGTTGACTGTTCGTGGTTCTTCAACGGGTTATGAACCATCAATCGGGGAGAAACCACAAAGAGTTGTTGCTCGAAATTTTGAGGGTAAAGATCTTGTAACATCCTAAAAACGGGGCTATTTGGAATTTAATTATTTTTCTTATGTATGAACTACTGTGATATGATTTATGGAATAATAAGAGCTTAATTTAAGGCCTTGTGTTGGCTCGGTTTGGTAGAAAATTTCAGTTTTTAATTTTTAAGGTAGGGAGCCTTAGCAGAAGGGGGTTATAAGAATAAATGGGGATAATTTGGACATAAGATGAGCCTAGAATAAGTGGCAAAGTAAGCCCACTTAAGAGTTGCTTGTGACGCCACCAAGGAGCAAGGGAGAACCTTGGTTCGAGTCACAGAGATCCTCCCTTTTGTTCTTTATTTGGACGGCACAAGGGGGAGAGATTTTCTCTCCTTAAATTCTTTTTATTATCTATTTAGATAATAGGATAATGTGAGCTTTTTAATTGGATTTTATTTGTTTAATTCTAGGGATAATTAGATAATAGTAGTTTTATTTTGATAATACAAGATTATTACGGGGATTATTGGATAAAAAGGATTATTAAGATTTATCAATGGATTATTGGGGATTAATTCAAATTAATTTGAATTAATCCAAAGAGGTGGACGGCAAGGGTACTAAGTGCCTATAAAAGCATTAGTTGACCCTCTTGTTTTGTTTTTTTCCATTTTTGCTAGTTGCCGAAAATCCCTAACCCCTCTCTCTTTGTGCTTCTTTTATTTTCTTTACTCTCTCAAACCCCTTGTAGCCGAAACTTTTAGCATCTTCTACTCCACAATTTTCTTTCTTTTCCTTGATCGAATATTCACCCTTATTGACCGAAACTCAAACATCTTTTCCTCTTATTGTTTCCCTCTAGCCGAACCTATTTTAACCCCCTTGGCTGAACATCAAAAAGGGATAAATCTCTTCAGATTTTAGTGATCAATCGATTTGGATCAAGGTAAGGGATGGCCGAAACTTCGGTAACCAGTAGCAAGGGTTCTAACCAGTGTGAAATCAATGATAGGCACTTCGGGATCTCAAAGCAGTAAGATCAGATCTAGCATTCTCTGACAATCGGATTTGGGTAAGTGGTGGTAAGTACCTACTTATGAACGTTTATTCTTCTAATGATTAAGAAAAGCCGAAGGCTAATAACCGTAGTGACTAACCAATTATTTGGTAAAACAGATCTGTGTATTGAGTGCCGTGGTTAGTAGCAAAAGCAAAGGTGAGATTTCGGGATCATAAGGAACCCCTTTTAATTATTTGGGTTGGCCGAATAGGCCATAGTACTAACTCGGGTATTTGACCGAATATAGGGACCTAGTGGATCTAAGGTGGCCGACTTATCCTTTCGGGATTAGACTATTTAGTGGTGACAGGTGTGTACATACACACTATAACTTATTAAATGTGTTGAATATTGTAAATGCTTACTTGATTTATGTAGCATTGGATGATATACCATATCGGTATAGATGGCAATTCAGGTAAGTACCTGTTAACGTGAATTATTATTAATGCTTTTGGGAAGCATGATGTACTGATTTATACATATGATGGCATGTAACATATATTTATGTGACTAATGTGGGATTGACTGAGTGGAGGGGGCAGTGATTTTGTGCCGACGGGCACCAGTGTTTTGGTAACACACCGTGACTACGGTCACCAGAGGTTTGGTACCTCCAGAGGTTTGGCACCTCATAGCAACTTATCCCTGTGGTTAACACCACCGTGGGTTGGCCCCACTTGAGATATGGGATTGTCTGCCAGTGATTTGGTATCACACGATGGGTTGGCCCCATCAATCGATTCGTGTCTACGGACACCAGTGTTTTGGTAACACATCGTGACTATATGTCACCAGTGGTTTGGCACCACCAGTGGTTTGGTACCACAGCGGGGTAGATAGTGGCGTTTGGTTGGTTAGGTTGGGGTACATAATATTCTGCATATTAATTGTTATATGTTGTGTATGAAATTGTCTTTAAAACGGGGGAGGGGTTACATACTGAGTCTTGGTGACTCACCTTCTCCTTTACATTTTTCAGGTGACACGTAGATCGCGGAAGTGGAGCCGGGTTGACTCGAGGTGGCCATGCGGTGGATTCAAATTAAATGAACTTTAATTTTAGTTATAATAATTTTTATTCCCGGTATTTATTTTATTTGGATGTAATAAGGCCTCCTGATATTTTATTTTTGTTATTTTTCATATGTCGAATAATTGTTTAAACTATGATTATCAGTATTAAATTAAAGTCACATGTTTTCTCAAATTAACACAAAAATGTTTTCATCGTGCCATCGGGCACACTCGAGATTTTATAATAACTTGGTTGAATTAATTTTAAATAAATTCTAAGTAAGGTTTAACAAAACAATCAATTGAAAAGGTTTTCGGCAACTAAGAATTTTTACTTTCCAAAAGTGTTTTCCAAAATATTTTCCACTGTAGCAAACTAGATTCGGCCATAGTGTTTGGGCCGAGTTTGGGTTGTTACAAAATTGGTATCAGAGCCCAGTTCAAAGCTCGGCTGTGGGGGGCCCAAGGCCCAAAAATGTTTTAGTAGGCCTTTTGAATTGTTTTTGGGTTTTTAAGCAGCATGGCCCGAGTCTCCGGCACCGATCCGCCCAGGTAAGTACATCTAAACCTCTTGGTGAATTATATTCTGTAGAAGGGTAGGAAGCATGGAACGTAGATAGACTTATAGGAACTTGAACCCTAGGAATAGGTTACTCAAATACACAAACGAAGCATAAGACTTAAAGAACTAAACCAACCTATGACTTAGTCACTGAGCTAGGGTGTGGTAACCCCTGTACGCATGTCTAGGATTGGATCCGGAAGAGCCTGGTATTTAAGTAGTCCTCGTGACTCACCTCCTCTTCGCAGGTATCCTACCTGGTGCATAGCTCCTGTTCACCCTAACTCAGAAGGCTCAGTGGTGTGGCAACCTCTGTGCGCATGTCTAGAAAGGTTCAGTGAGAGCTTGGTATTTAAGCAGTCCGCGTGACTCACCTCCTCTTCGCTCGAATCCTGCCTGGTGCGTAGCTTTGGTTCACCCTGACCAAGAGGGCTCGGTCATAGGCCTAATATAATGACTAAAACCCGAAAGGGATCTAGCCACGTTTTGAAATGAATGAAACAACAAAAACCCAAATGTTTTCAAAACTTTTGCAATAAACTCTTTCAAATCGAAGAACATCACTTTTACAACGTTTTTCTTGAAAAACTTGATTTGTAAAAAAATTACAAAAATGCCCTTAGTGGTAAAATTACCAAAATGCCCCTGACTCATAAAATATCAGTTTAATGGTTTTGCTCAAAAATTTCAACTATTTTACAAATATTCAGTAACTTAGCTTTGAAAATCATCAACAAAATATTTTGGTCTTGGAAAATTACGAAAACGCCCACAAGTTGCAAAATTACCAAAATGACCTTGACTTTTGAAATTTTTGCAAACGGCAACGTTTTAAGAAAGAAAACTCTCAAAAAGGACCCACAGAGTTTTACAATTGTTAAAACATCTTCGATGTGCAAAATTTACGAAATTACCCCTGATTGACAAATTACCGAAATACCCCCTGGTTTCCGAAATAATGCCATATCTTTAAATTTTACAAATTTTCAGAAACATCCTCCAGTTTTGGGGAATTTCAAGGTGATTTGTTTTATTAAAATTTTACAATTTCTTTTGTTACGAAAATACCCCTGTAGGGAAAATGATGAAAATACCCCTGGGTTAGAAATGGGCAGAAATGTCCGAAGAGTGAATAGGTAAGGAAAGCATTAGGGAATGGATGTATGAACTCCTTTGTGTGAACTAGGATAGGAGACTGAAACCTTGTTTGCTCGAAAGAATCTCTGATTAAACCTTATCCATAAAATTTCTTCGCGATTAATAAAGAGGAACAAATGCTAATGCATAAAAATTTTCTTAATCAGATTAAAGCGCGGTAGAAAGAATGAGTTCTAGAGGACGTGGACGCCGTGGACGCGGTAGGGGTAGGATGACGGTGTCTGAACCCGTCAGGTCGGGACAAGGTTCTGGAAATGAGGTACCACCGCCACCACCACCTCCTACTTTTAGAGCTGAGGAGCAGGATCAGACCGGTGGTGAGGCTGTGTCGCAAGCTGTTTTGCGAGTTTTGGAAATAGTGGCTGGGGCTAGTGGAAATTTGGGAGCTCGAAAATCAGTTCCCGAGCGAATTCGGTCTAATGGAGCTGAGGTGTTCCGGGGCGTGTCGGGAGTGGCGCCCAGTGCAGCAGAATACTGGCTAGAGTCAACTGAAAGGATCATGGATGATCTTGACCTGACTGAGGAAGATAAGCTGAAAGGGGCAGTGTCGCTTCTAAAGGATGAAGCGTATCAGTGGTGGCTTACGGTTCGAGATGGGGCTACGGTAGATGATCTGACTTGGGATTATTTCAAAACCACCTATCAGAAGAAGTATGTGGGTACCAGCTATACGGATGCTCAGAGGAAAGCCTTTCTAGGGCTAGTGCAAGGAACTAAGTCAGTAGCGGAATATGAGGCGGAGTTCTTAAGGCTGAGTAGGTATGCTAGAGGCATCGTGGCTACTGAACACAAGCGCTGTGTCCGCTTTGAGGATGGACTCCGAGATGATTTGAGGCTATTGATTGCCCCGCAGCAGGTTCGTGAGTTCTCATCTTTAGTGGAAAAGGCTAAGGTAGCCGAAGGGATCAAGGAGGCTGTGAGGCAAAGCTATAGTAGGAATAATCAGAAGAGAGGATTTGGGTCAGCTGGATCCAGTGGTAGTGTCCAGAAAAAGGCTAGGCCAAGTGGGCCAAATCAAGCGGCAAGGCCCATGACTGCTAATCAGAGGCCGACTCAGTGTAACCGCTGTGGAAAGACCCATTGGGGAAGTTGTTCGACCGGTGATAGAGGATGTTTTGAGTGTGGGTCTTTGGAGCATCGTGTCAGAGATTGTCCCCAGAAACTAGCTAAGAATCAGCCAGAAGGGCAGAACCGTACTCAAGGCAGAAATGTGGGACCACAGAGGGGTCGCGGTAATGGTCGAGGAGGAAATGGTCCGAATAGAGGTCGTGGAACTCAAGGCAGAGGTTCGGGTAACACAGAGGCTAGGCAGCCCGGCTTAGTCTATGCAGCGAGGCGTCACGAGGAGGGAGACGCACCGGATGTCATAACCGGTACGTTCCTAATATTTGGTTTACCTTATGTTGCATTAATTGATGTGGGTTCGACGCACTCGTACATTGCTAGTAGTGTGGTAGGAACCATGGACCTAGACTCTGAGATTGCTTCTAGGGAGATGACTGTAGTGAGCCCTTTAGGTCACACTGTAGTAGTAGACAAACTCTATAGAGATGTACCCCTAGAACTCCAAGGGGTAATATTTGTGGCTGATCTGATGGAACTACCGTTTGGGGAGTTCAATTTGATCCTTGGAATGGACTGGCTGGTTAAGTATCAGGCGAATTTGGAATGCGCGGCTAAGCGCATGGTTCTTAAGACGGCTGAAGATGATGAAGTGGTTATGATAGGTGATAGGAGGAATTACCTATCCAACATAGTGTCTGCCTTGAAGGCTGAAAGGATGGTCAAGAAGGGCTGTGAGGCGTATTTGGTTCGAATCTGTGCTTTGGAAGCTAAGGAGTCAGTTATTGGAAAGGTTCGAACGGTTGGGGAATTTGCTGATGTGTTCCCAGAAGAGCTTCCGGGTCTGCCTCCAGATCGGGAAGTTGAATTCGGTATAGACTTGCTACCCGGAACGGCACCTGTGTCCATAGCACCATACCGAATGGCACCAAAGAAATTGGTGGAGTTGAAGGCTCAAATTCAGGAGCTCTTGGATAGAGGGTTTATCCGACCAAGCATATCTCCGTGGGGAGCACCTGTGTTGTTTGTCAAGAAGAAGGACGGTTCTATGCGGATGTGCATCGACTACCGTCAGTTAAACAAGTTAACGATCAAGAACAAGTATCCGTTGCCTCGGATTGACGACTTGTTTGATCAACTGAAGGGTGCCTCGGTATTCTCAAAGACTGACCTTAGGTCGGGTTATCATCAATTAAGGGTGAAGGAGGCTGATGTTTTCAAGACGGCATTCCGAACTCGGTATGGGCATTACGAGTTCTTAGTGATGCCATTTGGGTTAACCAATGCACCGGTGGCGTTTATGGACTTAATGAATAGGGTATTTCAACAGTACTTGGACCAATTCGTCGTAGTGTTCATCGACGACATATTGGTTTACTCAAAGACGGAGAAGGAGCATGACAAGCATTTACGGATAGTTCTGCAAGTATTGAGGGAGAAGCAGTTATATGCCAAATTCAGTAAGTGTGAATTTTGGCTGAGGGAAGTGGCTTTCTTAGGGCACGTAGTGTCTGCAGAAGGAATCAGAGTAGACCCTCGCAAGATTGAAGCAGTGTTAGATTGGAAACCGCCTAGGTCAG
The DNA here is from genome assembly GCA_005393395.2 of Gossypium australe. Lineage (NCBI taxonomy): Eukaryota > Viridiplantae > Streptophyta > Magnoliopsida > Malvales > Malvaceae > Gossypium > Gossypium australe. Next base: position 58,772,514 of record CM016614.1, read on the forward strand.
TGGCTGAAATTCGAAGTTTTCTAGGTCTAGCAGGGTACTATCAGAGGTTCGTGGAAGGATTTTCGTTAATTGCAGCACCACTAACTAAGTTATTGAGGAAGGGAGTACCATTTGTATGGACGGAGAAGCAGCAAGAAAGCTTTGATAAGTTAAGGAAAATTTTGACGGAAGCTCCGGTTTTGGTACAGCCTGAAGCAGGAAAGTTGTTTACCGTCTACTATGATGCATCCCATACTGGTTTGGGATGTATGCTGATGCAAGAAGGGAAGGTAGTAGCCTATGCATCCCGTCAGTTAAGACCGCATGAGGTTAACTACCCAACGCACGATTTGGAGTTAGCAGCAGTTGTCTTCGTTCTAAAGATATGGAGACATTATCTGTACGGGGAGAAGTCGATAGTCTACACGGATCACAAGAGTTTGAGGTATCTCTTGACTCAGAAGGATCTAAATTTGAGACAACGTCGGTGGATTGAACTATTAAAGGACTACGATTGTTCAATCGAGTACCATCCGGGTAAGGCTAACGTGGTAGCTGACGCGTTGAGCCAGAAGGTGGTGACGGACTTAAGAGCAATGTTCGCGCGGTTGAGTCTACGGGATGATGGGAGTCTTTTGGCGCAACTCCAAGTTAAGCCAACGTGGATTCAGGAGATTAAGGAAAAGCAGTTAGTGGATGAAGGCTTGAACGCTAAGAGGGAACAAGTCCAGAATGGTGATTTGGAAGGGTACAATCTGTCTAGTGATGGAGTGTTGTGTTTTTGTGGGCGAGCTTGTATGCCAAAGGATGTGGAGTTGAGTCAGAAGATTCTCCATGATGCACATAGCAGCCCCTACGCTATGCATCCAGGAGGAAGCAAGATGTATGGGGATTTACGGAAGCAGTTCTGGTGGCCCGGGTTAAAGCGTGAAGTAACAGAGTTTGTTGGTAGGTGTCTGACTTGTCAGCAGGTCAAGGCTGAACATCAGTTACCGTCAGGGTTGCTTCAGCCAGTGAAGATTCCTCAATGGAAATGGGAAAGGATCACGATGGATTTCGTCAGTGGGCTACCCCTTACGCCCAGTAAGAAAGACGCCGTTTGGGTGATAGTGGACCGTTTGACTAAGTCAGCTCACTTCATACCGGTGAGGGTGGATTTCTCTCTTCAGAAGCTAGCTAAGCTGTATGTATCGGAGATAGTAAGATTGCATGGTGTGCCGGTATCGATCATCTCGGATAGGGATCCCAGATTCACGTCAAGGTTCTGGAAAGCCTTGCACCAAGCCTTGGGTACACGGTTGGATTTCAGTACAGCTTTCCATCCACAGACTGACGGACAATCGGAAAGGGTAATACAGATCCTAGAGGATATGTTAAGGGGATGTGTTTTGGATTTTCGTGGTAGTTGGGAAGACTACCTACCATTAGCAGAGTTCGCCTACAACAACAGCTATCAGGCGAGTATCCAGATGGCACCATACGAAGCATTGTATGGGCGAAAATGTCGTACTCCGACGTGTTGGATGGAATTAGGCGAACGACAGGTTTTGGGTCCAGAGTTGGTGACAGAGACGGAGGATAAAGTCAGGCTGATTCGGTCTCGTCTCAAGGAAGCATCAGATAGGCAGAAGTCTTATGCCGATCTAAAACGCAAGGAAATGGAGTATGCTGTGTGAGACAAGGTTTTTCTGAAGGTGTCGCCTTGGAAAAAGGTGTTGAGATTTGGACGAAAGGGGAAGCTGAGCCCAAGGTTCATCGGGCCATATACAATTGTAAAGCGAATAGGACCGGTAGCTTATCAGCTAGAGTTGCCGGCAGAATTGAATCAGATCCATGATGTATTTCATGTATCGATGCTGAGACGGCATCGGTCAGATCCTTCGCACGTTGTGCCAGTAGCAGAAATTGAGGTGAACTCGGATTTATCTTTTGATGAAGAACCGGTTCAGATCTTAGATCGAGATGTGAAGGTTCTACGTAGGAAGTCAGTGCCCTTGGTGAAGGTGCTGTGGCGGAACCATGGTGTGGAAGAAGCTACGTGGGAGCCCGAGGATGTGATGCGGCAGCAATACCCCCACCTCTTTTGATCAGGGAATTTCGAGGACGAAATTTATTTTAAGGGGGTAGAATTGTAACATCCTAAAAATGGGGCTATTTGGAATTTAATTATTTTTCTTATGTATGAACTACTGTGATATGATTTATGGAATAATAAGAGCTTAATTTAAGGCCTTGTGTTGGCTCGGTTTGGTAGAAAATTTCAGTTTTTAATTTTTAAGGTAGGGAGCCTTAGCAGAAGGGGGTTATAAGAATAAATGGGGATAATTTGGACATAAGATGAGCCTAGAATAAGTGGCAAAGTAAGCCCACTTAAGAGTTGCTTGTGACGCCACCAAGGAGCAAGGGAGAACCTTGGTTCGAGTCACAGAGATCCTCCCTTTTGTTCTTTATTTGGACGGCACAAGGGGGAGAGATTTTCTCTCCTTAAATTCTTTTTATTATCTATTTAGATAATAGGATAATGTGAGCTTTTTAATTGGATTTTATTTGTTTAATTCTAGGGATAATTAGATAATAGTAGTTTTATTTTGATAATACAAGATTATTAAGGGGATTATTGGATAAAAAGGATTATTAAGATTTATCAACGGATTATTGGGGATTAATTCAATTTAATTTGAATTAATCCAAAGAGGTGGACGGCAAGGGTACTAAGTGCCTATAAAAGCATTAGTTGACCCTCTTGTTTTGTTTTTTTCCATTTTTGCTAGTTGCCGAAAATCCCTAACCCCTCTCTCTTTGTGCTTCTTTTATTTTCTTTACTCTCTCAAACCCCTTGTAGCCGAAACTTTTAGCATCTTCTACTCCACAATTTTCTTTCTTTTCCTTGATCGAATATTCACCCTTATTGACCAAAACTCAAACATCTTTTCCTCTTATTGTTTTCCTCTAGCCGAACCTATTTTAACCCCCTTGGCTGAACATCAAAAAGGGATAAATCTCTTCAGATTTTAGTGATCAATCGATTTGGATCAAGGTAAGGGATGGCCGAACCCTCCTTTTGTATCTTTTCTTTTGTTGTCGTCTTGTTGAATGGAATAAAAGCCGAAACTTCGGTAACCAGTAGCAAGGGTTCTAACCAGTGTGAAATCAATGATAGGCACTTCGGGATCTCAAAGTAGTAAGATCAGATCTAGCATTCTCTGACAATCGGATTTGGGTAAGTGGTGGTTAGTACCTACTTATGAAAGTTTATTCTTCTAATGATTAAGAAAAGCCGAAGGCTAATAACCGTAGTGACTAACCAATTATTTGGTAAAACAGATCTGTGTATTGAGTGCCGTGGTTAGTAGCAAAAGCAAAGGTGAGATTTCGGGATCATAAGGAACCCCTTTTAATTATTTGGGTTGGCCGAATAGGCCATAGTACTAACTCGGGTATTTGGCCGAATATAGGGACCTAGTGGATCTAAGGTGGCCAACTTCTCCTTTCGGGATTAGACTATTTAGTGGTGACAGGTGTGTACATACACACTATAACTTATTAAATGTGTTGAATATTGTAAATGCTTACTTGATTTATGTAGCATTGGATGATATACCATATCGGTATAGATGGCAATTCAGGTAAGTACCTGTTAACGTGAATTATTATTAATGCTTTTGAGAAGCATGATGTACTGATTTATACATATGATGGCATGTAACATATATTTATGTGACTAATGTGGGATTGACTGAGTGGAGGGGGCAGTGATTTTGTGCCGACGGGCACCAGTGTTTTGGTAACACACCGTGACTACGGTCACCAGAGGTTTGGTACCTCCAGAGGTTTGGCACCTCATAGCGACTTATCCCTGTGGTTAACACCACCGTGGGTTGGCCCCACTTGAGATATGGGATTGTCTGCCAGTGATTTGGTATCACACGATGGGTTGGCCCCATCAATCGATTCGTGTCTACGGACACCAGTGTTTTGGTAACACATCGTGACTATATGTCACCAGTGGTTTGGCACCACCAGTGGTTTGGTACCACAGCGGGGTAGATAGTGGCGTTTGGTTGGTTAGGTTGGGGTACATAATATTCTGCATATTAATTGTTATATGTTGTGTATGAAATTGTCTTTAAAACGGGGGAGGGGTTACATACTGAGTCTTGGTGACTCACCTTCTCCTTTACATTTTTCAGGTGACACGTAGATCGCGGATGTGGAGCCGGGTTGACTCGAGGTGGCCATGCGGTGGATTCAAATTAAATGAACTTTAATTTTAGTTATAATAATTTTTATTCCCGGTATTTATTTTATTTGGATGTAATAAGGCCTCCTGATATTTTATTTTTGTTATTTTTCATATGTCGAATAATTGTTTAAACTATGATTATCAGTATTAAATTAAAGTCACATGTTTTCTCAAATTAACACGAAAATGTTTTCATCGTGCAATCGGGCACACTCTAGATTTTATAAAAACTTGGTTGAATTAATTTTAAATAAATTCTAAGTAAGGTTTAACAAAACAATCAATTGAAAAGGTTTTCGGCAACTAAGAATTTTTACTTTCCAAAAGTGTTTTCCAAAATATTTTCCACTGTAGCAAACTAGATTCAGCCATAGTGTTTGGGCCGGGTTTGGGTTGTTACAGATCTAGATCGCTTATCTTTAGTATAGATTTATATTAAGTATTAGTGTTCTAATCAAGGGTGACACGTATTTAGGTATAGACGAGCGGGAAAGTATAGTTCTCACCATAATCTGGTGTGTAATTTCACACTTATCTCATGGGTTAGATGTTATACCGTAAGCATTAGAATAAAAATCGTAAAGTTGGTAAAATTGGAAAATACGGTATATTAACACTTTTTGTGTAAATGCATGAAATCGGTATTAAAGTCGTGGAAATTACGGAATCGCCCTCGATGGCTAATTTGATAAAAAGTAATTTTTGGGCCTCATGTGATTAATGGGCCAAATTGCTAGATTGCTTAATGGGGCAATTTGCTAGATTGATTAATAGGCCGAATTGCTAGATTGCTTAATGGGCCAAATTGCTAGATTGATTAATTGGCCGAATTGCTAGATTGCTTAATGGGCCATATTGCTAGATTGCTTAAGGAGCCAATTTGATAAATTAACATATGGGCCAAAATGAGAAATGGGTCAACTTGTAGTTTGGGCCTTATGTTGAAATTATTATATGAATATTGTTATGTTTTGTATATGTATACATGATTGCATGGCTTGGAATAAAATTGAAGAGAAGTTCTGGTGACTCTGCCACAATCTAGTTAGGGTGGCTCAGCCACAAACATTTTAAATGGCTTTATGCCTGCGATTGGTGTGGTGGCGGGGTGGGTTGACTTGATCCCCACAGGTGTGCTGGTTGGTACGGGTGGTGTGTAGCGGATGGAAATTTAGGCTTGGTTGGGAATTGCATTTCACACGCATTTTTATTTAAAATTACTATATTGTTATATTCATAAATGGGCTCAAGCCCAATTAAATGCTTATATGTTTTGGCCCAGTGGACACGGTAAGTGGGTTACACACTGAGTTCTAAGTAACTCACCCTATTTTCTTACCCTTCTTAGGTAATGACAATTGATAGAGGCTTGGGCCGGGGATGACTTCGCGTGGAGGCCATACTACGAATGATGGTTTATATAAACTTTGAACTTCTTTTAAGCATTTCTATTTAAGTATTATTGCAGTTGCGATGTAATAAGGCCTCTGGTATTATTATATGGATTTTTATTCGTAGATGGATTTTAATTATGTTTTAGATACTTAAAGGGAACTATTTTAAATTTATAAATGTTTTCTTTAATTTTCGTATAAAAAGGGGTTTTTCTTAAATATCACTAACTCGTAAAATTTTTTGTGAAAACTCTTTTATGAATTTTATTTTCAAACTTTTTTTGAATTCTTTCAAACTTCTTTAAAAATTTAACCAATTATTTCTATGAGATCAAAATATAATCTCTTATGTTCTTAAATCATAGATTTCAAATAAATTCTAGGTTTTTGATAAACTCCATCTCCAAAATAGTTTTTGAAGACCTGTTTTCTTTAATTCATTAAATGACTAGATGTATGTTTGATTTGTGTGGCATACCAAGTCTGGTCTTAACGCATAGACCGGGTTTGGGGTGTTACATTTTATGGTATCAGAGCCAATTTCAAAACTCGGCTGTGGTTTGGGTTGAACAACAATTTTTATTTAAAAACTGTTTAAATTTCTAGACTTTATGTTTTAAAGGTAGTATGGCACCACGAGCATCGGGCACCAAGTCAAGTAAGTATTTGTATATTGAATGTTTATTATTGTGATATGATCATAGGAACACTCTAGAACTTCTAGTTTTAGGTGTTGAAAACAGTAGAGATCGAGACTATAGGATGTGATTGCGAAAACAACTCTATCTCTTATATATCATAAAATATCATTAATAAACACTGAAATAGTATTCTGATTCATAAAACTTACAATCAGATTAAACCGAATTAGTCATTATGAGCACTAGAGGACGTGGACATGGACGTGGATGCGGTAGACGTGGCCGTGGTAGAGGACGAGGTGCTAGGGTTGCGTCTAAAGCGCCGGGTCATATGCCAGAAATGGATGCACCTGCGTCACCCGGGAGTGAGACTGGATCACATGACCATACGAGAGAGGATAATGCGTTGACACAAGAAATGTTGAGAGTCCTAGAAAGGGTTGCTGGGACTAGAACTGGCCCAGCAGTTCGTGGATCAATATCGGAACGACTTAAATCAAGTGGTGTCGAGGTTTTTAGAGGTGTCTCTGGTGTAGCTCCGAATGTTACGAAATATTGGCTCGAGGCTGTAGAGCGAATTATGAATGTTCTGGAGTGCATCGTTGAGCAGAAACTGAGAGGGGCGGTGTCCTTGCTAAGGGACGAGGCGTATCAATGGTGGCTTACGGTTTAAGAAGGCACTGAGGCTGCAATTGTTACTTGGGATTTCTTCAAAGCTGCTTTCCAAGGGAAGTATGTCGGGACAAGTTATGTGGATGCCCGGAGGAAGGAACTCCTGAATTTGGTTCAAGGAAATAAGACAGTGGCAGCTTATGAGGCAGAATTTCTTCGCTTGAGCCGTTATGCTCGCACAATAGTGCCGACTGATCATGAGCGTTGTCTACGCTTTGAAGATGGGCTGAATGATGAGTTGCGGGTACTGATAGCCCCACAACAAGTAAGGACTTTTGCCTCGCTTGTGGAGAAAGCCAAGATAGCCGAAAAGGCTAAGAACTCAGAACGCCAGAACCGGGAAAGAGTCAGAGGCAAGAGGGATTTTAAGTACACAGGTTCTGCTAAAAGGTTCCAGAAGAGGCCTCGAAATGATGAGCCAGCTTAAGCTAGAGCACCTGTGGCTACCAATTAGAGTCGAGACTGTGCTGACTGTGGGAAACGACACCCCGGGGAATGCTGGAGGAGAATTGGTGGTTGTTATAAATGTGGTTCCAAGGATCATCAGTATAAGAATTGCCCTCGACGGACTGCTCTGACTCAGGAAGCTCGTAACCCTGATGCACAGCCAGCCAGAGGCGCTCAACAGCCACCGAGAGGCCGTGGACCAGGTCTTGGTGGTAATGGTACCAGACGTGGTCAAGGTGCACCGGGTCGAGGTAATGGCCTTAGAGGTAACACAGAAGGAAGACAGCCAGGGTTGGTCTATGCGGTCAGGCGCCGGGAGGATGGTGATGCACCTGACGTGATAACCGGTACGTTCTTCATCTTTGATGTACCTGTTACTGCTTTGATAGATATCGGGTCTACCCACTCGTATGTTGCTAGTACCATATCTGGAAACCTGAATATTAGATCTGAGATTACCGATAGAGAGATGACGGTAATTAGTCCTTTAGGACAGTCAGTAATCGTGAATAAATTGTATAGAGACGTGCCTTTGGAAATCCAAAGAGAAATATTTTTAGCGGATTTGATGGAATTGCCTTTCGGCTAGTTCGATCTTATTTTGGGCATGGATTGGTTGGTGAAGCACCAGGCGCAATTGGATTGTGCTGAAAAGCGGATGTCAATAAGGACTGTGGATGATGAGGAAGTAGTAATGATAGGGGAACGAAGGAACTTTTTGGCAAATGTGGTCTCTGCTTTAAAGGCAGAGAAGTTGGTGCGGAAAGGGTGTGGAGCGTTCCTAGCCTTCATTAGTGCTTTGGATGCCAAGGAATTATCGGTGGAAGGTGTGAGAACGGTGAAAGAATTTCCAGATGTCTTTCCCGAAGAACTTCCGGGTCTACCTCCAGATCGGGAAGTAGAATTTGGCATTGAGCTTTTACCCGGAACGGCTCCAATGTCCTTTGCTCCTTGTAGAATGGCGCCGAAAGTGTTAGTGAAGCTTAAAGCTCAAATTCAAGAATTGTTGGATCGGGGATTTATTCGACCGAGTGTGTCTCCGTGGGGAGCTCCGGTTTTGTTCGTCAAGAAGAAGGATGGGTCGATGCGTATGTGCATTGATTATAGGCAGTTGAATAAATTGACGATCAAGAATAGGTATCCATTGCCGAGAATCGACGACCTATTTGATCAATTGAGAGGAGCTTCAGTTTTCTCCAAGATTGATTTGAGATCGGGTTATCATCAACTCAAGGTTAAAGAGGCAGATATTCATAAGATGGCATTCCGAACTCGTTATGGACATTATGAGTTTTTGGTGATGCCGTTTGGTTTGACCAATGCCCCAGCTGCATTTATGGACATGATGAACCGAGTCTTTCAACCCTATCTAGACCGGTTCGTAGTGGTGTTCATAGATGATATCTTGGTATATTCGAGTAATGAAGAAGAGCATAACTCACATTTGCGCATTGTGTTGCAAATTTTGCGAGATAAGCAACTTTATGCCAAATTCGGTAAATGCGAATTTATGTTGAAGGAAGTGACTTTCTTGGGTCATGTGGTGTCAGCCGGAGGAATAAGAGTTGATCCTCGGAAGGTAGAGGCTGTGTTGGATTGGAAACCACCGAAGTCAGTGGCTGAGATTCAGAGTTTCCTGGGTTTGGCTGGTTACTATAGACGCTTTGTTGAGGGGTTTTCGTTGATTGCTGCACCCCTAACTAAGATGTTGCGAAAGGGAGTACCGTATGTGTGGACCGATAAACAACAAGAAAGTTTCAAGAAATTGAAAAAGATTTTGATGGAAGCGCCAGTACTGATTCAACCTGAGGCTGGAAAAGAGTTTATCGTTTACTGTGGTGCATCACACACGGGTTTAGGATGTGTGTTGATGCAAGGAGGAAAAGTGGTGGCTTATGCTTCTCTTCAGTTAAGGCCGCACGAAGTTAACTATCCTGCTCATGACTTGGAGTTGGCTGCGGTGGTGTTTGCTTTAAAGATTTGGAGGCACTATCTCTACGGTGAGAAGTTGATCATTTATACGGACCATAAGAGTCTTAAGTACCTCCTTACCCAAAAGGAGTTGAACTTAAGACAACGGAGATGGGCGGACTTGTTAAAGGATTATGACTTCTCAATCGAGTACCATCTTGGAAAGGCTAACGTGGTGGCAGACGCGTTGAGTTGTAAGGTAGTATCGGAGTTAAGAGCAATGTTTGCTCATTTCAGTTTGTATGAGGATGGCAGTCTGCTAGCGGAACTTCAGGTGAAGCCATTGTGGTTAGAAGAGATCAAGGAAAAGCAGTTATTAGATGAAAAGTTGGGTCCTTTAATGCAACAAGTTGAAAGTGGTATAATAGGGGACTTTTGATTGAACAAGGATGGCGTGCTGTGTTTTCGTGGAGGAGCTTGTATGCCCAGGGATTCGGATTTGAGACAAATGATTCTACGAGAGGCGCATAGTAGCCCTTATGCTATGCACCCCGGAGGAAATAAGATGTATCGGGATCTCTGTGAGCAGTATTGCTGGCCAGGGTTGAAGCGGGAGGTTACTGATTTTGTGGGTAAGTGTTTGACTTGTCAACAAGTGAAGTCGGAACTTCAATTACCATCGGGTTTATTGCAACCGGTAAAGATTTCTCAATGGAAATAGAAGCGGATAATGATGGATTTTGTTAGTGGGTTACCCTTAACACCTACTAAGAAAGATTCTGTTTGGGTAGTAGTTGATCGATTAATGAAGACTGCTCATTTTCTACCAGTTCGTACGGATTACTCGCTGCAGAAGTTGGCTAAGCTGTATGTATCTGAGATCGTGAGGTTGCATGGGGTACCAGTGTCTATTATTTCAGACAAGGATCCTAGGTTTACATCACGGTTTTGGAAAGCTTTACATAAGGCTTTGGGAACAAAGTTAAACTTCAGTACGGCTTTTCATCCTCAATCAGATGGTCAATCAGAAAGAGTAATTCAGGTTTTTGAAGACATGTTAAAGGGTTGTGTGATCGACTTCAGAGGTAGTTGGGAGGATTTCCTACCGTTGGCAGAGTTCGCGTATAATAATAGTTACCAATCCAGTATCCAAATGGCGCCCTATGAAGCTTTATACGGTCGTAGGTGTCGTACCCCTACTTGTTGGACTGAATTGGGGGAAACACAGTTGTTAGGTCCTAAATTGATATCTGAGACGGAAGAAAAGGTAAAGGTGATTCGAGCACGGTTAAAGGAAGCTTCGGATAGACAAAAGTCGTATGCAGATCTGAAGCGTAAGGATATTGAGTTTGCAGTGGGAGATCAGGTCTTTCTGAAAGTCTCACCTTGGAAGAAGATTTTCAGATTTGGAAGGAAGGGCAAGTTGAGCCCTAGGTTCATTGGACCGTACCGTGTGTTGAAGCGTGTAGGACCAGTGGCCTATCAGCTTGAATTACCTCCGGAGTTGAGTCAGATGCATAATGTCTTCCATGTTTCTATGCTGAGGCGTTATAGATCGGATCCGTCTCACATAGTACCAGTAGAAGAAGTGGAGTTAAGGCCAGACTTGTCTTTTGAGGAGGAATTAGTGAAAATCCTAGACCGTGATGTTAAGGTGCTAAGAAAGAAGACTGTGCAGTTGGTTAAGGTTCTATGGTGTAATCACGGAGCGGAAGAAGCTACGTGGGAGCCTAAGGACGCAATTCAGCAACAATATCCTCACCTCTTTTAACTAGGTAAATTTCGAGGACGAAATTTTCTTTAAGGGGGTAGAATTGTAACATCCTAAAAGTTGAGTATCAATATGTTGCATGTTTTTGGTGCTTAGCTTGTGTATGATTCTATTTGTGTGCTTAATATAGTTTTGAGAAGGCTCAGGATTTATTCGGAATTAGAATAAATTTTAGTAATGAGTACTTTATTGAAGTGGATCAAGTGACCTTGATGTTTAAGGAAATTAAGTGACAAAAACTAGCATTAGATGAGCTAGTAGTAAAGTGGAGTTGGCGCCATAAGTGTTGCTTGAGGGAAGAGGTTCGAATCCTTTGGAATGCATTTTGTTGGGTTTTATTTTTGCACTCTCCTAGCTTGTGTCGGTCAAGCCTTATTCTTGGTAAGTTGGATTTTATTTTTTTTATGGTAAGGTGGTTATTGGATTAGGATAAGACTTGAACATAGGGAAGGAAATCTTGAGCTTATGGTATGTAAGGGGGACATAAGGCACTCATTAAGGGGGTGTGTTTTGGAAAGTTTGGCATGGCCAAACTTTGACTATGAACATGGACGGTTTTGTGGTCTAGGGGGGATGGCCGAATATTTTTGGTAGCATAGGTAAGGATGTTAGCATGTTTTGGTCACTTTCATTTGGTCATTTTGGTGTTTTTTTTTTTTCATAAAACTTTTCTTCTCATTTTTCTCTCCCTAAACGAATGCAATTGGTGCATTGTAAGCATTTTTGTTTTCTTCTTTTGGTCATTGTTTTTGACCATTTGGTCTCAATTTTTGACTAACCTTTCAAGTTCTTCCTTTCTAGTGCCGAAATCACCATAGCACAAAGGCCATTTTTCTTTTCTTTCTTTTCTACTCTTTGGCCAAATGCTCTCTTGTCCCAAATCCCTCCGTTTGTTTCTTTTTCATCCTTGAAAAATCGAAACACATTTTCTCTCTTCTATTTTTCTCCATGGTTGAATGTTGCTAGCATCTTTTCCATCAAAATATTCTTCTTAGCCGAACCCTTCTCCTCATATATTTTCTCTTATTAATCATTCTTTCAACTTTCGTTTAAATCAAGTGGTAAGAACCCTTTTCATTCCTTTATTTTCTTCTTTGTCTTTAGTCGAATATACATATTGTTTAGAGGGTCTTTTGACCGAACATAGCATCCCTTATTCCTTTCTTTTAAACAATCCTATTCATCTTAATAGTGTTATAGAGAAGGCCGAACTCGGAGTATTCGTAATCATCGTGACTCGCTAGAAATCGAATCGAAGTGTTAAGGTAAGGATTTCTATCAAGGACTTCCATATTATTTCATTATCTCGTCAAAGATGGGTTATTAATCGATTTTATCCTAGGGACGTTAACGCTCGATTTTCATTCCGCGAACGCAGAGATTTTTGTGGTAAGCCGATTTCGCCTTAAAACCAATAGTCTTAAATTCCAATATAGTAGTTGGACTAATAATATTTTGTCAATAGAGGCAAACAAGATAGGTTCGAAAGAGTGGTGAATAGTTTCGAAAGAGGGGTGGATTCATTATTCCCTCTAGATTCAATCGAAGGGCTGTTTTGGTAATCCGAGATTTTCCACCGGGTTGTGGACCCTCTTCTGGTGAAAATAAATTATTTGAAGTCATTCGTACTCCTGAGCCATTGACTGTTCGTGGTTCTTCAACGGGTTATGAACCATCAATCGGGGAGAAACCACAAATAGTTGTTGCTCGAAATTCCGAGGGTAAAGATCTAGATCGCTTATCTTTAGTATAGATTTATATTAAGTATTAGTGTTCTAATCAAGCGTGACACGTATTTAGGTATCGACGAGTGGGAAAGTATAGTTCTCACCGTAATCAAGTGTGTAATTTCACACTTATCTGATGGGTTAGATGTTATACCGTAGGCATTAGAATAAAAATCGTAAAGTTGGTAAAATCAGAAAATACGGTATATTAACACTTTTTGTGTAAATGCATGAAATCGATATTAAAGTCGTGGAAATTATGGAATCGCCCTCGATGGGCTAATTTGATAAAAAGTAATTTTTGGGCCTCATGTGATTAATAGGCCAAATTGCTAGATTGCTTAATGGGCCAATTTGCTAGATTAATTAATAGGCCGAATTGTTAGATTGCTTAATGGGCCAAATTGCTAGATTGATTAATTGGTCGAATTGCTAGATTGCTTAATGGGCCGTATTGCTAGATTGCTTAAGGAGCCAATTTGATAAATTACCATACGGGCCAAAATTAGAAATGGGCCAACTTGTAGTATGGGCCTTATGTTGAAATTATTATAAGAATATTGTTATGTTTTGTATATGTATACATGATTGCATGGGTTGGGATAAAATTGAAGAGAAGTTCTGGTGGCTCTGCCACAATCTAGTTCGGGTGGCTCAGCCACAAACATTTTAAATGGCTTTATGCCTGCGATTGGTGTGTTGGCGGGGTGGGTTGACTTGATCCCCACAGGTGTGCTGGTTGGTACGGGTGGTGTGTAGCGGATGGAAATTTAGGATTGGTTGGGAATTGCATTTGACATGCATTTTTTTTTAAAATTACTATATTGTTATATTCGTAAATGGGCTCAAGCCCAATTAAATGCTTATATGGTTTTGGCCCAGTGGACACGGTAAGTGGGTTACACACTGAGTTCTAAGTAACTCATCTTGTTTTCTTACCCTTCTTAGGTAATGATAATTGATGGAGGCTTGCGCCGAGGATGACTTCGCGCGGAGGCCATACTACGAATGATGGTTTATATAAACTTTGAACTTCTTTTAAGCATTTCTGTTTAAGTACTATTTCAGTTGCGATGTAATAAGGCCTCTGGTATTATTATATAGATTTTTATTCGTGGATGGATTTTAATTATGTTTTAGATACTTAAAGGGAACTATTTTAAATTTATAAATGTTTTCTTTAATTTTCGTATAAAAAGGGGTTTTTCATAAATATCACTAACTCGTAAAAATTTCTGTGAAAACTCTTTTATGAATTTTATTTTCAAACTCCTTTTGAATTCTTTCAAACTTCTTTAAAAATATAACCAATTATTTATATGAGATCAAAATATAATCTCTTATGTTCTTAAATCATAGATTTCAAATAAATATTAGGTTTTTGATAAACTCCATCTCCAAAATAGTTTTTGAAGACCTGCTTTCTTTAATTCATTAAATGACTAGATGTATGTTTGATTTGTGTGGCATACCAAGTCTGGTCTTAACGCATAGACCGGGTTTGGGGTGTTACAAGGAGGGGGTGGAGGTTGTTGAGCAGTCGGGCTCAAACGAATGTATAGAGTGAACCACTCGTTCATCACTTGGAAGAAGGCTTCTTTAGCCTCTCCTCCCTGGCTACCCGTTACAGGTCTAGAATCGGACGACGCTGTCCCTTGAGCGAGAGCGGCGGCATTACTTTCCACCTCATCAGCTATAGCTGAATTGGGAACCATTACTATATAAAAACACATTTTCAAATGTCAAGAGTCATCACACTATCACAGTTTATATATATGGCATGTATAGCTAGACTCTCACACACGCTACGTTAGTCCTAGAATTGACTAAATAATAACTCTGATACCAATAAATGTAACACTCCTCACCCGTATTCAATGCCGAAATAGGGTTACTGTAACAATCCGAAAATGACCCTAATCAGAACGGTGGTTTCGAGACCACGAATTTGAGTTCGAAAAATATTTAAATATTATTTTCTGTGTTAATTATATGTGAATTAGCATGTGTGATAGTTTCGTAGAGAAATTTGATTGTTTGTGTGATTAATAAAATAAAAAGGGCTTAATTGCATAAATTATAATATTGATAGTTTAAAGTGTAAGAACTAAGTTGAAGTTGTCTTTTAAAATGGGAGCATTTAAAATGCAATAAACCCATTTTAAAGATAGTGGCCGGCCATGTCATTATAACCTTATAGAATAATGTTGTTTAATTTATAAAGGAAGGTTAAATTAGTAATCCATTAATTAGTTAGTATATATGTTAATAAAACATAAAATAAACCATGTTTTGTTCATCTCCTTCATGACCGAATACATGCAAGAATGGAAAGAAAAAAAAAACATCAAGCTTGGTTCGGCCATCTCTAAGCTTAAATTAAGGTATGTGGTTAGTTCGGTTTTTATTGATTTTTACGTTTTAGTGATCGTTGCTTCGAATACAAGTCGACCCATGTTAGAATTTTTGAATTTGAGCATGTTTGATATTCGGCCATTGAGGGATGCTTGTGCTTTGTAATGTTTGATGGAAAAATATAAAAAGTATGTTTGGAATTTACATGTTTTGAATTGGAAATTTTGGTGAATTTAAGTATTTTGGGCTAAATTGTAAAAGCAAATTTTTGAGGGGTTAAATTGCAAAACAAATGAAATGTGTGGACTTGTATGGTTATGTGGAAGATTCAGCCCTAAAGGATTGAATTCAAATTATGTGTATTTTTTGTTTTGTGCAATAGGGGCTAAACTGTAAAAGTCGTAAATGTCAGGGGTAAAATGGTAATTTGCTTATTTATGCGTTTTGGGACTAAATTGAAATGAAATGTGCTTGAATGAGCTTAATTCGAATATGTTTAGATGAAGAACAAAGAAAAATGGACTTGGATCGGGGAAAAGCGAAAGTTATTGAATAGCTAGTTCTTGTCGTCCGACGATACTCGAGGTAAGTCTTTAAGCAAGTTAATATTGTAGATATTGTTCGTAACCTAGTTTACATGCTGAATTTTGAATTATTGGATTGAAATGTTGATAAAGCCAAATGTGACATATTAATTCAACAATGAAAGGTAGTTAAATCTAATTGTATTCATTATATGAAAGTGATATGAATTATGTATTGTATACGTGATTTTGGTAATATGTAATGTGTATGTGATGGTTGAATAATATTAATTCAGGCTTTGAGCCTAGCAGGCCTTGTGCCTGTGATTTATATCGGGCTTATTACCTAGCAGGCTAAATGCTGGTGTTTAAATTTTAGATCTCGGGTCTAGTAGGTCTAGTGCCGGTGTGTGATTCAGGCTGATGCCTAGTAGGTTTTATATCGGTGATTTACAATTCCGAGAATAGACTACGAAATGATTAAGATATGGAACAAATCGAGTAAGCTTAAGCTTAAGCAAATGAATTTTAATTCGATCGTAAGGTATGTATTTTCATACTTATATGTTATATGTGATATCAATGAGCAAATAAAACGATGAAACAATTGTGTTGTACATTTGGTTGATGGGATATGTGCATAAATTATGTTATGTGGATGTTGTTTACTTAAAAACATGAGAGTTGTTTAAAGATGTTCATGTATGTATATCTATATACACAGATATGTATATATATATATTCGGTTATATGAGATAATTTGTATATTCATCGGGTCATGTGGAATATATGTATATATGTGTTATCGAATGTGTGGGATTGTATTTAGATACTTTCGGTTTTAGGGGCTTACTTTATATGTACAAGGAAGATGCCATTCGTTTATATATAGAAATATATATATGTGTATAACTTTTATGTGATGTGTATTTAATGAGTTTTACTTTTAAGTAGATGGTGATAAATATTTTGCTATATATACGGACATTGATATTTGGCTTTGATAGCATATAAATGTCATATTAATTATTTATGTTAAGAATTCGTTCGATTTAACTTGATTGAATAATTAGCTGAATTGTTAAATTTGCTTAAGATTTACTAAGCTAAGATAGCTTACTCTATGTGTTTGCTATTTGTTTTATAGATTTGATCAAGCTACGAGCTCAGGGGGTAGGTAGTGAAGTCAACCACACTATCATCTTATTTTGGTACTTATAAGCTTAGTTTTTGAACCAAAGGCATGTATAGGTTAGGCTAAGTTTTTAAACCAATGAGTTTTGTTTTGTATATAAATATAGCCATGCGAAAATGGCTAAGCTAAGATACTTTGATCTTGGATGTTTATGGCAATGATGCATGATCATTATGCAGTATAATCGGCAATATGAGTTTGCATGAATGGATGTATAGTTAAATTTAGCATATATGTGAATGTTTTTGATTCATTGATTTAGAAATGTTATAATGCATATGGCATATTCGGTCAAAATGAGAAAGCTTAGTTTTGAAATTATGAAAAGGTATAAATAGGTATATGTCTTGAAATTTGATGGTTAATTTGGTTGGTTTTAAGTTAAATTTTAAATATGAGTATACTGTGATAGACATATTAATAGTAGTATAGCTTCATTATTAAGGTTAGTTGTTAGTGAAAATTTTCTATGTCTAGGTAATGCGTTCTGTTATAAAATAGTATGATTTTGGTGACCACAAGAGTATCTTATAAGCATATATATATATATATATATATATATATATATATGCGGTTAATTATTAGTGTTTGAGTAGTGCATAAAATAGGCATAACTTTTATATGTATTATGATAGCCTATTTGATCATGGAATGTATGGCAAAGTGTGTAGATGAATATACATGAATGGTTTACTTTGAAATAGTCAAATACGCATAAGATTTTAGTGATTTATATATATGTGTGCTTAATCATAATGTGAAGTTGAAAATGTCATATTTGCTTATGAACATTAAATTATGTATGAGTATGCTCAGAATTATGAATCAAAATGTTTAATTGTGTTAGGTAATACCTTGTGACCCCAATCCAGCGACGGATACGGGTTAGAGGTGTTACATTTTATTGGTATCAGAGCTTACGATTTAGTCGATTCTAGGACTACCGTAGTGCGTGTGAGTCTAGCTATGCATGCCTTAATTTTATAATACGATAGTGTGGTGACTTCTGACATCTGAAATGTGTTTTATATAGTAAATGGATCCCGACAGAGCCGTAGCTGATGATGTTGAGAGCGTAGCACCTGACCTCGCACATGGGTCAGCGCCGGTAGACTCTCGACCTATCTCGAGTAGCCATGAGGGGGATGCTAAGCAAGCCTTCTACCAGATGATGAATGAATGGTTTACACAATACATCCAGACTAATCCAGCTGTGCAACAACCTCCACCCCCAAATAATCCATCTCCGATATCTTCAGCACCTCCGATGATAGATCCGGTGAGATCTGGCAAGCCTCCCGTTGATAAGATCAGGAAACACGGGGCCGAAGAATTTTAAGCTAATGATGATGATGACGCGGAACGAGTTAAGCTGTGGCTTGATAATACTATCCGTGTGCTTGATGAGTTATCATGCACTCCAGATGAATGCTTAAAGTGTGCTATATCATTATTGAGGGACACCGCATATCACTGGTGGAATACACTAGTATCGGTGGTTCCAAAGGAGAAAGTGACTTGGGAATTCTTTCAGACTGAATTCCGTAAAAAGTACATCAGTCAGAGATTCATCGATCAAAAGCGTAAAGAATTTCTAGAATTGAAACAGGGTCGTCTGACCGTGACTGAATACGAGCGGAAATTTGTGAGATTGAGCCGATATGCTCGTGAATGTATTTCAACCGAGGCTATTATGTGTAAAAGATCCAAAGACGGGTTGAATGAAGATATTAAGCTACTAGTCAGTATACTTGAGATTAAAGAGTTCGTGGTACTTGTTGAATGAGCTTGTAAAGCCAAAGAGCTTGGGAAAGAGAAAAGGAAAGCTGAATCTGAAGCTAGAGACATTCGTAAAAGATCATCGAGTAAAACCTTCCATTCTGTATCAAAGAAGTTCAAAGATGAATCCAGTCGACATAAGGCTACTTCAGACTTTGCCAGACGAGATAGTGATCGACCACCTGCGGGCTCCTGAGCTACTTCGATGGCCAGTGTTGGTAATGTTCAACAGAACCGAGTTGAGTACAAACATTGTGGAAAATGGTATTCTGGGAGTTGTAGATTCTGTGATCGGTCCTGTTTTAAATGTGGATCGGTGGAGCACTTTATTAGAGAGTGGCCGATGTTAGCTCAGCAAAACACTGTTCAGAATGCGAGACAGAGCAACGTGTCAGCACGAGGCAGACCACCCAGGTATTCAGGTAATGTAGGTCGCAGTCAGAGGGGAACTAAAGATATAGCGATTCGGTCAGAGGCTCGTGCACTTGCTATAGCATATGCTATAAGCGCTCGTGAGGATGCTTCTTCACCAGATGTCATTACCGATACTTTCACTCTTTTTTATACTAGTGGGATTGCGTTGATTGATCCTGATTCAACTCATTCTTATGTGTGTGAAACATTAGTATCCAGTAAGACTCTACCTGTTGAGTCTACTGAGTTTGTGATTCGAGTATCAAACCCCTTAGGTCGGTGTGTTATGGTTGACAAAGTGTACAGAGGTTGTCCGTTGATGATTCGGGATTCATATTTCCCAGCCGATTTGATATTGTTGCCATTCGATGAATTTTATATAATTCTGGGAATGGACTGGTTGGCTTTGCATGATGCTGTTGTTAATTGCAAAGCAAAGATCATTGATTTGAGATGTCAGAACGGTGAAATTATTCGGATTGAATCTAATGATCTGAATAGGTTACCAACGGTGATATCTTCGATGCTAGCTTGGAAGTATATGAGAATAGGGTATGAAGCTTACTTTGCTTATGTGCTTGACAGTAAAGTGACTGAAAAGAAGATTGAATCCGTTCCAATCGCGTGTGAGTATCTAGATGTGTTTCCCGAGGAATTACCGGGTTTGCCACCTATTTGAGAGGTAGAGTTTGGAATTGAATTAGTACCAGGGACGACTCTGCTTTCGATAGCTCCGTATAGGATGGCACCTACAGAATTAAAAGAGTTGAAAACACAGTTGCAAGAGTTATCAAATAGGGGTTTTGCACGACCGAGTTTCTCTCCTTGGGGAGCACCAGTTATATTTGTGAAAAAGAAAGACGGGACGATATGGATGTGCATTGATTATCGATAGTTGAATAAGGTGACTATAAAGAATAAATACCCGTTACCACGGATTGATGATTTATTTGATCAGTTAAAAGGGCTTCAGTGTTTTCAAAGATAGATTTGAGGTCGGGTTATTATCAGTTGCGAGTCAGAGATTCCGATGTGCCAAAGATTGCTTTTAGAACGAGGTACGAACATTATGAGTTTTTGGTTATACCTTTTGGACTCACTAATGCACCTGCTGTTTTTATGGATCCGATGAATCGGATTTTCAGTAGTATTTGGATCAGTTTGTGGTAGTGTTTATAGATGATATTCTGATCTACTCCAGAGATGAAACAGAGCATGCTGAGCACCTGAGACTTGTGCTACAAACTTTGTGAGATAAACAGTTGTACGCAAAGTTTAGTAAGTGTGAGTTCTGGTTGAATGAAGTCAGTTTCTGGGTCACGTTGTTTCAGCATCAGGCATTGGGGTTGATCCGAATAAAATATCGGCTATACTTGATTGGAAACCACCAAAGAATATTTCCAAAATTCAAAGTTTTCTGGGACTTGCTGGTTACTATAGATGATTTGTGAAAGGTTTTTCTATAATAGCTATCCCGTTGACAAAGCTATTACAGAAAGATGTTAAATTTTAATGGTTGGAAAAGTGTCAAAAAAACTTCGATCAGTTGAAAGCTCTTTTGACCGAAGCTCCAGTATTAGTTCAGCCTGAATTGGGTAAAGAATTTGTTATTTATAGTGATGCATCTTTGAATGGTTTGGGTTGCGTTTTGATGCAGGAAGGCGAGGTCGTAGCCTATGCTTCGAGACAATTGAAGCCTCACGAAAGAAACTATCCGACGCATGATTTAGAGCTAGCAGCCATTGTGTTCGCGTTAAAGATTTGGCGTCATTATCTGTTTGGTGAGAAATGTCATGTTTATTGAGATCACAAGAGTTTGAAGTATTTAATGACACAAAGAGATTTGAACCTGAGACAATGTAGATGGTTAGAGCTGTTGAAAGATTACGAGCTAGTGATTGACTATCATCCGGGAAAGGCTAACGTTGCTGCAGATGCTTTAAGTCGGAAGTCATTATTTGCTCTTCGTGCGTTGAACGCACATATGGCTATGTCTGGTGATGATTCGATAGTAGCCGAATTAAAAGCAAGATCGTTGTTTATTCAACAAGTTAGAGATGCCTAGAAAGTTGACAAAGATTAGTCGGCAAGACGAGTTCAGTGTGAAAGTAACGTTGAATCAGAGTTTCGAATTGATAAGAATGACTGCCTGAAATACAAAGGCCGAATATGTGTTCCGAGGAATGTAAATTTGATTCAGATGATATTGAATGAGGCTCATAATAGTCGATTATCTGTACATCCGGGTAGCACGAAAATGTATAATGATTTGAAACAGTTCTATTGGTGGCCTGGTATGAAACGGGACATATCTGAATTTGTCTCGAAGTGCTTAGTTTGTCAGCAAGTAAAAGCCGAACATCAGGTGCCTTTTGGTTTACTTCAGCCAATAATGATACCTGACTGGAAATGGGACAGAATTACTATGGATTTTGTATCCGGTTTGCCTCCGACACCGAGCAAGAAAGATGCAATTTGGGTTATAGTGGATAGACTAACCAAATCAGCTAACTTTATTTCAGTTTGTACGAACTATTCATTCGATAAGCTTGCTGAGTTGTATGTATCTCAAATTGTGAGATTACATGGTGTGCCGATTTCCATTGTTTCGGACAGAGACCCGAGATTCACGTCGCGGTTTTGGAAGAAATTGCAAGATGCTTGAGGTACCAAACTACACTTTAGTACAGCTTTTCATCCGTAGTCAGATGGTCAATCCGAACGAATCATCCAAGTACTTGAGGATATGTTGAGATGTTGCATCCTCGAGTTTGAAGGTACATGGGAACGATACTTAACTTTGATTGAATTTGCTTACAATAATAGCTTTCAATCTAGTATCAAAATGGCACCCTACGAAGCTTTGTACGGTCGTAAATGTCGTACACCTTTGTACTGTACTGAACTCAGTGAAAACAAGATACTCGGGATTGATATGATTAAAGAGACTGAAGAGAAAGTGGCTATGATCCATGATAGTTTGAAAGCTGCATCCGATTGACAAAAGTCATATGCAGATCTGAAACGTAAAGACATTGAGTTTCAGGTCGGAGACCGAGTATTTTTGAAAGTTTCTCCGTGGAAGAAAATGCTTCGGTTTAGACGTAAAGGCAAATTAAGTCCGAGATTCATCGGACCGTTTGAGATCATCGAACGTGTCGGGCCTGTTGCTTATAGATTAAAGTGCCCTCTGAACTAGAAAAGATACACAATGTATTTCATGTTTCAATGCTTTGTAGATATAGATCAGATCCGTCCCATGTGATTTCCCCGTCTGAGATTGAAATTCGACCTGATATAACGTACGAGGAAGAACCAATTAGTATCTTAGCTCGTGAAGTGAAAGAGTTGAGAAACAAGAAAATTTTATTAGTAAAAGTATTCTAGAATCGGAATGGAATAGAAGAGGCTACGTGGGAGCCTGAGGATTCAATGAGACAACAATATCTGGCTTTGTTCAACGGTAAGGTTTTTGGGGACGAAAATCCCTAATGGGGGAGAGTTGTAACAGTCCGAAAATGACCCTAATCGGAACGGTGGTTTCGGGACCACGAATCTGAGTTCGAAAAATATTTAAATATTATTTTTTGTGTTAATTATATGTGAATTAGCATGTGTGATAGTTTCGTTGAGAAATTTGATTGTTTGTGTGATTAATAAAATAAAAAGGGCTTAATTGCATAAATTATAATCTTGATAGTTTAAAGTGTAAGAACTAAGTTGAAGTTGTCTTTTAAAATGGGAGCATTTAAAATGCAATAAACCCATTTTAAAGATAGTGGCCGGCCATGTACCATTATAACCTTATAGAATAATGTTGTTTAATTTATAAAGGAAGGTTAAATTAGTGATCCATTAATTAGTTAGTATATATGTTAATAAAACATAAAATAAACCATGTTTTTGTTCATCTCCTTCGTGACCGAATACATGCAAGAATGGAAAGAAAAAAAACATCAAGCTTGGTTCGGCCATCTCTAAGCTTAAATTAAGGTATGTGGTTAGTTCGGTTTTTATTGATTTTTACGTTTTAGTGATCGTTGCTTCGAATACAAGTCGACCCATGTTAGAATTTTTGAATTCGAGCATGTTTGATATTCGGCCATTGAGGGATGTTTGTGCTTTGTAATGTTTGATGGAAAAATATTAAAAGTATGTTTGGAATTTACATGTTTTGAATTGGAAATTTTGGTGAATTTAAGTATTTTGGGCTAAATTGTAAAAGCAAATTTTTGAGGGGTTAAATTGCAAAACAAATGAAATGTGTGGACTTGTATGGTTATATAGAAGATTCGGCCCTAAAGGATTGAATTCAAATTATCTGTAATTTTTGTTTTGTACAATAGGGACTAAATTGTAAAAGTCATAAATGTCAGGGTGAAATGGTAATTTGCTTATTTAAGTGTTTCGGGACTAAATTGAAATGAAATGTGCTTGAATGAGCTTAATTTGAATTGTTTAGATGAAGAACAAAGAAAAATAGACTTGGATCGGGGAAAAGCGAGTTATCAAATAGCCGGTTCTTGTCGTCCGACGATACTCGAGGTAAGTCTTTAAGCAAGTTAATACTGTAGATATTGTTCGTAACCTAGTTTACATGCTGAATTTTGAATTATTGGATTGAAATGTTGATAAAGCCGAATGTGACATATTAATTCAACAATGAAAGGTAGTTAAATCTAATTGAATTCATTATGTGAAAGTGATATGAATTATGTATTGTATACGTGATTTTGGTAATATGTAATGTGTATGTGATGGTTGAATAATATTAATTCAGGCTTTGAGCCTAGCAGGCCTTGTGCCGATGAACTATATCGGGCTTATTGCCTTGCAGGCCTTGTGCCTGTGATTTATATCGGGCTTATTACCTAGCAGGCTAAATGCTGGTGTTTAAATTTCAGATCTCGGGTCTAGTAGGTCTAGTGCCGGTGTGTGATTCAGGCTGACGCCTAGCAGGTTTTATATCAGTGATTTACAATTCCGAGAATAGACTACGAAATGATTAAGATATGGAACAAATCGAGTAAGTTTAAGCTTAAGCAAATGAATTTTAATTCGATCGTAAGGTATGTATTTTCAAACTTATATGTTATATGTGATATCAATGAGCAAATAAAACGATGAAATAATTGTGTTGTACATTTGGTTGATGGGATATGTGGATAAATTATGTTATGTGGATGTTGTTTACTTAAAAACATGAGAGTTGTTTAAAGATGTTCATGTATGTATATCTATATACACAGATATGTATATATATATTCGGTTATATGAGATAATTTGTATATTCATCGGGTCATGTGGAATATATGTATATATGTGTTATCGAATGTGTGGGATTGTATTTAGATACTTTCGGTTATAGGGGCTTACTTTATATGTACAAGGAAGATGCCATTCGTTTATATATAGAAATATATATATGTGTATAACTTTTATGTGATGTGTATTTAATGAGTTCTACTTTTAAGTAGATGGTGATAAATATTTTGCTATATATACGGACATTGATATTTGGCTTTGATAGCATATAAATGTCATATTAATTATTTATGTTAAGAATTCGTTCGATTTAACTTGATTGAATAATTAGCTGAATTGTTAAATTTGCTTAAGATTTACTAAGCTAAGATAGCTTACTCTATGTGTTTGCTATTTGTTTTATAGATTTGATCAAGCTACGACCTCAGGGGATAGGTAGTGAAGTCAACCACACTATCATCTTATTTTGGTACTTATAAGCTTAGTTTTTGAACCAAAGGCATGTATAGGTTAGGCGAAGTTTTTAAACCAATGAGTTTTGTTTTGTATATAAATATAGCCATGCGAAAATGGCTAAGCTAAGATACTTTGATCTTGGATGTTTATGGCAATGATGCATGATCATTATGCAGTATAATCGGCAATATGAGTTTGCATGAATGGATGTATAGTTAAATTTAGCATATATGTGAATGTTTTTGATTCATTGATTTAGAAATGTTATAATGCATATGGCATATTCGGTCAAAATGAGAAAGCTTAGTTTTGAAATTATGAAAAGGTATAAATAGGTATATGTCTTGAAATTTGATGGTTAATTTGGTTGGTTTTAAGTTAAATTTTAAATATGAGTATAATGTGATAGACATATTAATAGTAGTATAGCTTCATTATTAAGGTTAGTTGTTAGTGAAAATTTTCTATGTCTAGGTAATGCGTTCTGTTATAAAATAGTATGATTTTGGTGACCACAAGAGTATCTTATAAGCATATATATATATATATATATATATATATGCGGTTAATTATTAGTGTTTGAGTAGTGCATAAAATAGGCATAACTTTTATATGTATTATGATAGCCTATTTGATCATGGAATGTATGGCAAAGTGTGTATATGAATATACATGAATGGTTTACTTTGAAATAGTCAAATACGCATAAGATTTTAGTGATATATATATATATATATGTGCTTAATCATAATGTGAAGTTGAAAATGTCGTATTTGCTTATAAACATTAAATTATGTATGAGGATGCTCAGAATTATGAATCAAAATGTTTAATTGTGTTAGGTAATACCTTGTGACCGCAATCTAGCGACGGATACGAGTTAGGGGTGTTATAGTTAAGAAGTATTACCAAACTTATGAAACAATTAAACAACCATTTAACATACATTTGCTCAATTCAACCATTCAGCATTCAATCTCAATCAATTTGTCCCTATTAAGAGCCTACAAGGCCTTAAACATGCTTTGGGAGTGGTCTGGGACTAAACTGATAACTAATGAAACTTTCGAAATTTTGAATAATTTTCTCAAAACAGGGGACACACGCCCGTGTGGCCAAGCCGTGTGTCTCACACGGCCACCAGACACGCCCCTGTCACAGGCCGTGTGAACATTCGAATTGGGAGCACATGGCTGTGTCCCATCCTGTGTCCTACGCCATGTTAAAACAAGTGAGCTTATTGTCTTTGGTCACATGGCTGACCACACGCCCGTGTGTCTGGCCTATGTCACCTTCAAAGTGGCCACACAGGCCCGTCTGCCAGGTCGTGTGCTAGGCCGTGTCAAACCTGTAGGGTATACTAACTTTTGCAACTCAGACAAGTCGCAAGCTCGTGTGATAGGCTGTGTGCAAATTAGAGGGTATACTGACTTGTGCCACACGGCCTATCACGCCCGTGTGTGAGACCGTGTGGAGCATACTGTCTTTATTTCAATTTCAACATTAGGGGACACATGGCCGTGTAATATGACCATGTGTCACACACAGTTGAGACACATGCCCGTGTCTCTGCCCGTGTGGACAAAAATAGGCTATTTGCCAAACCATTTTGCCACCCCATTTGGTACACATCTTCACCTACACAATTGACACCAAACCAAAGCATAATATGCAATCCAAAACAACCAAACCAAGCCTAAATCTTACCATTTCAATACTAACCAATTCAAGGCACATAAATACCACAATATACTAACTAAATTCATACCAATCCTTGTCTTCTCAGATATTCAAAATAACCATTATCAAAGATGCATTATTAGGCCTAATTTCACAAGAATACCTATTCCCACAAATCATCAATTTACCATTCATAGTACCTATTATCATCAATCATCACACAACCATCAACCAACTCAAATCACAAGATTTAACTATACATTTATGTATAATATTCAAACATACCAAACAAACCAAAATAATCCATTACACATGGTTATATATACATACCAAACATAAACATTTACAATGCCAATTCATATGGCTAATATCATTACCAAAACATAACCAAAATGACTCAAAGTCCCTATACATTCCATATACTCAAAACATAGTTTCAACATTACCAAAGAGTCAGTGAATAGTGTGGTGAAGTCTTCGACGATCCCCGAATCAGAGCTAGCTTTGAAATCACTATAAAACATAGAAAAGCAACAAAGTAAGCTATATAGCTTAGTAAGCTCGCATGTTAACAATGAGAAAATATCATCATTCATTAAGCATTTAAATAATAGAAAAAATTATACAAAAATTTCTATTAAATCTCAAAGCTATCAAATGATCATTCACATAACTTACCAAGGAACTCATCAATTCCATAGTTTCAATACTCAATTCATTAATGTACGTACCTGTACCATCTCGTACAAATCTCATTCTCAACCACATCCTTCATTTACCCATTGAACCATTCAGAATAAAAGTCAAATACTCAAGGTCTCACATGATATGCACCTAAACCATGCCCAAAGCCAAATCAAGGTAATTTATCCAAAATTCTGATATCATGGCCCAAAGCCAAATTAGCCGATATGCATGGCCCAAAGCCAAATCGTTATATCTCGCACCCGAAGTGCTAATAACATGGCCCGAAGCCAACTCAAAGTATACCTAATGACATGTCACTAGCATCCTAAACTATTCCTAAGATTCAACTGGGATTCCAACTGTCGAATCTTCATTGAATCATTTTCGAGCTCTTTCGTAATCACATAATCACAATTCATGCTATATCAAAGCATATAAAATACATTTGAAATGAAATTATAACACACAAACTTACCTCGGATGTGTAAACTACGAAATGAGTCGATTAGTCGATAACTTTTATCTTTTCCTCGATCCAAGTTCATATTTCGCTTTTCTTGATCTAAATATATTCAAAATTAACTTATTTAATCATCTATTCATTCAATTTAGTCCAAAACACTCTTTAAGGAACATTTACACTTTTGCCCCTAAACTTTCACAGTTTCACAATTTAGTCCTATTTCACAAAATCACAAATTAATGAAATTAGAATTATACCCATGTTAGCTAAATTACTATTATGCCCCTAGCAGCCTATATTTATCAAATTTTACACATTTAACCACACATTTTCACATTTTCACAAATAAATCCCTATTTTGCATTTTTACTCAAAATCACTTTAAAAATATGTAAATCTAACATCAATATTTCATATTTCATCATCAAACATCAAAGGGCATATATTTTCATCAATGGAAACTTTCAAAATCTTTAACAGTTTTGCAAAAGTCCCTGGGCTAGCTAGACCTAGTTGCAATAATTACAAAAACATAGAAATCATTAAAAACCAAGTCAAAATGACTTACCAATTTAGCTTTCAAGTGACCGAACCCTAGATGAAACAATATGGCTTCTTTTCTTTTGATAATCAGTTGAAGATGAAAGATGGACACATTTTATGATTTTGTTTTTATTTATTTCATGTTATTAACCAAATTACAAAATTAACCTTGTTATTAAACCATTAAAACACCTTAACAAATGTCCATATATGTCCACTCAAGATATTTATGGTCTAATTACAACATAAGGACCTTAACCTTAAATTTCTATAGCTATTAGACACATTTAGCTATTAGAACTCAAGTTTTAAGCTTTATGAGATTTAGTCCTTTTTATCGAATTAACCAACCAAATGATAAAATTACTGAACGAAACTTTCACACAATCATTCAATCATACTGTAAACCTTAAAATAATAATAATATAAATATTTTGAAATCAAATTTGTGGTCCCGAAACCACTATACCGATTTGACCAAAAATGGGCTGTTACAGAATGTTCTAAACACGGAAGTGCTATTACAGTCACTAACACTGGAAAGTGCAGTGATAGTTTGAGCTAATAAGTAGTCCACTTGTTCTTAATAGTGCCATATTGCCATCATAGGAAGGTGAGGTTAACTTGCATGGTTAAGTCCTACATTAAACAAAAGAGTGGCATTTGGTAAAATATACATTAATTTTATTGTGTCGGCAATCACCTATCTTTTATACCGTTTGAGTACTTAGTATAATGCTGAAGATTCATGTTGGGGATACAGTTTATC
This sequence comes from Gossypium australe, assembly GCA_005393395.2. NCBI lineage: Eukaryota > Viridiplantae > Streptophyta > Magnoliopsida > Malvales > Malvaceae > Gossypium > Gossypium australe. The sequence goes on from CM016614.1 coordinate 58,801,429, forward strand.
CGTAGCATACTTTATCTTATTGTTTTTGAGTTATTGCTTCGACAACTATACTCACAATTTACTTTGTTTCTATCTAGTTATTGCACCGACATTATAGACAAAAGACAAGCATCCCTGTGGGTTCGATATCCGACAGACTCACATCTGTCCATTATACTTGCATCGACAATGTACGCTTGAACATTATTGTTGTGACATTTACAGCCGATCAATGGTAATTTGGGTTGGTTCTATCTTGGATTTTCTACAAATAAAGAGGTTGGTAATTAGTATTTTCAACTTGATTTAAATTGTTACCTTCTCCTTGGTTTCCTCCCCATCTCAAGTTCGGGTGGTCTTTATAATTGGGATTATATGTATTCGAATAAGGGCTTCCACCCCTATTCCCAATGTAATTCACATCCTCAGCAGGATTGTTGATATAATGGAAGAGTGGCTTGTCTCTTTCATACATAGACGATGCAGAAGCATATTCGATACGGTTTAATCTAACCATTATAAGTTGATACTTACCATCCTCTTGAATAGCTTTGATTGTAGCGGTTTTCTAGTCATATGTGAAATGTTTAGTGGGCAACTGATAGGAGTTTAATGCCATATTTTCAATAATTTCGTACACATCCTCGTATGTTCTATTCATAAGTGCTCCACATACTTCTCTGGCTAGTCCGGATCATGCGTTTGCATCCAACCCGTTGTAAAATACCTGTTGTCGCATCCACTCAGGAAATCTGTGGTGCGAACATTTTTGAATCAACATTTTGAAGCATTTCTACACCTCATAAAAGCTTTCTCCTTCCATATGTCCAAGGACAACAATCTTTCTTCTTAGCTAAACTACTTTGCTAATCGAGAAGAACTTCTGTAAGAACTTTCCACTGAATTCATCTCATGTTGTGATAGATCTTGGTGCCTACGAGTCTAACCAGGAAAAAATGTTATTAATCAATGAAATGGGTAACAATCGAAGATGAATGGCGTCATCAGTGACCCCATTATATTTAAAAGTGTCACAAAGTTGGAGAAATCGTTCCAAATGTTGATTAGGGTCCTCTATCATAGTGCCCCTAAACTGCAAATTATTTTGGATCATTTGTATCATCGTCAGTTTGATTTTGAAACTATTAGTTATAATCGTCGGCCTTGCTATACTTTCCTAAACCATGTCTAATATTGGTAGGGCATAATCCTTTAGAGTCTTCTCATTTTGTGCCATCTGCACATTTGTGGGTAACTGCGGTGTTGGTGGGTATCCTAGGGCGTTATCATCAGTGTTGCGAAATAATAGATTATTACGTATCTTAATTACAGATGGTGGTGGTGGATCATGCATTTGTTGTTGCTGCTGCTACTACTGTAGGCGATTTCTTCGGATTATTCTTTCTGGATTAGTGGTTGCTACAATTGGTGTGCCTCTAGTGCGAGTCATACACAAATCAAAGAAATAAAATATGAGTTGTAATAAAAGAAAATAAAATTGTATTTCTAATTGAGAAATTTACTAATTATTCTTTTAAGAGCGAAAATTAAAATTAATCTAGTAACATTGCCTTATCGACAATAGCGCCAACAACTTGACCGCCTCCGGATGTACTAACGTCTAGAGTGTGAAAACTGCAATAAAATAGAGAGTTATGAGGAGGTATCTGCAAGTATATAGGTCAAGTTTTAATATAGATTTTAAAGCACAGTAAGTGAGTACTCCGAGGATTGTACCCAAAAGAGGCGAGTACTAAATCAATCTTAACCTCAACAATTAAAGATCTAATTAATATTTTAAGTCTATTATAGTACAAGAGTAAAGTAAGAAATATGTTTAGGGTTTGTCAAATAATAAAATAACCTAAAAAGAAATTAAATTTTTGAGAATTAGAGACAAAAGAAGTGAATCAAATCTGAGGATGGGTGATCAGCTCGCTTTGGCAATCCCAATTAACTGTCGTCTCGAGTTCCTCATCAACCAACTAGTCACTACCCTAATAGGATCTTTCGATCTTCCACTAACATAATGAGTCAGCAAGAACTACTTATCTTCCGACCTCACAATCTAAACTGGTTTGGTGTAAAGGTGTTCACGAATGGGCAATACCAATTTCGGGTTAATTCCCACCTTGATAACTTCCCAGGGTTGTTAAGCCTAGGGCTTGTTTCATGTTCTTCCTTTTCCAAAAAATTAATCCTTTGAGTAACCCTACAAAATAGTTAAGAGATCATGCCTCCACTTGCTAATCCCCTATGGAAGGATTAGTTCCTTGTGGCTTTAGTAAACAACATGGAAAGAATGGACGAATTGATCATAGGAAATGAAGCGAAATAGAGAGTTTAAGAAAGCCTAATTGATATTGCATAATACGAACCCACAGAAGTTGATCTAGATTTACAAGTAGATATATTGAAAAAAAATATAAAGTAGACTATAAAAACCTAGGAGAAACAAGAAAACAAATCTAAAACCTAAGAAAAGAATCCGAGCTAATGTAATGGTGTCCGTAATGTGCACCGAAGAAGCCTATTTATAGCCTTCAAGTAGCTGTCATCCTTAACCCTAGGTTATCTGATGTTCCCGAGCTTTAAGGTTAATTGTGCAAACCAAAACGCCCCTGCTTCATGTTTTATTCTCATCACAGAGTCCATGTCGCAACACACTAGGACCTGTGTTGCGATATAGCAACCAATATGCTCCACTGCAACCATCTTCAGGGGTATGTCGTGACATCCTTAGCCTGTGTCACAACATTGAAGGCAGTTTCTCACTTTCTCTATTTTGCTTTCTATGTTGTGACATTGGATCTCCCATGTGGTGACATAGTGTCCAGTATTGGCCCAAAATGCCTTCTAACAGTCTCTTGCACACTAATGAAGTACGGTAGCTCTCTCTTAGGCCTCATTCAGCCTTAGGGTCAAGAAAAGACTCGATGTGCACATTTTACTGAATGTAAGTAAAACTAAAGAAACTTAACTAAAGCATAATGAAAATGTTGTATTCAAGCTCCTTAAATGTGAAAACTAGTTTAATCTGCTACACCGAATTACGGTAGATCATTGTCTAGGTAAAAGTTCTCGCTTTCTGATCTTTGCGTCATGTCAAAGTCTACTCCTTTCCATTTACATCTTAGTATTTTCCTACGCCATAAATCTGGACTCTTCAAATTCTTGGAGTTGGAATAGTCATTCATCACTGACCAGTACTCGTGGTGTACCAAACCTAACAAATATGTTTTTCCTGAGGAATCTTACTACAAATTTTGTATCATTAGTAGGTAGTCTGACAGCTTGGACCCATTTTGAGACAGAATCTATGACTAGGAGAATATATTGATTCTCGAAAGAACTCAAAAAAGGTCTCATGAAATCAATTGCCTATACATCAAACACTTCGACCTCGATTATTTCTGTTTGCAGCATTTCATCCCTTTTAGATATATTTCCAATTCTTTGACACCTATCACATTCCTGAACGAATTCATAAGTTTCTCTATTCATTGTTGGCCAGTAAAAGCCTAATTGTATATTGATTTTTCCTTTTTTCCACCGAAATGCCATCTACAAGATGTGTGATATCCTTGTATAATATTCTGTATCTCTTCCTCTGCTACACATCACCTGACTAATTGATCTAGACATTGTCGAAACACATATTGTTCTTCCCAAACATAATTTTTCGATTCATGAGCTATCTGTTTTTTCTATTGCCCAGATGCTTGTGCTAGGAAGACCCCATTTGCGATGTAATTAACATAATCTGCATACCATAGTGTTAGATGCTTACCTGGTCTTGATTGATTAATGCCTACTCTGAATAATTGTTCGCCTGCAAAGGTCTCCTTAATATCTTTAATTTCCTCCTTTTATGAATGGTTATTAATTCTGGATAGGTGATCTGCAATTTGATTATCAGTCCCCTTCCTGTCCATTATCCATAAATCAAATTCATGAAGTAATAAAACCCATCTCATTAGTCTAGCTATTGTTTATTTTTTCTTCATGACGTATTTTAGCACCGAGTGATCAGTATACACATATACATGAGAACACTACAACCAACATCTCTTTCTCAGTTGTAGTGTAATTGCACTGTGTAGAATTCAATATTTTGCTAGGACAATGAATAGCCCCAAATAAATTATTCTAATTTTGTCCTAACACTACACCTACTGCGTAATCACTAGCATCACGCATAATAATAAAATATTTTGATTGATTTTGAGTAATCATTAAAGCAGCAGATACGAGTTTTTCTTTTATTACCTCAAAAGCTCTAACGCGGCTTTGGTCAAATACGAAAGGTTTTTCTTTTTGGAAAAGTTGATTTAGAGGTTTAGAAATATGAGTAAAATCTTTTATAAGTCTCCAATAAAATCATGCATGGCCTAAAAAATTTCACACATATTTAGCATTCGTCGGATGTGGAAGATGTTTCATAACTTCAACTTTAGCTTTATCCACTCATGAACCTTTTCCAGATATTTGATGCCCCAATACCAGTCCTTCTTTCACAATGAAATGGCATTTTTCCCAGTTGAGTACTAGGTTACTTTCCTTGCATCTTTTGAACACTTTTTCAAGGTTATCCAGGCATTCTTGAAAAGAGTCCCCATATACGAAAATATCGTCCATGGATACATCTAACCCCTCTTCTAACATATCATTAAAGATCGCAGTCATGTATCTCATGGTTTCTGGAACATTACATAGGCCAAAACGCATTCTCTTAAAGGCATACATACCAAAAGGGCAGGTGAAGGTAGTTTTCTCTTAATTATCGGGATGAATTGCAATTTGATTATACCCTGAGTACCCATCAAGGAAGCAATAATAGTCCTTTCTTGCTAATCGATCAAACATTTGATTGATAAAGGGCAACAAAAAATTTGCATCATTCAATTTTTGATAATTACTGCATACCTTCCAACTTGTAACTGTTCAAGTGGGAATTAACACATTATTATCATTCTAGCCAACATTGGGTTGGGTTAACCCACTCACTATCAGAAATAGCGCAAACAATTCCTGCATCGAGCCATTTAAGCAATTCCTTTTTAACCACCTCCTTCATGGTTGGATTAAGTCTTGGCTGAGTGTCTACCACATGTCTTTTTCCCTCATCTAATCTAATCTTATGTTCACAAAACGAAGTATTTATTCCTTTAATATCATCAATTGTCCATCCTATCGTGTTTTTAAGCATTTTTAGGACATTTAATAAAACTTATTCCTATTTTGTGTCTAGATTTGTGGCAATAATTATTGGTAAGGTATTTTGTTTCCCTAGATATCCATACTTTAATTGATTGGGCAAGGGCTTCAGTTCTAACTTTAGAGGTTTGACAATAGATGGTACCATCTTTGTAACACCCCTAACCCATAACCATCGCCAGTCTAGGGCTAAAGGCATTACCGGACAAATCGGATCTTTTACGAACATTTCACATCATAATTTAAAAATTCAAACCAAAGAGTCCCTTAAATAGGTCTATGAGACCTTAGACATGTATTAAAAAAGGGGTTGGGACTAAACCGAACACATATGAAATTTTTTAAAAGCAAATATTTTCAAAGCTATAGTGGTCACACGCCCGTGTGGGCAGGCCGTGTGCCTCACACGGCCTCAGACACACCCATGTGTCGAAGCCATGGCAAAATAGGGCATACATACTGACTTGTCCACATGGTTGAGGACACGCCCGTGTGCCTCACCCGTGGTCGACACTGACTTGCATCGGCCAGTCACACGCCCGTGTGTCCAGCCCGTTGTCGACACTGACTTGTTTTGATTTATAAAACACAAATGACACGGTCGAGCCACACACCCATGTGCTCAACTGTGTAGGCAAATACAGGCCATTTATAAGGCCAATTTGCCACCCATTTTAGGGTCAAACCTATATGTAAAAAAAATCATTCCAAGCACCAAAAGCAACCAAAACATTCCAAAATGACCATCGTTTCTAACCGTTCAAGAGCATTTCAAATATGCCAACTTATGTACCATTTATATCATTCTAATCACAAGCATTTCAAAGTATAATCCATCCAAAAACATACCAATTCAATATGACAACATTTCATCAGTAATATGCCAACCTTGCATCACATAACATAGACTAAAGCATACCATATTTACATCCCATTTACAAGCCATATCACATAGCTTATATATACAACTCAAAATATCATCCAATTCAACTAGACTATACATGCCATACTTAAATATATACACATTCTAAAGGTACCAAAATAGAGTTTGATAGTATGATGAAGATCCTCGAAGACCCTTGAGCCTTCCGTAGCTTTAACGATCGATAAAACAATACAAACACATACAAAGTAAGCTTTCAAAAGCTTAGTAAGCCATATACAAATAACTTAACATATAAAACATATATAGGCATTTTAGTTACAAGTACTTTAACATATCTCTTTAGCACATTTGTAACACCCCTAACCCGTATCCGTCGTCGGATTAGGGTTACGAGGCATTACCGACTAACTAAACCCAGAATAGGTATTAATACACATGTCTGTCAGAAATTTTCGAATTTGTTATTAAACATTCGTTCATTTCATTCTACTTATTCCCACGTATATAAACTATGATATAATATATGCTATTTCAATCATCGAACATTTTATAAGCTTTCTACAATCAATTACACAAGCGTATCGTCGTCAACTTATTAAAGTCATATTACCAACCTATCAATATATTACTATACATCAATGCCAATACTCATAATCACTTATAATATAATTGTTGATCAAAATTAAACTCACCAAAAGAAATTTTTCATCTGGTCATTGTTAACCACAAACCAAATATGCGCATAACAGATTCATCAATTTTCAACACCAAGTATGCATACGCCCACATAAAAAAAAAATCTATGTTATACAATAATCACACTATTTGCCAACTATATCCAAACTTGTGAACAACCAACTGACATACGATTATCAAAGCAACCATATCATTTGTTTAACCTAAACATACAAGCCAAACATATTATGCATGAATGTGACCATTACAATTAGTAGTACCATCCAAAATTTACATAATCAATAATACCCTTCTTGCGTATCATGAGATTTTATTTACCTATCCATATTCGAGAATACATAGCAAGAATGTTAACCTTAAAATTCATTCAAGTCACCTTTTCATATATTAACACAAACACCTATAAGATGCATTTTTACATTAACCAAACATTATGACCGATTTCACACAAGATCAAACTAACATAGTTTAGCCATTTTCGCATGGCATAAATTCACATACAGGCCGTTGAGAATAATTCAAAATATATTTTAGCCTATACATGCCATAATGGTCAAGATTCACTACTTTAAGAGGGTACCAAAAGAGATGATAGTATGGAGAGCTTCTGAAGTGATTTTCCGAGCACAAAATGAGCTTCCGAAATTAACCTACGCAATTAGAAAATAACCAACACAAGGTAAGCTTTCATAGCTTAGTAAGAATTAAGCAACTATTTCCATTCACATAAAGTTTTACAAATGAAACAAATAATTTATATTCACCATTAAACCGAATAATCAAAACTCCAAAAGTTGAATACATTCTACATTATAATTAATTTATAGAGATGATACTTACCTCTATCTCTAGTATACTGACCAACTCTAAACTTAGTCATGCATGCACATACCTATGATAATATACTCAATCATTCATGTATTTATTTGCATCTATAATAGAAGTCTTCAAAATGAATCTCACACCTGCACATTGTCAATATGATTAGCAACATCTCACACACATAGTATCATTCATTAATACTTCTCGTAACGTATCGCTCACATAGAGCCGTTACTTCTTGCTTATCGTAACGTATCGCTCACATAGAGCCGTTACTTAAACTTGCACATATGATACTCATTGAACCCAATATATGATTCTCCTAACTTATTATTCAATCAATATGCATATATATATATATATATATATATCACATTCACTTCACACACAAGAATGTATACTTATATATGTATATATCAAGGTATTCAATATACCAAATACTATATTGCATCCGGTCTATATCACCTCAAACCATCATTAAATCCACTTATTATGCTTAAATCTCAATCATAGTATTATCATTAAATTTCCTATTTCATGCATCTAATTACAACAATCAAGTACCATCACCCTCGATCATTTCTTATCAATTTTAAAATATATATGTATATTCGGCAATACCTTGAAATAACCATCACCATTTAATTTAAACTTATAAGTAAGTATATTTTTCGATTTAATTCCAATACTTAAAACTTACTTGATAGTTGAAGGGTAAGGATATCCCGGCTACTCGTCTAGTTTAGCTTTCCCCCAATCTTTTTCCAACTCTTTCTTCCCTTGATCTAAACAAATTCGAAGAGAGTCTATTCAAATAATTTTCAATTCATCTCAATTCAAAACACATCATTGTATTATTCACCCAATTGGTCATTCATAGTTTCGAAAACCTTACACTTTAATACCAAATTCTTTCATTCATTCGAATACATAAAATTCATACACATTTTAAGCTAATGCCGAATACTCCTCAAAATGAATTAATCCTCTTATACACTAAAATAACTCTTAACATGTAATTTTAAATTTACACATTCACCCCTCTAGTTCGGTTTTCTCACAAATTTAGTCCCTTAATATATAACACTCGAATTACATGAAATTCGGATTAATTCTTTGAGAAACGAATTTCCACTAGTCCTATTCAAGTCTATATGAGTTATTTATTATGGCATTTGCACCCTTAACAATTTAATTTATGAAATTTAAACCCCTAATGCTTAATTCAACCAAACTCTCTAATTCAAAAACATTTCTATTTATCACCTATCTTTAATATTCTATCAACAATCACTTCCAAGATATAAACATTCATCCATGGTCGATTATGTTATTAAAATGCACCCGTGTTTCAACAACATATATATACAACCAAACAATTTAGTTAAACTAAACCTCATACAAGCTCACCTTAACATTCGGCCAAGAGTAAAGAGCATCTCTATGCTCCAAATAAAATAACTTTCATAGCATTCATACAAATTGAAATCACTATACTCCATTTCATCTAGATTTCTATCTCAAATCATCTTATATTCTTCAACACTACAAATCACAAATACTCCCCCATGGCCAAATCTAAGCATGTTCAATACCAAAAATCTTAACATGGATTTGGTAATGTTCAAAGTGACCAGCTCAATTATGTAAGGATTTACTAAATTAAAACTCAATTACTCACCTTACAACCACATGCAATGGCCGGATGATGAAGGAGGAATTTCTTCTTTTCATTAAGGAGAATCGGTGAAGAAGATGAAGGCAAGAGAGAAAAAAATGAATTTTTCATTTGTTTATTTTATTATTCCCATGGAATACATTTTATAGTATTCATAAAATATAACATTTAACATTATAAAATAATTAAAAAGCCTCCCCTATCATCATTGCCGTCCACTACCATGAAATGTGGAAAATTTAACATGCAAATCCTTATAAGAAATAAAACAATTTATTTGGCCTTTCCAATTTCATGCACATTACTTTTACTACTTTAGCTATTTGATCCTTTTCTTAAATTAAACATCTAAACTTTTAAATTATACTACGATATTTATACTCATGCACAAACACTTAGCGTAAACCTCAAATAAATTAAGAAAATATTTTTCTAACTCGGATTCATGGTCCCAAAACCACCATTCTGATTATGGTCGAAATCAGACTGTTACATATTTCTTCTTTAGTTCAATGGTATCTAACCATTTGCTTGACAACAAGTTACATATCCATGTATCTCATTAGATTATAGCACATTCTTACATATATTACCTTTTGTCTCAACAATTCTATACACATATCTCACTTTTGTAAATTCATATATACTTACCTTTCATCTCAAACATAGTATACATTTCAAACGTACCTGAATCGTTCACACATTTCACATAGCCTTTCATTTCTCAGAATTGCCCGTTGAACCATTTGGAATCAAATAGGATACTTGAATAACTCAGAATACTAGTACAAAGCCAACGTCCCAGACGTGGTCTTACATGTAATAAAATATCAATGCCACTGTCCTAGACAGGGTCTTACACGAAATCATATACGATGCCAATGTCCCAGACATGGTCTTACACGTAATCTCAAATCGATGCCAACGTCCCAAACGTGGTCTTACACTATATCACATATCGGAACCCTATGTCATGACATATGAATCCTATCTATTCCTAAGATTCGTACGGGACTTTTCGAACAATGACACTTTGTCGGTACTTTCTCGAATTTTACATGTACATCTTCAATTATCATTCAACTCAATTCAATTTCATATAACATAAATAGATCAACTCAAATACATTTATTTGTATATAGACTTACCTCGTACGGATATAAATAGATGGATACGATTACTCGATCATTTTCGACTTTCCCTGATCTAAATTCGTTTTCTTTGGTTCTTGATCTATACATATTCAAATTTAACTCATTTATTCACCAAATCATTCAATTCAATCCAAAAAAAAAAACACATTTAGGGCATTTTACAAATTAGCCCACAATCTTCACATTTTAACATTTAAGTCCCTATTTCACAAAATCATAAAATACACATAATTTCTTTGTACCCATGCTTAGCCGAATATTCATATGCTTCATCTAAGTCCACACATTTCATTAATTTCACATTTTAGTACCTCAAAATATTATTTTCACAATTTAGTACAAATTACTCAAATTCATAAAAAATCCAAAAATAAAACATGTTAATCTAACACATATATTTCATATTCCATCATCAATTATCACAAAACTCAAGCATTCATTAATGGCACATCTTAAAATCTTCATCAAATTCCAAAATTAAAGCATGGGTTTGAGAGAACACAAAGCAACGATCACAAAAACGTAGAAATTATCAAAAACAGAACAAAATTCATACCTTAATCAAGCTTAGCAATGGCCAAACCCTATTTTGCTTCTTTTCTTTCTTTTTTTTTTTCTTTCAAATTCAGCTATGTTTGTTTTATTCAGTCCATAATAATATGCCTTTTACTATATTATCCTTTCTAATTTAATAAGAAAACATCATAATAATTGTTCATTACCGTCCACTTACTAATATAGCGGCTAAATTTCATCTTAAGGACTCATCAATTAATAAATCATAGCAAATTAATACTTACTCAAATAGATAGTCACTTTTACATTTTACGCGACTTAGCCATTTTCTCAAATTAAGCACACAAATAACAAAATTATTTCACAAAACTTTCACACATGCCTATTCACATATTGCAAGCACAAAAAATAATATTAAAATATCTTTTTGACTCAGATCTGTAGTCCTGAAACCACTATTTCGACTAGGGTCTAAACTGGACTGTTACAATCTTCACTAAGTTTGGGATTATTTGCTTTGGTTGTTCCTTATTCTTTCTCCACCAGTCCAATTGAGTTACTATGTGGTGATTCTTCTACTACGCACTGTCTCCTTCCTCTTCTGTTTCATAAACCGTTGATTCTTTCAAACTAAACTCCAATTTATTGAATTCTTTCTCTCTATGTTCCACGGATTCTAGTCCTTGATTTCGTATTTTAGGACATTCTTCCCCGGTTGACTCATTGATGTTGCATCTTTCCAGTATCTCCATTACTTCCTCTTGAGTTTTCATCCAAATACTTCCCCCCATCATGATATCAAACTTTCGTCTATTCTGACTATTCAACCCATAGTAAAAATGTTGTATTTGAACTACTAAATGTATTCCTCCACCTAATATAGAACTCAGGATTGCCTTGAATCTTTCCCATGATTGTTCCAAAGTTTCAGTGATACCCTGCTGGAGACAAAATAATTGAGTGTATCTACTTAATACCTTAGTCATAGGCAAAACTCGTCGTAGGAATAACTGTATGAATTCATTCCATGTCGTGATAGTGTTTGGAACAACTGCTTCTAACTTTATAGTCTAATGCAAATCAAATTAATAATAATTTTATAGTCTCAGATGGAATTCCTGCATAACTAACAGTACTGCATATAAGGTCAAATTTCCTCAAGAATGCAATAGGGTCTTCATTGGCTTGATTGGCAAACCTGACATTATTAGAAATCTATGTTAGAAAAGCAGGACTTAATTCAAAATGTGGACTATAGATAACAGGTCGGGAAATGCTAGACCTTAGACAATTTACATTAAATAATGTCCCTAGGACTTGCATATTGTTAATAACCTATGTGTGAATCATGCCTATAACTTAAAAATTTTCTAATTATTCCAATTAAGTGTGAAAATTATAATTAACCTAGTGACATTGCCTCCCCTACAATGGCGCCAACAACTTGACCGCCTCTGGACATACTAATGTCCAGAGTGTGAATACTGCAATAAAATATAGAATTACTAGGCAGTATCTGCAAGTATAGGGTCTAGTTGTAATATAGTTTTACAACAGAGTAGGTGAGTACTCCGAGGATCATACCCAAGGAAGGCGAGTGCTAAATTAATTCTAACCTAGGCACTAAAAAATCTAATTAGTACTTTTAAATTCAGTTATAGTATGAAGAGTATAAAATAAAGGGTTTTTATAATAACAAAAATAAATTATAAAAATATAAACTTCAAGAGATTAAAAACAAAGAATAAATCAAATCTAACTATGAGTGATTAGCTCACTTTGGTAATCTCCATCAACTATCACTTCAGGTTCATTATCAATGAACTAGTTGCTACCCTAGTAGGATCTTCCAATCTTCCACTAACATAGCGAGTCAGCAAGAACTACTTATCTTCCAACCTCACATTCCAGACTGGTCTAGGGTTAAGGTGTTCACGTATGGGCAATACCAATTTTGGGTTGATTCCCACATTGATGACTTCTCGAGGTTGTCAAACCTGGAGCTTGTTTCACGTTCTCCCTTTCCCAAATAGCTGATCCGTTGAGTAACCCTACAAAACAGTTAACAGCTCATACCTCCACTTGCTATTCCCCGATAGAAGGATTAGTTCCTCATGGTGCCCATAAACAATATATAATCGATGTAAAGAGAAAGCATGCTAGTTAAACCAAGAAGATAGAGTAAACAAAAGAGCCTCATGATAGCAACCAATATGCTCTTCTATAGCCATCTTCAGGGGTATGTTGCGACACCCTCAGTCTATGTCAAGACATCAAAGGTAGATTTGAGTTTTCTTCATTTTGTTCCCTATGTTGTGACATTAGTCCTCCCGTGTTGCGACATATCGTCCAGTATCATCCTAAAATGCCTTCTAGTGGTCTCCTGCACACTTACAAATTACGTTAGCTCTCCCTTAGGCCTCTTTCGACCCTTAGGGTTAGTAAAAGATGCAATTTGTACATTTTATTGAATGTAAGTTAAACTAAAGAAACTTAACTAAAATGTAATGAAAATGCTTGTATTCAGGTTCCTTAAGTGTGAAAACTAGTTTAATCTGCTACACCGAGTTTTGATAGATCAAAAACTAAAGAGGGCCCTCAAACCAAGGGTTGAGAGGCTCTAGCTATCCTCAACAAGCCCCTAATTTCCAACCTCAGTAGCCTTTTAGATTTCAAAAAATAGATAGGAAACCATCCTTCACTAGTGACCCATATAGCAACATTAGGGTTAGTAAATTGGAGGAAAAAGGTGCATTCGGTGTATGCGACAAAGTGTCAAATTCAAGGCCAAAATTGACCAACTGCTCCAAGCATTACAAACGAATGTAAACACAAGAATCCCTAGTAACACATAGAATAACTCTAAGAGGGATTGTAAGGAGCATGTTAAGGCGATAACCTTTAGGACGAGAACTGTTGTGCATAAGTTGGTTAGACATCCTATGATGGTAGTGAAAGATGAGAAGGATGCTACCCCCATTACTGGTGTTGGAATGGAGGTAAATAAAGAGAAAAATAGTGAAACCGAGGTTAGGGTAGCTGACCCTAGTGATAAGTCTATTGACAAACTAGAATTAAAACTATTCCATTTCCCACCAAGCTAGAGTATAAAAAGAAAAAGGGAAATAAGGAAATTTTAAATTTTCTTAACAGGTTTGAAGTTTTAGATGTTAACTTACCTTTGCTTGAATTTCTTGATAAAATGCCTAAATTTGCTAAATTTTTGCGAAAAATCATGTTTAGGCATAAAAGAATAGGAAAGGGTGAAAAGATTACAGTTAATGCTGAGTGTAGTGCGGTGGTAGCTAGGAAAAACATGCCTAAGCTTAAGGATACTCGTTGTTTCACTATGGCTATGGAAATAAGGGGAGTGAACTTTGGGAAAGCCCTTTGTAGCTTAGGTTCGAGCATTATCCTCTTTCCTTTGTATATTTATCGTAGGCTAGGTTTAAGGGATTTTGTAACACCCCAAACCCGGTCAATACGCCACGACCGAATCTGGTATGTCACAGAGGAAAACGTTTTGAAGAAAACCGAGTTCACGATTTAAATTTTGTGAAAAACCCTTTTGAAATTCTATATTTGTAGAAAATAAGTTTAAGACTGAAATCTACTTTGAAATTACATAAAACTTTAATATAAGTAAGTAAATCATAAGTTAGAAAAGATTTATATCATTTTAAGAAAACTCAAATTATTACTTTGAAACCATTTACATTTGATAGTAGTAACTAAATATTTGTAAATCATTTAATATATCGAAAACACTTAAGTTGTTGAAATTGTCAATTAATTTATGTTACCCGATGGTAACGCTTTAAAAACCATCGCGTTGTGAAGTTTAGAAAACATTGGGCTCAATTATTAAATTAACCAAGTAATTTATAAGCCATATTTTAAATCAATTCCAAAGCATAAATATAATCCAAAATCATAATTTGAGAGGCCTTATTACAAACCCATAAAAATATAAAACCAAATTTAAATAAAGTAAAGTTCTCAAACCAAAGTTCACGTAGAACCCAAATTTATTGCATGGCCTCCTCGAGTTCATCCGGCTCCACATTCGCGATCTCACGAATCACCTGAAATGATAAGGAGAAGGTGAGTCACCAAGACTCAGTGCATATTCCCTCTCCCGGGTAAATGCCACATTCTTACACAAATTATAACAAAGTACATATATGCATAATGCACCCAACCTAGCCATCCATAACTCCTTCTCTACCCCGTGTGGTACCAAACCACTGGTGGTGCCAAACCACTGGTGTCCAAAGACACAATTGTGTTACCAAAACACTGGTGACCGAAGTCACAAATCAAGTGATGGGGCCAACCCATCGTGTGATACCAAATCACTGGCAGACGATCCCATATCTTAAAAGTGGGGCCAACCCACGGTGGAATTAACCACAGGGACAAGTCGCTATGAGGTGCCAAACCTCTGGTGTCCGAAGACACGAATGTGATACCATATCACTGGTGGTTCCAAACCACTGGTGTCCGAAGACACGAATCATCAAGTTGTGGGGCCAACCCACGTGTGATACCAAATCACTGGCGTCGATCCCATATCTCAAAAGTGGGGCCAACCCACGGTGGTATTAACCACAGGGACGAGACACTATGAGGTGCCAAACCTCTGGAGGTACCAAACCTCTGGTGACCGTAATCACAATGTGTTACCAAAACACTGGTGTCCGTCGACACGAATATCAATCTTCCCCCTCCTCTCATATTGCCCATACCAATGCAATAGGTAACCAAATCATGTTAATACACTTTAATATGAATCATATAATATTATAAATCATAGATCATGTTTTCACTTCACATATAATAACAACATATCGAAACAGACTTACCCGAATCCTCATTCATACCATCATGGTATCATATCCAAATCTCATCGTTTTTCCCACTTTCATAATATGATTAGTTATAACATACATAAAAACATATATAAACCATGTTATAAAGTGTGTAAGATACACACCTTTCACCAACGCAAGAACTATCTCCCAAAAATCCGATCTATCGCACTAGATCACTTTGTCCAATTCCGATTGCTAATGGAAAGGCTTAAATCGATTGCTTCCGAAGTCCCAAAGAGTCTAAATGAAAAATAATCGATTCCTAGAATGGTTAGAATCTTGCAACAAATGCCCATAGATTCGGCTTTTGTCCACAAGAAAATGATTTAGCAAAGAGAAAGAAAATAACGAAAAGTACGGCCATGAACACTTACTTATCTTCAAAACCGATTGAAGAGCACCAAAATAAAAACCTACCCTTGATGATATTCGGCCACAACAACACTAAAAGGAAATGGGAAGTTTCGGTTATCTAGTTATGAAAGGAGAAAATATGTGAATAAAAGTGAGGAAATATGTAAGTAGAAAAGAGAATAAAAAATGAGAGAGTGGGGATTCGATTTAATCAACAATGGAAGAAAAGGAAGAAAAGAGAGAGATGGGAGAAATGAGATTCGGCTAACACCTTGTTTGCCTAAAAGAAAATGCACATAAATAAAAAGGTAGTTTTGGTGTCAAAAGGAAAAATGAGAGAAAGAGAAATGATATTTGATTCAACAAAATGAGGCTAAAATCCAAAACAATTTTGCACAAAAAATACTTAAGTGCATTCGGCCAAAGAGGAATTTGCTTGGAGAGGAAAAGAAAATATGCCAAAAGGTGCCCAAATGCCAAAGTTGGCCAAATATCCTCACCTAATCCACCTAACACATTCGGCCATCCACCTAGACACCCATGCCGTCCACATTCAACCACTAAAGGCCTAGGAAAACTTTCCAAAACATCCACCACCCTTCATGCCTTTTGTCCCCTCATCATACCATAACCTTAAGAATCTTATCCCCTATTCCATGCTTTCCTTAAACATATATTCAACTTACCAAAAGAAATAGTCCAACCTATCATAAATGAGTTTGACCGTCCATCAATGCAAGGATTCAAAAATAAACCTTCAAAATGCTAAACATGCTACTCGAACCTCTAACCTCAAGCCACCTTTCAAGAGCCTTAACCATCTTGCCACTTACTCCTCTTATGCTTTAAATGAACACTTAAATTAACTTAAGTGCTAAGCTCACTTAATCCACTTCATTAAATAAACCATACTAAAATTTATTCTAACTTCCTAATTAAAATCTAGCCTTCACAAGACTATGCTAACACACAAAATTCATACCCGAGCTAACACAAGAATAAATAATATTCTAATTTTGCTAAAGCCCAATTCCCAATCGGCCCAATCCTACTAGGCCCAATTTTGGGATGTTACAGATTTAATAGCTACATCGGTCATGTTTCAGTTAGCTAATAGTTCCTTAGTGCACTCTAAGGGAGTTCTTGAGGATGTATTAGTGAAAGTCCATCAGTTTATTCTTCATGTTGATTTTATTATTTTGGACTTTCAGGAAGACTTAGAAATTCCTATCATGTTAGGAAGTCTATTTTTAGCAACTTCTGAATCAATTATTGATGTTGAGAAAGTATCATTGACTATGAGAATAGATGGTGAAGTCGGGGTGTTTAAATGTGTTAATATTTTTCCTAATGTGATGAATTCTTCTTCTTCTTCTTCTTCTTCTTCTTCTTGTCATTCTATTGGTTCAATGCTTCTTCATGTTCCTGATAAATTTTATCAAGGTTGTTGTAAGTGGTATGGATTTCTAGGTAAAGCTTTAAGGTCATGAAAAGATAAGTTGAGATGGAGGAAGGTAAAGTAGGTTCGTATAAGGAAAGGAGTCGACATTGCTTGCTTAAGCAACAAATGATGAACTCGAGTGTCGAGCATTCCTCCCATGCATCACTTTAGGGGTGTGACTAATCGCCCAAGAGACATTAATTGAACTTTTTCCTGAACTTGTTAAAGATTTGCAAACTATTTGGATTTTTCGATATTGTATTTTTTTTTTTTTTTGGCTTTTGAACTTCATATTATTTTTTGATATTAGAATGTTAATAATATTCAAAATGAGAATTGTTCATGGGTTTAAGAATATGAAAATTAAAACAAACTACCCAGATTGTTTCTAGTTTCACAACATTCAATAGGTGATGTCACGACACCAAGGACAATAAGGTTCTGATTGAAACACCCCAAATTCGGTCTAAACGTTACGACCAGATCTGGTGTGTCACCAGGGAAGGTTGTAAAAGAATAAGGTTTTGGTTTTAGCCAAAATTGACGTTTTGAAAATAGCGATTTGCAGTTTAGGAAAAATTTCCGAATTTAAATTACTCGTTCATTTGTTATTTATTGGTGTTTGAGAAAAACCGGATGGTTATGTTATTCAGGTTTTGAAACCTCCAACTTAATTACCATAAAACGCATAATAGTGACATATCAACATTTAGTGATTAAATAAAATCCTGAAAATAAAGATATTAGGAAGGCCTTATTACATGATGAAATTCCCAAAATAAATAACTTAAAATAAATCAAGTCTGTTGAGAGAAAAAAACACATTTCATGGCCTCCACGAGTCTGCCTCGGCTCCCAGATCCACCATCTACTGATTACCTGCAAGATTAAGCAGAGGGGTGAGTCACCAAGACTCAGTGTGTAAATCCCCTTATGCCACACCTATGGCTTTAAGCCCACAATCGCATACTGGGCCTCAGCCCATTCAGAATATTATACATAATCAAGAATGCAAAATGTGTCCCAATCCAACCTAGTTTTTCCATCCTCTACACACCCCCGTACCAGCCCATCACACCGTAGGGATTTCTACAATCAACCCTTCATCCGCTACACACCTCATACGTGGCATATGGCCACTCGTGGTTCTAGACCACCGTGATACCAGATCACCATGACAAAGTCACTAACAATGTACGTGGGGCCAACCCACCGTGGTAACAACCACCGTGACAATCCCTGATGAATATATGTGGGGCCAACCCACTATGGTAACAACCACTGGGACGAGTCACTAATCATGTATAATTGTGGTATTAAACCACCATGGCACCAAGCCACCGAGACATGGTCACTATTATCAAGCATGATGGGGCTAACCCACCGTGGTACCAAACCACCGTGACAGTCTCAAATACTTCCCCTTTTCACATCATTTCCCAACCCATGCAGAATAAACGATCATATGAATGCACATGCTCTCATTTACAAAGACAGATTACAACATTCATTTCATAGCCATTAGGAGATTAATAGAGTCACTTACCTGGTATCCCCAGCTTACCCACAAGGGTTTTACGACTGTCTTTCAGTCTTTTTGGCTTTTCAGCCCATACACATAATATCATAGCTTGACTCGGCCCGTCAAATCTAGCCCTTTTCTGCTGATTCCCAGCAGACCCTGACGGCCCAGAACTCCTCTTATTCCAGCGTCTATCCTGATTCTGTCTTATCGTCTGCTTCACCCCCTCAGCTATCTTGGCCTTCTCCACCAAAACAACAAATTCCTTCTCCTGCTGTGGTGCAATCAACATCCGCAGCTCATCTCTCAAGCCGTCCTCGAACCGGACACAGCGCTCGTGTTCCGTAGCCACAATACCCTGAGCATAACGACTCAGCCGAAGGAACTCTGCCTCATATTCCGATACCGACTTATTCCCCTGGACCAAATTCAAGAACGCCTTACGTTGTGCATCAATATAACTAGACCCAACATACTTTTTCTGATAAGCTGCCTTAAAGAACTCCCAGGTGAGGTCATCAGCTATCGCGTCATTCCGAACCGTGAGCCACCATTGATAAGATTCATCCCGGAGAAGAGATACTATCCCTTTCAGCTTTTCCTCAACCGTAAAGTCTAAGTCGTCCATGATACGTTCTGTCGCCTCCAGACAATACTCAGCCGTATTGGGAGCCACTCCAGATACACCCCTAAATACCTCAGCTCCATTAGCCCGAAGTCGTTCTAACACAGATTTCCGAGCCCCTATACCTTCACCTGCTCTAGCTACTCTCTCTAGAACCTGCAGCATCGCCTGCGACACTGCGTCATCACCACCCGTCTGATCCTAAAACTCAGCGCCCTCAGCTGGTGGCGGCGGTACATCATTTCCCGACCCATGGCTAGACCCAGTTGGCTCAGACAAAGCCATCCTACCTCTACCTCGTCCATGCGTGTTACGACCACGTCCTCGAGTACTCATGACCAGCGTTTTACGAATTAATCTGGTTTAAGAAATTTTATGAATTAGACTTATTCCAATGTTATTACAGCACAGTTTTATGACTAATTTAATGGAGTAGTTGTTTTCGCAGATTCATGCAGCCCTATGGTCTCAGTCTCTAAAGTAATCTCCTATTACTATTAATCATATCACAATCATCATAATCAAGTACACAACAGTTCGGGGTACTTACCTAGGCGGATCAGTACCGGAGACTCGATGCCATGCTTCCCAAAATCATGCATTTCTATTTAAAAACATTTTGTAAACCAATTATTGAAAACATTTTGGGCCTCGAGCCCACAGTCGAGTTTTTGAAACTGGCTCTGATACCACAATTGTAACACCCCAAACCCGGTCAACACACCACGACCATCTGGAATGTCACAGGAGGAAACGATTTCTAAGAAAACAGTTTGTAGATTTAAGTTTTAAAAGAAGGGGTCATTATTTAAAATGAGTTGTTTGATTTAGTAAAAAAAACATGGTTTGGAAAGTTGTGTGTTGTTTCCAATTGGGTGTTTAGGAAAACCGAGTTATCCTATTGATACTACTTGTTTGTCGTTACCCGATGGTAAAGTTTTGGAAAAACTCGATAAGTTGTGGATTTAGAAAACACTCATTTAAAAGGTTATTTAGGCATGCCGTTTTGTCTAACTTATACAAACATTTCCGTGATAATTTAAGCAAATAGATAAACATCAAAGTGAAAGTTAATGGCCTTATTACAACCCGAAAACCAAATTTAAAGTATGTGAAACCAAATTAAAAGTAAAGCAAAATAATATAATTTAATCAAACCCAAAGCAATGAGCATGGCCACCTCGAGTCTGTCCCGGCTCCACATCCGCGATCTATGAGTCACCTAAAATTTGTAAAGGAAGGGGTGAGTCACCGAGACTCAGTGCATAAATCCCCATCCCAAAAGTATAACCCCTACACTGATCATAAATCAATATATATGCCATGCAACCCAAAACCCAACCATCTGAAACTCCTGTATCTACCCCATGTGGTCAACACCACTGGTGACCGGAGTCGCAAATCATCAACACCACTGGTGACCGAAGGCACAAATAATAATCATGTGGTCAACACCACTGGTGACCGGAGTCACAAATAATATGGTGGGGCCAACCCACCTTGTGGTCAACACCACTGGTGACAATCCCGTATCGCTATGTGGGGCCAACCTCCGGTGGTATCAAACCACAGGAACGAGTCACAAAATAGATATATGTGGTCAACACCACTGGTGACCGAAGTCACAAATAGTAGATGTGGTCAACACCACTGGTGGTCAAAACCACAAGACTTAGTCACAATAATATATGTAAAGCAGGGCCAACCCACTGTGTGGTCAACACCACTGGTGACAGTCTAAATCATCCTTCCCCCTCCTCTTATCATACCCACATCAATGAACATACTTTTCATGGCATAGATATTATGCGAAACATACAAGGATATCATATCATACTTATGCAACTTAACCGAGGCATTTAATATTAACCAAAACAGAGTGGACTTACCCGGAGTCCTCGCTTATACCCATAAGGGTAGCATATCGTAAAACCCCATTTTATGCCATTATTCCAGAATTTAACACATCACATAACAAAATAATATTAACCTACGAAGTGTGTAAGAGTTACACACCTGATTACTCGTAATACGACACCATCTACGCTGACGCTGTCGTCAATCGACACCACCACGGTCTGCCTACTCTCCTGCTCAGATGCTGGTCCACACCCAAGTGGCCAGTCACGAACCACAGACACTGCTCTCTTTTTGAACTTAGGGGCTGGGGTCTCAGATCTGACCCTCCTAATGTTCGGCTGGCAACAGGATCCATAACACCTTATCACTAAACCAGGTTAACGTAGTGAAACCAATCATAAGAAACTAAATCCCGAAATAAAATCCCTTACCTGAATCGACCACTCCTGAAGCCTTTAGAATTGATCCACAAACCCAACGAAACACGAATATCTCCACTAGAAATGACACCCCCTTCCAATTTGACCAAACATTCACTATTAATCAAATAACCATTCGGCTTTGATCAACAAATCCCGAAAATAAGGTAACGATTCAAGAGAACGCCACTCACCTTAACACAAAAGATCCCCTTCTCACCTTAGAGAATTCGGCACTAGCCCTGAAGAGAAAAAATTCGGCAAGGCTTGCTATGAGTTGAGATTTTGGCTTCCACAAAGACTAAGGGAAAACGCAAAGAGATAGAAGAATATGGACAAGGGATATTCGGCTATGGTCAAAAGAAAAGAAGAAAAGATATTAATAGAGAGGGAGGGCGATGGTTTCGGCTTTAGTACAAGATGAGAGAAAAAGAAAGAAGCTCTTGGTGTTTTCGGAACAATGAGAGGGATTGAGAGAAAAGATGAAGTTAAAAGAAACAAATATGAGGAAAGGTTTGGGAGGACATTCGGCCAAAGGTACTTTTGAAAAGAGAAAGAAAAAGAACCAAAATGCAAGAGTGTGCAATTGAGAGAGAGATTTCGGCACCCAAAGAGAATGGAAGAAGACTAAAGTCAAAGAGAAAATGAAACTCACACCAACATGCTGAAAATCATACCCCAAAACCCAATTTCGGCACACCACCTACTACTCTCCAAAACTGAAATGCCCACCAAAACTCCCTTCAACTTTCGGCTAACAACTCCCCCCAACTCAATCCCCTCCTTTCCTCCTTATTTTCCTCTCATCCACTCATTCAAACCCATTTGAATGAGTCAAATTCCTACATTTTCTCTCCTCCACCCATTTTGAATATGTTGACTCAATCCATACTCATCCATCAAAATCCCTCCTGAGCACACCTTCTCCCTGATTCTGGCGTCAAAACTAATTAGCAGAAAGGGGAATTCTGCTGCTCGAACCCAGGCTCTCCCCCTACATATGGCGTCATCTCCCTTGTGCTTAAGTGGCGCCTCCTTGCCACTTTTCCAATTGATTCCTTGTGTCATAACTCGCTACCAAATATACTTAACCCCTAGCTTTATCAGCTCCCCTTCCAAGCACTCAAAACAAAATTTCTATTATGACTCTGGCCTATCCAAAGCTCGAGCCTAGACTCTAAAGTAGTCCAAGCTAACACACCTACCATACAATACACATGCAAACACACAAAAATGTAGCGACCCCGATTTAAAGATGTTACAACATAAGTCATTAATGTGATGCTATAGATTCAAGTGAAACCGTCTTGGTCGAGTTTGGGGCGTCACAAAAGGTATTAACTAGGTTAGTTCTTAATTAATTGGTAAAATTCTCGAATCTAAGTTAGTCACAACCATGGAAGTTAATCACTTTCTGTTTGTTTAATTTAATTATTAATTTGGCAATTTTAGTATTTCCGCAATTTAGTTTTTCTTTCTTTGACTCTTAATTTTTACTTTGGCCCTAATATGATCAGTAAACCAGTAGCTATTTAGACCTAGGTTAGTGTGTTAATACTTCCTGTTAATTTAGTTTAAAGAAACCTCCATTGGGTATGATCCTCGAAATAATTCCAAATTATTTCGTTGTAAATTTACTATATTAGAATTTGATCTACATACTTGTAGACACACACATCATTCTAAATTAAATTGTATATTTCTAAGCCCTGGTGCACACATATCGAGGCTCGATCAGCAACCCTAGTATTATTAACTATTGTTAGTCGCCTCTCTCCCCTAGTTCAACTAGGAGATTGGTTTTTTTAATAACCCGATTTTGGGGCTAGTCGAAATAGTGGTTTTGAAACCACCAATCCGAGGCCAGAGAAATTATTTTTAATATTGGTTTATGTGTTATAGCATGATTATATGAGTGCAAGAAAATTTTGGTGAATTAACTTTAGTGATTTCATGCTTAATTTTGAAAAAGGACTAAATCGCATAAAGTGCGAAATTTTTGTTCTACAAGCTAAAGGTGTTAAATAACTATGGAACACTATAGTAGAGGTCCTTATTGAGTAAAAAGACCAATAAAATTATGGTGGCTGGACATGGAAATTTTAATTGAAGACAAAGTCATAAAATTAGGTGACATTAGGTGACCTGTCTAATAATAAAATAAAACAAAAAGAAAAGACTATCATCTTTTCTTCCTTCCACCGATTTTTCCCCAAGAAAACAGCCATGGAAGCTTGAAAATTTTCAGCAACTTACAACCCTTTCAAGTAAGTCATTTTGATGGTTATTTTTGTTGATTTTTGTACTTTTGGGACCCTTGTAGCTTGAGCTAACTAATGGAGGGAATATTTTGCAAAATGGTTGAGAGCCAAGGGTTTTACCATGTGAGTATTCATGTTGATTGCTGAAATTTTATGGAAGAAAATGAATCTTGGTTGTTAAATAAAGAACTTTTGTGAAAGGATTTTTCATGAAAACACCTAAAAAGGACCTTTTTGTAAAGGTTGTAAAATAGGTGGTAAATATGTGAAATAATTGGAATTGTGAGTTGCTATAAGAGTAATAAAGGTTCGGTTAGGCTTGTTAAAGGAGGAAATTTGATTAAAATCATTTTACGAGGCTAAGGGAAAAATCGTAATTATGTGAAAGTTTAAGGGCAAAACAGTAATTTTGCCAAAGTAGGAATTTTGGAATGTCTTGATTTATGTGGTGATTAAATAAGTAAATTTTGTCATTATAGATCAAGAAAAAGGGAATTCAAACTTAGACCGGGGGAAAACTAAGCTAGTAGACTAATTTAATCTAGTCGCCCACTTTATGTATACCGAGGTAAGTTGTACGTAAATAATACAACTCTATTATTTTATGCATTAAACGATTGACATTGCATAAAATGTTCGATTATTGTTATGAATATACATGACAAAATTTGATGTGGTGTAATTTCGGTTGAACCTTAGGAATAGATTGGATGTCCATGCCATGACAATTGGGTGATATGTGTGCTAGTGTAAGACCATGTATGGGACATGGCATCAACCATATTATGAGAGCCAGTGTAAGACCATGT